>CM035173.1:82575783-83193283 GCA_020205615.1 Panax quinquefolius | reverse complement strand
GTAAAAGTTGAGGCCATTGGTATAGTATACCTTGTACATAGACGAATACCAATGCGAGAGATGTGGAGCCAGATTGCGGCCCATGAAAACCAGGATTCTAGGCTATTCCGCTCAATCGCGTAGCGTTTTTATTCCTAATTTGGCCTTTTCAGCTTATGAGACCTCCTTTACAACTCTAACTGGAGCGAGCCAGAGGTGCGGGACCCAGGATTTGACTCTGACTCTGGAGGAGTATGCACGGTTGATGATTCTGCCATTGGACAGACCTTGCGTCCATATGGCAATCAGAGATATGAGTAAAAAGTTCATGACCCTCACCGGTAGTTATGCACGGCCTTCTGGGGATTTCACCACACCGGAGGATCAATGGTGTTTGGCTAGAGTGGATGTACTACTGTTGTGTATATTGTCATACATCTATATGCCATTGAACATGGATGAGTTAGACATCGGCGTCATTATGGCAGTGAGAGCTCTCCGGGAAGGTCACACTATCCTACCGATAATTAGAGCAGAGACTCTGAGGTCAGCTACATATTGCTGCACTTATCCTGCAGAAGTGTTCATAGGCAGCTCCGTCATACTGTATGTGTGGTTTATGTCACACTTGGGACCGATTGGCACATTCAGACGGCATGGATATTGTTTAACCCATGATATAGCGATGTTGTACTCCTTCCAGCATGCAGAGTGTACAGATGCTGCATCTTGGTCAGCTTTCTTGGCAGGGATTGGAGATCCATTCGCTATATTACCGTGTACAGGGCTTAGCTCACCCTACAGCTTCATTACTCATGCTCCGGGCATGGATTATCTACCTCTACCTGGTTTGAGAGGGATGATCACCTACCACCCACTGGCCGTGATGTGTCAGTTTGACCAGTTTCAGGATTTTTATCCATATGAGGGGCAGTGATTCAGCGTTTCACTTCTCGCCACTTATCATCAGTGGACAGATCCAGGTTGTATGCCTGTTGGGATCAGCTAGAGCTAGCTTATTTTTCTTTCAGTCATCCAGGTTATTCTGCAGAGTATTCAGCATGTATGGAGATAGAGACTGCATTGACTATGGTAGTATCCACAATGTAGGATATTGATTCCGACGACAAGGAGCCTATGAAGGAGGCTGACATCATCATTGATGGGGACTTAACTGTTGGGCTGCCAGCATTTATGATGGATTCTCCCACCCTGAGTGCCACTGTTACTCAGTATTTAGTACAACATCTGGAGCAGAGCTTACATCTGATGACCTATGATAGAGATCAGGCTAGGGCCACGATGTTAACAGCTCTTGATGGGAGAGACACCGCTCTGTTAGAGAGGGATGAGGCTAGATCAACCAGGGATGCATTGATTTTGGAGCGGGATGCCGCATTATCTGCTAGGGATGTGGCCATTGCAGAACGTACCTCAGTGAGATCCCATACGACTGGCATCCTTGCTGATATGACTGCATACATTGATGAGCATCATGTCGCCATGCAGTTAGCCTCTGATGTGAGACCCCATATTTTATCAATAAAGATTTAAATTTTGTCGAAATAATTTTTAATATTATGGTGTGAATTTGAGATAATATTATAGTTGTGGGTAGTATTTATAAATTTTGCAAAGTATGCAAGTTGTTATAAAATATTCGTTTGGTGGGGAATATTCTTTTTGTTAGGGAATATTAAATACAACGGCTCAATCATTGGTGGACCCCTAGCAATGTAATTATTGTCGGATTGAGAAAGCGACAAAAATATTTTATAAAAATAACTGGCGGAGGTGTTACTGTTAAAAGCTGTTGAACTACCCGTTGGTAAAAATACGATGTAATGGCGTGGTTGCATAGTAGCACACGGTATTGATTATTGATGTTTACGTGAGAAGTCACTCGGCTATGCTCAATTATTGCTACGATAATTCTTTGCATCATATCTCTTATATTATTGATTCAATTATTGTCACATTATCATCTCATATAATATGTTATATTATTAATTGAGACGATGAAGTTATAAATGATTAATAATTGTTGAAAGATTAAAAATGTGTTGATTAAAAATAAAATGATTTGTGGTAATATTTATTCAATCCTTAATGTATATAAAGAGTCATTATGAGGCGTTTGTGGTAAGTTTGATTATTTTATGGGGGCCTATATGTCATTATCTAAGAGTCTCTTAAATCGATAGTAATTACCTTTGTGAATAGTAATTACCTTCGTCGATAGTATTTACCTTCGTCCATAGTAATTACCTTCGTCAATAGTAATTACCTTTGTGAATAGTAATTACCTTCGTCAATAGTATTTACCTTCGTCGATAGTAATTTACCTTCGTCGATAGTAATTACCCTTGTGAATAGAAATTACCTTCGTCGATAGTAATTACCTTTACCAGACGTCAAACCACTTAGTTTCACATTCTGAAGTGCCTAACCACTTGCTGTTTTCACATTAAAGCGTCAAACCACTTGTCGTTTCACATTACAGGCGTCGAACCACTTGTCGTTTCACATTACAGGCGTCGAACCACTTTTCTTTTCACATCACCAGTCGTCAAGCCACTTGCCTTTTCACATGGTAGGTGCTAAGCTAGAAATCTTCTATAAATAGATGCCTAGTGCTTCATTATTTTTCACGAATTCACTGAAACTCTAGAGAGAGAAACTATAGAGAGAAGAAGAAAAGTATTCTGCTACTTCACCTTGCCGATATTGGTTCTTCTAAGGTAGGGAATATTATTTGTTGTACCGTAAGGGTGTTATTCTTTCTTATTCATGAAGAGAACTGTTGTTATTCCATTGCTTATTATTACATTGGAATAACTTTGTATACGTGGTTTACCCTATACTTGGTGACATTCTTCTATTATTACATTGGAACATCACATGCGTGTGTTTTACACCTGGACTGGTTCCTCATCTTTATTATTATTACATTGGAACATCACATGCGTGTGTTTTACAGGACTGGTTAAAATCTTTATTATTATTACATTGGAACATCACATATACATGTGTTTTACGTAGGACTGGTTCCATTCTTTATTATTCATTTGAATATCCGTCACATGCATGCGTTTTACGGACTGATTCGGTTCCGTTATTTATTATTACATTGGAATAACTTTTGCACATGCTTGTCTATCGCATGCATGGTGATTTCTTTTGTTATTCTATTCTTTATTATACCCGGTTGGTTAAAAATTTGACTTGTATACTCCATGAAATTAGTGGAATATCCTTGATATTTGCGTTTCATCCAAAGTATCTTTTCATGGAAATATTCTTACGATCATTCTTGAATTTTACTCTACAAAAACAATATCATGTTGATAATTTGGGCGTTAATAATTCTCGGATAAAATAATTCTTGAACTTGTTTTATTGAATTCTTATATCATTGTCATCATCCTCATGTTTATATTATGTTGAAAGTCATACGTGGCTGTAGTGCATAGATGGACTTGGTATGATTATGACGAGAGACTATTCGATTGTAATCATGGACCGTAATGTTACAAATGATGTGATAAAAATCCTCGATGGGTAGTAGTGCATTGGTGGGACGATTGTTGGCATGATCATGACCATTAATGAATACACAAATATTCTTGGCCCATAGTGCATGAATAATTGTGGTCGTGATACTAAAGAATATCCTTGGCCGTAGTGCAGGGGTGATTCGATGATGTGGATTATTTATTAAAGCTGAGTCTCAGCTATAACATTGATGAAAAACCTTTTAAAACCTAAAAGATAGTAGACTTTATTCTCTACTTGACTCTTTTAATGGATTACTTATTCCGCTGCAGTTAAACTTGTTGTCTATTGTATTTTATCAGTTTAACACTGTTGAAGGCTAATGATAAATTATTCTGCATTATCTTAGTCATAATATTTCTTACTGGGCTAGTTGAGCTCACCCCTTTCTTTCTTTGTTCTCTTCGTGAAATGAGAACATATTTGAGACGAGTCGGGGAGCGGAGTAATGGTCCGAGAGGATAGCATTAGTAGTCCTCACTATTACGTGAAATAGTGTGATAATAGTAGTAATGAGGACTCCTTTTGAGTTTGTATAATATCTAGTAGACAATATTTGTATTCAAACTCACGATTTATGTCGTATTGTATACCTACAGTTATATTAGTAAGTTGTATTTGAATTTATGTACCATGTAAGTGGCGACCCAAGATGGGTGGCGTATACCTAATTTTGGGGCGGCCACGGTTGGTATCGAGCTTAGGATATGATCCTGGCTAAGATGTGAGAATAGTACTAGGAGGGAGAGGCGGGAATACCTTCGCTAGTATGACCTACCTAAGTTTATTTGGTATTTGATTGGTCGGTCAGAGTATAGTGATAATATGTTGCATGTCAATTAACCCTTATTTTGTGGCAGTGTTTGGAAATGGCAGCTGAAAATATTCACAATGGAGTGAATGTGACCGTTGTGACACCTTTAATCACTAATCAGGTTAATGCAGTGTCAGACGAGGAACAAATTAGAGATATCCACGTAGTGAATGAAGAACTAATTGTTGCACTCGAGCTAGTTGCAGAGGTAGCAGCTGAGAGTGAGGAAGAAGAGGAAGAAGAGGAACCTGAGGAGAATTGGTTAGAAGAAGTTTATGATCAAAACTTAGAATTACAAAATCGTGTTCGTGAGCTAGAAGAAAACGAGTTGAAGAGCGGCAAGCGGTCGTGGAACAAAGGGATACAACAATTCAAAATTGGGTTACCCGATATGTGATGCTCGAACAAAATCACGCTTTGGCGCGGTGTAAGATATTAAAGTTGGAATCGAGAATTTAAAAATCAAAGATCATTTGAAAGAAGAAACAAGCGAACGAAGGAGAATAGGCGATGCATGGGTAAAAAAGCGCACAACGCGTTGATAGTGTAGAAAAAACGTCAGATCCAATAAAGCCAAAATAGATGAAATGGACTTTGCTTTTTTGGATGACAATTGGGAGAACCCAACATCAATTGAATTACCACATGCATAGCGGTCAACCCGAATTCGATATGGATCGGAGAATAATGATTCAAATCATGGATCGAGAATGTGAAGAAGCACTTAAGGGTGGAATGTACCTATAGTAAAAGTCAAACTTCGGTAATTTAAGCGAGGCGTTTTTGCCGAGAAACCCGAGCGAAGTTATTACGGGTAAATTAATTATAAATTATTATTGAAGTCTATACTTTATTCAATACAAGCTCTACCCACTCTTTTATTCTACCTAGTTGTGTTCAATGTTTAAATTTGACTCAGGAAAAATTAGACTTTGATTTTTCTATTGAAACTTCATTGGGAGAAACCTTCGTTACCTCCACTTTGTTTATTAATCTTGTTGTTTCAAATAAACACTTTCACGATCTTATCTCTTTGAAAATACTTGCCTTTGAGGTAATTTTTGAAAATGATTGATTAACTACTCATTATTCTTTTTTGTAAGGTTGTTAGCTTTCATATTCCTAACCAACCTTGTTATACTGAATTCAAAGTAACCAAACCCTAAAGTTAATCACTTTGTTATATCAAGCCATAAGTAAAGAGCCCCGATCCTTTCGTTGTTGACTTCCTTGTGTGAAAATGCGAAGCCCGGACTTTATGTAGGCGTACGACGTTATTTGAAGATGGCAAGTTGATAGGTATCATTGTGAGGTCTTATCGAGGTTAAGGGATAGAAGTCACAGTTGGTATTAATATGACGTACTATCCAAGTCTTGGGACGAAAGTATGATTTTGAATGATATTTCTATCATTAATAAATTTCTTGGCATATTCTTGAAGTCTTCCTAGCCTACCCTAGAGCGTGAAATCGAATTTTGTATTGACCGAGACAAAAAACCCATTTCTTAAACCCTCAAATATTTCTTCAACTAAAAGGATGCATTTACGTGGATTATGATGAAAGTCATAATAAAAGGATAAAACTGATGAAAATCATGGGTATATGAAGTGTTAGTAAATTTTAAGATGAGTTATATTGGTTAGTATGTGAAAACATGAAAGTTTCTTAGAAATCACAAAGAGTTGAAAAATCAGATTTTGGTGAAAAATGTAACATGAAATTCAATTTACCATATCTCCTATTATATTTTAAATTTTTGAGTGTGGTCAAGTCCTAGAGTTAGATCTATGAGTTACCTAACTAGTCTAAGTGGAATTACTGGAAAAGGTGTTGTAGATTTTTGTGTGAACTGATTTTAGCAAAGGAGTGCAAAGCTGCAAAAACCGAAAAAATTCTGCTGCCATGATTTTAGACGGGCTGTTTCGGCCACTTAAATTATGAGAAAAATTCTGGCCTTTTGGGACTTGAAGGTATATGGTATAAAGTACCTCCTGTCCAAAAAATGAGCTCATTCTCGACTTAAAATGAGCAAGTTATGACTATTTCAATATTTAGGTTTTTCCGATTTAAAAACGCTATAACCGGAGTTCTATAACTCGGATGACCATGAAATTTAAACTGGAAGCTCACGTTAACATTTGTAAGGTCCTGCCAAGATTTGGAAATTTTGGAGTTAAACTTGAGGTAGCTAATTTCTTAAGGAATTAATTAGAAATTGATTTTTGAAAAATAGTAAATGAATTTTAAAATTCGAGAAAAATATATTTTCATTATGGGACTATATTATGCTAAAACCCAGAAAAGAAATATTTTTGGGACTGATTTGGTATTTTTCATGAAAATAGTTTAGTTACGAACATATGAGTTAAATATGTTATGTGAAGTAACAAAGTTGAAAATAGGATTTTATGGCTAGAGAATCCTATATAGAATATATGCATATTTTTTGATGAGGATTTGATAATTGGTGATGATATCTTATGAGTATGGCATTTTGGATGATTAAATGCATTATATGGTAAAGCGTAAACAATTGAGATAAATTATTTATAAAT
The DNA here is from genome assembly GCA_020205615.1 of Panax quinquefolius. Taxonomy (NCBI): domain Eukaryota; kingdom Viridiplantae; phylum Streptophyta; class Magnoliopsida; order Apiales; family Araliaceae; genus Panax; species Panax quinquefolius. The sequence goes on along the minus strand of CM035173.1, from coordinate 83,186,378 downwards.
TTAAGAAGTGATTAAAATATTGTTATAATATTAATGATATTAGATTATGAGATTATTAAGTGATTGATAACATGGGGATATTCTTGAATCTGGATAAGTTATATTATAAATGTTTAATATTTATCCTTTATCTCATTTGATTGATTCTTTATATCGTTATCCTCATGTTTATATTATGTTGAAAGTCATCTACGTGGCTGTAGTGCATAGATGGACTTGGTATGATTATGACCGTGGATTGTTCGGTATAATCATAACCGTAATTGAAAAAACACGATTATCTTTGGTAGTAGTGCATGGATAATTTGTGGTCGTGATACTAATGAATACACGATTATCTTTGGTAGTAGTGCATGGATAATTTGTGGTCGTGATACTAATGAATACACGATTATCTTTGGTAGTAGTGCATGGATAATTTGTGGTCGTGATACTAATGAATACACGATTATCTTTGGGTACGTAGTGCATGGATAATTTGTGGTCGTGATACTAATGAATACACGATTATCTTTGGTAGTAGTGCATGGATAATTTGTGGTTGTGATACTAATGAATACACGATTATCTTTGGTAGTAGTGCATGGATAATTTGTGGTCGTGATACTAATGAATACACGATTATCTTTGGTAGTAGTGCATGGATAATTTGTGGTCGTGATACTAATGAATAATACGATTATCTTTGGTAGTAGTGCATGAATAATTTGTGGTTGTGATACTAATGAATACGATTATCTTTTGGTAGTAGTGCATGGATAATTCGTGGTCGTGATACTTAATGAATATCCTTGGCAGTAGTGCGGGGATGATTCGATGATATGGATTAATTATTGGTGAGTCTCAAAGAATGAAATATTAATTCATGGATGTGGTAAAAGTCATCTTTGGCCGTAGTAGACTTGGTATGATTATGACCAAGGATTATTCGGTATAATCATGATCAGTAAATGAAAACACGAATATCCTTGCCCGTTGGTGCATGGATAATTCGTGGTCGTGATACTATTAAGCTGCGTCTCAACATTATTGGTTTTACAGTTGTATATCTTTGGCCTATAGTGCAAAGATGAATTATGAATAAATATCTTTGGCCGGATTGCAAAGATGAATTTAATGTTTTCAACGATAAAGGTATTCAAGGTATCCTCACCTCTTTATCATACAGTGTATCGCATTCTAATTTCGAGGGCTTAAATTCCATAAGGAGGGAGATTGTGAGACCCCATATTTTATCAATAAAGATTTAAATTTTGTCGAAATAATTTTTAATATTATGGTGTGAATTTGAGATAATATTATAGTTGTGGGTAGTATTTATAAATTTTGCAAAGTATGCAAGTTGTTATAAAATATTCGTTTGGTTGGGGAATATTCTTTTTGTTAGGAAATATTAAATACAACGGCTCAATCATTAGTGGACCTTAATAATAGAATTATTGTCGGATTGAGAAAACGACAAAAATATTTTATAAAAATAACGGTGCGGAGGTGTTACCGAATTAAAGCTGTTGAACTACCGGTGGTAAAAGTACAATAATACGCGTGGTTGCATAGTAGCACACGGTATTGATTATTGATGTTTACGTGAGAAGTCACTCAGCTATGCTCAATTATTGCTACAGTAATTGCTGCATCATATCTCTTATATTATTGATTCAATTATTGTCACAGTATCATCTGTATAATATGTTATATTATTAATTGAGATGACAAGTTATAAATGATTAATAATTGTTGAAAGATTAAAAATGTGTTGATTAAAAATAAAATGATTTGTGGTAATATTTATTCAATCCTTAATGTATATAAAGAGTATGTTATGAGACGTTTGTGGTAAGTTTGATTATTTTATGGGGGGCCCATATGTCATTATCTAAGAGTCTCTTCGTTAATAGTAATTACCTTTGTGAATAGTAATTACCTTCGTCAATAGTATTTACCTTCGTCAATAGTATTTACCTTCGTCAATAGTAATTACCTTCGTCAATAGTAATTACCTTTGTGAATAGTAATTACCTTCGTCAATAGTATTTACCTTCGTCAATAGTAATTATCTTTGTCAATAGTAATTACCCTTGTGAATAGAAATTACCTTCGTCAATAGTAATTACCTTTACCAGACGTCGAACCACTTGCTTAGTTTCACATTACTGAGCGCTAAAAACCACTTGCCGTTTCACATTCTGAGCGTCAAACCACTTGTCGTTTCACATTACTGATGGCCGAACCACTTGTCGTTTCACATTCAAAGGATCGAACCACTTTTCTTTTCACATCACCCATCATTGCCACTTGCCTTTTTTACATAGTAGGTGCTAAGCTAGAAATCTTCTATAAATAGAGGCCTAGTGCTTCATTATTTTTCACGAATTCACTGAAACTCTAGAGAGAGAAACTATAGAGAGAAAGAAGAAAAGTATTCGCTACTTCACCTTGCCAATATTAGGTTCTTCTAAGGTAGGGAATATTATTTGTTGTGCCGTAAAGGGTGTTATTCTTTCTTATTCATGAAGAGGCTGTTGTTATTCCATTGCTTATTATTCTATTGGAATAACTTTGTATCGTGGTTTACCCTATACTTGGTGACATTCTTCTATTATTACATTGGAACATCACGCTCGTGTGTTTTACAGGACTGGTTAAAATCTTTATTATTATTACGTTGGAACATCACATGCATGTGTGTTTTATAGGACTGGTTTAAAATCTTTATTATTATTACTCGTTGGAACATCACATGCTGCATGTGTTTTACGCATGGGACTGGTTCCATTCTTTATTATCTACATTGGAACATCACATGCATGCTTTTTTCTGTGGGACCGATTCCGTTATTTATTATCTGTTGGAATAACTTTTTTTGTGCGATCTATCGCATGCATGGTGATTTCTTTTGTTATTCTATTCTTTATTATACCCGGTTGGTTAAAAATTTGACTTGTATACTCCATGAAATTAGTGGAATATCCTTGATATTTGCGTTTCATCCGAGTATCTTTTCATGGAAATATTCTTACGATCATTCTTGAATTTTACTCTACAAAACATGTATCATGTTGATAATTTGGACGTTAATAATTCTGGATAAAATAATTCTTGAACTTGTTTTATTGAATTCTTATATCATTGTCATCATCCTCATGTTTATATTATATTGAAAGTCATCTACGGTGGCTGTAGTGCATAGATGGACTTGGTATGATTATGACCGAGAGACTATTCGGTGTAATCATAAGCGTAATGTTACAAATGATGTGATAAAAATACTCGATGGTAGTAGTAGTGCATTGGTGGGCGATTGTTGGCATGATGATGACCATTAATGAATACACAAATATTCTTGGCCGTAGTGCATGAATAATTGTGGTCGTGATCTTAAAGAATATCCTTGGCCGTAGTGCAGGGGTGATTCGATGATGTGGATTATTTATTAAAGCTGAGTCTCAGCTATAACATTGATGAAAAACCTTTTAAAACCTAAAAGATAGTAGACTTTATTCTCTACTTGACTCTTTTAATGGATTGCTTATTCCACTGCAGTTAAACTTGTTGTCTATTGTATTTTATCAGTTTAACACTGTTGAAGGCTAATGATAAATTATTATGCATTATCTTAGTCATAATATTTCTTCTTGGGCTAGTTGAGCTCACCCACATCTTTCACCGTTCTCTTGAGGAAATGAGAACATATTTGGGACGAGTCGGGAGCGGAGTAATGGTCAGAGGATAGCATTAGTAGTCCTCACTATTACGTGAAATAGTGTGATAATAGTAGTAATGAGGACTCCTTTTGAGTTTGAATAATATCTAGTAGACAATATTTGTATTCTAACTCACAGTTTATGTCGTATTGTACACGACAGTTATATTAGTAAGTTGTATTTGAATTTATGTACCATGTAAGTGGCGACCCAAGATGGGTGACGTATACCTAATTTTGGGGGCGTCACATCTGATCTGCTAGCTCGTGTAGATACCATTGGGCAGGAGCTTACAACTTTTCCTCCATCTTGAGAGAGGATGCTATGTTAGATCTGATAGTCCGCATACACACAGATCTGTAGATAGCTTTGTATTTTCCTGCACAGACTAGCTTAGCCATTTTGTCATGTACAACACAGATGTATATATTAAACAGTAGTATATATGGCAAAGAAATATATTTTGATTTACTTCCCTTTTAGTTATGCCTTGATACTTGCTTGATATTTGCATGTTTCTTCAGGGCCTTTTGATCTTAATGCATTCTGAACTTATCCTTGATATGTGGACATTGAGCCATCGCAGGATCTCTCAGAATTAATCATTGATTTGTATGTATCCCTACCATCTTTAGTGTCTTGGGACTGGTTTTTGTATGGAAATGTGGAGAGGAATGTGTTTTTCCTCTCTGAGATTGACCGCACCAGAGATGGTCGCCAATACTTTTATTTGTGAGAAGCCTAATTAATTCCATCTCTTATGGATGCGTATTGCTCTTCGAGGCACAACCGTAGCTTAGATGGTCACCGAATCTCCTATTTATGAGGAGAGGTTGGGTAATTCCATCCCCTTAGTGCAGGCCGGAGTGAAATGTGGTGGATTGAAGGTTGATCCCGATCTGAGTGTGATAAGCATTTTTGTTTTGGTAGGGTTTAGAATGAACCATAAATGGCTGCCTACATATTCCTATTGAAGAGGAGATCAAGTCTGCGTAGTTCGAACCTGGTGTAGGAGGTTCAACGCTGAATGAGAAAGGCAGATGGGTGTAGAAGCTTTGTTGATGAATAAAGGTGTAGAAATGTTTTTGTTATTTTTGTTTTTGTAGAGGAAGGGCAGAAATGTTTTTGTTGTTTTTTGTTTATTACAACCGGGCCATATAGAATATGGTTGCCTACGTACTCCCGGGTATCAGGGAGATCAGGTCGACGTAGTTCGCCCCTCAGGTTGAATCGCAGCCAAAGAGAAGTGTGAATCCCATGTGCAGGCTATACTGCGGGGAGAAGAAAGTTTGATCCCATAATAGGGACAAACTACAGGTGTGGAAAAAGTTTAATCCTGTCTTCAGGATAAACTGCAGGTGTGAAAAGTTTAATCCCGTCTTCAGGATAAACTATAGGCATGAAAAGTTTAATCTCATCTTCAGGATAAACTGCAAGTATGAAAAGTTTAATCTCGTCTTCAGGATAAATTGTAGGTATAAAAAGTTTGAACTGAGGTGAAACCAGGCTGCTAGTTTGAAATGTGTTTTTCTCTGAGGGCCAGAAGAATTTGTAAAAAGAGAGGGTTCAAAACTGGAATGACTGGTGATTGGATGATTAATTCCAGGATGTTTGCTTGATGGTAACTTCAGACATAGTACCGTTTCACGGTGTCTGAGTTGATAAGCTATGGAAATTCATCGCCATCCATTTCCTGTAGTTGAGCGCCTCCTATCAATACCTCCTTGACAACAAACGGGCCTTCCCAGTTAGGAGCGAATTTTCCCTTAGATTGATCTTGGTTGTCAATGATCTTCTTCAAAACCAAGTTATGTTGTTTAAATTGCCATAGCCAGACTTTTCTATTATAGGATCTTGTGATCCTTTGCTGATATAACTGACCATGGAAGATAGTCGCGGTTCGCCTTTCATCTATTAGAGACAATTAGTGATACCTGTCTTGTACCCATTGGTCTTCATCCAACTGAGCGTCTATCAACACTTTGAGGGATTCCATTTCCACCTCTATGGGGAGCACTGCTTCCATCCGATAGGCTAATGAGTAGGGGGGTGCCCCAGTGGAAGTACGCATTGAAGTTCTGTAGGCTAGTAAAGTCAGAGGCAAGAGGTCAGGCCATCCTTTATGATTGGCAGACATTTTCTGTATGATCTTCTTGATATTTTTATTAGCCGCTTCAACAGCACCATTCAACTTTAGACAGTAGATGACGGAGTTAAGGTGTTTGATGTGAAATTTACTTCATAACTCCTACATCATTTTGTTGTTGAGGTTCTTAGCATTGTTTGACACAATGACCTCTGGTTGTCCATATCGATAGACTACATTATTTCTGATAAAAGCAATGATGACTTATTTAGTAACCCCGGGGAAGGAGGATGCTTCTACCCATTTGGTGAAGTAGTCAATCATGGTGAATATGAATCGATGTCCATTACTGGCTTTGGGCTCGATGGGCCCGATCACGTCCATTCCCCACATTCAGAAGGGCCATGGCGAACTCATATTGTGGAGTTCCCTTGGAGGGGCATGGATAGCATTCCCATGAATTTGGCATTGATAACATCTCTTGACGTGATCATCACAGTCAGCTTTGAGCGTAAGCCAATAATGCCATGCTCTAAGAATTTTCTTGACAAGTAAGGGGTCGCTCATATGTGGGCCACATACTCCACCATGGATCTCATCCACGAGCCTCTGAGCTTGGTCTTTGTCCAGACATCTGAGGAGACCTAATCCTGCATCTCTTTTGTAGAGTGCATCTCCGCTCAGGTAGAATTTCATAGCAAGTCAATGGATCTGCCTCTTCTCAGTTAGGCTCGCCTCAGCGGGTGTAGATCCATCTCACAAATACTCCTTGATATGCTGATACCAAGGTTGGTGGATGGGACGTAGCTCATCCGATACTTCTCCAACATAGTTCCCATAAACTGGGGCCTTTTGTAGAGCAAATGTGATGCTTGGCGTGTTTTCCTTGTCAGTTATGTGAATCAAGGAGGCCAACGTAGCTAATGCATCCACAAAATCATTCCTATTATGAGGAATGTGTAGAAATGATATTTCTTTGGACTCCAAAGCCATCTGTAAAACTTGTCGATGGTAAGGCAGCAAATGTAATTCTTTGGTTTGATAGATTCCTGTGGATTGTTTGTTTACCAATTCGGAATCCACAAAGACGATTAATCGCTTCGATGCCCATTGAGCAGGCAAGTTTTAGCCTCATGATCTGACCTTCATACTCAATTTGTGTTGTTGGTCTTGATAAAGCTGTAATTTAACGGCGATGGGATACTGCTCCCCCATATCTGATATTAAAACTGCTCCAGCTCCAGAGCCTTCTGTGTTAACAGCTCCATCAAAATACATTTTCCATGTGTGGCATTCATCGTACTGATGGTGTTGTTAAACTGTCATTACCCCTTCATCGGGGAAGTATGTTTCTAAGGATTTGTAATCCCCTGCAGGTGTGGCGGCCAGTTGATCTGCAATTCCTTAACCTTCGACAGACTTTTGTGTCATGTAGACGATGTCAAATTGCTATAGGATAAACTGCCATCTGGACAGTCGACAATTCAGTATGGGCTTACTGAACACATACTTGAGAGGATCCATGCGGGATATGAGATGGGTTGTGTGACCATGGAGGTAATGTTGTAACCTCATGGAAGCCCATGCTAAAGTAAAGCAAGTTTTCTCAATCAGAGTGTACTTATGTTCACTGATGCTGAATCTTTTGCTGAGGTAATAGATAGCTCGTTCTTTGTCTCTATCGTCTTTTTGCCCCAGCATGCAGCCCATGGCATTGTCATTAATGGATAGGTACATGAACAGGGGAACATCATCCCTGGGTGGTACCAAAACAGGAGCGTTAACCAGCTTCTCTTTAATGGTAAGGAAGGCTTTTTGACACTCATCATTCCATTTCATGGAGGAGTTCTTCCTTAACAACTTGAAGACGGGCTCACAGGTTGCTGTGAGTTGAGAGATAAACCTGCTAATGAAGTTGATTGGTCCCAAAAATCCCCGTATTTCCTTCTCTATTTGAGGAATGGGCATTTCCTTGATGGCCTGGATTTTGGTGGGATCCAGTTCAATCCCTTTGAGGCTGACTAGGAAACCTAGCAACTTGCCTGATTTGACACCAAAGGTGCACTTGGCTGGATTCAACTTCAAATTGTACTTACGTAACCTGTTGAATAGTTTCTGAGATGGTCCAAGTGGTCTTCCTCCTTTCAGGACTTGATAATGATGTCATCCACATAGATCTCTATCTCTTAATGCATTAAATCTTGTAAAAGAGCCATCATAGCTCACTGGTAGGTTGCCCTGGCATTGATGAGGCCGAATGACAACCGTCTGTAGAAAAAGGTTCCCCAAGGCGTGATGAAAGCAGTTTTCTCACAATCTTCCTCACGACCATAATCTGATGATACCCTGCGAAATAATCCGCAAAGGAGTACACGCCGTATTGAGCAGTATTGTCAATGAGAATGTGGATAAAGGGCATGGGAAAGCTATCTTTAAGGAAAACTTTGTTCAAATTCCGGTAATCCACGTAAACTCGCACCTTTCCTCTTGGTTTAGGCACGGGAACAATGTTGGATATCCACTCCGGATATGTAGACACCATGATAATGCCAGCTTGAAATTGTTTCACAATTTCTTCTTTTACCTTTAAACTCCACTCGGGTTTCAATTGCTTCGAAAGCTTCACGCACTAACTTGGCTTGAATCCTTATTTAATGGGAAGGCGATGAAGAACAATGTCAGTGGACAAACCCAGCATGTCTTTATGAGACCATGCAAACACATCCTGGAATTGGGTTAATAGTGTAACCATGTCATTCCGTTGGTTTGGGGCAAGGTCTGAACCAATCTGGATTAGCTTAGGGTTTTCTAAGGTTCTAAGATTGAAAGAAGTGGTTTGGTTAAGGTTGGGTTTATTTTTGTCTGCAACCCATTCCTTAATCTCCTGAGGTGTCTCAATGTCCTCTTGTATATCCATCAAGTCTAAGTCCAACTTTGCATCAAAGTTACAGCCCTTGTGGAGAGAAGGCACCTCATCGGCAAGTACAAGCACATCTAAATTAAGAGTCCTAAAATCAAAAGATGCTTTCACTTAATATATGAAACTATTTAATCATACAAAAGTGTTAGTATGTACTTGATAAAATAACTGCTAATACTATATAGAAAAGTAAGCAATTAAAGTTATCTACAGGGTAGAAGGGATTTTCTGCCCATTTTACCCTTGTCGACCAATGCATGGAGTACTGCTCCAATTGTTGAGGGCAAAGTCCTGTTGGACTGCAGTGATGGAGGGATTATCATTGTCCTCCTTTTCCCGAATGATAACCATGACATCTGGGCAATCATCGTCTGGGGTATATCTGTTTGTATGTTCATCATGAACAATGATGTGTATGCCTGACATCATCAAGGCGATATCATATTTACGTTTCTGCTCCTTTTCTTCCACTTTGGGATCAGGAATAAGCACCTCTTTTTCTTTGAATGGTACTGATTTGGGAAACAGTATAGCCATAACATGGGCTGGCACCTTAACTGGAGACTGTATCAGCTCATGCGGTGCAAATGGAATAAATCGCCATGTGGCGGAAGCTTGAGGAACTTATTTGTGCTTATGAGGATTCCTATGACTAGAACTGGTAGCATAGCCTAGTCCGGTTGTCCCAATTTGACTGGACCCTTGAATAGGGTGCTTAATACCCTGCTGATTTTTACCAAGCCCTTGTGCAGGCTGATGACCCAATGACATCATTTCTTGAGTGGCCGACATAACATCGGCAGAAATATTGGGTACGGGAAGTGGTGCTCCAATAGGATGGTATTGAGTGTTACTCACTTCCAAGGTATGAAAACTGGTCAGCTCAACTTCTGAGTTGAAGCTGATGATTGACAGATCTCCTTGTTCAGGACATTCCGGCTCATCGTTAACAGTGACTAGACTGTTGTTAATAATGTATTTGAGTTGTTGATGTAGTGTGGAGGGAACAACTCCAGCCATGTGTATCCATGGTCTCCCCAATAGCAGGTTGTATCCCGAGTCTATCCTAAGGACGTGGAAGGATACATTGAATGTATTTGGACCAATCTCAATTGGTAGCTCAATCTTTCCGACGGAATTTCATCGGGATCCATCAAAAGCTTTGATAACCATATGGCTGCTTTGGATCCATTTTAGATTGACATTCATCTTCACCAAGGTGGCATAAGGACAGATATTCAGAGATGAACCTCCATCTATCAAAACTCCAGCTAGCATATACACGGAAGACAAATCTACAATGCGCAATGGCTTGCAATGACCAGTCCCTTCGGGAGGTATGTCGTCATTAGTGAAGGATATCACATTATTGTTGAAAATGTGGTCAACCATATGTTGAAATTTTTCCACATCCACTGATTTCGGTAAGTAGGCTTCTTCCAAAACCTTCAATAAAATCTTCCAATAATCCTCGGAAGAGAAAACCAAGTCCAGTATTGATATTTGATGTGGAGCTTCTCTTAAGCTTAAAACCACCTTGGCTTTATTATGGCCCATAGTGCGGAGGAATTTTTCAATATTCTCCATGGGAATCTTCCCCTTTGCTTTGATGGCGGGCTTCATCACCCTTTGAGGAAGATACAGTGGATTTTTCTTCGACACTGTAGTAGTATGAAATGTAGATCCTTCAGCTTGTCCATAATTCTATGGAACATTGTGTAAGCTGACACCAGGATATTGTGGTCTGAAAAGTAAAGAAATTGGCTTTAGTGCGGCCACTTTCAAAGGATTGTCAGCTCCTTTAAGTTGAATTGCTTGTATGGGAAATGGTTTGACAGTCTCATCATCCTCAGCGGATATAACTGCTACTGATCCCTTCCATTTGGTAGGACATGTACTCCCACCCTCAAGTTGCACAGTGTCGTCATCTGCCATTTGTAGGACACCGCTATCAATAAGATTTTGAATGAGATGGCAGAGTGCCCAGCATTCGTCTATGCTATGACAGCGAGAATAGGAATGATACTGACACACTCCATCGGAGTTAAACCGTCCTGCACGGGGATTGATTGGAGGTAGAAGGGATGTAATTCTTCCTTCATTTATCAACATTTGAAATATTTCCTCCACGGGCTTTAGCTTTTGCTTTCTTTGCAACCTTATCCTCCATAGCTTGGCTTTCTGAAGGTGATGGTGGAGCATTCATAACAAATGGAAGGAGATAGGCATGCTCTTGTCTGATTAATTGGCGTGTGACTTGATGATGGTGGGTTACCAGTTCTGTCAATTGCTCAATTTGTTTGCAAAGAGCTTTCATCTTTCATTCCATAGTAAACTGGAACTTTGCATAATCCCATCTATCAACACCTTCTTTGATGGTCTGGGATGATTCACCGTTAAAACTGGAACTCTGTCCAGTGCTCCAACTGATCATGTTGACCTCTTCTTCTTTATGTTGAAGAAGAGGGTTGTCTTGCACATGAGGTTGATTTGGTTTGCTGACCACGATCTCACCGTTGTCTATTAAATCTTGGATCTTATGTTTCCAGGCCCAACAATCATGAGTATCATGTCCAGGTGCTCCGGCATGATAAGCACACTTCCAAGTAGCATTAAAACCCCTCCCATTAGGGTTGGCTGGTGGAAGAAGACATGTAATTTTCTTCTGAGTAGTCAGAAGAGCAAGCTTGAGCGAGTCCCCTAAGGGTGTGAACGTTCGAGGGTGCTTTACTTCTCCACTTTTAGGCAATGGAGGGTTTGAAGACTGTGCTTGAAAAGGAGAGTAGTTTCTCCTCTGTATAGCCATGTTACGAGCGCTTTACGTCCTTGTAGTATCGAGGAAACATCCTCCTCTTTCTTTTATATGACCCTTCTTGGGGTTGTTTCCATAAGATCCGGATTGGATGTGCTCGAGAATCTTTAAGAGCGACTAGGTCTTGAATCTTACCGGACTTCAATCCCATCTCGACCATTTCTCGTGTTTGATCATTTGAGGAGAATGGTTTGCCGATACCGGCTAAAACTCTCTTATAGAAAGGAGCTTCATGTATATCTATGAAAGTCATGACCATTTTTTATTCTGTCATGGAAGGAATAACTTGAGCAGCAAGGCGCCTCCACCTTTGAGCATACTCTCTGAATGACTCATTAAACTGTTTCTTGACCTTGGTAATTTGGTACCGGTCAGGAGCCATCTCAGATTGAAAATTGTATTGAGTGAGGAAGGCATGAGCTAGCTCTTCCCAGCTATGGATCTTTGAGTTGTCTAATCTGGTATACCATGAACGGGCTTCTCTAGTCAGACTCTTCTGGGACAGCTGCATTCTGAGCTTCTCATTTTCCGCATAAGATCCAAGTTCTCCAATGAACACTTTAAAATGTGTATAAGGATCCATTAATCCTTCATACTTTTCAAAATCAGGGGTTTTGAATTTCTCTGGATAATGAAACCCAGGAAATATGCAAAGGTCAGCATATAAAACACTTCCATGTGTTCCAATCCCTTTGAGAGCACGGATAGTTTCCTCCATTTAGAGGACCTTCTTCCTAATATCACCGGTGTCTGGATCTCCTTTGAGATGGGTGTTTTCAGGGTCTTTGTTGGTTGTATCCAACTAAGGTTCTAGAATTGTTTTTTCCAAACCTTGAGCTCCTCCTTGTGAAGAGGATTCTGTATGTGTAGGCATCTTCCTACCTTGAGCAGATTGATGCAATTCTTTCAGCAGAACAGCCAAATCCGTAATTTGTTTACTCAATCTGTCAAATTCTTCTCGGGAAACAGTATTAGACTGGTCAGAAGAAGATATGATTGGCTGTAGGCTCGTGGCCTTTTTGGATTTTGAGCAGGTAATAGGCCCAATTGCTTCCCAACAAAAGACTTATGTAGTTTAGTCTTAGGGATAATGTAAATGTTATTATGATGTGCATGTTTTAGGAATATGGTCCTGCAAAAACGGTTGTTAATTGATAACATGTCATGTATGCACAGATATTCTTCATATTTTCCATTACATATAGATGATCATGGAATAAAATTACAAGTAAATGCTTTTACAAGTAATTGAAAATGGAAAGCATAAAGAGACTTTCCTCCGCTTTTGGTTTATCAGAGGTTAACTTATCTTAGGGTTACTCTCGTGGCTTTCTGGCATGAAGGTTCCCAGATTATCGCAATCTACTTGACGGGAAGTTAATCCGGTCTTTCAACTGGAGCGAATATGGATGGTGCCTTTCCTGAGCCTCGTTGGAATTAGTCTTCCTACGAGTCCAGTAATCAAACACCGACAGGATAGCCTTCTGGTGGAGGAACCACACAACATACATTCACATACAATGTGTCTCACCGTTTATGCAAAATGATGACATGTGCAAAGCACTAATATCATAGATAGAGATTTAGTAGTGCAGTAAGTAAAATGCATTCGTACACATTCATCATAAATGTAAATGCAACATTCACACACAAGCATATAACAGTTTTGAAAAGCTTGTAATAGCAGCTTAAGCACTCTTACTGGAGTCCCCAACAAAGTCGCCACCTATCGACGTCGGGATTTTTAGATGTCCTTTTTCGTTACTTGTTCTTTGGTGTTCTCATGTTAATGTTAGATTTTTTTGAAAAAACAAGTGAAAAAGGTTCGACATGTGTAATGTCGACGATTTGACTTTAAGAGTCACCAGTTGGTGTTTTTAACTAGTTGCACCAACGCAATCGAAAAGGTTTGCACATTAACCCAGTGATGTGACACTGCTAAACAGGTCTGTGAAACCGAGATTCATTTGGGTTCGGGGGCTTGATTATGCGGAAGAAAGGTGTTAGGCACCCCCCGACATCTGTGTTGCCACGGTGACCGCCACTTTTCAAAGAAACTGTTATATGAATGTGTGTGTGGATCAATGTGCAATTATTTGGCAAAACTAATGATTTGGCCACCGAAGTTGGCACGTTTTATTGAATACCCGATTGAACTTTTAATTTTTCAAATTAACTCACTGAACTAATTTTTATTTTCAAATTGGGTCATTCTGTTAAAAAAAGTTGACGGACGTTAAGTTTTTATCTACGTGGCGCTGACTTGGCAAAAAAAATAAAAAATATTGCTTATGTGGCAAAAAAAATCAAAAACAGATTTTAAAAATAAAAAATTAACATTTTAAAGTTTTAAAAATAACAAAAACATAATAAAATAAAAAAATCAAAAAAATCAAAATAACGTTAAAATATCAAAATAGAATTTTTTTAAAAACATAATTTTTTTTAAAAATAGGATTTTAAAAGCAAATTTGTAAAAAAAATAGAATTTTTTAACAACAAACTTTTAAAAAAAATTTTTTAAAAGCAATTTTTTAAAAATATTTTTTTTAAAAATAGATTTTTTTAAAATAGATTTTTTTAAAAATAGATTTTTTTTAAAATAGATTTTTTTAAAAAAAATTCTTTTAAAAAAATTTTTTAAAAAATGATTTTTTTAAAAACAAAATTTTCTAAAAATATACTTTTTTTTAAAAGCATTTTTTTAAAAAAAAGCAGAACTTTTTAAAAATAGAATTTTAAAAAACATAATTTTAGAAAAATGGAATTTTTAAAAATAGAATTTTATTTTTTAAAAATTCTATTTTTAAAAAATCTTTTTTACAAAATTGCATTTTTTTAAAAAGTTAGATTTTTTAAAAATTACATTACGAAAAAAAATCTATTTTTTAAAAATTATTTTTTAAAAAATCTATTTTTAAAAAATATATACTTTTTATAGAATTCTATTTTTTTAAAAAATCCATTTTTTAAAAAAATTCATTTTTTAAAAATTTATGTTTTTCAAAAAAATTCTATTTTAAAAAAAATCGGTTTTTAAAAAATTTGTTTTTAAAAAATTACGGTTTTTTAAAAGTCTGCTTTTTTTAAAAAATCTATTTTTTAAAAAAAATCCTATTTTCTCAAAAATTCTATTTTTGAAAAATTCTAATTTTTTAAAAAATTATTTTTCAAAAATTCTATTTTTTTAAAAAATTTGTTTTTGAAAAAATTATGTTTTTTTAAAAATTACATTTTGATATTTTAAAGATATATTTTTTTTTTTTTTTTTTTTATTTTATTTTAAAATGTTATGTTATTTTTTTATTTTTAAAATCTATTTTGATATTTTTTACCACATAAGCAATATTTTTTAATTTTTTTTGCCACATTAGCGCCACGTAGATAAAAACTTAACGTCTGTCAACTTTTTTTAATGGAATGACCCAATTTGAAAATAAAAATTAGTTTAGTGAGTTAAATTGAAAAATTAAAAGTTTAATCGGATCAATGTGCAATTATTTAAAAGTAGTGCGAGGCCTCGTTCGCACCTATATACACAAGGTTTGAATTTATAAAAAAATTCAGTTTTAAGCAAGATATAGAAATGAAGTTTTATAAAAAGAGGTTTTTCAAACCCTATGCTCAATAGGAATTGAGACCTTTTCATATTTCTAATTTATTATTAAAATATTCGGCTTGTTTGCTTTTATTTTCGAGATGCGAGGCATCTTTGAAAAAATAATATCTGTTGATCTTAGAAGAACTCCTCATGGGCATGATAGCCATCAAGGAAATTCGTACCTTGTAAATAATGTACAAGTTTTATTTACAATTTGAAAAAAAGTCCATCATAGGCAAGAATCTAGATTCAAGAGATGAATCTGTGATCACATGATTCCTAGGCTCACATGATCTTGCGGTTTATATGGAAAGCGATGGCGAGTTGTATATATAAAAGTTGTAAAATATATATATATATATATATATATATATCTGAACATGATCAACCACTACGAAGCAACTCCATGGGGGATCATAAATGTAAATAAATTAGTAAATGCTATCAACCGCTACGAAGTAAACTCCAGGCGGGACGAAATATAAATAAAGTTGTAACATCGATCAACCGCCACGAAGTAAACTCCAGGCGGGACGAAATATAAATAAAGTTGTAAAAGGCCACGAATTAACTCCGGGCTGTGAGAATGTAAGTATATATATATATATATATATATATATATATATATATAAAAGCAATAAACGCACCGGATGTAAAATCCAGGCTCATCGGATATGTCCGACAACAATTATATATATAAGTATATATATAAAAGCAATAAACGCTCCAGATGTAAAATCCAGGCTCATCAGATATGTCTGACAAAAATTATATATGTATATATATATATAAGCAAATAAATACTCCAGACATAAGTCTAGGCTCAATCGAGGCATAACTCGATATTGTTAGTCCATATATAAATTTATACATATATAAGTATATATATACAGACAGAAATGAAAACCACGGACCGAAGTCCGGGCATACGCACACAACACGACTCTTAATGTGTAGAATAATGTGTGCAAAGATAAAGAGAAAGGCTTTATAGAGTGTAAGAAGGCTTACAGTGGGCTGCCAATGCATACTTCTATGACTCTATATGGATAAACACTCAGCTCCCGCCTGTAAATGTATAGCTAAATGTGAGTTAACAGGTGTTTAAAAAGAGCAAGCACTCAATATGGGTGTGTACAAAGCAAATTGGACAAGGCTTCCTCGCTTCTTCCTTTTTTTAAAATGGCTACCCCAAGCCCTCTATTTATAGAGGGGGGAGCCACAGGTGTACCTACTGCAGATGCACCTGCGGCAGCCGCAGATGCACCTGTGGCTACCCAGGGTACCCCGAGTTCCACGGGTCCCGTCGTCTCGAAGTACGTGCACTCGTGCACTGTAATGTCTGCTCGAACTTGTAGAACTTCAATCCGAGCATCCGAACGAGGTATATAAGACCTTCTTCAAACTACTTGTGTCGAGAGTTATGCAATGACATGGATTAGAAGTTGTACGAAGTCAGGAAGAGGGGACCATGCCCATGGTCTTCAAGCTTCAAATTCTATCCGGTGTACTGCCACGCGTAATAGTCACTCAGAATTGGAACTCCTTGGTTCTTGTAGGACATTGTTGTATGTATGTATGTCTGAAGTGTTGAGACGACGCACAGGTGTTGAGGTAGCAAGATGACGTATGACTCCTCACTAGGGTTATCGCCGGTTTGAGTTGAAAGAAGACGTTGCTCAGGGTTATATCTGAGATTGGACTGCTGCAAGTGTTGAATGTAGCAAGGTCATCTGTGAGAATGCCTGTATGCCCGGTGTTAGCTCCAGTCTGAGGTATGAGTGCCTCGGCGGGAGGTCTGATTAAAGCTGATCGCATGCATTTGAAACAAGCATTTTGGAGTTATCGCCAGAACTGCAATAGCATTCCTTGGTGTTATCGCCAAGGACGAAACTCGGGGTTATCTCCGAGGTTGGAAATGATCCTTCCGGTGTGTGTTCTGGGGTTGGAAATGACGTTCCCGGTGTGTGTTCCGGGGTTGAATTTGAACTTTCGGTAGTATCCAGAATGGATGTGAGCTGTCTTCTAGGGTTATCTCCGAAAGACGAATATGTCCTCCTGCAATGTTAGTAACAGGTGTGCAAAAAATTTCGAGTGTCTACATTTTCCATAATAAGACTCCTCTTATTTATAGATGTAGGAAACCCTCCTTAACTATTAAGGAATAGAATTTTATTTTAATTAATAAAAGAGTTTAATTAATTAATTAGGCTTCCTAATCTTATTAGAAATAATTAATTAATCTCTTTTAATTAATTAGCCTCCTAATCTTATTAGGAATATATGAGAGTATCTTTTATTAATTAATTCCTAAACTCCTTTAGGAATTAAATAATAATAATAAGACTCATGTTATTGATTTATATTTAATATTTCTAAAATATTAAATAATAAATATTAAGCTATTTAATTTATTTTATCACCATAAATTAAATACACTTAACTTATTATTACGATTATGGCATTTACTTACGAAATAAATATTTTTCTTTTATGGTGTGACCCTTTAGGTTCTCCATAATAACCCGGTTGTGAATAAATTAATTAGAATAGTTCTAATATTATTTAAATAAATAAATTAATCTATTAATTTATTTAAATAAATAACATTTATTCTACAATAAAGATAATCCTCTTTAGCAATCAATGACTTTCCAGATAATATAGATTTTAATATTAATCATAAAAGAACTTTTGAGTAAATAGTTCTTTGTAAAATTCAATCCTTCCACCAAACAATTTCCCAATTAAATATAAGACATGGAATTACTATTAAGTCTTATTTTATTTAATTATATGTTTTTTGATTCTTAAATACACAACTCCAAATAATATAAATTAGGAACTCCTTTCTAATTGCATTCTGCCTTGGCCAAGGACTATTGTGTTGTCATTTATCGAATCACATAGGACATTCTCTTCTTTTACTAGAAGTAGTAGATTATTTGTTGATCATTCATTATCTCCATGAATAACTTATTATACCCAAGCATACCCTTTGATATACTCTAAGGGTCTTAAAGAATATGTCAAAGTATAACTCATCATACACAAGATATTATGATGATCTCAAGTCTAAGGATAACTTGTACTACTATCACTATAGGAATTCCTATTAACATGCAAGTAAAAATTCATTAGGTATTTCTTAGCGAGCAACGTTCAGTAGAATTATTCTCCAATAAGTATCTACATATTTGCTTTAGTGTCTCCACACAAATGATCATGAGATCAATCATCCTCATCCAATGAGCAAGCACCGTATGTACCAATCTATCCGGATTCACTAATCCCCTTTTTAGTAATCCAACAATTGGGAATAATTTTAGTTTGTGAGTTATCTAAGAATTTAGATCTCCTTAGCATGATCATCATCATGATTCTAAAAGTATTGCTCAAAACTATGAGTTTATCACATATTATTAAACAACACCATGTAGATAAAATAAAAGTTTTTAATTAAACAATTCTTTTATTAATAAATGAATAAGATTGTTATAAAGTATATGTTTTATCATCAAACATGATTGTCTTGTGTGCATACTACTTTCAATCTCCCACTTGCACTAAAGTCAATCGCCAAGGTATCTCATACCCTTCTTCTCTAAGTGGCGATCATCCTACTGTGGATAAGCTTTAGTTAATGGATATGTAATGTTGTTTTTGAAAGTCCACTATCTCTATAGTGACTAATCCTCCTTCAATGATTCTCTAATCAAATGTAAGTGCCGGAACATATTTTTAGACCCAAGATGAGATTTAGGAACTATTCCTAGTTCTGTAATGAAATTTTCATCCAAACAATCAAGTTGCAGCTTCATTAACATCTATATACTTTGTCTTTGTCACTAAGCTAATAACTCTTTATTTTTTGGAACCTTTCTAATTCACCGCACCACCGTTCAAGGTAACGTTTTACCCTAAAGTGGATTTTTTGTCATCTTGGTCAGTCTAAAAAACTTGAGTCTGTTAAGCCCTCTAGTTTTAATTTAGACTCATCATAAATTTTAATCACATCCTTAGTGTTGGTTAAGTACTATAAGATTTTTTACTGTCTTACAGTGATCTTCTTTAGAATATGACTGATCAACATTAAGTCTCGTACATTTCATAGGATACAAACAGATGGATATGTGCTTTCAAGTGAAAAAGAATCATAAAGAGTTCAAAACCAATTAATAAGTCAAAATTTAAACTAAGTTTATTTCTCAATTCCATAATGGTTAATTTTTTTTCTTTTTATTTTTTTATCATTGACCATTATCAAATACAATCAATCCATTACTCAAGTTAAAATAAACTAACTAAAATGTAGTTCTAATAATATAATATAAAATAAAATGCTCAAGTACCAAATAAACAGCAAAAATAAGAACAGACCCCCAAACTTAAACTAGACATTGTCCTCAATGACAAAGATAAAAATAATTAATGTAAAGGACTTCCTTGATAACCCACTGATTGGCAATGTCAGTGTCCTCCTCATCTGTTAAGTCGGAAGTGTAATCCATTTTTTCTATACTTGGTACCTGAAAATAGTTGAAACAACTAATTAAAATACAACTAACTATAGCCTATAGAACTTAATAGCAAAACCGAAAATTTAAGCTTGGGTTGCCTCCCAATAAGTGCTTGGTTTCGAGTCATCAACCTGATTCTTCAACTCTTATATGTTATTTCCTAGAAGCAGTTATAGATCTAGAAGGGGGGTTGAATAGATTTTTTAAAACATTTGATCGATTATAAGATATTACCAAATATTTTTTAATCAGATTGATTAAGCACATCAGAATATAACTTTCAAAAAAAACCCCTTATAGATTGAAAAAGAATCATAGTTCTGAATTTAGTAAGATAAATAATATAAGCAAACAGATGGATAGTAAGAACAGTAAAGTAAAGACACATCAGATTTTAAGTGGTTCGGAGATGGAATAACTCCTAATCAACTCTTCTAATCCATGAGTAAGAATTCCACTTAGAATGTAGTCACAAAAGATAAGGACACTGTGCCCTCTTCAAGCCCCGCAGACTTGGATATTTAGTCACAAAGACAAAGACACTAAGACCTCTCCAATTCCAATAAACTTAGATGTATAGTCACTAAGACAAGGACTCTTAGCCCTATGATGATCTGTTGATTGATTCTAGTTGAGAGGAGCTGCTAAGATGGCATTAAGCTTTTCTTCTGAAGTACTTAGCAGCTCAAACTAGATATTCAGGATCGTTAAGTTCTTTCTATTTCTTTTGCAGAGTTTAGGCTTTTTGATTAGTGTCCGTCGTCTTTTTAATTTGAATCCTTGTTGCCTTTTATAATCTGCTGAAAATCTTCACGTTGCTAGATGTCCGTTTGTGCATTTAATGTTTAGATATTCTGGGATCCTTGATGTGGACATTTTAAACTTAGGTTACATCTCCTTTTTAACTTGTTTGTTATATCAGTCTACTTTCTCACCTAACACCCTTGACGTGTCACTTTCAACAACCTAGTTGGTAGACACATATTCTGATCTTCAATTTCAACCAAGGATTTTTGGTGAATACAGCAGTACCTTCAATAAGCAACGTTCCAATGTCAATCATCTCGTCACACTTGACTGCTCTACGATGATGCTAAATCGTAGTGTTTTACTCTACGATTTGCTCTTTTGCTATGATTAATTTGCAGTGACATTTTACGAGTGAGCTTTGTGATCTTTTATTATTAAAAAATCATTGAGTAACTTTAATATTAGTCTTCTGCTTAACAATTGCTAGGATTACTCTATGTTCAGGTTTTTCTTAATGAGCTTTGCTCGACTTTATGATTCCTTTGTCTACTTTACGAACTGAAGTATGTTTACGACTTGTATTAAACTTTACAATAATTGAAAATGCTTTGTGACCCATCTGATGTATTGCGATCATTGCGTACTCTGTAATCCATTTTTATATTATGACATAGTAGAGTATCTTTACAAACATTGTAAATCTTAACAACTGTACATGAGATCAGCTTTAACAAGATCAACCTAACATTATTTGATCTTTCTAATCTAAGTCCTTGTACATTGAATAAAATCATTAGTAAGAACTTTACAAATCATATTGGTACAAAAATACATTAAGCACATTCATCATCAAATTTAAATATGGAAACTCTAACAATCTCCCCTATTTGATGATGACAAAATTAGTAGTTTTATAACCTTCATCAAGAACTAAGATGCAGTTGCTTGGAAGTAAATATGCCTTAAAATACAGTAAGCCACTATATTTCTTAGATCAAAAGCGTGAATTTATTAATTTAATATGAATGTTTACCAGAAATTTCAAAAATAAAAATTTCACTTTGATCAATTTAGAACAATCTCTTTATTTTACCTCCTTGACTCTTTTTCTTTTGAGAGCCATTTCTTCTCAGATTCTTTTCTATGATCAGATCTGATTCTATCTTCATTCGTTTTTCTTCTAATTTCTTCAGTAGAATATCTTGGGCCAAGGTTTGATATGTCCATTTTCTCTTCTCCCATGACATGAGTTCCTTAAAAATTTCTTCGAAGATAAGCAAGATCACCAGTGGGAAGAAGAATACCAATATGAGTGATTCTATTGGACAATTCTTGTCGTGAAGAGGATTGACCTTGTTCCAGAGGAATAACTGATGAAGGAGGAGGAGGTGATCTAAAGATCAGAGGGGTAATGGATATTTACTTTGATTTCTTTTTTCGTTTCTCCCCTTGAGTCGAATATTTATCTCCTTTCTCACCCTTAGATGGAGATCTCTCCCATTGCCTTTCTTTCTCCCTTTTTTTGTCATTAGGAAAGATGTATGACATCATCAACAAGTTCTTAAAGTTCGAGGAGGACATGGAAATATAAGCACAAATCTCATTCTGACGAACAGTTGCTTAATCACTTTATTGTGCAACCAATGTTATTGTGATGGTTGTGTTCAGTTCCATAGAGCTTTTAAAGTCTGAGAACATAGAAGTGAGCTTAAAAAGTTTGTAAGTTACTGATTGGAGAAAGAACTCATGTTGCTACTGAAGAGCTAAGATAATTTATTTATCGATGAACATGGATTTTAGTTGCCTTTGAATTTCTCTGCTCGTTTCGCCAGGTAAACAACGTACAGTAGTAGTGATTTTTTCCATATAATCTTAGAGGTTAACGTTATTCTTTTCAAGCTTATCATCAATGTTATGAGACATCTGAGTAGTGAGATTTGTTATTTGATCCGGTCGCTCCATGACTTGAGCAGGGGTGACTTCTGAAATGCCTAGACGTCTTTGAGACAAATTTATCAGGGCAAGAGGTAGATCAAAGAATTTATTTTGAGAAGTAGAAGAAATATTGGATGGAATGGAGTGTTTTGATTCTTATTTGGGAGATGAAAGAGGGACAGAAACGTTGGTAGATGGGATAAGCACAAAAGCCTTGGATTTATTTGAATCAGACGTAGTGTGTGGAGACTCTATGTTTGGAGAATCTGAAGACCATAATGACGATGAGTCGTAATAAAGAGATGAATTATAGGGTGTGGTCAGCAAGCTTGATATATGAATGAGGGATGGAGACTCTACAAGTTGAATTAGAGAATGAACAGGGGAACTGGAAGGTTCTACATCAATCGTAGGGTGTAAGAACTCTACAATCAGAGAGTGAAGTTCATTTACATGATAAGTAGAGGCTTGAAACTCTACGATTTGAAGACTGGTATTATTTACATCGCCCATAGAGTGTTGAGACTCTTCTTGCGGAGGAGTATAAGATCTTTCAAAATAAATAGAAGTAGATGGTTGTAAAGTAGAATTTTTCTTAGAGATATTAAAGGGTGATTCTACGATCTTGTTATAGCAAACAAAAGATGCAAGTAAAAATGTAAATATAGGCAAAATAAGGGGAATTGACAAGGTTTTGAATTAAAGGGTTTATAGTTGATCAATTTGGTGGCATCTCGGAGAACTCTAGGAACATTTTGAGACACCAGCTTTAGACTTGGATATTTTTTGTAAGCCCATCTGACGAAGTTATGTTCGGGATGCACCATTGCTCATAGTAGAGGCATAAGTGACATAAAGTGAAGCAACTGATCACCTTTTGGCTCATACATAACTGTACTTCTGCATATATCCAAGTCATATAAGAGAGTGATCAAAGGATTTGTAGAATTCATTACTCTCATTCTGCCTGCCCCTATACCTTTAAATTTAACTGGAAGAAGATAAGCAGATTCTAGATTTTCTCGACCTTTAAGAATAACTCTACAAATGCCCGACTGATATGCTCTACTTGGAGGTAATCAGGTCTCTTCTGTCACTGGTTGAGAAGTGAATGGAAGAGATGAAAGAGAGATATGAGAGTCAAATTGTTGCTCCCCTTAGAGGTAAAATCCTTAGGCTTTATGATCGCAGGGTCGAAACCTTTGTTAATTTCCTCTAGGACATTTGTAATGACATGAGTCAGTCATAGATAAGTGTTTAAAGAATGAGTCGATCGTTGAACTGAATCTTCCTTATGTTTTGTTCTCAGTTCTTTTCTCATCCTCTTCTCTTATCTCCTCTTATGCTTTGATTCGCCTTCTTCTTTTTCCTCTCGCCTTCCAATTTTGCAGCTTTCCTCTTTCTCCTATCTTCCTTCTCAATCATTTTACATAATTTTCTTTTCTTCTTTTCCTTCTTAGGCTTAGATCTTGACGCCTTCACTATTTGATCAGTATTACCATCAAGATGCTCTAACTAATTAGTCTTCATAACAAATTCTTCCTCGTGATTTCAAGGTTCAGGAATAAAACCTAATTCATCAACAGCTTCTCCCTTCTCTGGTCCAAAGGAATTTGATTTGTTTTTTCCTCAATTTTTTCTAATCAGAAAACACAGTTCTTCTTTGGCTTCAAGCTCTTCGATCGGAAGAGGCATGGATTCTCCTACTTACTCTTTAAGTTAAACAAGGGCCTTTCTCTATCGAGTTTGACTTTTTTGCTTTGGAAACATTTTGGATAGAGGGGTATTGAGATCTTCTTCATCCTTCTTCATCTTAGAGGTTTGCAATTCCTCTTGAGTATGCTTGGGAAACTCATGTACAGCTTCCTTAGACATCTTCATTTTCTTCTTTTGTTGATCAGTAGTAGAGTTAAGAGCCCTATGAACTTGAGGGGCTACCAACCCGTGAGAAACTTCTTCTTCCTTAATAACTTTCATCTTCCTTTTTCCTTTGGATTTAACTAGCTTTTGTACTTCACTTATTTATCTTTTGCTTTCACCTTCAGACTATTTTGACCTTATATTTTCTAAAGGATTTCTCTTCCAGTTATCAAAAAGTTCGGAGTGATCTTTTTTTTTTTACATTTAGAGGGACCCCTTCATCATTAGTAATTTTGTTTTGTAGACTCTTCTTCAGAATAATTCTTAACAACCTCCCTTGAAACATTTTGGGAGCAGATTTTCCTAACGCCTTTGACTTTCCAAAATCTTCAACCATTTAGCCAGCCAATTGATGAATATGGCACCAAAATTAATTTCCTTTGCTTGAATCATTACAATCATGAACTTTATTTGTAGCTCACTTACTGAATCATGAGTCAGTAAGGAACTCAAACTCATGAGGAAATTCCTTTTTCTTCACTCCATTGAGCTAGGGATTCTTCTTATGACTCATCGATTTCAGTTCTTCTTTGAAATCTACTTCATCCCGTCAAGTAAGACCTTTATTCTAAAAATCTAGACAAGTATTGAATTTAACAGCTCTGATCTAAAGTGTAACTCCTTTGACCTTGGTCTTTAAAACACCATTTCTGAACATAACATTGAGATAGAATTCCTTGATAAGTTCTATGTAGATCTTAGTGTTGAAGTTTAAGCACTCAGAGAACCTAACCTATTCAATGAGTTTAAGAATGTCACTGATTTTCTTCTCTGGAGCAACGAACTGATTAGAGCATAGTAGAATACCGATCAAGATTTGGAAGTTTGACATTTGAATAGGATTGATATCTAATTTTGTGAACTGCGATGTGTGTTGGTATATGATAAGATGCACGCGTCGTTTCAGTTCTGCGATTGTACAGTTGTGGAGCAGTAACTTTATTATCCACTTGCTATTTTGAATGTGATCTGGATGCTCAATTTATTTTGATTGCCTTTGATTTACCCTTCATAAAGTAACTCTTTTCACTCTACAATAAACCTTCGACTTTGCGAACTGCTTTCTCTTTATGATCGTTGAACGAATCTACGATCTTTTCCATTTTATGACTAGTTCTAGGATTCTCTTCCCTACACTTGTTATTAATATCTAAAAACATAGTACTATAGATGAAAATTTAGTTTACTTAACTCACTTATTAACTTGTTAAATCTAGATTCGTCTAATGGCTTAGTAAACACATCTTCTAGCTAATTTTTAGTTAAGATAAAATGCAAGGAGATATCTAAATTATGTACATGACCTCTGATAAAATGATATCGGATTCTATATGTTTAGTTCTAGAATGCATGACAAGATTATGAGTGATTGAGATAGCACTGGTATTATCACAGAATATAGGAATAGACTTAAAATCAAACCCATAATCAGCAAGTTGGTTCTTTATCCATAGGATTTGAGCACAACATCTACCAGCATCAATATATTCAGCTTTGAAAGTATAAGTTCATACGCGAATGAAGAAGAACATCCAATTAACCCGTTATGTCAACTCTGCGATCTGAGACAGATAAGTCGACTCCCAGACACAAGCCATCTAATCAATCATCATCACTGACCCTAGAACTATGTCCCCTAAGAACTTGGTAGCACAAGTCTGAGGGCCGTTAGTGCGAGGCCCCCACCAAAAAGAAAAATAAGCTTAAGTGTTGGGGCCATCTGACAAAAGAAACCCATCCTGACCTATCATTGCGATCTCTAAAAGTAGCAAAGTGAGTGACCAAAATTGCTGAGCCAAGAGAAGGAAAGGAATGCGGATCTCCCCTGAAACACATATAAAGGCACGCCCCCCAAGATAGAGCTCTCAGCCTCCATCAAAGAGAAAAGGAACCTGACTTGTGGATAAAGCATACTCAAGCCCAATCGGGAAACCTCCCTCAAATCCCTCTACCAGATGCTTTGCATTGTAAGGGACCCACATCACATAGTCGGGAAACCTCCCTCAAATCTCTCTACTAGATGCTCTGCATTATAAGGGACCCACATCACATCTGTAACTGACAGCAACTCCAACTAAAGGAGGCAGCGTGTAAAGCTCTTTGAAACTAGGACCTCCTCCAAAGTGGAATGATGCCACTGGCGACCCCGAGGACATGTGTCCAAACCCAAGGTAATGACAGGGCGAAGGAAGGGAAGTCTCTCGTGTCAATCCCAAGAACACGACATCAGTCATGGAAAAAGATAAATCAAAATTCAAATAATCAAAATTAGTCAAAAGAATCGCCAATAGGAATGGATAAAACTCGAGCCAAGCATTGGTCACTCCCTCTGAGCGCAGTCGCATCCCATGTAGAAAGTAAGTAAAGGTGAAGGACCTTGTGACAACCCAAAATTTTATAAGATTTAAAAATAAAATCTTGATTTGTGACGCCCTCAAAATAGATATACATCACCCATCTTGGGTCGCCAAATACATGGTACAAAATACAAATACAAACTTAATTATACAACATGAGCTGAGAGTTTTTACACGAATATTGTCTTCATATTACACATTATCCTGGATATTGATCGTTGGTGACTCAACGGTCTCATGTGCTTCATTGCTTATCTTGACATTTTTAGATGCCATTTTCAAACACTACCACAAAACAAGGGTTAATTGACATGCCACATATTATCCCTATAATCTGACTGACTAATTAAATACCAAAGAATTCCCCGTCTCTCCCCTCCTAGTTCTTGTCTCACATCTTAGCCAGGGATTATATCCCTAAGCTTTGATACCAACTGTGACGCCCCCAAAATAGGTATACATCACCCATCTTGGGTCGCCAAATACATGGTACAGAATATAAATACAAACTTAATTATACAATATTCGTGTAAAAACTCTCAGCTCATGTTGTATAATTAAGTTTGTATTTTAGATATGTACCATGTATTGTGACCAAGATGATGATATCTTTTGGGGAGTCATATGAATGATTAAGTAAAGGTTAAGCGTGATGCCCCCAAAATTAGGTATCGTCACCCATCTTGGGTCGCCACTTACATGGTACATAAATTCAAATACAACTTACTAACATAAGCTGTCATGTACTATACGACATATAAGCGTGAGTTTGAATACAAATATTGTCTACTAGATATTATACAAACTCAAAAAGAGTCCTCATTACAACTATTATCACACTATTTCACGAATAGTGAGGACTACTAATGCTATCCTGCGGACCATTACTCCGTTCCCAGACTCGTCTCAATTATATTCTCATTTCTCAAGAGAAACGGTGAAAGAAAGGGTGAGCTCAACTAGCCCGAGAAGAAATATTATGACTAAGATAATGCGAGAATAAATTATCAATAGCCTTCAACAAAGTGTTAAAGCGATAAAATATAATAAACATCAAGTTTAAGCTGCAATGAACAAGCAATCCATTAAAAGAGTCAATTAGAAAATAAAATCTACTATCTTTTATGATTTAAAAGGTTTTTCATCTTCATTAAAGATGAGACTCGACTTTAATAAATAATCCACATCATCGAATCAACCACGCACTACTGGCGAGGATATTCTTTAGTATCACGACCACAATTATTCATGCACTATGGGCCGAGAATAGTTGTGTATTCATTAATGGTCATGATCATGCCAACATCGTCCATTAATGCACTACGACCATCGAGAATTTTTACCACATCATTTGTAACATTACGGTCATGATTACAACGAATAATCCACGGTCATAATCATACCAAGTCCATCCATGCTCTACGAAGCCAAATGACTTTAAAAAAATATAAACATGAGGATGATGACAATGATATAAGAATTCAATAAAAAAGTTCAAGAATTATTTTATCCAGAATTATTAAGCGTCCAAATTGTCAACATGATACTCTTTTGTAGAGTAAAATTCAAGAATGATCGAAGAATATTTCCATGAAAAAATCTTTGGATGAAACGCAAATATCAAGGATATTCTACTAATTTCATGGAGTATAGAAGTCAAAGTTTTAACTATTTGGGTATAATAAAAAATGGAATAACAAAAGAAATCACCGTGCATGCGGTACTTTGCATATGACGAGTTATTCCAATGAGAATAATAATAACGGAAACGGTGTCGGTGAAATTTACACCGACAGGATGTTCCAACAGAATAATAATAAAGATGAAAAAATCATGATAGGATATTCCAGGTGAAAAATAAAAGGCGGAACCGAGAGGATATAAACACACAGATGAGGATGTTCCATGAGAATAATAAAAAGCGGAACCGTCAGGTGTAAAACACATGCATAGGATGTTCCAGCGAGAATAATAAAGAGCGGAACCGAAGTCGGTGTAAAAACACGCAGACAGGATGTTCCAATGAATAATAGAAGAATGTCACCAAGTATAGGTAAATCAGCGTATCTGAGTTATTCCAATGAGAATAATAAGCAATGGAATAACATAAGGATTTCACCAAGTATAGGGTATGTGGCGTATACTGAAGTTATGCATAGGGTATGCCACTTTTTACAAAGTTATTCCAACAGAATAATAATGAATGGAATAATGAAGTTCTCTTCATGAATAAGAAAGAATAAACACCCTTACGAGGTACAACAAATAATATTCCCTACCTTAGAAGAATTGATTATTGGAAAAGTGAAGTAGCAGAATACTTTTCTTCTTTCTCTCTATAGTTTCTCTCTCTAGAGTTTCAATGAATTCGTAAGAAAATAATGAAGGAATGAGCTTCTATTTATAGGAAAATGGAATGCATAGTAACTAATCCATGAACGGTCCAGATTGATTTACTTTAATCTGACGGTCCATATTTAAAGAAAAATCTTTTAAATAAAATATAATATATTCTATTTATATAAAAACATTTTACTATGCAAACACTATGCAACACTATGCAAAACACTATGCAAAACACTATGCAACACTATGCATAATAAAATATAATATATTCTATTTATAGAATAACTTTAATAAAGTATTCTATTTTATATAAAAGATGTTTACATTTTATTACGTTAATAATATGAATAAAACAAAAGCGTCATTATCGCTATAATAATTCATATTATTAATCGTGATAATGGAATCAAACCGAGTGACTTCTCACATAAGCATCGATAATCAATCACCACCGTAGCTACTATGCTTGCAACCACACGTACATCTTTGTACTTTTACTCTGAAAGTAGTTCAACAAAGATCCACGGTAAAACTTCCGCCGTTATTTCAATAAAATATTTTTGTCGCTTTTCTCAATCCAAACAATAATAATTACATTGTAGGGTCCACCAATGATTGAGTAGTTGTACGAATATTCCCTCGCTAAATAGAATATTCCCCGACCAATCGAATATAATATAACCACTTGCATACTTTGCAAAATTTATAAATACTACCCACAACTATAATATTATCTCAAATTCACACCATAATATTAAAAATTATTTCGACAAAATTTAAATCTTTATTGATAAAATCTGGGGTCTCACAATCTCTCCTCCTTATGGAATTTAAGCCCTCGAAATTAGGGTACATACCTGGTATGATAAAGAGGTAAGGATACCTTGAATACCTTTATCGTTGAAAACATTAAATTCATCTTTGCAATCCGGCCAAAGATATTCATTAACAATTCATCTTTGCACTACAGACCAAAGATATACAACTGTAAAACCAATAATCTTTGAGACGCGGCTTAATAGTATCACGATCACGAATTATCCATGCACTCTTGGCCAAGGATATTCGTGTTTTCAATTACTGATCATGAATATACCGAATAATCCTTGGTCATAATCATACCAAGTCTATCAATGCACTACTACTACTAAAGATGACTTTTACCACATCCATGAATTAATATTTCATTCTTTGAGACTCATTTCAATAATTAATCCATATCATCGAATCATCCCGCACTACGTGCCAAGGATATTCATTAGTATCACGACTTAATTATCCATGCACTACTACCACGCGAGATAATCGTGGTATTCATTAGTATCGCGACCACAAATTATCCATGTACTACTACCAAAGATAATCGTGTATTCATTAGTATCACGACCACAAATTATCCATGCACTACGACCAAAGATAATCGTGTATTCATTAGTATCACGACCACAAATTATCCATGCACTACGGCCAAAGATAATCGTGTATTCATTAGTATCACGACCACAAATTATCCATGCACTACGGCCAAAGATAATTGTGTATTCATTAGTATCACGACCACAATTATCCATGCACTACGACCAAAGATAATCGTGTATTCATTAGTATCACGACCACAAATTATCCATGCACTACGGCCAAAGATAATCGTGTATTCATTAGTATTGTTAGGTTTGTAATATTTAAGAACGCAATCAAATTACATAAAAGTGCGGAAGCGTGTAAAAATCAGAGTTTAAAAAATTTACAAACCATATACCCGGATCACCCTTTATGCACAATTATTAATTGAACGAAAAGATAAAGAATAAAATCATACCCTTGAAGATCGAGCTTCCTCAGGTACAAGTTCACCTCCAAATCCTTTCGCGTTCAACTTGAATCCACCGGGTTTGATTCCTTCCTTTGATCAACGTTAGCCACCCATATGTTTGGCCTCTAGAGGTGATCCACCAAGGAGTAATAAGAATTCAAGAAGAAGGGGTATTGGCTCAAACCCTAGTTTTCTATCTCTATAGAAAGGGCGTACTCTCCAACAAATTGGAATTATTACGTTGTAAAAGTAAACAACCCCTACACCCATAATAAGACTCCTCTTATTTATAGATGTGGGCAACCCACCTTAACAATTAAGGAATTGGGTTTTATTTAATTAATTAAATTCTTTTAATTAATTAAGCTCCCTAATCTTATTAGGGATAATTAATTAAACTCCTTTAACTAATTTTCCTTCCTAATCCAATTAGGAATAAATGAGAGTACTTATATTAAATTAATTCCTAAACTCTTTTAGAAATTAAAATAATAATAATAATTGTAATAATATTAATAAGACTCCTCTTATTAATTTATATTTAATATTTCTAAAATATTAAATAATAAATATTAAGCTATTTAATTTATTCTATCACCATAGATTAAATTAAATATACTTAACTATATTATTACGATTATGCCATTAACTTCTTAAATAATTATTCTTCCTTTTATGGTGTGACCCTTTAGGTTCTCCATATTAAACCTAGGTTGTGAATAAATCAATTAGAACAATTCTAATCTTATTTAAATAAATAAATTAAACAATTAATTTATTTAAATAAATAATATTTATTCTGATAGGGATAAGCCTCCTAGCGATCAACGACTTTCCGGATAATATAGATTTCAACATTAATCATTAAAGAACCTTTGAGTAAATAGTTCTGAAATACAATTCAATCCTTCCACCATACAATGTCCCAATTAAATATAAGACATGGAATTCTTTGTCAAGTCTTATTTTATTTAATTATATGTATTTCGACTCTTAAATGCACAACTCCAAATAATGCAAATTAGAAACTCCTTTCTAATTTCATTACGCCTTTGCCAAGGACTCTTTGGGTTGTCATTTATCGAATCACATAGGACATTTCTCTTCTTTTATTAGAAGTGGTAGATTCTTTATTGATCATACATTATCTCCATGTACAACTTATTATACCCAAGCATACCCTTTGATATACCCTAAGGGTCTTAAGGAATAAGTCAAAGTATAACTCATCATACACAAGATACTATGATGATCTCAAGTCAAGGATCACTTGTCTTTACTATCACTACAGAATTCCTTTGATGAGCAAGTAAAACTCCATTAGGTATTCCTTAGCGAGCCACGTTCGATGAACTTATTCTCTAATAAGCACCTACATACTTGCTTTAGTGTCTCCACACAAATGATCATGAGATCAATCATCCTCATCCAATGAGCAAACAACGTATGTACCAATCTATCCGGATTCACTAATCCCCAATTTAGTAATCCAATGATTGGGAACTATTTTAGTTTTAAGCTTTCTAAGAATTTAGATCTCATTAGAATGATCATCATCATTATTCTAAAAGCATTGCTTAAAACTATGGGTTTATCACATATTATAAAATAAGATCATGTAGATAATTAAAAGCCTTTAATAAATTAATAATTTTTATTAATAAATGAATAAGATTGTTACAAAGTATATGCTTTATCATCAAAACATGATTGGCTTGTGTGCATACTACTTTCAATCTCCCACTTGCACTAAAGCCAATCGTCATTGTATCTTATACTCTTCTTCTCTAAGTGGCGATTATCCCTTTGTTGGATAAGCTTTAGTTAATGGATATGTAATTTTGTTCATGAGATTCCACTATCTCTATAGTGATTTCCCATCTTTCAATGATTCTAATAATCAAATGAAAGTGCCACAACACATGTTTAGATCCAAGATGAGACTTAGGAACTATTCCTAGTTACGTAATGAACTTTTAATCCAAACAATCAACTTGCAGCTTCATTTATAGCTATATACTTTGTCTTTATCACTAAACCAAAGAACTCTTTCTTTGTTTGGAACCTTTCAATTCACTACACCACCTTTGTTCAAGGTAACACTTTACCTTAAAGTGGATTTTTTCGTCGTCTTGGTGCATGCGAAAAACTTGAGTCTCATTAAGCCCTCTAGTTTTAATTTAGACCCACCATGAATATGATCACATCCTTAGTCTTTGGTTAAGAACTTTAAGATGTTTTTCAGCGACTCAAAGTGAACTTCTCCGAATATGGTGATCAACATCGGGTCTCGTATATTTCATTGCATACATGATAGTCACTCATGCGATCTCTCTTTCAGAGTGCTGTGGGGACTATTAAAGAGATACACTCCATAGCTCATCGACATGAGACATCTCTTGGAGTTTGCCATGCTAAAGCGACTTTAGCATCAAATGAATATCGTTCCTTGGGTTAAGTTGAGCATCCTCTTAAATCTATCTATATAGATTTATATCCCCAATTAAGATACTCTTCCAAATCATTCATGGAGGAATGATTAGACAACTTTATCTTTTCTTGATTGTAGCATTGGTATGTCATTCCTTATCAGTAGTATATCAACATATAATACTAGGAATGTCACGATGATCACGACCCTTTTGTACACTAGGTTCATTCTTATTTTGATAAAATCAAACTCTTTTGATTGCCTCATCAAAACGAATGTTCCATATTTGAGAAACTTGCTTCAATCCATTTCTCTGAGTGTTTACAACACTTACCTCATCGTATGTAACTGGATCATCATCTTCTATGATGTGTACCTCATCATCATCATCTATGATGAATCCATACCTCCCAGGTATCTTCGGTACTATTCCAGAATTACGATTGGTTTTGTGGTATAATAGGTCTATCTACAGGTTCCTCTTATTTGATTTATAGTGTTTTGTGGTTCTTGAACTCTTCAAGATCTATTATTCTCCCACTAGCCCCTTCAATGATAAACACCTTTATCTTAGAAGGCAGCGTGTTTCGTAACAAACACCTTTTGCTAAGTAGAATTATAGAACATATACCCTAAACTTACTTTAGGATGTCCCACAAATCAGACATGTCAAATTTTGTCCCAAGCTTATCCTTTGAAACCTTTTCACATAAGTTGGACAACCCCTTATCTTAACATACTTAAGATTAGGAATCCTCCACATCCATAACTTTTATGGAGTCTTGGGGTAGGATTTTGAGGTTACCTTTTTGTAGATATACGACCATTTCTAGGACATGACCCAGAAGGATCTTTGGAATGTTGGTAAAATCATTATGGACCGCACCATGTCCAACAAGGTACGATTTTTCATTCAGATACATCAATCAATTATTGC
This sequence comes from Panax quinquefolius, assembly GCA_020205615.1. Taxonomy (NCBI): domain Eukaryota; kingdom Viridiplantae; phylum Streptophyta; class Magnoliopsida; order Apiales; family Araliaceae; genus Panax; species Panax quinquefolius. The sequence continues at coordinate 83,152,246 of CM035173.1, read as the reverse complement.
GTATCAGGATGTGTCCATTATGAGAAAACCATTTGAGATGATCTAGAAACTTATTGCACAAGTATTTATTCCTTGATCTAATCAAAGAATCTTAATACTTTGCCAATTTGTTTCATTTCTGAATTCTTTGAACCTTTCAAATAATTCACAATTGTATTTCAGCAAATACACACATTCAACTCTTTGAATGATCATCTCCTTTTTCTTATACTAGTTTGTTCAATTTGTAAAATATATTTTTCACGTAAGTCAAGTATACAAAATCCATTAAGTGATATTCGGTTTCTATACAAAACATTATTATTATAAATAGAACAACAATTGTTCTTAATTATAATACCAAAGATTTCATTGTCAACAATAAAATGGAAATAATATTTTTAACAGAGGCGGAATACAATAACAACTTATTGACTTAATAGATTTTTCCGTAGGCATTGCTAAACTATAAGTTTCTATGGCTAATATGGCAACCTTTGCTACATTTCCACACATAGGATAACTTATATTTGTTTAGCTTTCTACTTACTGCTTGGTCCTTCATAAATCTATATTTATGATAACCAAAGTCGGTATCCAATACCCAAGTAGAATCTTGACTTAAAGAAAAATTTATTTTAAATCATGAACAAATTTGTATTTATGTAGAAACTTCACTAAGCTTCTTTGGTTAGCCTCGCAAGATGCTTCTCATGAGTTTCTTTCCGGTGTCGGGCTTATAGCAGTGGAAGCAAGCTCCTTTGCTATCCGTATCAGTATTGTTCTTATTATCCTTTGTTTATGCCTTTCTATTTACCTTCTTTGAATCGTTCTTCTTTTTTGAAGATCCTTTGGCCCCTACCAGTAAGACTCGGTCTTTCTTGGTTGGAAAGTGACTCTCAACATTTTTCAACATGATAAGCAAATCAGCGAGGCGATATCTAGCTTGTTTATATGAAAAAATTCACAAAAATTGTGAAAGGAGTCCGGGAGTGAGTGCAAGATCAAATCTTGGCTCAACTCTCCATCCATGACAAAACCGGTTGTCTAATTGATCAATCAAATTGATTATGTTAAGAACTTTTTATGCATCGCACTATATAGTGCCATTGGCCATTCTAGATCGGAAGAGCTCCTTAGATCTCGATATCTATCGGTCCTACTTTCCTCACCATCAACTACTTGATGTGCGGGAATATAGTAGGAGCATCCATAGTTTCATCTTGTATTTGAAGCTCGTTACTCATGGATGCGAGCATGATGCATTGAGCCAATGTGCATCATCTTGCCACTTTCTAAAAGTAGCAATCTCTTCCTCGAGGCATTATGCGCAACCATTGCGAGGATAGGCGTATTAAGGACATAAGATAGCTTTTTGACTATGAGAACTATTCTCAAATTCCTTAACCAATCCGTTTAATTGATTACGGTTAATTTAGCATCTAATATATTTCATGATGATAGTAATTTTAGACATTGTAAAATTACGTAAATGAATTTGTAATTAACAACATTTTAACATACATTCTTTTATTAATTACCAAAATAATTTAGGTCTTGTTTTAAATTGGTATCTCCACTATTTTCTTCAAACTATATTACCCTCACTTATATAGTTAAAGCAAAATTCTAATTAAAGATTTGCTAGTGAGAATAAGGATCCCATTTCAAATGTATATAGCCTTGTGGTGACACAACAAACTATATATAAATAAATAGGGTAGACAACTTTTGTCAATTACATCAACTATGCAACTCCTTGTATTTTGCCTCTTAGATTATTTTGATCAAGTGGTGGCACATCCGAATCAAAATTATCCAAGTTAAGTCGACCTAGCACTCCATATATTCAAAAAGAAAAATATCATCCTTGTGGTGACACAACAAAATAATATTGTTCAATTTTCTTTATAAGCATCAAATGTGATAAATTAACATCTTAAATACTTAATACTTGCCTTGTGGTGACACAACAAACTCATATTAAATATTTAATACTCTATTAATTTTATCATGCTAGAAAGCTGACGTTCGATATTCCAAATATCTTTGAGCGCTTAGGACTTAATATAAAAATTGAGGGGTTTGTTATTAATTTGTCTCATCTTGTTTAGCGCGCATGCATATATATATATAATAAAATACGCGTTATATATTAATGAACATGCGAAGCATGTTTGCATAATATATAATATATATAGTATAAGCATGCATGCATATAGAATACTATATTCTACACGGATTGATTATGGACTTTTATTCTAGTTTGGTTCACTAGAGCCACCAAGTGAACCAAAAGGTCAACTCCCTAGGGTGCAAGAAATAATATTTAAATATAACTATTACATTTAAAACCGGGCTCCATTACAAAGCGGGTCTTCAAGCGCTCCTTGTCTCTTGATCTCTAATTCTTCAAAATTAATTCTAAATATTCCTATTACAAAACTATTTAAAATAAATAGAAACCTTGATCGATGACAGACAGGGGAAATACATAGGAGGGAAATAGAATTTACATTAAGAAAAATTAGAGAAGGCGAGGTACGTGAGACCCCATTTAATAAAACCCATACATTCATGCATCCAACTAAAATAAAATTCAATCACATTGGTCGATAGTCCATAATCAATCCCATTTATTATCATACACATCATCATATGCATCAATAAATAACATTCATCTTATGAATAATAAACATTTAATATATATATTGATATCATTTAATGGGCAAATTTAGTTAGTATAAAATCTATTTTTGAATTAAAATAAACTCCTTTATTTTAATCCAAAATTAAATCAAAATAAAACTATTTTATTTTAATTTATCCTATTTTGAATAAAATAAACTATTTTATTTTAATCAAAATTTTAATCAAAATAAACTCCTTTATTTTAATTAATTATGGAATCCAATTCCATGTATATAAAAAAATCTTTAATTAAAATAAACTCTTTTATTTTAATTAATTATGGAATCAATTCCATGTAAAAAAAAAATCTTTTATTAAAGGAAACACGGATATTCTTTCCTATTCACAAATAAACTCTTTTTATTTTGAATAATATGAAATCATATTTCATATCTAAATAAACTCCTTTATTTAAGAAAATTAGGATTCTCTTTCCTATTCACAAATAAACTCTTTTATTTTAAATAATATGAAATCTTATTTCATATCTAAATAAACTCCTTTATTTAAGGAAAAATAGAATCCAATTTCAACTCCAATTAGTTATCATGGAATCCAATTCCAACTCTAATTAGTTAGCATGAAATTTAATTTTAAAATTAAAATAAAACTATTATTTTAAAATTAAAATAAACTTTTATTTAAAATTAAAATAAACCTTTTATTTTAATTATAAAATTATTGAGAATAATATATATATATATATATATATATATATATATATATATATATATATATATATATATATATATAATATATATATATATATATATATATAGTATATATATATATATATATATATATATATATATATATATATATATATATATATATATAATAATTCCTTCTATTGGTTTCTTTCCAAAAATCATGCACTTCCACTCTTTTAAACAATTACATGGAATAACAGCATATATACCAACTTGTTACGTGAATGAGTGTAACTTTTTTTTTTTTTATTTATTTATTTATTTATTACGTGCGGGACCACTTTTTTTTTGGACTATGAGCTTATGATTTACAAAAAAAAAAAAATATATATATATATATATATATTATATTAATACATCACGGAAATCAACGAGGCTATGTTAAAAGGCAACAGGATTATCATTTTTTTTTTTTTTTTAAATAAATTTTATACAATAAAATTATGCCCAATTAAATTGTTCTAAACACATATCGATATACATATCAAATTAAAACAATTAATAATTCGCATAAAGGTTTGTCTCTGATGCCACTGTTAGGTTTGTAATATTTAAGAACGCAATCAAATTGCATAAAAGTGCGGAAGCGTGTAAAAATCAGAGTTTAAAAAATTTACAAACCATATATCCGGATCACCCTTTATGCACAATTATTAATTGAACGAAAAGATAAAGAATAAAATCATACCCTTGAAGATCGAGCTTCCAAAGTACAAGTTCACCTCCAAATCCTTTCGCGTTCAACTTGAATCCACGGGTTTGATTCCTTCCTTTGATCGGCGTTAGCCACCCATATGTTTGGCCTCAGAGGTGATCCACCAAGGAGTAATAAGAATTCAAGAAGAAGGGTATTGGCTCAAACCCTAGTTTTCTATCTCTATAGAAAGGCGTACTCTCAACAAATTGGAATTATTACGTTGTAAAAGTCAACAAACCCCACACCCATAATAAGACTCCTCTTATTTATAGATGTGGGCAACCCAACCTTAACAATTAAGGAATTGGGTTTTATTTAATTAATTAAATTCTTTTAATTAATTAAGCTCCCTAATCTATTATTAGGGATAATTAATTAAACTCCTTTAACTAATTTTCCTTCCTAATCCAATTAGGAATAAATGAGAGTACTTATATTAAATTAATTCCTAAACTCTTTTAGAAATTAAAATAATAATAATAATTGTAATAATATTAATAAGACTCCTCTTATTAATTTATATTTAATATTTCTAAAATATTAAATAATAAATATTAAGCTATTTAATTTATTCTATCACCATAGATTAAATTAAATATACTTAACATATTATTACGATTATGCCATTAACTTCTTAAATAATTATTCTTCCTTTTATGGTGTGACCCTTTAGGTTCTCCATATTAAACCAGTTGTGAATAAATCAATTAGAACAATTCTAATCTTATTTAAATAAATAAATTAAATAATTAATTTATTTAAATAAATAATATTTATTCTACAATAGGGATAAGCCTCCCTAGCGATCAACGACTTTCCAGATAATATAGATTTCAACATTAATCATTAAAGAACCTTTGAGTAAATAGTTAAATACAATTCAATCCTTCCACCATACAATGTCCCAATTAAATATAAGACATGGAATTATTGTAAAGTCTTATTTTATTTAATTATATGTATTTCGACTCTTAAATGCACAAACTCAAATAATGCAAATTAGAAACTCCTTTCTAATTTCATTCTTAACCGCCAAGGACTCTTTGGGTTGTCATTTATCGAATCACATAGACATTTCTCTTCTTTTATTAGAAGTGGTAGATTCTTTATTGATCATACATTATCTCCATATACAACTTATTATACCCAAGCATACCCTTTGATATACCCTAAGGGTCTTAAGGAATAAGTTAAAGTATAACTCATCATACACAAGATACTATGATGATCTCAAGTCCAAGGATCACTTGTACTACTATCACTACAGGAATTCCTATTGACGGGCAAGTAAAACTCCATTAGGTATTCCTTAGCGAGCCACGTTCAGTGAACTTATTCTCTAATAAGCACCTACATACTTGCTTTAGTGTCTCCACACAAATGATCATGAGATCAATCATCCTCATCCAATGAGCAAGCAACGTATGTACCAATCTATCCGGATTCACTAATCCCCAATTTAGTAATCCAATGATTGGGAACTATTTTAGTTTTAAGCTTTCTAAGAATTTAGATCTCATTAGAATGATCATCATCATTATTCTAAAAGCATTGCTTAAAACTATGGGTTTATCACATATTATAAAACAGCATCATGTAGATAATTAAAAGCCTTTAATAAATTAATAATTTTTATTAATAAATGAATAAGATTGTTACAAAGTATATGTTTTATCATCAAACATGATTGGCTTGTGTGCATACTACTTTCAAGTATCACGACCACAAATTATCCATGCACTACGGCCAAAGATAATCGTGTATTCATTAGTATCACGACCACAAATTATCCATGCACTACGGCCAAAGATAATTGTGTATTCATTAGTATCACGACCACAAATTATCCATGCACTACTACCAAAGATAATCGTGTTTTCAATTACGGTTATGATTATAAATCAACAATCCTCGGTCATAATCATACCAAGTCCATCTATGCACTTCACAATGTGCCACGCAGATGACTTTCAACATAATATAAACATGAGGATAATGATATAAAGAATCAATCAAATGAGATAAAGGATAAATATTAAACATTTATAATATAATTTATCCAGATTCAAGAATATCCCCATGTTATCAATCACTTAATAATCTCATAATCTAATATCATTAATATTATAACAATATTTTAATCACTTCTTAAATTTATAAACAATTTATTTCAATTGTTTACGCTTTACCATATAATGCATTTAATCATTCAAAAATGTCATACTCATAAGATATCATCACCAATTATCAAATCCTCAAAACAAAATATGCATATACTCTATATAGGATTTTCTAGCCATAAAATCCTATTTTCAACTTTGTTACTTCACATAACATATTTAACTCATATGTTCGTAACTAAACTATTTTCATGAAAAATACCAAATCAGTCCCAAAAATATTTCTTTTCTGGGATTTAGCATAATATAGTCCCATAATGAAAATATATTTTTCTAAATTTTAAAATTCATTTACTATTTTTCAAAAATCAATTTCTAATTAATTCCTTAAGAAATTAGCTACCTCAAGTTTAACTCCAAAAATTCCCAAATCTTGGCAGGACCTTACACATGTTAACGTGAGCTTCCAGTTTAAATTTCATGGTCATCTGGAGTTATAGAACTCCTAGGTTATATAGCGTTTTTTCGAAAAAACCAAAATATTGAAATAGTCATAACTTGCTCATTTTAAGTCGAGAATGAGCTCATTTTTGGAAAGGAGGTACTTTATACCATATACCTTCATGTCCCAAAAGGCCAAGAATTTTCTCATAATTTAAGTGGTCAAATGCCTTTCTCTAAAATCATGGCGAGAAGCTTTTTTTTGGTTTTTGCAGCTTTGCACTCCTTTTTAAAAATCAGTCCACACAAAAATCTACAATACCTTTTCTAGTAATTCCACTTGGATTAGTTAGGTAACTCATAGATCTAACTCTAGGACTTGACCACACTCAAAAATTCAAAATATAATAGGAGATATGGTCAATTGAATTTCATATTACGCTTTTCACCAAAATCGATTTTCAACTCTTTGTGATTTCTAAGAAACTTTCATGTTTTCACATAATAACCAACATAACTCATCATAACACTTACTAATACTTCATATACCCATGATTTTCATTAGTCCAATGCTTTTATTATGAATTTCATCATAATCCTCGTAAATGCAGATCCTTTTAGTTGAAGAAATATTTGAGGGTTTAAGAAATGGGTTTTCAGATGGGGGTCAATACAAAATTCGATTTCACGCCTAGGGTAGGCTAGGAAATCTTCAAGAATACGCCAGAAATTTATTAATGATGAAATATCATTCAAAATCGCGGACTCTCATCCAAAACTTGGATAATACGTCACATTGATACCAACTGTGACTTCTATCCTTTAACCTAGATAGCAACTCACAATGATACCTATCAACTTGCCATTTTTCGATCACGACGCCGCCTACGTAAAGTCCGGCTTTTGCATTCCACACAAGGAAGTTAACAATGAAAGGACGGGGCTCTTTACTTATGGCTTGATATAACAATGATTAACTTTAGGGTTTGGTTACTTTGAATTCGTATAACAGGTTGGTTATGAATATAAAAGCTAACAACCTTACGAAAAGCATGATGAGTAGTTAACCAATTGATTCCTAAAATCACATCAAAGACAAGTATTTTCAAAAAGATAAGATCGACAGGTAACGTGAAAGTGTTTATTTGAATCAAACAAGATTTAAAAAATAGTAAGCAGTAAGGCTCCTACTAACGAAGTTTCAACCAATAAGTCAAAGTCTAACTTCTCCGGAGTCAAATTTAAACGTTGAACACAACTAGGTGAAATAAAAGAGTGGGTAGAACTGGTATCTAACACGGTATAGACTTCGCAAGAGCTTATGATTACTTACCCGTGATAATTTTATTCAGGTTCCTCGTCACGAGAGAAAAAAAAACGCTCTCTCTTAAACTACCGGCTTTGGTTTGTCTGGGACAGCCTTTGGTGCCTCCACCCTAGTTGAATTTGTCTTCGATAAACGATAAAATCGAGCTAAGTGACCTTCTCTTCCACAATTATAACATGCTTTGATGGCATGGCTAGCGATTGATCGATGTGTCCCTCTCTCCGCATTTGAAGCATATGATAAGTGGTCGTTCTCCTTCCTTAACAACGGGTCTTTGGTGTCGACGTCTTTCCATCATTGTTGAATTTCCTCTTCTTGAAATTTCCATTCCTATTATCTTCGCCATGGTTACCACCGAAATGATAATTTCCCACGATGGTTATCGTTGTTCACGATTGTCATGCCCTAAATACGATTATTATTGTGTTGTTGGTCGTTACCTTTTGGTTGTCAGGTTGACTCATTATCGCGCCCAATAATCGAGCCCTATTCACAATATCGAATACAAACAAAGTTTATGAGAAATTAGGTATTGGACGTATATCGGGTTTTAAACCTCTTAAAACATTCGCGTCATTCGCTCCTCATTATCGACCAAATGGGATGCAAACCAAGAGATAACTAAGCAAACTTAGCCTCATCTGACAGTGACACGGCCATATTATTTTGCTCCGACTTGATAAACTCCACCTCATTCATGTGACGAATACTTTTCGGAAAGTACTTGTCGTTGAACAACTCTTGGAACTTCTCCCAAGACATCTTGAGTATGTCGATCACAGGTACGCTTTTACTGATTCCCACCAAGAATCGCCTCTTCACATAACATAAAGGTGGAAAATAGAACCTTTTGCTCCTCCGAGCATCCCAAGACATCAAATATCTTGGTGATCTCGCTTTAACCACGTCTCCGCCTTAAGTGGTTTCGCTTTCCCAAAACTCCGGTGGTCCCAGCTCCTTGAACTGCTTAGCGATGACCGATCGTGGGTTGCCATTATTTTCACCTGCTTTATGAACAAGAGCCGCCTTCGTCTGATGTTGCATGAATTATGAAAAACTCCTAAACGCATCTGTCGTTCGTTCGTCTTTTTGATTTGATGTTGTTGTTGTTTACGGGAGGATTATCGCCATCCCGTTGCACATTGTTCGATTATTGATCCGTGGAGAATCAAGCAGTCTCGTGCTCTATTGCTATTCTCAACATTCTCGGATGCCATTTTCAAACACCGCCACAAAATAAGGGTTAATTGACATGCAACATATTATCACTATACTCGATCGACCAATTAAATACCAAATAAACTTAGGTAGGTCATACTAGCGAAGGAATTCCCCGTCTCCCTCCTAGTTCTTATCTCGCATCTTAGCCGTGGATCATATCCTAAGCTCGATACTAACCGTGATATTTGACACCAACTTGTGTCGTCACCTCACATTGGTACTATCACCTTACCACCGAAAGGCGGCGCCCCCTACGGAGATGCGGCCGGTGCATTCCCCATCAACGCGAAGTCACCAATGAGAGGCTGGGGCTCTTCACACTTATGGCTCGATACCAACCGTGACGCCCCCAAAATTAGGTATCGTCACCCATCTTGGGTCGCCACTTACATGGTACATAAATTCAAATACAACTTACTAACATAAGCGTCAGTGTATTATACGATATAAACCGTGAGTTTGAATACAAATATTGTCTACTAGATATTATACAAATTCAAAAGGAGTCCTCATTACAACTATTATCACACTATTTCTTAGAATAGTGAGGACTACTAATGCTATCCTCGGACCATTACTCCGTTCCCCGACTCGTCCCAAGCTATATTCTCATTTCAAGAGAAAAAGTGAAAGAAAGGGTGAGCTCAACTAGCCCAAAGAAGAAATATTATGACTAAGATAATGCGAATAAATTATCAATAGCCTTCAACAAGTGTTAAAGCGATAAAATATAATAAACATCAAGTTTAATCTGCAATGAACAAGCAATCCATTAAAAGAGTCAAGTAGAAAATAAAATCTACTATCTTTTATGATTTAAAAGGTTTTCATCAATGTTAAAGGCGAGACTCCAGCTTTAATAAATAATCCACATCATCGAATCACCCCTGCACTACGGCCAAGGATATTCTTTAGTATCACGACCACAATTATTCATGCACTACGGGCCAAGAATAGTTGTGTATTCATTAATGGTCATGATCATGCCAACAACTGTCCATCAATGCACTACGGCCACTGAGGATTTTTACCACATCATTTGTAATACATGATTACACCGAATAATCCCTGGTCATAATCATACCAAGTCCATCCATGCTCTACAGGCCACAGATGACTTTAAAAAAAAATATAAACATGAGGATGATGACAATGATATAAGAATTCAATAAAACAAGTTCAAGAATTATTTTATCTAGGAATTATTAACGTCCAAATTGTCAACATGACATCTTTGTTTTGTAGAGTAAAATTCAAGAATGATCAGAAGAATATTTCCATGAAAAAATACTGGATGAAACGCAAATATCAAGGATATTCTACTAATTTCATGGAGTATAGAAGTCAAAGTTTTAACCAACTGGGTATAATAAAGAATGGAATAACAAAAGAAATCACCATGTATGCATGCAGATAGGACGTAGTTATTTATTCCAAGAATAATAATAACGGAACCGTGTCGGGTGAAATTCACAATCAGCGGGATGTTCTAACGTAATAATAAAGATGGAACCGGATCCGGTGTAAAACACAGATAAGATATTCCAACGAGAATGATAAAAGGCGGAACCAGTCCGGTGTAAAAACACGCATGAGGATGTTCCAACAGAATAATAGAACGGAACCAGTCGGTGTAAAAACACTGATACATGATGTTCCAATGAGTAATAATAGAAGAATGTCACCAAGTATAGGGTAAACCAGCAGATACAAAGTTATTCCAATGAATAATAAGCAATGGAATAACATAAGGATTTCACCAAGTATAGGGTATGTCACAGATACAAAGGTTATGCATAGGGTATGCCACTTTTACAAAAGTTATTCCAATGTAATAATAATGAATGGAATAACGAAGTTCTCTTCATGAATAAGAAAGAATAACACCCTTACGGGCACAACAAATAATATTCCCTACCTTAGAAGAATGAATATTGGAAAAGTGAAGTAGCAGAATACTTTTCTTCTTTCTCTCTATAGTTTTCTCTCTAGAGTTTCAATGAATTCGTAAGAAAATAATAAAGGAATGAGCTTCTATTTATAGGAAAATGGAATGCATAGTAACTAATCCATGAACGGTCAGTATTGATTTACTTTAATCTGACGGTCCATATTTAAAGCAAAATCCTTTAAATAAAATATAATATATTCTATTTATATAAAACATTTTACTATGCAAACACTATGCAACTATGCAAAACACTATGCATAATAAAATATAATATATTCTATTTATAGAATAACTTTAATAAAGTATTCATTTTTATATAAAAGATGTTTCGCTTTTATTACTTTAATAATACTAATAAAACAAAACGTCATTATCACTATAATAATTCATATTATTAATCGACAATAATAGAATCAAACCGAGTGACTTCTCACATAAGCATCAATAATCAATACCGTAGGTGTGCTCTTATGCAACCACACGTACATCGTACTTTTACTACCGAGTAGTTCAACAAAGTATCACGCAGTAAAACTTCCGCCGTTATTTCAATAAAATATTTTTGTCGTTTTCTCAATCCGATAATAATTACATTAGGGTCCACCAATGATTGAGCCGTTATACGAATATTCCTCGCTAAACCGAATATTCCCGATCAATCGAATATAATATAACCACTGTGATACTTTGCAAAATTTATAAATACTACCCACAACTATAATATTATCTCAAATTCACACCATAATATTAAAAAATTATTTCGACAAAATTTAAATCTTTATTGATAAAATCTGGGGTCTCACATTAACGAATAAAACCTAGACTTAAAATAGAGGAATAATTAAAAAAATGAGAAAAACTTATATGGTTTGAAAATTTTAAAGCAATGCAAAGAAATTAAATGTGAATGAAAGAAATGAGAAGATAATGAATAAAACTGAGAAAATATGGGTTACAAAAGTCCAAAACCCTAGAATGGATTTATATGTACCCTTGAGGTATATTAAGGATAAGGTATTAGAATACCTGTAAATTTATGAGAATTAAATGGTGAAAGAGATTATGTATGTGGAAATTTATTAAGGAAATAAATTTCAAACGAAGAGATTAAAAAGGCTAAAGAAAATGTTTATATGTATAGATACATATATACTTAAGAATGTGCTATTTATATTTCTAGCCAAATAAGACAATTGATTAATTAAAATTAATCATACAAGAATAAATGAAAAACTTAATTATAGAAGCTTGTAAAAATTATGTTGTGAAGTGTACTTTAATAGAACCCTAAAATATTAAATTGGGAAGATATACGTTAGGTATTATGGTGGTAATTAAGTTAAGTCGACCTAGTAGTCAAGTATTAGAAATTTAATAAAATTCCAAAAAAGGATTAAAAATATGGCCAACCAAATTCACCTATATGGCAAACCGAATTGAAGCAAGCCTTGATATTAAAAAGACTTGTAAAAATGATGCAAATTAGTAATATGGTGTTTAAATTAAAGAGTTGGATTAATATAGTCCATTATATTAGGCCATTTAAAAGGCTTATTGAATGTAGTAAACCGAATTAGAAGATTTTAATAAGGCATTGAATTAAAGTCTAGCCTAATAAATGAATTTAATAATTATTTATCAAGGATGATAAATACATTATATCTTATTATGTGGGATATATATATATATATATATATATATATATATATATATATATATATATATATTATACAAGGAGTATTAAAAGAAAGCTATATAATCTAATATTATATATTAGAGATGTGAATTAAATAACCTAAGGGTTATAGAAATTGAAGAATATAAGTATTAAATTATATACTAGTAAATTTACTTAAGATATTTATTTTTCTCAACTAATTAATTATTTTAACCTAATTAAATAAAACTTAATTGGGTTATATCATTTAATCTATATAAGTAGTTATTTAAAATCCAAAATGAGTGGATTAGAAACCCTAATTAAAAAATTAAGGTAAGATAAAAAAATTATGTATTGAACCTGTGTTATTTTTCATGGACCAATCAAATTAATTAAAAACCCCACATGAATTTATGGAAAACCCAATTTTTAGCCCAAAAGGTGAGGGAATTTTAAGTCATTTTATTAAGCAAATTAAACAAATAAATAAAAAAAATTGGGCTAAAAAGGAGGTGAAATGTACGTATGGACAGAGAGAAATTGACATGTAATTTTATTTTCAAAGATTTGATAAGATTTGGAATGATTTAGGGAAGATAAGAGAAAGAGATAAGAAAGAACAAGAGAGAGGAAAGAGAAAGAGAAAACACGAGATAGAGATAGAGAGAAAATTATCTGATGAGGAAGAAGAAGAGAAAGGAAGAGCCTAGCTTGGATCAAGCTCTTAGCAAAGAAGAAGAAGGAGAAAATCAAGAATGAAGGTAATAATCTAGTTTTAAACCTTAGTTATTTTCTTAAAATTACTTCACTGTAATTGAGTTTTGATGATGGATTTCTTGAGATATTGTATATATATGTTTATGGGTATGAATAATCCGTTATATAAAATCTATAATTAGTTTTGAGTTATCAAAATCATGAAAAATATGATAAAGATGATTAATTGAAGTTCTTGATGAAAAATGTATGTTTTGGTCTATTTGAGGCTAACATTAGCTATGAATCCAAATTTGAAATCTAAAATTGATGGGGGATTATGTTAGTCCTCTAAGATACAAAAATATCACAAGTTGAATGAATCAATTTGGTGGATTAACGAACTCATGGTGTTTGATTATGCTAAAGATGTTTAAAAAATGAAGAAATAGTGTGAACATGGAATTTAAACATTTAAATTTAGTTATTATAGTTATTTTTTTGTTAAAATCATATTAAGCATGCTTGGTGTTAATTCTATGAAGTTTATAACTTCTGGGTATGTCTAAATTATTGTTGAAGTGAAGAAATTGGAGTTTTGGGGGTTTGGTTCGCAGAGGGGAAGAACTGCAGAACCGACCGAATCGAATATGGTATGGCAGCGCCATTCTAAAGCCTAGTTCAAGTCTTGTTGTGGCCAAGTTAAAAGCCAAAACTGGCGTTGTCGCGCCAGTTACAATTTTAGCCCAGCGATGAGCTTTTAAATGTACATCTTGGGGGACGTTAATTCAATATACTCAAACGAATGTAATGAAGCTTTGGGCATGTAATATGATATAATGTTAAACCTTAATCATTTAGTTGAATGTTAAGGTTATGTAATCAACTTAAGAATGCTAGGTTAGTAATATTCATGAACCCAATTAAATTGCACAAAGTAAGCGAAAACGTGATAAAATAGAGTTTAAAATTTTACAAACCATATACCGGATCATCTTTATGCACAATTATTAATTAAATGAAAAGATAAAGAATAAGAATCATACCCTTGAAGATTCGAGCTTCCTCAAGTACAAGTTCACCTCCAAATTCTTTTCACGTTCAACTTGAATCCACCGGGTTTGGTTCCTTCCTTTGATCAATGTTAGCCACCCAAATGTTTGGCCTTTAGAGGTGATCCACCAAGGAAGAAGAAAGATTCAAGAAGATGGGTGTTTGGAAAATCCCTAGTTTTTCTATCTCTCATAGAAAAGGGTGTACTCTCCCAACTATTGAAATTACGTCTGTTGTGAAAAAGTCAACAACCACCACCCATAATAAGACTTCTTTTATTTATAGATGTAGGCAACCCTCCTTAAAAATTAAGGAATTAGGTTTTATTTTAATTAATTAAACTCATTTAATTAATTAGCCTCCTAATCTTATTAGAAATAAATGAGAGTACTTTTATAAAATTAATTCCCAAACTCCTTTAGATATTAAAATAATAATAATTGTAATAATATTAATAAGACTCCTCTTATTAATTAATATTTAATATTTTCAAAATATTAAATAATAATATTAAACTATTTAATTTATTCTATCACCATAGATTAAATTAAATACACTGAACATATTATTACGATTATGCCATTAACTTCTTAAATAATTATTCTTCCTTTTATGGTGTGACCCTTTAGGTTCTCCATATTAAACCGGTTGTGAATAAATCAATGAGAACAATTCTAATCTTATTTAAATAAATAAATTAAACTATTAATTTGTTTAAATAATTAATGTTGATTCTACAATAGTGATAAGCCTCCCTAGCGATTAACGACTTTTCAGATAATATAGATTTCAACATTAATCATAACAGAACTTTTGAGTAAATAGTTACCGTATAATTCAATCCTTCCACCATATAATGTCCCAATTAAACATAAGACATGAAATTACTGTCAAGTCTTATTTTATTTAATTATATGTATTTCGATCCTTAAATGCACAATTCCAAATAATGCAAATTAGAAACTCCTTTCTAATTTCATTCTGCCTTGGCCAAGGACTACTGGGTTGTCATTTATCGAATCACATAGGACATTTTGCTTCTTTTACTACAAGTGATAGATTCTTTATTGATCATATATTATCTCCACGTATAACTTATTATACCTAAGCATACCCTTTAATATACCCTAAGGGCCTTAAGGAATAAGTCAAAGTATAACTCATTATACACAAGATACTATGATGATCTCAAGTCCAAGGATCACTTGTACTACTATCACTACACGAATTCCTATTGACTGACAAGTAAAACTCCATTAGGTATTCCTTAGCGAGTCACGTTCAGTAAACTTATTCTCTAAGCACCTATATACTTGCTTTAGTGTCTCCACACAAATGATTATGAGATCAATCATCCTCATCCAATGAGCAAGCAACGTATGTATCAATCTATCTAGATTCACTAATCCCCAATCTAGTAATCCAACGATTGGGAACTATTTTAGTTTTAAGCTTTCTAGGAATTTAGATCTCATTAGAATGATCATCATTATTATTCTAAAATCATTGCTTAAAACTATGTGTTTATCACATATTATAAAGCAGCATCATGTAGATAATTAAAAGCCTTTAATAAATTAATATTTTTTATTAATAAATGAATAAGATTGTTACAAAGTATATGCTTTATCATCAAACATGATTGGCTTGTGTGCATACTACTTTCAATCTCCCACTTGCACTAAAGCCAATCGCCATGGTATCTCAGACCCTTCTTCTCTAAGTGACGACTATCTTATTGTCGGATAAGCTTTAGTTAAGGGATATGTAATGTTGTTCTTGAGAGTCCATTATTTCTATAGTGATTTTCCATCTTTCAATGATTCCTATAATAAAATGAAAGTGCTAGAACACATGTTTAGATCCAATATGAGACTTAGGATGTGACGCCCCCAAAATAGGTATACACAACACCCATTCTGAGTCGCCAAATACATGGTACAAGAAGCAAACTACAACTTCAATAATACAAATGTCGTGTGAAATACTTACAATATATAATGTGAGTTTAAATACAAATATCATCTTCTAGACAATATCTATACTCAAATAAATCCTCATCACATTTATTGATACATTATTTTACAAAAATGGTGAGGACTACTAAACATCTCTCTCTAGAACCTTCATTCCATACCCACGACTAGTACTCGCTACATTCTCGCCTCCCGAGAAGAAAAATGGAACAACAAGGAAAAGGGTGAGCTCAACTAGCCCAAGAAGAATATTATGACTAAGATAATATACAACAAATTATCGTTAGTCTCCAACAGGAAAAAATGATGTAATACAATAGACAACAAGTTTCAGATCAATATTCGTAGCGGAAATAATAATTCATAAGAGTTACGTAGAGAATGAAATATACTATAATCTATGAATTTAACAAATTCCATCATCAATATTTTATCTCGTAACATCAATCAATATTCATCTCAAATCAAATATTCATCTTTGCACTAATGCCAAAGATATTCATCATCACCATTATGTTCATCTCAACACTGCTCATCTTTTGCACTAAAGGCCAAAGATATTCATCAATCGGTCATGTTCATCTCAACACTGCTCATCTTTGTACTAAAGGCCAAAGATATTCATCAATCGGTCATGTTCATCTCAACACTGCTCATCTTTGCACTAAAGGCCAAAGATATTCATCACTTGGCCATGTTCATTTAAACACCGCTTTCATCTTTTGCACTACAGCCAAAGATATTCTTCAGAAATCATTCATCTTTGCACTATGTGCCAAAGATATTCAATAATATCATCATTTAAGACCGAGGATGATGAAAATATTTTTAAAGAACGAATCCAATTGAAACAAAATGACAAGGATTAAGGATTAAGGATTCAGACTTTTGTTTTATCCATGTCCAACAATACCCCAAAAATAATCACAAGTGGTGTAAAATTCAAGAATGATCAAAACATGGATACAATCAAAGCTAGTATCCGAATAGATATTTTGGACTTAAAAGAAGAAATTTTATTTTTCGATGAATAAGGCCAGATACGTGAATAGTGTCAGATACGTGAATAAGGCCAGATACGTGAATAGTAATTCGACACCAAAAGATAGAAATTCCAAAAAAAAAACATTTTCACGCTTCATTAATAGTACTCGTGAATAGTAACTCGTGAATAGTAACTCATGAATAGTAACTCGTGAATAAGAACTCATGAATAGTAACCCCGACATGAAAAAGTTCCAAATTTGATAAAAACTTCAGATCAACATTTCAAAGATAATGATATCAAGAAATAATATCATTATTTAAAAAATAATATCCTTACCTCAAAGAATCAAGATTTCCTAAGGAAAGGCTCAAGTGATGTCGAATGAAACTTGTAATCTAACAAAGAACTCTCAAAGTATCTAAATACTCACAAAATACGCTCAATAATATAGAGAGAGAAAAAGAGAGAAAACTTTGTTTCGTGTGATTTTCAATTCTAACTTAGCCCTCTATTTATAGAAAATGTTAGCCCACAAGGCAGACTTCTGACTGCTACACCGATGGCTTTTACTCGCTACTATTGCCACCCACCACATTTGAAATAAAATTCAGCACATTTTTTCACCAACCACAAGTGGGGCCCACTCAATTCTAGAATTTTCCACCAAAATCAATTATAACCCTAATTTCCTAATCGACACCTCTTAAAATTCATAACAAATCATTCGCTCATTTTTAACGGCTCAAAATTTGTGGACATATACTCAACTTATGTATGTATAACATATCCAAAATTACCACAATCCAACTACCGGATTAAAAATTATAACCCCACAATATATCTCAAAACCCCTTATTTAATTTTTAATACCTCCGATCCGATAAAAAATACCGATAAAACACCTCAACATTAATTCCTTCATTAATAACCACATAAATAAATCCATCATTTATATTCATATAAAATAAATATTTCCTTATCATATGAATCAATAATTAATTATTCACAAATAATATTACGTAATCACATTTATGACAACCAGTCGCTCCTCAGAAAGAGGGGCTTTCCAATAAGGATCTCTCCTTCTTGGCGCCGCAATTAGGTGACCAAACCTCTCCTTAGATGTAACTTTCTAGACATTGCCAATAATGTTATCTAATAATATTATTCAAATAATATGAATTATTGATCCGATAATGGGAAATATCTTGTAAAGGACAATTATCGAACAACAATAATATAAAATATCAACGCAAAGAATTATCGAATCAATAAAATAAAATATTGAACAAGAATTCATCGTGGAAAATTATTGAGTAGTGCCTTCACGTAAGGATCAATAATTCAACAATATGCGGCAATACCGCGTGCTATCAGGCAACCACGCCAGACATCGTATTTTAACCACCGGTATTCCAACAGCCTTAATTCAGAATAACTACGCCGTTATTTTTAACCAACTTATATTTGTCGCTTTCCTCATCCAATCGCTTTCACATGGGCCCACATACGGTCGCTACCGTCAGCATTTAATATTCTCCGACAAAGATTAATAATATTCCACCACCAAACTAATATTCCCCGACAAAAATGAATATTTTATAACCACTTGCTTATTTTGAAATATTCATGATTTAACCCTTAACTATCCACATTAATCAAATCAACCTTACTATTTCAAAATAATAAATAAAGGAAATTCCTTTTTATTTAAAAAAATTTCGGTCTTACAACCTCCCTCCTTATGAAATTTTCGTCCTCTAAATTGACGACGTATTCGTGTGTGTTTCAAAAGGTGAGGATACCTCGCTTTCATTTCCGCTTTCCAATTCCTGTGTCATTTCCTCTATAGCATGATTCCTCCACAAAACTTTAACTTGTGGTATGACCTTTGCTGGCGTAGGACATGCTCCTTCCTATCCAAGATCTTGACAGTACCTCCTCACACGCTAAGTCTTCTACTATCTCGTCCGGGTTCTAACTCAATAACGTGGTTCTGGTCTTTCACATATTTACTGGCATGAGATATGTGAAAGACATTATGAACACGAGACATACTTGAGGTAACGCGAGTCTATAGGCTACATTTCCTACTCGGTCAAGAATTTGAAATGGACCAATAAATTGTGGATTGAGCTTTCCTCTCTTTCCAAATCTTGTAACTCCCTTCCATGGAGCAACTCGCAACAATACATGATCCCTACATTAAATTCCACGCCCTTTCGATGAAGATCCGCATAACTCTTTTGTCGATCTTGTGCCGCTTTGTATAACGCTTGTCGAATCATTAGTCATAATACGACTAACTCGGGTCCCAACAATGTTGCTTCACCCACCTCATCCCAACATATCGAGAACGACACATTTTGTCCATATAATGCTTCAATGGAACCATGCCTATATTTGTTTAATAACTATTGTTGTATGAGAATTCCACCAATGGCAAGTACTTATCCCAACTTCCTTTGAAATCTAGGACACAGAGTTTTAATATATCTTCAAGAGTTTGAGTAGTCTTTTTCGATTGCCCATCCGCTTGAGGATGGTATGCCAAATCAATCAGAATTCGCGCCCATAGCTTTCTAACCCAAAATCATGAAGTGAATCTTGGGTCACTATCCCAAACTATGGATACAGTGCATGCCATGCAACCTCACAATCTCATTCACGCATATACTAGCAAGACGCTCAAGGAATAAGTCTCCGTGACGGCAAGAAATGAGCAGATTTGGTTAATCTATCAACAATAACCCAAATAGCATTGATGCCTGAGAGAAACCGTAGGAAGACCCCAGAATCTAAATCTATGGTAATGTGTTCCCACTTCCATTCCGGAATCTCAAGTGGTTGCAACGGACCCTTAGGTACTAGATGCTCCGCCTTTTACACGCTGGCAAGTTAAACACATCGAGATAAACTTTGCAATCTCTCTCTTCATATTGTTCCACCAAAATGTATGTCAAGATCACGATACATTTTAGTACTTCCGAGGATGGATTGCAAATGGTGTATCAGGTGCCTCCATCATAATCTTGTACCTCAAATCGTAGTCGTTAGGAACACAAAGTCTAGAGTGGACTCAAGTATTCCTTCTTCATCAATTCTCGCTCCTAATAGCTCCTTCTTCAGACTTTCTTCTTCATGATCCTCCGGCCTATGGTGGCTCGAGCAACCTTAACTTTATCGATTAAAGTCGATTATACTCAGATATCATCACGCGGGTACCTAGAGTTTTCATCTCCATCTCTAATATTTGTAAGTTATACTTAAATGAGTCTTTGACAATATCAGACTCAGACTCAGATACGATCTTCTACTCAATACGCCGCCTACCACGCTCGCTTTTCCAAGATGGTATGGTTAGAATATGTCTTTAAATGAGTCTCCTCTCGAGTTCTTCAAGCTCTTCCCACATTCCTTGCTCCATTCGAATTTTGTATCTCTACGAGTCACCGCGTTAATGGAATAGCGATTCGAGAATATCCTTCAACTAATCTCCGATAATAACAAACTAAGCCTAGAAAGCTACGATTTCGATTATCGACTTAGGTTGTTCTCAATCGTGACTCATATCCCAATCTTGGATAAGACGTCACAATGACACCTATCGCTTTACTATCGCATCTAATATGACGCCCCTACAGAGAGTCTCGCTTAGGTGAATTCCACAAAGGAAGTCACAAGATAAAGGCTCAGTACCAAATTTATAGTTGAATTTTTAACTCCTCAAGTTCAATAGAGCCATTCGATATGAGATTTTAGAAATGAGTTTTGTATCGGGTTCAAAGTCGATACAAAATTTAATATCGCTTTGGGAGTAAGCCAAGAAATTCTTCAGAAATACGCCGTGAAAAATCAATAACAACAGAATATTATTCAAATCGACGTGTCTTTATTCAAATCCATAACATGGACTAAGAAAACTTGACATCCGTAATAAACGAACGACTTCATGGCTTGATATGAAAATGTTTGACTACAATGGTTTGATTGTTTGAATTGAATAACAAAAGTTGCTTAGAATATGAAAACTAACAACCTTACAAAAGTAATCAATTTGGCATGATGAGTAGTTAACCTTAAAATCACATCAAAAGCAAATATCTCTATAGAAATAAGGTTAATGTGTAATGTGATAGTGCCAACCCGAATCAAACAAGATTTCTAAACAACAGATGTAATGAAAGTTTCTCCTAAATGGATTCTCCATAAATAGGTCAAAGTCTAATTTCTCCGTAGTCAAGTTCAAACGTTGAGCGCAAGCAAGAGAGAGAAAAAGAATGGGTAGAACCCAGATTCAGTAAGGTATAAACTTCGCAAGAATTTATAATTAACTAACCTGCTAACTTCGCTCGGGTTCCTCAGATTTTGATTTGGCCACGCACAAACGCCTTCCAAGAACCATTGACTTTGACTTTTTCGGGACATCCTTTTTGAGTCACCATTCACGCTGGACTGGTTTCGATATCGCATAATCTTTGTTTATATGTCCTTCTTTTCCACAATTATAGCATACCTTGGAAGGCTTTGAACAGCTTTGACCTTATATGTCCCTCCTCTCCACATCTCAGAAAGATCTAACCGGCGATCGTTCTCTTCCCCTAGAATTTGTTGATGGTGTTGATGTTGTCGCCGACGCCTCTTCCCGTCATCGTTAAATCTTTCTTTTAGATTGGACATCTCTTTCCATAATATCAACGTCAGTGCGCCTTTTTACCCATGCATCACTCATTCTCACTGCTCGCTTATTTCTTCTTTTCATTTCGATTCCAAATTTTATCATCTTATACTCGCCAAAGAGTGCTTCGCATTCAAGCATCACGATCGGTAAACACAAGCTTGAATCGTTGCATCCTTTTGCTCCACGATCGCTCGCAATTCTTTAGCCTCGCTTCTTCTAACTCATGAATACGATTTTGCAATTCTATATTTCGATCATAAAATACCTCTAATAAACTCTCTTCGTGTACCTCTTCTTCCTCTTCTTCCTCACTCTCAATTTGTTACCTCTGCGATTATCTCCCAAAAGTGCAACTATCAATTCTTCACTCACCACATGGATATCTCTAACTCCCTTCTTCGATCGACATCACATTATCCTATTTGGCGATTAGAGGTGTCTCCACGATCTCATTCACTCCATTGTTAACGTTCAAAAAGCAGCCCATTCTAAAAAAACTATCATAAAACAAGGGTTAATTAAATAAATTAACAAATCACATAATACCCCTATAATATGACTCAACCAACAAATAAGCTTAGGTAAGACACACTAGCTAAGGATTTACTCGCCTCTCCTCCTAGTTCTATTCCCGATCTCCGCCAGAGATCATATCCTAAGCTCGATATTAACTGTGACGCCCCAAAATAGGTATACACAACACCCATTCTCGAAGTCGCCAAATACATGGTACAAGAAGCAAAACTACAACTTCAATAATACAAAAGTCGTGTGAAATACTTACAATATATACCGTGAGTTTAAATACAAATATCATCTTCTAGATAATATCTATACTCAAATAAATCCTCATCACATTTATTGATACATTATTTTACAAAATGGTGAGGACTACTAAACAACTCTCTCTAGAACCTTCATTCCATACCCCGACTAGTACTCGCTACATTCTCGCCTCCCGAGAAGAAAAATGGAACAACAAGGAAAAGGGTGAGCTCAACTAGCCCAAGAAGAATATTATGACTAAGATAATATACAACAAATTATCGTTAGTCTCCAACAGGAAAAATCGATAGAATACAATAGACAACAAGTTTCAGATCAATATTCAAGAATGAAATAATAATTCATGTAAGAGTTACGAGAGAATGAAATCTACTATAATCTATGAATTTAACAGTACCATCATCAATATTTTATCCCCTCGTAACATCAATCAATATTCATCTCAAATCAAATATTCATCTTTGCACTACAGCCAAAGATATTTCATCCATTGCCGTGTTCATCTCAACACTGCTCATCTTTGCACTAAAGGCCAAAGATATTCATCAATCCATCATGTTCATCTCAACACTGCTCATCTTTGCACTAAAGGCCAAAGATATTCATCAATCTGGCCATGTTCATCTCAACACTGCTCATCTTTGCACTAAAGGCCAAAGATATTCATCACCGGCCATGTTCATTTAAACACCGCTCATCTTTGCACTACAAGCCAAAGATATTCTTTCGAAATCATTCATCTTTTGCACTACATGTGCCAAAGATATTCAATAATATCATCATTTAAGACCGAGGATGATGAAAATATTTTTAAAGAACTAATCCAAAGGAAACAAAATGACAAGGATTAAGGATTAAGGATTCGTACTTTGTTTTATCCATGTCCAACAATACCCCAAAAATAATCATAGTGGTGTAAAATTCAAGAATGATCAAAACATGGATACAATCAAAGCTAGTATCGTAATAGATATTTTGGACTAAAAGAAGAAATTTTATTTTTCGATGAATAGGTCAGATACGTGAATAGTGTCAGATATGCGTGAATAAGGCCAGATACGTGAATAGTAACTCTCGACACCAAAAGATAGAAATTCCACAAAAAACATTTTCACGCTTCATTAATAGTACTCGTGAATAAGAATCGTGAATAGTAACTCATGAATAGTAACTCGTGAATAAGAACTCATGAATAGTAACCCGACATGAAAAAGTTCCAAATTTGATAAAAACTTCAGATCAACATTTCAAAGATAATGATATCAAGAAATAATATCATATTTAAAAAAATAATATCCCTTACCTCAAAGAATCAAGATTTTTAAGGAAAGGCTCAAGTGATGTCGAATGAAACTTGTATCTAACAAAGAACTCTCAAAGTATCTAAATACTCACAAAATACGCCAATAATATAGAGAGAAAGAGAGAAAACTTTGTTTTCGTGTGATTTTCAATTCTAACTTAGCCCTCTATTTATAGAAAATGTTAGCCCAACCAAGCAGCATTTTGACACCCATACACCGATGGCTTTACTCGCTACTATTGCCACCCACCACATTTGAAATAAAATTCAGCACATTTTTTCACCAACCACAAGTGGGGCCCACTCAATTCTAGAATTTTCCACCAAAATCAATTATAACCCTAATTTCCTAATCGCACACCTCTTAAAATTCATAACAAATCATTCGCTCATTTTAACTGCTCAAAATTTGTGGACATATACTCAACTTATGTATGTATAACATATCCAAAATTACTACAATCCAACCATTTGATTAAAAATTATAACCCCACAATATATCTCAAAACCCCGATTTAATTTTTAATACCTCCAATCCGATAAAATACCGATAAAACACCTCAACATTAATTCCTTCATTAATAACCACATAAATAAATCCATCATTTATATTCATATAAAATAAATATTTCTTATCATATGAATCAATAATTAATTATTCACAAATAATATTACGTAATCACATTTATGACAACCAGTCGCTCCTCAGAAAGAGGGGCTTTCCAATAAGGATCTCTCTCATCGGCGCCGCAATTAGGTGACCAAACCTCTCCTTAGATGTAACTTTCTAGACATTGCCAATAATGTTATCTAATAATATTATTCAAATAATATGAATTATTGATCCGATAATGGGAAATATCGGCAAAGGACAATTATTGAACAACAATAATATAAAATATCAACGCAAAGAATTATTGAATCAATAAAATAAAATATGAACAAGAATTCATCGTGGAAAATTATCGAGTAGTGCCTTCACGTAAGGATCAATAATTCAACAATATGCGGTAATACCGTAGCATCGCAAGGCAACCACGCCAGACATCGTATTTTAACCACCGGTATTCCAACAGGCCTTAACTGCAGAATAACTACGCTGTTATTTTTAACCAACTTATATTTGTCGTTTTCCTCATCCAATCGCTTTTCACATGGGCCCACACATGGTCGCTACTGGCCGCATTTAATATTCCCGACAAAGATTTAATATTCCACCACCAAACTAATATTCCCCGACAAAAATGAATATTTTATAACCATTGCTTATTTTGAAATATTTCATGATTTAACCCTTAACTATCCACATTAATCAAATCAACCCTTACTATTTCAAAATAATAAATAAAGGAAATTCCTTTTATTTAAAAAAAATTCTGGTCTTACAACCTCCCTCCTTATGAAATTTCGCCTCTAAATCGACGACGACTGTGTGTTTCAAAAGGTGAGGATACCTCGCTTTCATTTCCGCTTCCAATTCCCTGTGTCATTTCTATATAGCATGATTCCTCCACAAAACTTTAACTTGTGGTATGACCTCAATGCAGTAGGACATGCTCCTTCCTATCCAAGATCTTGACAGTACCTCCTCATACGTTAAGTCTTCGCTATCTCGTCCGGTTCTAACTCAATAACGTGGTTCGGGTCTTTCACATATTTACGGCACCGATACGTGTGAAAGACATTATGAACACGAGACATACTTTGAGGTAACGCGAGTCTATAGGCTACATTTCCTACCTTGGCCAAGAATTTGAAATGGACCAATAAATTGTGGATCGAGCTTTCTCTCTTTCCAAATCTTGTAACTCCCTTCCATGGAGCAACTCGCAACAATACATGATCCCCTACATTAAATTCCACGCCCTTTCGATGAAGATCCGCGATAACTCTTTTGTCGATCTTGTGCCGCTTTGTATACGCTTGTTTAATCATTAGTCATACATACTAACTCCCGGGTCCCAACAATGTTGCTTCACCCACCTCATCCCAACATATCGAGAACGACATTTTTGTCCATATAATGCTTCAATGGAACCATGCCTATATTTGTTTAATAACTATTGTTGTATGAGAATTCCACCAATGGCAAGTACTTATCCCAACTTCCTTTGAAATCTAGGACACGTAGTTTTAATATATCTTCAAGAGTTTGAGTAGTCCTTTTCGATTGCCCATCCGCTTTGAGGATGGTATGCCAAATCGAATCAGAATTGCGTCCATAGCTTTCTAACCCAAAATCATGAAGTGAATCTTGGGTCACTATCCTAAACTATGGATACAGCATGCCATGCAACCTCACAATCTCATTCACGCACATACTAGCAAGACGCTCAAGGAATAAGTCTCCGTGATCAAGCAAGAAATGAGCAGATTTGGTTAATCTATCAACAATAACCCAAATAGATTGATGCCTTGAGAAACCGTAGGAAGACCAGAACGAAATCTATGGTAATGTGTTCCCACTTCCATTCCTAATCTCAAGTGGTTGCAACGGACCCTTAGGTACTAGATGCTCCGCCTTTACACGCTGGCAAGTTAAACACATCGAGATAAACTTTGCAATCTCTCTCTTCATATTGTTCCACCAAAATGTATGTCAAGATCACGATACATTTTAGTACTTCCGTGATGGATTGCAAATGGTGTATTGTGTGCCTCCATCATAATCTTGTACCTCAAATCGTAGTCGTTAGGAACACAAAGTCTAGAGTGGACTCAAGTATTCCTTCTTCATCAATTCTCGCCCTAATAGCTCCTTCTTGTACTTTCTTCTTCATACGCATCATCCGCCCTGCCCATGGCTCGAAAGCAACCTTAACTTTATCGATTAAAGTCGATTATACTCAGATATCATCACGCGGGTACCTAGAGTTTTCATCTCCATCTCTAATATTTGTAAGTTATACTAAATGAGTCTTTGACAATATCGCATCAGCATCAGATAATGATCTTCTACTCAATACGCCGCCTACCACGCTCGCTTTTCCAAGATGGTATGGTTAGAATATGTGCCGAAATGAGTCTCCTCTCGAGTTCTTCAAGCTCTTCCCACATTCCTCGCTCCATTCGAATTTTGTATCTCTACGAGTCACCGCGTTAATGGAATAGCGATTCGAGAATATCCTTCAACTAATCTCCGATAATAACAAACTAAGCCTAGAAAGCTACGATTTCGACATCGACTTAGGTTGCTTCTCAATCGTGACTCATATCCCAATCTTGGATAAGACGTCACAATGACACCTATCGCTTTACTATCGCATCTAATACGACGCCCCCACAGAGAGTCTCGCTTAGTGAATTCCACAAAGGAAGTCACAAGATAAAGGCTCGTGTACCAAATTTATAGTTGAATTTTTAACTCCTCAAGTTCAATAGAGCCATTCGATATGAGATTTTAGAAATGAGTTTTTGTACGGGTTCAAAGTCGATACAAAATTTAATATCGTGCTTTGGGAGTAAGCCAAGAAATTCTTCAGAAAATACGCCAGAAAAATCAATAACAACAGAATATTATTCAAATCGACGTGTCTTTATTCAAATCCATAACATGGACTAAGAAAACTTGACATCCGTAATAAACGAATGACTTCATGGCTTGATATGAAAATGTTTGACTACAATGGTTTGATTGCTTGAATTCAATAACAAAGTTGCTTAGGAATATGAAAACTAACAACCTTACAAAAGTAATCAATTTTGGCATGATGAGTAGTTAACCTTAAAATCACATCAAAAGCAAATATCTCTATAGAAATAAGGTTAATGTGTAATGTGATAGTGCCAACCTGAATCAAACAAGATTTCTAAACAACAGGATGTAATGAAAGTTTCTCCAAACGGATTCTCCATAAATAGGTCAAAGTCTAATTTCTCCGTAGTCAAGTTCAAACGCTGAGCGCAAGCAAGAGAGAAAAAGAATGGGTAGAACCCAGATTCAGTAAGGTATAAACTTCGCAAGAATTTATAATTAACTAACCGTGCTAACTTCGTCGGGTTCCTCGATTTTGACTTGGCCACGACAAACGCTTCTTCCAAGAACCGTTGACTTTGACTTTTCTCGACATCCTTTTTGAGTCACCATTCACGCCGGATCTGGTTTCGATATCGCATAATCTCGAGCGATATGTCCTTCTTTTTCCACAATTATAGCATACCTTGGAAGGCTTTGAAACAGGTTTGACCTTATATGTCCCTCCTCTCCACATCTCGTAGATCTAACCGCGATCGTTTCTCTTCCCTAGAATTTGTTGATGGTGCCGATGTTGTCGCCGACGCCTTCCCGCCATCGTTAAATCTTTCTTTTAGATTCGACATCTCTTTCCATAATATCAACGCGTCTGTGTTTTTTTACCCATGCATCACTCATTCTCACTGCTCGCTTATTTCTTCTTTCAAATTTCGATTCCAAATTTTTATCATCTTATACTCGCCAAAGAGTGCTTCGCTCAAGCATCACGATCGGGTAACACAAGCTTGAATCGTTGATCCTTTTGCTCCACGATCGCTCCTCGCAATTTTAGCCGCTTCTTCTAACTCATGAATACGATTTTGCAATTCTATATTTCGATCATAAAATACCTCTAATAAACTCTCTTCGTGTACCTCTTCTTCCTCTTCTTCCTCACTCTCAATTGCTACCTCTCGCGATTATATAAGGTGCAACTATCAATTCTTCACTCACCACATGGATATCTCTAACTCCTTTCTTCATCGACATCACATTATCCTCGCTTTTGGCGATTAGAGGTGTTCCACGATCTCATTCACTCCATTGTTAACGTTCTCAGCAGCCCATTCTAAAAAAACTATCATAAAACAAGGGTTAATTAAATAAATTAACAAATCACATAATACCCCTATAATACGACCAACCAACAAATAAGCTTAGGTAAGACACACTAGCGAAGGATTTACTCGCTCTCCTCCTAGTTCTATTCCCGATCTCCGCCAGAGATCATATCCCTAAGCTCGATATTAACCGTGACGCCTCAAAAAAATAGGTATACACAACACCCATTCTCGAGTCGCCAAATACATGGTACAAGAAGCAAACTACAACTTCAATAATACAAAAGTCGTGTGAAATACTTACAATATATAATGTGAGTTTAAATACAAATATCATCTTCTAGATAATATCTATACTCAAATAAATCCTCATCACATTTATTGATACATTATTTTACAAAAATGGTGAGGACTACTAAACAACTCTCTCTAGAACCTTCATTCCATACCCCGACTAGTACTCGCTACATTCTCGCCTCCTGAGAAGAAAAATGGAACAACAAGGAAAAGGGTGAGCTCAACTAGCCAGAAGAAGAATATTATGACTAAGATAATATACAACAAATTATCGTTAGTCTCCAACAGGAAAAAATCGATAGAATACAATAGACAACAAGTTTCGTGATCAATATTCGCAATGAAATAATAATTCATGTAAGAGTTACGTAGAGAATGAAATCTACTATAATCTATGAATTTAACAGTCCATCATCAATATTTTATCCTCGTAACATCAATCAATATTCATCTCAAATCAAATATTCATCTTTGCACTACAGCCAAAGATATTCATCAATCTGGCCATGTTCATCTCAACACTGCTCATCTTTGCACTAAAGGCCAAAGATATTCATCAATCGGCCATGTTCATCTCAAACACTGCTCATCTTTGCACTAAAGGCCAAAGATATTCATCAATCCAATCATGTTCATCTCAACACTGCTCATCTTTGCACTAAAGGCCAAAGATATTCATCACTTCGGTCCATGTTCATTTAAACACCGCTTCATCTTTGCACTACAAGCCAAAGATATTCTTCAGAAATCATTCATCTTGCACTACAGCCAAAGATATTCAATAATATCATCATTTAAGACCGAGGATGATGAAAATATTTTTAAAGAACGAATCCAAAGGAAACAAAATGACAAGGATTAAGGATTAAGGATTCAGACTTTGTTTTATCCATGTCCAACAATACCCCAAAAATAATCACAAAGTGGTGTAAAATTCAAGAATGATCAAAACATGGATACAATCAAAGCTAGTATCCGTAATAGATATTTTGGACTTAAAAGAAGAAATTTTATTTTTCGATGAATAGTGCCAGATACGTGAATAGTGTCAGATACGTGAATAAAGGCCATATACACGTGAATAGTAACTCCGACACCAAAAGATAGAAATTCCACAAAAAAAACATTTTCACGCTTCATTAATAGTACTCGTGAATAAGAACTCGTGAATAGTAACTCATGAATAGTAACTCGTGAATAAGAACTCATGAATAGTAACTCCGACATGAAAAAGTTCCAAATTTGATAAAACTTTAGATCAATATTTCAAAGATAATGATATCAAGAAATAATATCATTATTAAAAAAAATAATATCCCTTACCTCAAAGAATCAAGATTTCTAAGGAAAGGCTCAAGTGATGTCGAATGAAACTCAGATCTAACAAAGAACTCTCAAAGTATCTAAATACTCACAAAATACGCCAATAATATAGAGAGAAAAAGAGAAAACTTTGTTTCGTGTGATTTTCAATTCTAACTTAGCCCTCTATTTATAGGAAAATGTTAGCCCACCAAGCAGATTTGACCTGCCACCGATGGCTTTACTCGCTACTATTGCCACCCACCACATTTGAAATAAAATTCAGCACATTTTTTCACCAACCACAAGTGGGGCCCACTCAATTCTAGAATTTTCCACCAAAATCAATTATAACCCTAATTTCCAATCGCACACCTCTTAAAATTCATAACAAATCATTCGCTCATTTTAACGGTGCTCAAAATTTGTGGACATATACTCAACTTATGTATGTATAACATATCCAAAAATTACCACAATCCAACTATTTGGATTAAAAATTATAACCCCCACAATATATCTCAAAACCCCTGATTTAATTTTTAATACCTCCAATCCGATAAAATACTGATAAAACACCTCAACATTAATTCCTTCATTAATAACCACATAAATAAATCCATCATTTATATTCATATAAAATAAATATTTCCTTATCATATGAATCAATAATTAATTATTCACAAATAATATTACGTAATCACATTTATGACAACCAGTCGCTCCTCAAGAAAGAGGGGCTTTCCAATAAGGGATCTCCTCATCTGGCGCCGCAATTAGGTGACCAAACCTCTCCTTAGACAGTAACTTTCTAGACATTGCCAATAATGTTATCTAATAATATTATTCAAATAATATGAATTATTGATCCGATAATGGAAATATCAGTGCAAAGGACAATTATCGAACAACAATAATATAAAATATCAACGCAAAGAATTATCGAATCAATAAAATAAAATATTGAACAAGAATTCACTCGTGAAAATTATTGAGTAAAGGCCTTCACGTAAGGATCAATAATTCAACAATATCAGGTAATACCGTGTGCCATCGCGGCAACCACGCCAGACATCGTATTTTAACCACCCGTATTCCAACAATTTTAATTCAGAATAACTACGCCGTTATTTTTAACCAACTTATATTTGTCGCTTTCCTCATCCAATCGCGCTCGTTATGGGGCTCACACACGGGTCAAGCGCCGCCGCATTTAATATTCCCCGACAAGCATTTAATATTCCACTTACCAAACTAATATTCCCTAACAAAAATGAATATTTTATAACCACTTGCTTATTTTGAAATATTTCATGTATTTAACCCTTAACTATCCACATTAATCAAATCAACCCTTACTATTTCAAAATAATAAATAAAGGAAATTCCTTTTATTTAAAAAAATTTCTGGTCTTACATAGGAACTATTTCTAGTTCTGTAATGAACTTTTCATCAAAACGTTCAACTTACAGCTTCATTTATAGCTATATACTTTATTTTAATCACATCCTTAGTTCCGGTTAAGTAAGATATTTTTCACTGCCTTACAGTGATCTTCTCCAGAATATGACCGATCAACATCAGGTCTCATATATTTCATTGTATACATGATTGTCACTCATATAATCTCTCTTTTCAGGAGTCTATGGGGACTATTAAGAGAGATACACTCCATGGCTCATCAACATGAGACATCTCTTGGAGTTTGGCATGCTAAACGACTTTAGCATCAAATGAATATACGTTCATTGGGTTAAGTCGAGTATCCTCTTTAATCTATCTATATAGGTTTGTATCCCCAATTTAGATACTCTTCCCAAATCATTCATGGAAGCATGTTTAAACAAATTTATCTTTATTGATTGTAACATTAGTATGTCATTCCTTATCTATAGTATATCAACATATAATATTAGGAATGTCATGGCGCTCCCACTGACCCTTTTGTACACACTAGGTTCATTCTTATTTGTGATAAAATTAAACTCTTTTGATTTATTTCATCAAAACGAATGTTCCATTTTTGAGAAGCTTGCTTCAATCCATTTCTCTAAGTGTCTACAACTCTTACCTCATCGTATGTAACTGGATCATCATCTTCTATGATACGTACCGCATCATCATCATCATCCATAATGAATCCATACCTTCCAGGTATCTTCGGTACTATTCCAAATTTATGATTCAGTTGTAGTATAATAATTTTATCTATAGGTTTCTCTTATTTGACTTATAGTGTTTTGTGGTTCTTGAACTCTTCAAGATCTATTATCCTCCCACTAGCCTCTTTAATGATAAACACCTTTATCTTAGAAGGTAGCGTGTTTCGCAACAAATACCTTTTGCTAAGTAGGATTATAGAACATATACCCTAAACTTACTTTAGGATGTCCCACAAATCTATACTTGTCAAATCTTATCCCAAGCTTATCCTTTGAAACCTTTTCACATAAGTTGGACAACCCCTTATCTTAACTTACTTAAAATTAGGAATCCTTCTTGTCCATAACTTTTATGGAGTCTTGTGGCTGAATTTTGAGGTTACCTTTTCGTAAATATGCAACCATTTCTAGGGCATGACCCTAGAGGGATACTGGAATCATTATGGATCGCACCATGTCCAACAAGGTATAATTTTTCCTTACAGATATATCAATCAATTATTGGGTATCAGTAGGCGTCTATTATGAGAAAACCATTTGAGACGATCTAGAAACTTATTGCACAAGTATTCCTTCCTCGATCTAATCAAAGAATCTTAATACTTTCCAAATTAGTTTCACTTTTGAATTCTTTGAACCTTTCAAATAATTCATACTTTTATTTCATCAAA
Source organism: Panax quinquefolius (assembly GCA_020205615.1). NCBI lineage: Eukaryota > Viridiplantae > Streptophyta > Magnoliopsida > Apiales > Araliaceae > Panax > Panax quinquefolius. The sequence continues at coordinate 83,118,739 of CM035173.1, read as the reverse complement.
TGCAAACATTCAATACTTTGAATGATCATCTCCTTTTCTTATATTAGTTTGTTCAATTTGCAAAATAATTTTTTTATATAAGTCAAGTACACAAAATCCATTAAGTAATATTTTAGTTCTATATAAAACATTATTATTATAAATAAAACACCAATTTTTCTTAAATATAATACCAAAGATTTTATTGTCCAACAATAAAATGAAAATAATGTTTCCAACGAGAACTGGAATACAATAACAACTTATTGACTTAATAGAATTTCCCGTAGGCAGTGCTAAACTATAAGTTCCTATGGCTAATGCAGCAACCTTTGCTTCATTTACCAGACATGGGATTACTTATCCTTTGTTTAGCTTTCTACTTCTGCTTGGTCCCTTCATAAATCTATATTTATGATAGCCAATTCTGGTATCCAATACCTAAGTAGAACCTTGACTTAAAGAAAAATTTATTTCAATCATGAACAAAAACTATATTTGTAACCGAAGTTTCACTAAGCTTCTTCTAGTTAGCTCTGCAAGATGCTTCTCGTAATTTCTTTTCTAGTGTCCTGGCTTATTGCAGTGGAAGCAAAATCCTTTGCTATCCGTATCAGTTTTGTTCTTATTATCCTTTATTTTTGTCTTTCTATTTACCTTTTTTGAATCGTTCTTCTTTTTAGAAGATCCTTTGGCCCCTACCAGTAAGACTTGGTCTTTCTTGGTTGGAAAGTGACTCTCAATATTTTTTAACATGTTAAGCAAATCAGCGAAGCTGATATCTAGCTTGTTCATATGAAAAATTCATAATAATTGTGAAAGGAGTTTAGGAGTGAGTGCAAGATCAAATCTTGGCACAATTCCCCATCCATGACAAAAACTCGTTGTCCTAATTATTCAATCAAATTGATAGTGGACATTTGTCTGTATTGCAGTATCATCGGTCATTCTAGATCAGAAGAGCTCATTAGATATCTGATATCTATCAGTCCTACTTTTCTCACCATTAACTACTTGATGTGCAGGAATATAGTAGGAACATCCATAGTTTCATGCTGACGCTGAAGCACGTTACTCATGGATGCGAGAATGATACATTGAGCCAACTGTGCATCATCTTGTCACTTTCTAAAAGTAGTAATCTCTTCCTCAGAGGCATTGTCTGCAACCATTGCAGGGATAGGTGTATTAAGGACATAAGATATCTTTTCAGCCATGAGAACTATTCTAAAATTCCTTAACCAGTCCATTTAATTTGGTCCGGTTAAATAGCATCTAATATGCTTCGCAGTGATAGTAATTTAGACATTGTTAAATTCTGTAGATGAATTTGTAATTAACAACATTTTAGCATACATTCTTTTATTAATTTCCAAAATAATTTAGGTCTTGTTTTAAATTGGTATCTCCCACTATTTTTCATCAAACTATATTACCCTCACTTATATAGTTATGCAAAATCTAATTAAAGATTTGCTAGTGAGAATAAGGATCCCATTTCAAATGTATATAGCCTTGTGGTGACACAACAAACTATATATAAATAATTAGGTAGACAACTCTTGTCAATTACATCATCATGTAACTCCTTTGTTTTGCCTCTTAGATTATTTTGATCAAGTGGTGGCACATCCGAATCAAAATTATCTAAGTTAAGTCCAACCTAGCACTTCCATATATTCAAAAAAGAAAAACATTTTCCTTGTGGTGACACAACAAAACAACATTGTTCAATTTTCTTTATAAGCATCAAATGTGATAAAATTAACATCTCAAAAAGTTAAGATAAGCCTTGTGGTGACACAACAAACTTATAATAATTAATTGATACTCTATTATTTTTTATCATGCTAGAAGGCGACGTTCGATATTCCAAATATATTTGAACGCTTAGGACTTAATATAAAATATTTGAGGAATTTGTTATTAATTTGTCTCATCTTGGTTAGCGCGCATGCATATATATATATATATGCACATATAGAATACTATATTCTACCTAGATTGATTATGGACTTTTATTCTAGTTTGATTCACTAGAGCCACCAAGTGAACCAAAAGGTCAAACCCTAGGGTGCAAGAATAAACATTTAAATATAACTATTACATTTAAACCCGGGCTCCATTACAAACGGGTCTTCGAGAGCTCCTATCTCCTTGATCTCCAGTTCTTCGAGAAATTCTAACTAATCCTATTACATAAACTATTTAATTTAAATAGAAAAATTGATCAGCAGTCAAGGGGAAGTACATAAGAGAGAGATAGAATTTACATCAAGAATAAAACCAAAAAAGACGAGGTACGCAGACCCCACCATGCATTCATGCATCAAACTAAAATAAAATCCAATCACATTTGTCAATAGTCCATAATCAATCCCATTTATTATCATAGACATCTACATATACATCAATAAATATATTCATCTCATGAATAATAAACATTCAATATATATATATATATATATATATATATATATATATATATATATATATTGATATCATTTAATGGGCAAATTTAGCTAGCATAAAATCTAATTTTAAATTAAAATAAAATCCTTTATTTTAATCCAAATTTAAATCAAAATAAACCTCTTTTATTTTTATTTATCCAATTTTGAATAAAATAAACTATTTTATTTTAATCAAAATCTTTAATCAAAATAAACTCATTTATTTTAATTAATTATGGAATCCAATTCCAAGTCAAAATAAACTTTTTATTTTGGATAATATAAAATCTTATTACATAGATAAATAAACTCTTTTATTTAAGGAAACACGGATTTTCTTTCCTATTCACAAATAAACTCCCTTTATTTTGAATAATATGAAATCTTATTCCATATCTAAATAAACTCTTTTATTTAAGAAAACATGGATTCTCTTTCTAATTCACAAATAAACTCCTTTATTTTGAATAATATGAAATATTATTTCATGTAAGACCCCGAATTTTATGAAATGAAAGTATTCAATTTTCTTATAGTTATTATTCTATTTAGTAAATGGTTAAATTGATAAAGGTTAAAGTTAAGAGTGATATGTGAAAATTTTGCAAAGTAAGCAAGTTGTCATAAAATAACCGGTAGTAAAAGTACAGTAATACGCGTAGTTGCATAGTAGCACACGGTATTGTACAGTATTTTTGATTATTGATGCTTACGTGAGAAGACACTCAGTTTTATTCAATTATTGCTACAGTAATTGCTGCATAATATCTCACGTTATTTGATTCAATTATTGTCAATATTTTATATATTATTAAATCAATAATTAAGATGATAAGTTATTCATATTATTATTTACATAATTTACAATGTCTAGAAGTTCTGTCAAGGAGAGGTTTGGTCACCTAATTGCACGCCAATAAGGAGAAATCATTATCGGAAAGCCCCCTCTTTCCTGGGAACGATCTGGTTGTTAATATTGCGAGTTATAATAATAATGAATAAATGTTATTAAAAATTGAATTTGAGTTCAGAGTTGAATTTGGAGACGCGAATGTGATATTTGAGTCCGAAATGATGAAATTAGTAAAAATAGACTATAAACACAAAATTTACTGGGGTTGACTTTTGGTTAAAAAGTCAACAGTTGACTTTTTCAAAAAAGTCAAACTTTGAAAATTCAAAAATGAAATTGTTGATAAAAATATTTTCATTGTGTTGGGATTATTAGTGTTGGTGGAAATCGATAATTATTTCGATAATAATTGATGTCTGGAGGTTATATTGACCAATCGGGTAATTAATCGGATAAATGAGCAATTAATTGCTATTAATTCACATGCTTATAACTATGTGTTCACTTGTATGTACTATTGATTCACATGATTTACTATTAGGGGATTTGGTGCAAGATTGATAATACTTGCATGACTGAGTTAAAAATGGAGGTATAGATGAAGGTACTATACTATAATTAGTTTTTTCACATGATTATACTATTGAGTCACATGAATGAACTATTAATTCACATGATTTACTATTAGGGGAGGTGGTGCAAGTTTGATAATACTTGTAAGACTAAATTAAAAATGAAGAAAAAGAGGAAGGTACTATACTGTAATATTTTGAGCCCCAAAACGTGCAATTATCGAAACTATATTTTTCTATAAATAGAAGCTCATTCTTCCTTCATTTATCACCAATTCGTTAAGTCTCACAAGAGCAATTATTATAGAGAAATTATAGAGAGAAAGAAGAAGAGAAGTCTGCTACCTCACTATTCCAGTATCCAGTTTCTTCTAAGGTAAGGGGTATTATTCTTTCGTATTCATGAAGAGAGTTATTTTCTTTCAATAATCGTAAGGGTTGTTATTCCATTATTTATTATTATGTTGGAATAACCTGTCTATGCGAAGTACCGCATACATGGTGAATTTCTTTTGTTATTCCATTCTTTATTATTATGTTGGAATAACCTGTCTATGCAAAGTACCGCATACATGGTGAAATTCTTCTGTTATTCCATTCTTTATTATTCTATTGGAATATATCGTATGCATGCGGATTACGCATGATTGGTTCCATTCTTTATTATTCGTTGAATATCACCGCTCATGCGTATTACGCACGTGACTGGTTCTATTATTTATTATTCTATTGGAATAACCTCTCTGTTCGGTCTATCGCATGCTTGGTGAATTCTTCTGTTATTCCATTCTTTATTATTCTGTTGGAATAACCTGTCTATGTGGATTACCGCATGTATGGTGAATGACCTTTCGTATTCATTCTTTATTAAATTGTGGAAATTATCTATCTACGTGGATTACTGCATTGACGGTGAAAATCCATTTCATAGCCAGATATTATATTATACTCGTATGAGATATCATTTCTTTTGTACTCGTCATGGAATATCATTTTCTTTGGTATTTTCTTTTACGAGTTACTATTTATAGGTTACTATTCACCCAATTACTATTCACTCTAGTATTATTCACTCGGGTATTCGGGGTAATTTTCATGCCGGAGTAATATTCACAAGTTACTATTCACCCAAATTACTATTCACCTGAATATTATTCACTCCTAGTATTTGGGGTACTTTTCATGCCTTAGGGTACTATTCACGAGGTATTATTCTCAAGTACTATTCACTTGGTACTATTCACGGGTACTATTTACAGAAAAATATATTTCTTTTAGGTCAAATTATTTTTGGTACATGAATATTATTCTTGAATTTTACTCCACAAAGCAAGAGTATCATGTCGATAATTTGGACGTTATTGATTCTCGGATAAATTAAATTATAAATCTTTAAAATTTATCCTTGAACTTGTTTTATTGAATTATTATGTCATTTTCATCATCCTGATGCTTATATTGTGATTAAAGTCATCTTTGGCTTACGTGCATAGATGGACTGTTGATTATTGGTTTTACAGTTGTATATTTTTGGCTTACGTGCAAAGATGAACTGTTGATTATTTGTTTTATAGTTGTATATCTTTGGCTTACGTGCAATGATGGACATGTGTATGACATGATTATAACCACTGGTGATAATAACGAATACCCTTGGCCCGTAGTTCATGGATAATTCGATGATGTGATTGGTAGGATCATGACCATTAGTTAACAGTTGAATGTCTTTGGCCCGTAGTGCAAAGGTAGACAACTGATTGGTATGATCATTGTTATTACATTTGAATATCTTTAGCCTTTTGGGTAAGACTATTGAGTAAACATTCTATTAAGCCTTTGTAGCAAGGAGAAACTATTGATTTACATGATTATAAATATGAATTGTGGATTTAACTATAATCTTTGGTGGTTTAGGTGAAGACAGGTGATGATATTTCTATTTGTTTTGGGTATAACAAAGAACTGTTGTTGAGTATTACAGGACTAAAATATTAACGATGGACTTTTAATCTAGAAGAGATAGTAGACATTATGTTCTACTTGACTCTTCTAATGGATTGCTTATTCCGCTGCAGTTGTTGATCTAAAACTTGTTGTTTATTGTATTCTATCAGTTGTTATACTGTTGAAGGCTAAGGATAATTTATTCTGCATTATCTTAGTCATAATATTTCTTACTGGGCTAGTTGAGCTCACCCTTTTCTTTCACCGTTCTCTTCAGGAAATGAGAATATAGCTGGGACGAGTTGGGGAATGGAATGATGGTCCGAGATGGTTGTTTTAGCAGTCCTCACTACTTAGTGTGATAATAAAATGAGGACTCCATTGAGTGTGGATATTGTCTAGAAGGCAATATTCGTGTTTAAACTTTCAGCTATGTTTTGTCGTATTTTGCACGATAGTTGTATAATTAAGTTTGTAGTTGAATTCTGTACCATGTATCTGGCGACTCAAGATGGGTGATGTATACCTGTTTTGGGGGCGTCGCATTTCATATGTAAATAAACTCCTTTATTTAAAAAAACACAAATTTTCTTTCATATTCACAAATAAACTCCTTTATTTTGAATAATATGAAATCTTATTTCATATCTAAATAAACTCCTTTATTTAAGGAAATATGGATTCTCTTTCATATTCACAAATAAACTCATTTATTTTGAATAATATGAAATCTTATTTCATATCTAAATAAACTCTTTTATTTAAGGAAACATGGAATCCAATTTTAACTCCAATTAGTTATCATGGAATCCAATTCCAACTCTAATTAATTAGCATGAAATTCAATTTTAAGATTAAAATAAACTTTTATTTTAATTATAAATAATGAAGAATATATATATATATATATATATATATATATAATATTAACCATAATATGAATCTCTTGTAACCTTGAAGATTTAGTATGATTAGTTATCCACGTGATAAAGGACAGCGTAAAAGCAAAAAAAAAAATAGTTCGTGGCTTTCGGAATTTATAACTTTTTTAAAGAATAAATTTTATACAATAATATATATCCAATTAAATTGTTCTAAACATATATCAACATACATATCAAATCAAACAATTATTAATTCGTATAAAGGGTTGGCTCTGATGCCACTGTTAGGTTTGTAATATTAATTAACCCTATCAAATTGCACAAAGTAAACTGAAACGTGATAAAATAGAGTTTAAAATTTTACAAACCATATACCCGGATCATTCTTTATGTACAATTATTAATTAAACGAAAAGATAAAGAACAAGAATCATACCCTTGAAGATTCGAGCTTCCTCAGGTACAAGTTCACCTACAAATCCTTTTTGCGTTCAACTTGAATTCACCGGGTTTGGTTCCTTCCTTTGATCAATGTTAGCCACCAAAATGTTTGGCCTCTAGAGGTGATCCACCAAGAAAGAAGAAAGATTCAAGAAGATGTGTGTTTAGCAAAATCCTAGTTTTTCTATCTCTCATAGAAAATGGTGTACTCTACCAACTATTAAAATTATGTCTATTGTGAAAAATTCAACAACCACCACCCATAATAAAACTTCTTTTATTTATAGATGTAGGCAACCCTCCTTAACAATTAAGGAATTATGTTTTATATTAATTAATTAAACTCCTTTAATTAATTAGGCTCCCAATCTTATTAGGAATAATTAATTAAACTCTTTTAATTAATTAGCCTCCTAATCTTATTAGGAATAAATGAGAGTACTATTATTAAATTAATTTCCAAACTCCTTTAGAAATTAAAATAACAATAATTGTAATAATATTAATAAGACTCTCTTATTAATTAATATTTAATATTTCCAAAATATTAAATAATAATATTAAGTTATTTAATTTATTCTATCATCATAGATTAAATTAAATATGCTTAACATATTATTACGATTATGTCATTAACTTCTTAAATAAGTATTCTTTCTTTTATGATGTGACCATTTAGGTTCTCCATATTAAACCTGTTGTGAATAAATCAATTAGAACAATTCTAATCTTATTTAAATAAATAAATTAAACTATTAATTTATTTAAATAAATAATATTTATTCTATAACATGGATAAGCCTCCCTAGCGATTAACGACTTTTCAGATAATATAGATTTCAACATTAATCATAAAAGAACATTTGAGTAAATAGTTACCGTACAATTCAATCTTTCCACCATACAATGTCCCAATTAATCATAAGACATGAAATTACTGTCAAGTCTTATTTTATTTAATTATATGTATTTCGATCCTTAAATGCACAACTCCAAATAATACAAATTAAAAACTTCTTTCTAATTTCATTTTGCCTTGGCCAAGGACTACTAGGTTGTCATTTATCGAATCACATAGGACATTTCTCTTCTTTTACTAGAAGTGGTAGATTCTTTATTGATCATACATTATCTCCATGTACAACTTATTACACCCAAGCATACCCTTTGATATACCCTAAGGGCCTTAAGGAATAAGTCAAAGTATAACTCATTATACACAAGAGACTATGATAATCTCAAGTCCAAGGATAACTTGTACTACTATCACTACATAAATTCTTATTGATAGGCAAGTAAAACTCCATTAAGTATTCCTTAGTGAGTCACGTTCAGTGAACTTATTCTCTAATAAGCACGTACATACTTGCTTTAGTGTCTCCACACAAATGATCATGAGATCAATCAACCTCATCCAATGAACAAGCAACGTATGTACCAATCTATCCAGATTCACTAATCCCCAATTTAGTAATCCAACGATTGAGAACTATTTTAGTTTTAAGCTTTTTAAGAATTTAGATCTCATTAGAATGATCATCATCATTATTCTAAAATCATTGCTTAAAACTATGGGTTTATCGCATATTATAAAGCAGCATCATGTAGATAATTAAAAGCCTTTAATAAATTAATATTTTTTTATTAAGAAATGAATAAGATTGTAACAAAGTATATGTTTTATCATCAAACATGATTGGCTTGTGTGCATACAACTTTCAAAGAAATGTTATGTGAATAACATAATGATCTAGTATACTTTAACCACTTGTTAAAAGACTAAGTGTAGGTAAGTGATAGAGAATTATAAAGCATGACATGAAGGTTTATGTAGTGAAGACTAATGAATCTTATTCTCAAATGATGATGAGATGGGAAGTCTAATAAACTATAAGAACTTCGTCGAATGATTAGAGTTAAAGAGGTATGCAGAAAGATAAGTTCAAGGTTGTGTAAGTCGACTATAATTAATTTCATTGAACGTTAATCTCTCGATTTAGAGTATTGACAAACTCTAAATACTTAAACGAATTTTAAGAAGTGATGTAAATATTATTAAGTGATTAATAATATTAGATAATGAAATGAATATTATTAAATGATTAATAATATTAGTAAGTGATTAAAATATTATTAAATGATTAATAATATATAGAAATTACTAAGATGTTAGTAAGTGATTAAAATATTATTTTAATAATATTTATAAACGATTAAGATATTATTAAGTGATTAATAATATTAGACTAAAGTTTTAAGATGATGATTAAATGATAGAAATGTTATCAAATGATGATAATATTTCTAAGGAATTATTTGATATTTGATTTTCTAACTAAATTTTAGAGAATTTACTTATTTAGAAATAGTATTATGAGGTATGATATGATTTTCTGATTGAAGGATAAATCTTATAAATGATAGGTCTTTCCATAAGAGCTTATATTAAATTGTGTAGCAGTAGTCGTCAAACAATGCAAGTTTCCTGGCTCAAACTCAAGTTATTACGTTTCAAGCATATTAGTGGATTAATTATTGACAATTATTCCACATCTATGGTTATTTTTATTCGCACTTAGTGAAATTTTGATATGTTTATCAGGTATGAAAGGCTGATCTCCTTGATTACCAAAGTATTTGTTCATGGTCATTGTTGGCCACTCAGTGTTATTGATTCAATCATTCATGTATTGATATGTGATTCATGCTCTTTCAAAATCATTATATATTGTTGAAAATTTGAAAGCTTATTCTTTCTTTCAATCATGATAAATCTTTATTGTATTTAAACTTGCTGAGAAAAGTAGTTGCTCACTCTTGCTAAATCACGATAATATTTCAGTTAAACCCAAGTGCTCGAGGAAGGATACAGTCAAATGAAAAGTTGGAGAATAGTTCTATCTGAATGTTTAACTATTACATTTATGTAAAATGATAATGTAAACCCTTTGAGTTATTAAGGTATGTATTGAGTTAAGGTTAATAGACCTTGGGATTGATGATGAACTTGTTATATTAAACAAATTATGTTTATAATTCCTTATTAGTTTATAGAATATGTATAAAGATGATGTATCGTGACGCACCAGTTCCGACGTTCAAGGGACCTAAATTTGGAGGCGCTACAGACCCTCAGTCATAATCTTAAATGAATCTACATCACGGAGAGCCCCCACCAAGCTGAAAGGGACGATGGAGGAGATGTTCGTGAGGAAAAAACCCCTCATAATGGTAAACAATAGGCACCTCAGAATGTGGTCACGCTTCGCCAAATCCTCAGGAAAAGGCACCTACAAAGTACCTCGGGTAGCGTCAACGTTCTAAGGTCCCGAGCAAACACTACAGGCCTTAAAGGTCCGCTCTTGAGAAGAAAGCCCTAATAGAGCACGAATGGCTACAGGAGTAATATTAGCGTCCAAAGGCACTCTGGCTCTAGAGAACTCCATGCCAGTGATATATCGTCAGTCCATCGGTGTCATCATAACCCCGTAGTTTAGCAGATAAAGAGACTGCTGGGAGCTATCGTTGACACTCCTAAATTAATACCATACTTCTACTCCAGTAACACAAAGATTAGTATAGTAACAAGTAAAGGTCGATCCCACAGAGAGTGTATTATTTTGTATTTATCCAATTGTTTCCGAGAAAAGGGGGGTTTTGAATTGATTAACTAAATTAGTAATAATAAACTTAGGAAAAATAATAATGATTCAAAAGCTTCAGTTCTTCAGTTTAGTATCACCTTTTTCACAATTATGGAGTAAATCAAGTTTTACAGTATTTATCCTTCAATGAGATTAATAACCCTAGATAACTGTGATCACTAATTACCCAAAATTATCCTTAAGTGTAAATTTAATGTGACAACCGCCTCCACTAGATCCTAACTATCATACAACCTAGAACTATCAGTCTAGATTTAATATAATAGTAGCATAAAGAATGAGAATTAAGTTATTCCAAGCAACAATTACACAATCAAGAATTATTTAACTTGTCTTCTGAAAATCCTAATAATACCCAAAAGCTTGTCCACAATCAATTATCATTAATTACTACTTATGATCAGATATAATATCATTTGCTTAATACATATCTTAATCTAGCAGATGATATTTATCAAATTAATCTAATTGGCCACATCAAATCAATTAGATAGAATAACATACAATAAGTTAAAGTAGATAATCAAAATAAATCTCATGCACGAAGGAATAAATAAATTAAACTTGATCAAACCGTTAATTATGAAAAAGGTTTAACATCCCTTCAAAACTAAATTGAAAAGATTAGCCTGATATGCCTTTGATTCTCCAACTAGGGTTTTCAATCCAATGTAGAAGATAGATTATAGTACTGAGTATTACATGTATTTATAATGCCTAAAAATAGTCCTAAATTAATAAGAAATTGCAATCCAAATCAATTTAGAAGTCTGCCAAAAATAGCCTGATTTTCCAAAAATAACTTAACGTTCCCACTAAATTTGTCGGGGCGGATTCGTTGTACTGTTAGATTCGACGAGGCGAATTAGGACAGAGAGGAGTGGGTCGAGGTGATTTTAGAGCGCATTGGGGCAAAGATTTACAGAAACAAATCCGCTAGGGCGGATTCCCTGGGCTAAACAAGTTCACTAGGGCGAATTTAGCTTTTCTTGGAATATAGAGGTATATCCGCCGGGGTGGATTTGTACAGGGCTATTGAGCTCACTGGGGCGAATTGCCAGTTTCTTGACTTCTCTTCCTTTTCCATCTACTCAGCTCCAAATCAACCCGTTTCAACACTTAAGCTCCATTATTACCTAAAATCCATAAACAACCTTATTAATCTTGTGCTAACAACAAAACATGTAATGAACTAAGCATGAAGGAATCAAAATAGATGAATATTTTACACTTGTCAACTAGCTCTGATATTCGGCATGAGGGGACTCATATAAAGAGAAGACACTAAACCAGTTCCCCTTCGACTGAGTGAACTTGGGAACCTACATGGCATCAGGGTTAACTAACCGACCTTCTCCAAGAATGGGAAAGTAAAGATACTCAATGAAAAAAAATCTATTATACCTCATTCGCGTGCGAGTGAATGGATGGGTGGCGGCTTAAATCAGATCCCAACAAATCGGGAATAGCCACTTGGATACTAGGAAGAAATCATCGAGTAGTGGGATGAGGATGGACCTTATGATCAGAAAGATCTGCCTCCTTCTCAAGCAGACAAATCCTATCAACCCCAATCAGAAGAATCATCGACTCGGTAAGAAGGAAAACCTAACGGGTCAGCCGTGGAGCTGGAACATCTAGAGCGGGCCTACGAAGGCGGGCCCTGGATGAAAACCTATGTGAAGTAGAGCTGGTAGGTCTATCTGAATCTATGCCTAAACAACTAAAATCATGGGGATCACAATCAGATAAGGTACGTCCCTACAATTGTCCTATTTTAAATCTACATTTGCAATAGTCTAGAGACAATAGACTCCTACGAATATAATTTTAGGTCATAGCATCATGCATGTCCTGCAAGGGACTTATTAGGTGTCTACATCATTCTGGCATATATCCTAGTGTAATTAAGCATGCACATATTATCCTGTCATTTAACTCTCAACAAATTTCGCTAGAGTTTCCTCTATAAAATGGAATATCCACATGCACCTAGGCATGCATTAAACAACCATCTGTATGTATACAAGCACAACCCAACAATCATATATGAAATTCATATAATTTTCTAAAGAATTATCAAGATCTATGTCTAGAATAACTTTTAAAATGAAATTTCTTGCATCTAGACAGTCAATATGATGATACGTAAGCATGTATTTCATTAAAACAACTCCATCAAGCTATTTTTAGACAATCAAAATTTTGTATTCCTATTACTAACCTTGCAAAAAGGCAAAATTATCTTCTAGAGACTACCTTGGAAGTCAAATCAACTCAATCCCGAAGACAACCCCGGGATACTCAGTTTTCAATCTTAGACACAACCCCAAGATACTCAGTTGCAGTCCTGAAGACAACCCTGAGAGATTCAGTTCCAACCTCAGAGACAACCACGAGGAATGCAGTTCTAGTTCTGGAGATAACCCCAGAGAAGTCAGTTTTAACCTCAGAGGAAACCCCGAGGCACTCAGCTCTAACCCTGAAGATAACCCCGGGAGGTCAAGAACACCTCAAAAACACCCCTAAAGACATTCAGTACTCACAGCAGCCCAATCTCAGAGATAACCCTGAGCAACAATTGCTACATCAGCCTAGAGCTGGAGATAACCCCGGTGAAGGGCAAAATCATCATTTTGCCACCTCGATGATATATTCACGTCATTTTAACATGATTTCATAACACATTCTACACTAAAGTATCCCACAAGAACCATAGCTCCAAATCCCGAGTGACTACTACGCAAGATATCACACCGGATAGAATTTGAAGACATGAAGATTTGGTCATGGACCCATCTTCCCGACTTCGTACAACCTCTTATCCCATGTCATTGTGTAGCTCTCGACAATAGTATTCTGGAAAGGTATAGCACGCCTCAATCGGATTCCCGGATTTGAATTTATTAAGGTTCAAGCGGACAACGCGTTGCAAGAGTACACGTTCTTCGAGATGGCAGGACCCACAGAGCCTGTGGCAGATAGTATAGTCAAGTAGATTCACGCCGCCACGGTTAGATTCATGCTCCTCCTTCTATAAATATAGGACTTGGGGTGTCCATTTTCAAGAGAAAAGAAAAGACGAGGAAACCCTGTCCATTTCACTTTGTACACACTTCTATAGTATTCCAAATTGATTGTTTTTATCTAAACACTTGTGAGCTCGTGTTTTATAACATACTAAAATTTAACCGGTGGAAATCGAGTTTTCAGGCATCAAAAGCTATCTAAAGTCTTCTTGGCAACCCACTATAAGACATTTCAAAATTTTAAGCTTTTTCTTACTTCTATACATACATATCTATTCACGTTGATAGTCGTGTTATGTGTGTATGCCCGGATCGTCGATCCGTGGCTTTTACTACTTATATATATATATATATTAATCATTTGGGGGCAGAAGAAGATAACATGAAAAGAAAATGAAGAGTGGCGCAGAAATATTTAATTACTAAACAGAAATAATTTTATTGATAACTGAAAAATATTTACAAACAAACTGAAAATTAAAGTGACTTACAATTTAACTTAGAACATTTAAGAAGAAAAGAAGGAGGGGTTAAGATGGGCTAAATGTTGCCAGAGAAACCAAAGATTAAATTCGAGAAGGAACTTAGAGTCTTTCTAAGTTTCAAAGTCTATTTTGCTAATCGAGTTCGGAAAATTAGGTATGTATACGCCACCCATTCTATTAATATCAAATGGGTCGCCACTTACATGGTACATAAATTCAAATACAACTTACTAATATAACTGGGTCGCCACTTACATGGTACATAAACAAATACAACTTATAATAAACCGTGAGTTTACAAAATTTGAATACAAATTTCTACTAGATATTATACAAACTCAAAAGGAGTCCTCATTACAACTATTATCACACTATTTCACGTAATAGTGAGGACTACTAATGCTATCCTCTCGACCATTACTCGCTCCCCGACTCGTCCCAGCCTATGTTCTCATTTCCTCAAGAGAATAAAGGAAAGAAAGGGTGAGCTCAACTAGCCCAAGAAGAAATATTATGACTAAGATAATGCGTAATAAATTATCATTAGCCTTCAAAAAGTTGTTAAACCGATAAAATACAATAGACAACCAGCTTTAATCGCAATGAATAAGCAATCCATTAAAAGAGTCAAGTAGAGAATAAAGTCTACTATCTTTTAGGTTTTAAAAGGTTTTCATCAATTTTTATCACGAGACTCAAATTTTTAATAAATAAACCACCACATCTAATCATCCCCGCACTCACGGCCAAGGATTTTCATCAAATTATCAATGGTCATGACTATACCGAATCACCCCCGGTCATAATCATACCAAAAACTATCCATCATCGCATTAAAGCCACCGAGGACTTTTTGTCACATCATTTATATCAAGTCATGATTATACCGAATGATCCTCGGTCATAATCATACTAAGTTCATCTATGCACGTAAGCCAAAGATAACATAATATATCATGAGGATGATGACAATGACATAATAATTCAATAAAACAAGTTCAAGAATTATTTAATCCATGAATTATTAACGCCCAAATTGTCAACACGACATCGTTTTTTCAGAGAGTAAAATTCAAGAATGATCAAGAATATTTCCATGAAAAGATATCGATGAAACGCAAATATCAAGGATATTCTACTAATTTCATGGAGTATAGAAGTCAAAGTTTTAACCAACCGGGTATAATAAAGAATGGAATAACAAAAGAAATCACCACGCACGCAGATTCAGACAGACAAAGTTATTCCAATGTAATAATAATAACGGAACTGTGTCGTGAAATTCACAATCACTGTGATGTTCCAATGTAATAATAAAGATGGAACTGCATCCTGTAAAACACACGATAGATATTCCAATGTAATGATAAAGATTTTAACCAGTCCTGTAAAACACATGCATGTGATGTTCCAATGTAATAATAAAACGGAACCAGTCCTGTAAAAAACACATGCATGTGATGTTCCAAATGTAATAATAGAAGAATGTCACCAAGTATAGGGTAAATCACAGATACAAAAGTTATTCCAATGTAATAATAAGCAATGGAATAACATAAGGATTTCACCAAGTATAGGTATGCCACAGATACAAAAGTTATGTATAGGTATGCCACTTTTACAAAAGTTATTCCAAATGTAATAATAATGAATGGAATAATGTAAGTTCTCTTCAAGAAGAAAGAATAACACCCTTACCAACAAAAGAACCGTAAAAATATGTATAGAAGTAGTGAAGTAGTAATACTCTTCTTCTTTCTATAATTTTCTCTCTATAGCTTCTCTCTATAATTCTCTCTGTAGTTTCAATGAATTCGTAAGAAAAATAATGAAGGAATGAGCTTCTATTTATAGGAAAATGGAATGCATAAGAATTAATCCATGAACTATCCAGATTGATTTATTTTAATCTGACTCATCCATATTTAAAGAAAAATCTTTTAAATAAAATATAATATATTCTATTTATATAAAAACATTTTACTATGCAAAACTATGCAATACTATGCAAAACACTATGCAAAAACACTATGCAACACTATGCATAATAAAATATAATATATTCTATTTATGTAATAACTTTAATAAAGTATTCTATTTTATATAAAGATGTTTCGCTTTTATTACGCTAATAATACTTAATAAAACAAAACGTCATTATCGCTATAATAATTCATATTATTAATCGACAATAATGGAATCAAACCGAGTGACTTTCACATAAGCATCAATAATCAATACCGTGTGCTACTATGCAACCACACGACATCGTATTTTTTTACTAATGAAAGTAGTTCAACAAAGAACTACAGTAAAACTTCCGCCGTTATTTCAATAAAATATTTTTGTCGCTTTTTCAATCCGACAATAATTTCGCTAGGGTCCACCAATGATTGAGCCATTGTACCTAATATTCCCTCGCTAAACCTAATATTCCCCACCAATCGAATATAATATAACCACTGCATACTTTGCAAAATTTATAAATACTACCCACAACTATAATATTATCTTAAATTCACACCATAATATTAAAAAAATTATTTCAACAAAATTTAAATCTTTATCGATAAAACTGGGTCTCACAATCTCCCTCCTTATGGAATTTCGCCTCGAAATTAGGGTACGACTGTATGATAAAGAGGTGAGGGTACCTGAATACCTTTATCGTTAAAAATATTAAATTCATCTTCTAATCCGCCAAAGATATTCATTAACAATTCATCTTTGCACTATGTGCCAAAGATATACAATCAGAAACCAATAATGCCGAGACTCAAATTAATAAGAAGATCACAACCATGAATTATCCATGCACCATCGCTAAGGATATTCGTGTTTTCAATTACGGCCATGATTATACCAATAACCGTGGTCATAATCATACCAAGTCTATCAATGCACTACTACCAAAGACGACTTTTTACCACATCAATGAATTAATATTTCATCATTGAGACTCATTTCAATAATTAATCCATATCATCGAATCATCCCCGCACTATGTGCCAAGGATATTCATTAAGATCACGCACCATAAATTATCCATGCACTACTACCAAAGATAATCGTGGTATTCATTAAGATCACGCACCACAAATTATCCATGCACTACGCTTAAAGATAATTGTGGTTTTCAATTACTGGTTATGATTATACCGAATGATCCCGGTCATAATCATACCAAGTCCATCTATGCATCATACCAAAGCCACGTATGACTTTGAACACATCCATGAATTAATATTTCATCACGAGACTCAAATTTCAATAATTAATCCACATCGTCAATCATCCTCGCACTATGCTGCCAAAGGATATTCATTAAGATCACGCACCACAAATTATCCATGCACTACTACCAAAGATAATTGTGTTTTCAATTACTGCTATGATTATACCGAACAATCCTCGGTCATAATCATACCAAGTCCATCTATGCTCTACGTAAAGCCATGTATGACTTTAAAAAAATATAAACACGAGGATAATGATATAAAGAATCAATCAAATAAGATAAAGGATAAATATTAAACATTTATAATATAATTTATCCAGATTCAAGAATATCCCCATGTTATCAATCACTTAATAATCTCATAATCTAATATCATTAATATTATACCAATATTTTAATCACTTCTTAAATTTATAAACAATTTATCTCAATTGTTTACGCTTTTACCATATAATGCATTTAATCATTCAAAATGCCATACTCATAAGATATCATCACCAATTATCAAATCCTCATCAAAAAAATACATGATATACTCTATATAGGATTCTCTAGCCATAAAATCCTATTTTCAACTTTGTTATTTCACATAACATATTTAACTCATATGTTCAGAATTAAACTATTTTCATGAAAAATACCAAATCAGTCCCAAAAATATTTCTTTTCTGGGATTTAGTATAATATAGTCCCATGATGAAAATATATATTTTTCGGAATTTTTAAAATTCATTTACTATTTTTCAAAAATCAATTTCTAATTAATTTCTTAAGAAATTAGCTACCTCAAGTTTAACTCCAAAATTCCCAAATCTTGGCAGGACCTTACACATGTTAACATGAGCTTCTAGTTTAAATTTCATGGTCATCTGAGTTATAGAACTCCTCGTTATAGTTTTTCATTTTAAAAACCTAAATATTGAAATAGTCATAACTTGCTCATTTTAAGTCGTAATGAGCTCATTTTTGGACAGGAGATACTTTATACCATATACCTTCATGTCCCAAAAGGCCAGAATTTTTCTCATAATTTAAGTGGCCGAAACAGCCCCTTAAAGTTTCTGGGCAGTAGCATTTTTGAAATTTACAGCTTTGGCCTCCTTTGCAAAATCAGTCCACACAAAAATCTACAACACCTTTTCCAGTAATTCCACTTGGATTAGTTAGGTAACTCATAGATCTAACTCTAGGATTTGACCACATTCAAAAATTCAAAATATAATAGGAGATATGGTTAATTGAATTTCATGTTACGCTTTTCACTAAAATCTGATTTTCAACTCTTTGTGATTTCTAAGAAACTTTCATGTTTTCACATACTAACCAACATAACTCATCATAAAACTTACTAATACTTCATATACCCATGATTTTTATTAGTTCTATACTTTTATTATGACTTTCATCATAATCCACGTAAAATGCATCCTTTTAGTTGAAGAAATATTTGAGGGTTTAAGAAATGGGTTTTGTACTGGGGTCAATACAAAATTCGATTTCACGCTCTAGGGTAGGCTAGGAAGTCTTCAAGAATACGCCAAGAAATTTATTAATGATAGAAATATCATTCAAAACTGTTACTCTCGTCCAAGACTTGGATAGTACGTCACATTAATACCAACTGTGACTTCTATCCCTTAACCTAGATAAAGATCTCACAATGATACCTATAAACTTGCCATCTTCATTCACGATGTCGCCTACGTAAAAGTCCGCTTTTGCATTCCACACAAGGAAGTTAACAATGAAAGGATCGGGCTCTTTACTTATGGCTTGATATAACAAATGATTAACTTTAGGGTTTGGTTACTTTGAATTCAGATAACAAAAGTTGGTTATGAATATAAAAGCTAACAACCTTATTTTAAAAGCATGATGAGTAGTTAACCAATTGATTCCTAAAATCACATCAAAGGCAAGTATTTTCAAAAAGATAAGATCGACAGTAACGTGAAAGTGTTTATTTGAATCAAACAAGATTTAAAAAAAATAGTAAGGTAACGAAGGCTCCTACCATAAGTTTCAACCAATAAGTCAAAGTCTAACTTCTCCTGAGTCAAATTTAAACGCTGAACGCAACTAGGTGAAATAAAAGAGTGGGTAGAACTAGTATCTAACACAGATAGACTTCGCAAGAGCTTACGATTAACTTACCCGTGATAATTTTATTCGTGTTCCTCGTCACGAGAAAAAAAACGCTCTCTTAAACTACGGCTTTGGTTTGTCCGGGACACTTTTGGTGCTCCATCCTAGTTGAATTTGTCTTCAGAAACCACAAAATCGAGCTAAGTGACCTTCTTCCACAATTATAACATGCTTTGACTCAATGATGGCGCAATTCCGGATCGATGTGTCCCTCTCCTCCGCATTTGAAGCATACGACCGGGTGGTCGTTCTTCTTCCTTTGAAACTAAAAATCAAGCGCCGACGCCTTTCCATCATTGTTGAATCTTCTTTCTTGAAATGTCCATTCTTATTATTTTGGCCTCGATTACCACCAAGTGGTTACCATATCCGCCCGCTGATTCCTCCACGCTTGTTGTCACCGCTCATGACTACTCTCACCGGTATTATAATTTTTTGCTTACGCTTCTTTTTAGTCAGGCTGACTCGTTATCGCGCTTCCACTAATCGAGCCCTATTTACAACATCCGAATAAAAACACAGCTTTATGAGAAATAAGATGTTGACGATCTCCGCTTCAAACCTCTTAAAAACATTCGCCATTCTCTTCATTATCCACCAAGTGGGACGAATCGTGATAACTCCGCAAATTTTGCCTCGTATCATGCGACACTGGCCATATTGTTTTGTTCCAACTTGATAAACTCCACCTCCTTCATGTGGCTAATACTTTCAGAAAGTATTTGTCGTTGAATGTACCTCGAACTTCTCCCAAGATATCTTCAAGACAAAGAAGTTGAGTACGCTTTTACCGATTCCCACCAAGAATCCGCCTCCTCAAGAAGAATAAAGGCGGCGTAAAGGAACCTTTTGCTTCTGAGCATCCCAAGACATCAAATATCTTGGTAATCTGCTTTATCCATGCTTCCGCGTAAGTGGTTTTGGCTCTCCCTTAAACTCCCGGTGGTCCCAACTCTTGAATTGTTTAGCGGTGACCGCCCGAGAGTTTTCCGTGTTTCCACCCCACGCTTTTGGATGTGAGTCGCTTTCACCGATGTTGCATGAATTCTAAAACCTTTAAACGCATCATCATTCATCAATTGATCGTTGTTGTTGTTTACAGGAGGATTATCGCCATCCTCTGCTGCACATTGTCCCGATTATCGATCCGTGGAGAATCAACAGCCTCTCGTGCTCCATTGCTATTCTCAACATTCTGATGCCATTTTCAAACACCGCCACAAAATAAAGATTAATTGACATGTAACAATTATCTTTATATTCTCGACCGACCAATAAAATAGCACATAAACTTAGGTAGGTCATACTAGCTAAGGTATTCCCCTGCCTCCCTCCTAGTACTTTTCTCACATCTTAGCTGTGGATCATATCCCTTAGCTCGATACCAACCGCGACGCCCCAAAATTAGGTATACGCCACCCATCTTGGGTCGCCACTTACATGGTACATAAATTCAAATACAACTTATTAATATAACTGCCGTGGTATAATATTTACATAAACCGTGAGTTTGAATACAAATATTGTCTACTAGATATTATACAAACTCAAAAGGAGTCCTCATTACAACTATTATCACACTATTTCACGTAAT
This sequence comes from Panax quinquefolius, assembly GCA_020205615.1. NCBI lineage: Eukaryota > Viridiplantae > Streptophyta > Magnoliopsida > Apiales > Araliaceae > Panax > Panax quinquefolius. Next base: position 83,097,457 of record CM035173.1, on the reverse strand, counting down.
AGTGAGGACTACTAATGCTATCCTCTCGACCATTACTGCTCCCCGACTCGTCTCAAATTTATGTTCTCATTTCAAGAGAATAAAGGAAAGAAAGGGTGAGCTCAACTAGCCCAAGAAGAAATATTACGACTAAGATAATGCGTAATAAATTATCATTAGCCTTCAATGTTGTTAAACCGATAAAATACAATAGACAACCAGCTTTAATCAAGCAATGAATAAGCAATCCATTAAAAGAGTCAAGTAGAGAATAAAGTCTACTATCTTTTAGGTTTTAAAAGGTTTTCATCAATTTTATCGCCGAGACTCATTTTAATAAATAAACCACCACATCTAATCATCCTCGCACTCACTGGCCAAGGATTTTCATCAAATTATCAATGGTCATGACTATACCGAATCACCCCCGGTCATAATCATACCAAAACTATCCATCATCGCATTATGTGCCACCGAGGACTTTTTGTCACATCATTTATATCAAGTCATGATTATACCGAATGATCCTCGGTCATAATCATACTAAGTTCATCTATGCACGTAAGCCAAAGATAATATAATATACATGAGGATGATGACAATGACATAATAATTCAATAAAACAAGTTCAAGAATTATTTAATCCATGAATTATTAACGCCCAAATTGTCAATACGACATCGCTTTCAGTAGAGTAAAATTCAAGAATGATCGTAAGAATATTTCCATGAAAAGATATGGATGAAACGCAAATATCAAGGATATTCTACTAATTTCATGGAGTATAAGTCAAAGTTTTAACCAACCGGGTATAATAAAGAATGGAATAACAAAAGAAATCACCATGCATGCAGATTCAGATGACAAAGTTATTCCAATGTAATAATAATAATCTAAACCAGTCGTGAAATTCACACCGGACTGTGATGTTCCAATGTAATAATAAAGATGGAACTGCATCCTGTAAAACACATGTATAGATATTCCAATGTAATGATAAAGATTTTAACCAGTCCTGTAAAACACATGCATGTGATGTTCCAATGTAATAATAAAAATTTAACCTGTGTCCTGTAAAAACACATGCATGTGATGTTCCAATGTAATAATAGAAGAATGTCACCAAGTATAGGTAAAATCATGATACAAAGTTATTCCAATGTAATAATAAGCAATGGAATAACATAAGGATTTCACCAAGTATAGGTATGCCGTGATATACAAAGTTATGTATAAGGTATGCCACTTTTACAAAAGTTATTCCAATGTAATAATAATGAATGGAATAATGTAAGTTCTCTTCTTCAAGAAGAAAGAATAACACTTGTACAACAAATAATATCCCTTACCGTGAAAAAGAACTCAATATATAAGAAGAAGAAGTAGTAATACTCTTCTTCTTTCTATAATTTTCTCTATAGCTTCTCTATAATTTCTCTCTCAGAGTTTCAATGAATTCAGTAAGAAAATAATGAAGGAACGAGCTTCTATTTATAGAAAATGGAATGCATAAGAATTAATCCATGAACTATCTGTATTGATTTACATTTTAACTGACTATCCATATTTAAAGAAAAATCTTTTAAATAAAATATAATATATTCTATTTATATAAAAACATTTTACTATGCAAACACTATGCAATACTATGCAAAACACTATGCAAAACACTACGCAACACTATGCATAATAAAATATAATATATTCTATTTATGTAATAACTTTAATAAAGTATTCTATTTTATATAAAGATGTTTCGCTTTTTATTACGCTAATAATACTTAATAAAACAAAACGTCATTATCGCTATAATAATTCATATTATTAATCGACAATAATGGAATCAAACCGAGTGACTTCTCACATAAGCATCAATAATCAATACCGTGCTACTATGCAACCACACGACATCGCATTTTTTACTACCGAGTAGTTCAAAAGAACTACTGTGAAAACTTCCGCCGTTATTTCAATAAAATATTTTTTTCGCTTTCGACAATAATTTTTCAATCCGATAATAATATTCCTCGCTAAACCTAATATAGGGTCCACCAATGATTGAGCCGTTGTATTTAATATTCCCCGCTAAACCTAATATTATTTCAAACCAACCATAAATATTAATAATAATATAACCACTTCAGATACTTTGCAAAATTTATAAATACTACCCACAACTATAATATTATCTTAAATTCACACCATAATATTAAAAAATTATTTCAACAAAATTTAAATCTTTATCGATAAAACTGGGTCTCAACCAAGAAGTGGAATTGACCCCCAAAATGAATAAAATATAATAGAGTATATACATCACCCATCTCGGGTCGCCACTCGACATACATGGTATGTAATTTAAATATAACTTATTAATATAACTGCCTGTGGTACAATATTTATATAAACCGTGAGTTTGAATACAAATATTGTCTACTAGATATTATACAAACTCAAAAGGAGTCCTCATTACAATTATTATCACACTATTTCACGTAATAGTGAGGACTACTAATGCTATCCTTCTCGACCATTACTCCGCTCCCCGACTCGTCCCAGCTTATGTTCTCATTTTCAAGAGAATAAAGGAAAGAAAGGGTGAGCTCAACTAGCCCAAGAAGAAATATTATGACTAAGATAATGCGTAATAAATTATCAATAGCCTTCAACAATTGTTAAACCGATAAAATATAATAAACATCAAGTTTAATCGCAATGAATAAGCAATCCATTAAAAGAGTCAAGTAGAAAATAAAATCTACTATCTTTTATGATTTAAAAGGTTTTTCATCATCGTTATAGCCGAGACTCAATTTTAATAAATAATCCACATCATCGAATCACCCCCGCACTACGGCCAAGGATATTCTTTAAGATCACGCACCACAATTATTCCCGCACTACACGCCAAGAATAGTTGGTATTCATTAATGGTCATGATCATGCCAACAATCGTCCATCAATGCACTACTACCATCGAGGACTTTTACCACATCATTTGTAACATTACTACCATGATTACAATCAATAATCCCTCGTCATAATCATACCAAGTCCATCCATGCTCTAAAGCCATGTATGACTTTAAAAAAATATAAATACGAGGATGATGACAATGATATAAGAATTCAATAAAACAAGTTCAAGAATTATTTTATTCAGAACTAATAACATCCAAATCACAACACGACATCGCTTTGTAGAGTAAAATTCAAGAATGATCGTAAGAATATTTCCATGAAAAGATATCGATGAAACGCAAATATCAAGGATATTCTACTAATTTCATGGAGTATATAAGTCAAAGTTTTAACCAACCGGGTATAATAAAGAATGGAATAACAAAAGAAATCACCACGCATGCAGATATCAGATACACAAAAGTTATTCCAATGTAATAATAATAACGGAACTGTGTCGTGAAATTCACAACCATGTGATGTTCCAATGTAATAATAAAGATGGAACCATCCCGTAAAACACATGATAGGATATTCCAATGTAATCGATAAAGATTTTAACCAGTCCTGTAAAACACATGCATGTGATGTTCCAATAATAATAAAGATTTTAACCAGTCCTGTAAAACACATGCATGTGATGTTCCAAATGTAATAATAAGAATGGAATAAAAATCAAGAAGATCACCAAATATAGGGATTCACAGATACAAAAGTTATTCCAATGTAATAAATAAGAATGGAATAACAAAAGAAGTTCTTCATGAATACAAAAGAATACACACTTCTTTACAAAAGTTATTCCAATGTAATAATAATAATGGAATCCCTAACTCTTCATGAATAAAAAATAACACCCTTTATCGTACAACAAATAATATCCCTACCTTAGAAGAATCAATATGGCAAAGTGAAGTAGCAGTATACTTTTCTTCTTCTTTCTCTATAGTTTCTTCTCTATAAGTTTCAAATGAATTCGTAAGAAAATAATGAAGGAAACGAGCTTCTATTTATAGGAAAATAGAATGCATAAGAATTAATCCATGAACTATCTGTATTGATTTATTTTAATCTGACTATCCATATTTAAAGCAAAATCTTTTAAATAAAATATAATATATTCTATTTATATAAAAACATTTTACTATGCAAACACTATGCAAACACTATGCAAAACAACAAAATACTAAACACTATGCATAATAAAATATAATATATTTTATTTATGTAATAACTTTAATAAAGTATTCGCTTTTATATAAAGATGTTTCGCTTTTATTACGCTAATAATACTTAATAAAACAAAACGTCATTATCGCTATAATAATTCATATTATTAATCGACAATAATGGAATCAAACCGAAAGTGACTTCTCACATAAGCATCAATAATCAATACCGCAGTGCTACTATGCAACCACACGACATCGCATTTTTACTACCGAGTAGTTCAACAAGATCAACCAGTAAAACTTCCGCCGTTATTTCAATAAAATATTTTTGTCGCTTTTTCAATCCGACAATAATTTCGCAGGGTCCACCAATGATTGAGCTGTTGTATTTAATATTCCCTCGCTAAACCTAATATTCCCCACCAATCTAATATAATATAACCACTGTGATACTTTGCAAAATTTATAAATATTACCCACAACTATAACATTATATCAAATTATTCCATAATATTCAAAAATAATATTTATAGAAAATTCATCTTTATTTATAAAAGTCGGGTCTTACAACCTCCCCTTCTTATGAAATTTCGCCTCAAATTAGGGTACGACCGGTATGTCAAGAGGTAAGGATACCTTGATTTCATTTCGATTCTAACTCCCAAGTCATTTCTCAACATCGTGGTTCCTCCACAAAACTTCGATTTGAGGTATAACCTCGAGCGTAGAATATGTTCCTTCTTATCCAAAATTTGAACAGAACCTCTTCATACGCCAAATCTTCCGCTATTTCGTCCTATTTCTAACTCAATAATATGGTTCGGTCTTTCACATATTTACGTAATATGGATATGTGAAAAACGTTATGAACACGAGACATATTTCACAGAAAGCGTAGTCTATAGCCACGCTCCTACTCGATCGAGGATTAAAATGGACCGATGAATCGAGGATTAAGTTTTCCTCTCTTTCCAAATCTTGTAACTCCTTTCCATGGAGCAACTCTTAACAACACATGATCTCCTATATCAAATTCCACGCCCTTTCACGAAGATCAAGATAACTCTTTTTGTCGATTTTGTGAGGTTTTTATACGTCATTCGGATCGTTTTCAATCTTTTTCCGTAGTCATACGCATCAACTCCCGGCCCCAACAACGTTGCTTCACCCACCTCATCCCAAAGATACCGAGAACGACACTTTCTTCCATACAACGCTCGAATGGAGCCATGCCAATACTTGCTTTGATAATCGCTGTCAGAGGAAAACTCCACCAATGGTAAGAACTTGTCCCAACTCCCCTTGAAATCAAGGACACAGTAGTCTTAATAGATCTTCAAGAGTTTGAATAGTCCTCTCCGATCGTCCGTCCGCCTCGAGGATGATATGCCGAAAGCTAAATCGTAAGTCTGCGCTCATAGCTTTTTTGCAAACTAACCCAAAATCGTGAAGTGAATCTTGGGTCTCGATCGTAAACTATGGATACTAAGATACCATGCAATTTTACAATCTCGCTTATGTACATACGAAAGCAAGACGTTTCAAGTGTATAAGTTTTCAGACGCAGAAGAAATGAGCAGATTTGGTCAATCTATCAACAATGACCCAAATCGCATCAACGCCTTGAGAAACCTTAGAAGACCCAGAACTAAATCCATGGTAATGTGCTCCCACTTCCATTCGAATTTCAAGTGGTTGCAATGGACCTTTTGGTACTTGATGTCCGCTTAACTCGCTGACAAGTTAGACACCTCGAGATAAATAAACGCTATCTCTCTCTTCATATCGCTTCCACCAAAATGTACGATTTAATATCATGATACATTTTGGTACTCCTGTGATGGATTGCAAATGGTGTGTCAGGCGCCCATCATGATATTATACTTTAAATCGTGGTCGTTAGAACACAAAGTCCGGAGTCGACTCAAGTATTCCTTCTTCATCGATTCTTGCTTCCCAAGATATAGACCTCTCAGACTTTCTTCCTCATATACGATCGCCTCCTGTGTCCGTAGCTCGAGCAGCCTTTAACTTTATCGATTAAAGTTTCGGCTCTACTCAGATATTCGCTATCATCACACGCGCCCTCGAGTCTTTAACTCTATCTCCATCCTTTGCAAGTCACACAAATGGGCTCTTCATACGATAATAACGCACTCAGATTTTGCATACGATCTTCTACTCAACGCGCCGCCTACCACGCTCGCTTTTCCGTGATGGTATCGATGGTACGATCATAATCTTTCAATAGTTCAAGCCAACGCCGTTGTCGCATGTCGAGTTCCTTTTGAGTGAAGAAATATTTGAGGCTTTTACGATCCGTAAAGATTTCCACTTTCTCCCCATACAAGTAATGCCTCCAAATTTTAAGTGCAGAAGATAATACCGCTAACCTGCATCACGAGTAGGATAATTCCTCTCATATTCTTTTGAGTTGTCGCGAGGCATAGGCTATAACTTTTCCATGTCGCATGAGAACACATCCCAACCCTTTGCTCAAGCATCATCAGAGATGACAAATCCTCCGAGCCGATGGTATCACGTAACAAAATAAATAAGTCTCTCTCGAGTTCTTGAAAACTCTTCTCACATTCTTCGCCTCCAACCGAACTTTCAGATCTTTTCGAGTCACCGAGTCATCGGAGTAGCGATTCGAGAAAATCCTTCCACTAATCTCCGATAATAACCAAACTAAACCGAGAAAGCTACGATTTCTATGGCCATCGATTTAGGTTGTTCAAATTTTCAATAGCTTCAATCTTCATTGGTCAACAGATATTCCACGACTTGATACCACGTGCTCAAGGAATGCTACTTCTTCAAGCCGTAACTCGTGATTTCTTCAACTCGCATAAAGCTTATATTCACGAAGCTTTTGGAGTGTCACTTCAAGTGTTGCTTTCATGATCTTCACGGCTTTTGGAATAAATAAGGATGTCATCAATAAAGACGCACCACAAAGTGATCTAAATATTCCTGAATACTTGGCTCATCATATCCATGAAGGCAAAGAGGAGCATTAGTCAATCCAAAGGACATGACTAGGAATTCATAATGCCCGCATCGAAGTTTCAAAGCCGCCTTTTGAATGTCACGGCTCTAATCTTCAATTGGTGATATCCTAACTAAGATCAATCTTTGAAAAGAATTTGCTCCTTGAATCGGGTCAAACAGTCATCAATACGCGGGCAATGGATACCTATTTTTGATGGTGACATGATTCAACTCCCGATAATCAATACAAAGTCGATACTCCCATCTTTCTTCTTCACTTAATGTAACAGAGCACCCCAAGGAGAAGTACTAGGACTAATAAAGCCAATGTCTAACAATTCCTCGCATTGGGTCTTTAACTCCTCAAGTTCAATAGAGCCATTCGACATGGGCTTTGGAAATAGGTTTTGTACCGTGTTCAAGGTCTCCACAAAATTCAATTTCACGCCCGGGGTAGCCAGAAGTTCTTCTGGGAATACGTCAGAAATTTATTAACAATAGAAATATCGCTCAAAACCGACGATTTTTGTTTAAATCTGTGATATGAGCTAAGAAAGCTCGACATCCATTTTTCAATAAAAACGAATAGCTTTTATGGCTCGAGATGACCGTGATTGATTTTAATGGTTTGGTCGTTTGAATTCAAGATAATAGGTTGATTAGGAATATGAAAGCTAACAACCTTATTTAAAACAATCAATTTTTGCATGATAAGTAGTTAACCAATCAATCCCTGTAATCACGCCAAATGCAAGTATTTTTAATGAAATAAGATCGACAGTAATGTGAGGGTACCGATTTGAACCAAACAAGACTTATAAACAAAGTGGATGTAATGAAGGTTTCTCCCAACGGAGTTTCCACAGATAAGTCAAAGTCTAATTTCTCCTGAGTCAAATTTAATCGATGAGCGCAAGTAGAGAAATAAAAGAATGGGTAGAACCCAGATCAAATAAAGTATAGACTTCATTAGAGTTTATGATAAGTTTTACCCGTGATGACCTCATTCGTTCCTCGCTTCTCCTGGAGGTCACAACAAACGCTCTCCTCAGACTACCGGCTTTTGACTTTTTCCGGGACTACTTTGGTGCTCCATCCTAGTTGAATTTGTCTTTCAGAAACGACAAAATCGAGCTAAGTGACCTTCTTCCACAATTATAACACGCTTTGACTAAGATGGCACAGCTCGGACCGATGTGTCCCTCTTCTCCGTGATTTGAAGCATACGACAGGTGGTCTTTCTCCTTCCTTAACAACGGTGTCGGTGCCGACGCCTTTTCCATCATTGTTGAATCTCCGCTTTTGAAATGTCCATTCTTATTGTTTTTGCCCTCGACACCACCAAGTGGTTACCATATCCGCCCGTTGATTCCTCCACGCTTGTTGTCACCGCTCGACGACTACTCACCGGTATTATAATTTTGTTTACCGCTTCTTTTAAATAAGGCTGACTCATTATCGCGCTTCCACTAATCGAGCCCTATTTACAACATCCAATACAAACACAGCTTTATGAGAAATAAGATGTCGACGATTCCCACTTCAAACCTCTTAAAACATTCGCGCCATTCTCTCTTCATTATCCACCAAGTGGGACGAAACCGTGATAACTCCGCAAATTTTTGCCTCAGATCATGCACACACTGGCCATATTGTTTTGTTCCAACTTGATAAACTCCACCTCCTTCATGTGGCTTAATACTTTCGTGAAAGTATTTGTCGCTGAAATGCCTCCTCGAACTTCTCCCAAGATATCTTCAAGACAAAGAAGTCGAGTACGCTTTACCGATTCCCACCAAGAATCGCTTCTCTCCACGCAACATAAAGGCTAAGTAAGGGAACCTTTTGCTTCTTCTGAGCATCCCAAGACATCAAATATCTTGGTAATCTGCTTTATCCATGCTTCCGCCGTAAGTGGTTTTGGCTCTCCTTAAACTCCCGGTGGTCCCAGCCTGAATTGTTTAATGGTGACCGCCCGAGAGTTTTTCGTGTTTCCACCCCACGCTTTTGGACAGAGTCGCTCACTCATTGCCAGATAAATCGCATAAAGCCTCAACATTTGATCATTCATCATTTGGTCGTTGTTGTTGTTGTTTGCATGAGGATTGTCGCCTTCCTCGATGCACATTATCCCGATTATCGACATGTGGTGAATCAACGATCGCTCGTGCTCCATTGCTATTCTCAACATTCTCGATGTCATTTTCAGACATCGCCACAAAACAAAAGATTAATCGACATGTAACAATTATCTTTATATTCGACCGACCAATAAAATAAAGACATAAACTTAGTAGGTCATACTAAATAAGGTATTCCCCTGCCCTCCCTCCTAGTACTATTCTCACATCTTAGCCAGGATCATATCCCTAAGCTCGATACCAACCGTGACGCCCCCAAAATTAGGTATACATCACCCATCTTGGGTCGTCGATACATGGTATGTAATTTAAATACAACTTATTAATATAACTGTCGTTGTAATAATACGATATAAACCGTGAGTTTAAATACAAATATTGTCTACTAGATATTATACAAACTCAAAAGGAGTCCTCATTACAATTATTATCACACTATTTCACGTAATAGTGAGGACTACTAATGCTATCCTCCTCGGACCATTACTCCGCTTCCCGACTCGTCCCCAGCCTATATTCTCATTTCCTCAAGAGAACAAAATGAAAGAAAGGGTGAGCTCAACTAGCCCAAGAAGAAATATTATGACTAAGATAATGCGTAATAAATTATCAATAGCCTTCAACAATGTTAAACCGATAAAATATAATAAACATCAAGTTTAATCTGCAATGAACAAGCAATCCATTAAAAGAGTCAAGTAGAAAATAAAATCTACTATCTTTTATGATTTAAAAGGTTTTTCATCATCGTTATAGCCGAGACTCACTTTTAATAAATAATCCACATCATCGAATCACCCCGCACTACGGGCCAAGGATATTCTTTAAGATCACGACCACAATTATTCCCGCACTACTACGCCAAGAATAGTCAGGTATTCATTAATGGTCATGATCATGCCAACAATCGCCCATCAATGCACTACTACTAATCGAGGATTTTTACCACATCATTTGTAACATTACTGGCCATGATTACAATCAATAATCCTCGGTCATAATCATACCAAGTCCATCCATGCTCTACAAAAGCCATGTATGATTTTTTAAAAAAAAATATAAACATGAGGATGATGACAATGATATAAGAATTCAATAAAACAAGTTCAAGAATTATTTTATCCAGAACTAATAACATCCAAATTGTCAACACGACATCGCCAGTAGAGTAAAATTCAAGAATGATCGTAAGAATATTTCCATGAAAAGATATCGATGAAACGCAAATATCAAGGATATTCTACTAATTTCATGGAGTATAGAAGTCAAAGTTTTAACCAACCGGGTATAATAAAGAATGGAATAACAAAAGAAATCACCACGCACGCAGATTGTGACAGACAAAAGTTATTCCAATGTAATAATAATAACGGAACCAAAGTCGTGAAATTCACAATCGGCTGTGATGTTCCAATGTAATAATAAAGATGGAACTGCATCCTGTAAAAACACAGATAGATATTCCAATGTAATGATAAAGATTTAAACCAGTCCTGTAAAACACATGCATGTGATGTTCCAAATGTAATAATAATAAAGATTTTAACCAGTCCTGTAAAACACATGCATGTGATGTTCCAAATGTAATAATAAGAATGTCACCAAAGGTAAAGAAGAGACAAAAGTTATTCCAATGTAATAATAAGCAATGGAATAACATAGGATTTCACCAAGTATAGGTATGCATTTATACAAAGTTATGTATAGGGTATGCCACTTTTACAAAGTTATCCAATGTAATAATAATGAATGGAATAACAAGAAGTTCTCTTCAAGAATACAAAGAATAACACTTCCTTACGGTACAACAAATAATATTCCCTACCTTAGAAGAACCTAATATTGGCAAAGTGAAGTAAAGAATACTTTTCTTCTTTCTCTATAGTTTCTATAATTTCTCTCTAGAGTTTCAAATGAATTCGTAAGAAAATAATGAAGGAACGAGCTTCTATTTATAGGAAAATGGAATGCATAAGAATTAATCCATGAATCTATCTGCATTGATTTATTTTAATCTGACTATCCATATTTAAAGCAAAAATCTTTTAAATAAAATATAATATATTCTATTTATATAAAAACATTTTACTATGCAAAACACTATAAAACACTACGCAAAAAACACTATAATAACTATGCATAATAAAATATAATATATTTTATTTATAAAATAACTTTAATAAAGTATTCTCGCTTTTATATAAAGATGTTTCGCTTTTATTACGTTAATAATACTTAATAAAACAAAACGTCATTATCGCTATAATAATTCATATTATTAATACAATAATGGAATCAAACCGAGTGACTTCTCACATAAGCATCAATAATCAATACCGTGTGCTACTATGCAACCACACGACATCGTATTTTTACTAAAAGTAGTTCAACAAGATCAACCAGTAAAACTTCCGCCGTTATTTCAATAAAATATTTTGTGCTTTTCAATCCGATAATAATTTCACAGGGTCCTCAATCCGACAATAATATTCGCTAAAGGGTCCACCAATGATAATGAACCATTATATTTAATATTACCCTCGCTAAACCAAATATTCCATAATATTCAAAAATAATATTTATAGAAAATATAATATAACCACAAGAAAAGTCATATAGGTCAAAGGATGTTTTGCAAAATTTATAAATATTTTTAATAACTATAACATTATATCAAATTATTCCATAATATTTAAAAATAATATTTATAGAAAATTCATCTTTATTTATAAAAGTTTTCAATCATGAGTTGGGGTTACTAGCTAAGGTAGAGATGTATGGTTAGGGAATTGTCCCAAGGATGGTAAATTTGTTAGTTGTTTGATAAATTGTCCGGGTTGGTAAATTTGGATGAGGAACCGGTTTTCCTTTTGGAACCGATTTTGGTTGAATATAGGGTGCACCCGGGACCACGAGAGGATGATGCTCCTTGAACACTCATGATGGATGGAGAGTACCTGTATTAATAAATTCCCGAGTGAGAAAATTAGGAATCGAATTGTTACTGCCTTTAATGTACTCAATCTCAAAATCAAAAATACTCAATAAGGCTTTCCATCTAGCAAAGGAATGTTTAGAGGCTATGTTTTCAACATCTTTTTCTAAAACATATTTTGCTAATTTGCAGTCAATGCGAACTAAAAACTTTTCAATTAATAAGTCACTTTGAAATTTGTTAATACATAATACTAAAGAAATTATTTCCTTTTTAATAGTACTGTAATTTAACTGTGTAGTATTCCATGCACCGGAATGGAAACGGATAATATGTTCTGGGGAATTTAGAGTAAGTTTTTGTTTGAGAATTCCTCCGAAACCAATATCAGAGGCATCAGTTTCAACAATTTTAAATGCAGAATCATTGAAATACCAAGGCAGGGCAATGCCTTGACATATGTTTTAACTTATTGGACGAAAGAAGTGTGAGTGTCAGTCTATGGAGGAGGATTGTCCTACAAACGCTGAAAAAGAGGTTTGCAAATCTTCCCAAGGTTTTTATAGAACTTGCCAATATAATTGAGCGAGCCCGGAAATCTCTGTAGTTGGGTTTTATTGGTAATCTTATCTGGGAATCTGTCAGCAAATTGAATAGCTCTATCAATAGGCTGTATGAGTCCGTGATAAATATTTAAACCAAGAAACCGAACTTTAGCTTGAAACAAGCTACATTTGGAAGGTGAAAGGACAAGTCCATTATCTTTAACTGTTTTGAAGAACGATTTTAAATGTTTAATGTGTTCTTCAATGGAATTGGAAAAAATGAGAATATCATCAATGTAGACGACAATAAAATGACTGAAAGGGTTCAAGATGTCATTGAGAATATTCTGAAATTCACTGGGAGCATTTTTTAGGCCAAATGCCTGGACATTCCATTCATAGTGACCGAATGGGGTAGTGAATGTTGTTTTGTACCTACCATCTGGGTGGATTGCAACTTGCCAGAAACTAGATTTAAGGTCAAATTTACTAAAGATAGTGGCATTACTCAAACTGTTAATGAGGTCGTCTTTGTTAGGTAAAGGGTACCTAATCCACTCTAAAACTTTATTCAATGACTTGAAATTGATTACTAGACGGGGTACACCTATCTCCTTTTCTGCTTTGTTGTTAACATAAAAGGCGGGACATGACCATGGGGATTTACTAGGCTTAATTAAACCTTTACTGAGAAGATCATTAATCTCCTTTTTGCATAACTCCATTTGTTCGTGATTCATTTGTATCGGTCTAGCCTTAGTAGGAATCAAGTGTTCTTTGAACTCCTTAGCATAAGGCAGCCTCACTACATGCTTCTTCCGATGCCAAAATGCATTAGGAGAATCAGAACAAAGGTTATCTTTTAAATAAGTTTTTAACTCTTCAATTTTTTCTTTAACTTCTTTATTTTGAAGTTGTTCTTCAACTCGTTTGTACTTAATTTCTTCCTTCAAGAAATTTAAATGGGTGAATTTATAATTCAATAAATTTAATGATTTGGAAATAGATTCTTCTTGAATGAATTTTAAATCTCTTTCTTTAGGTTTAATAAGAAATTTAAACGTTATCCTTTTTCCTAAATGTTTACAGCTTAAACCTTCGTTACTGATAGTAAAAGGGTATAATAAATATATAAATGGTAACCCCAAGATGATCTTATCAGTAAGATTGTGGATCAAAACAAATGATGTTTTGAAACACATATTATCTTGACAGATATGAACCTTAGGCAGTTTATATTTTATTTCCATTTGACTACCATTGGCTGAATTTAATCTTTCATTAGTTTTCTTATAAAATTTAGTTGAGATTAGACCTTCTTGAATACAATTAAGATCTGCGCCAGTGTCTACTAGGGCAGGAAGTTGTATCAAAAAGGTTTTATCAACAACTAAGTTAATGGAGATATATCATTTTTGAATAGTGATATCTTTAATTCATTTATGAGAAAGACCTTAGACAAAGAGATCTGGCTCTTCTTTTGTTCCGGATGACTCAGGCTCATCATGATCTTCATCACTAGAGGAAGAATCATGAATTTGAAGATTGGATTTTTTGTCATCAAACTCTTTTCTTAAATTAGAAACTTCCATTTTCAAGTTAGAAATTTCTTTTTTCAGTTTATTGACTTCTTGATTTAACTCTAGAAGGGTAACTTCCTTAACTGGGGTTTTAAATCTCTCAAGAGTTTTATTAAGACTAAATACTGGTTTTTCTTTAGCTTTAATAATTTTATCCTTAACTCTATTATCCTTGGTTAATAAATCTTTTAACTGTTTAGTGTATTGAGATTTTAACTCAGGATCAGAAATCTTACTAATTAAATCAATTAGCAAAGAACTTTCTTCATCTTCTTTATTAATTACATTAATTTGTTTATTGCAACACTTTTCATTGCAATTGTTAGTACAAATAGTGACTTCGTCATTGTCATTACCTGTTTCATGGTTACTAGTACTGCTATTTTAGGAATAAGGGATATCAAAACCTTCATCATTACTAATGTTGTTCTCTATCCTCATTAATTCTAATAGTTGATCAGTATCTTCACAAGAAATATTTAACTGAGATCATTTTTTCTTTATTTTGCACTCATTCTTGTAGTGCCCTTTCTGACCACAATTGTGGCAAACTATTTTACTTTTATCAAAATTTTTAGATGATTTTTTATTGTATTTTTTATTTGAGGGTTTGGGTTTAGTATAATATTCTTCTTCTTGGTTTTTATCTTTTCTATGACTGCGTTTGTGTTTGTGAATCCTATGACTTCTATGATGATCAATATGCTTATGTCGTTGCTTTCTTCTAGAAGGAGCAACTGGTGGTAAGCCATATTATTCACAGAACGTTCCTAACTCATACTTGGCTTTTTTCTTGTCTTTACTAGCTTGTTTGGCCAATTTAAAATCAATACACATTTTAAAACAAATTTTTTGAATATAACTGATTATGTCACCATAAGTCAGGTTATCATAATCAATATACCCTAAATTTTTACTTAGCTCTTCTCTGACTTTATGAACGAATAATGAAGGTAAACCATTGACAAATTTTTCTTTCCAGAATGGTTTATTGCTATCATTACGCATCATAACTCGGGAAGTAAAGACATCTTTGTACCATCTAAAATCACTTAGAGTGGGACAAGTGAGATTACTTAACTGATCATGAATTCTTTCAGTGATATTACTGGAAGTGCCAACAAAATGTTTTATTATGGTAAAAATTAAAGTATTAACTCCATCAGGCGGACCAATGCCAACATCTTCATCAAAGATGGGATTGTCGTCATCGTCTAACTGGACAACATGAATTATTGATAGTCTAGTATCTTCAGTGAGATGTTTTTTCCACCAAGATCTGAGAATACCTGTGAATCCACTAGCTATTAATTCAACAGTATCTGGCTAAGTCAGATTGTTGAATTTAGTTATATAGCTATTTGCTACCATAGACATGTGATTTAACTTGTTTAAAATCTCTTGTTCACTGAAATCATCTATGTTCCATTCATAAATTTTATTGGATGAAATAGAGAATTGTTTATCTAGATTTCTTTCTTCGAATTGTAGATCCGGAGGAGTAGGTCTAGAATACCAATTCCTGGTTATACAAGTATTTTTAACTGTTAATTAATTTAATTGATCATTAAAATCTGGTACTGAAATAGTATCAGAATGATCTGATTGGCTACTGCTTTCAATATCAGTTTTAACTTGATCAATAGTAGCAATAGTGCCACTCAAACTAGGTTCAGTTTTTAATTTTTTAAATAACTTATCAATTGAACGAACAAGTTTGCCATCATTGTTAGGTAGTCCTAGTTTACTCCTATTTTCTGGTAATTTTATTAAAGGATGTTCAATTTTTGAATCAGGTTATTTAACAGCGTTTTCTTCAAATTTTTCTTCAATCCTATCTAGTTGTCTTCCAACGGTTGCTAGGTATTGATTACTAAAATTTAATTGTTCAATAATTTTTTTATCATCTTTATTACCATCCGAAATCTTAAAAGGACTGGCAACAATAGACGTATTTTTAACCGGAAGTATTACAGTTTCTAGTGGGGGATGACTAGAAGAGACTTTTGACTTATCTTCTTTAATCTATTGAGTTTTAGTTATAACATTATATTTACCTTGATATTGATCATACCAATTGTAAAAAGTAATGTTTATCTTTTCACTGTTAATAAATCGTTTCCATCTATTAACAATTTTATCTCGTTCTTTTTCAGAAGGGTGATTGGAACGAAATAAATGCCTTTTTTCTTTATTAGATTTGGAATTAAAATCTTTAACAAGATTATCCCAATCTAATATGAACTCTTTTTTAAGAACTCTTAATTGATTATTGATCGGAATCTCAAAGTCTGACTGAGTAGGCAACTCAGAAGGGGTAGGTGAAGAAGAACCTTCTTCTTCGACAAAGTCCTTTTGAGTATAACAAGGATGACTAGCTTGACCATAGTTAAGGATACCCTTTAATTTAATATCCTTAACAGAAGGGTTACTAAGTACTTCAGTATCTCTTCGGGTGTGAACTGAAGGTGCTGAAGAACTAGTAAAATCTTCTATAATAACTGATCTTCTATTACGCTCAAAACTTATTTTAACCGTTCCATCAGAAATTTTTTTAACATTTTCAATATTTAACAAGTTTTTAACTACAGGTTGTTGGGGTATTTCACTTGGTAAAGTCCATTGACTAGGTAACATAATATCCTTCCAGAGGATGGTTCTCGGGATCTGAATATTAGCGTCACTAGTTGAACTTTGGATTAATACAGTTTGATCTTTAGGACTTTTATTAAGAGCATGAACGTTTAAATTCGTTTTCATGGTCTTGTAATAAATCCTATAATGTATATATATATATATATATATATATATATATATATATATATATATATATATCGAACTATGCTTCGATTCAAATTTTAATATAACATCCGAGCGTATATCGCTATATATATATATATATATATATATATATATATATATATATCACATCACCTAAAAAAATCACTTCGTGGCCATTTACCGCTTTTATATATATATGCACACACACACACACACACACACACATATATATACACATGTATATACATTTCTGTCTGGCATGGAGATCACTTCGTGGCCTTTTACAGCTTATATATATATATATATATATATATAAAACTATTTATCAGCCTGCAGGTTAGATTTGCCTAAATCTGGCTATATCTCACTTTAACCAGTTCATGGTGACTAAACTAGAACCAATGAAGCTGAAATAGTTTAGATTTATTCAAATCTAGTTTTTGTTTTAGCTTTTGTACATATTGTCTTGTCATGTGAGCCTAGGAATCATATGATCACAGATTCAGTTCCTGAATCTAGATTCGGTTCCCGTGATGGACATTTTTAGCTGCAACCAACTTGTAAATTATTCACTGGTGTCTGAATTTCCTTAGATGGCTCTCATGCCCATAAAGAGTTCGGCATTGTTGTGTATCTTATTTTCTCGAATATGTTTCACATCTCAAAAATAATAAAAGCAATCCAGTCGAACACATAATAAAAAATGAAAGTATCAAAGGCCTCAATTACTATTGAGCATAAGGGTTTAAAAAACCTGTTTTACAAAACATCACTGCTATATCTTGTTAAAATAAACTTTTATACAAAAGTCAAACCCTTTGTATATAGGTGAAAACGAGGCATATCACTACTTCCAGATAACTGCACATTGACCTACACACACACATTCAGATAAAAGTTTAAATTAAAAAGTGGCGGTAACCGTGTTATCACAGAAGTCGGAGTGTGCCTAAGACCTTCCCTCCGCTTAATCAAGCCCCCGGACCCTAACGAATCTCATTTTTTGCAAATCATTTAAATAGTGTCACATCACTAGGTCTATGTGAAAACCATTTCTCAGCTGAGTTGGTGCAACCATTTAAAAATACCATCTGGCAACTCTTACAGTCAAATCGTCGACATATACATGTCAGACCTTTTCAAACTAGTTTTTTTCAAACAAATCTCACCTAACATGAGAACACCAAAAGGAAAGAACAGAAAGGGACAAATAAAAATCTCGACGTCGACACTATTGATGCATACATTGTCAATACATTATGTTTAATGAATAAAACACGGTAAAACATTGACAAAAACATAAAAGGAATGAGTCTATACGTTACCTCTAGTGCGCTGAACAAGTGTATGGTGACGAAATGCTCGAAATAAAACCCCAAGTGAGTAAATCTGAGAAGGAAACTCGGATATTGTTGAGAGAATGCAAGAAAACTTGGGAAAGAATGAAGGAACATAAGGCTTCTTGAAGGTGTTAACCCAACCACGACCATCCATAGATGTACTTGCGGCTGCCGCAGGTGCACCTGCAGTTGGACCTGGTGGGTCCCATGCCTCCCTTTTTGGTAAGATTTAGGTCAAAATGCAACTTTTCATGTTTGAAAAAGGGATCACCTAAAAAGGTACCCGTTTGGATCATTTTAAGGCATTAAAATCTATGAAAAACCTTAAAAATAGTAAAAATTAGAGATAACCAGAAATCCTGACGTAAAGCATCGAGGAACCTGAGAGTTGTTATCAAAATCACATTTTCAATAATCAATCATATAATCTGTTGAGGTTAATCCCCAACGAAGCCATCGGCAATACCCGATGGTGTAATCCGTTAGAGTCTATCTCTAGCGAAGGCATCAGCAATACCCGGTAGTGTAATCTGTTGAGGTCAATCCCCAACGAAGGCATCGACAATACCCGATGGTGTAATCTGTTGAGGTCAATCCCCAGCGAAGGCATTGGCAATTCCAGATGGTGTAATTCGTTGAGGTCAATCCCCAATGAAGGCATCGTCAATACTAGATGGTGTAATCTATTGAAGTCTATCTTTAGCGAAGGCATTGGAAATTCCTTGATGGTGTAATCCGTTGAGGTCAATACCCAGTGAAGGCATCGGCAATACCCGATGGTGTAATCCGTTGATGTCAATCCCCAACGAAGGCATTGACAATACCGTGGTGTAATCCATTAAGGTCAATCCCCAATGAAGACATTGGCAATACCCGGTGGTGTAATCCATTGATGTCAATCCCTAGTGAAGGCATCGACAATACCCGATGATGTAATTTGTTGGAGTCTATCTCTAGTGAAAGCATCAACATCAACTGTCAATGGTTAATCAATATACTGGAGTCATTGCCCGATAACAACAATATAATAAATCATCTTCCCCTAGTAGACGTGATCAATTTAAAATATATTTGAACACTTATATATCATTCAATACTCTACATGTGGCATTGCATCATTGAATATACATTGTCATGTGTCAAGTGTCTAGTAGTCTTTGTCGTGTTCATTTCATTGCATTACATAAACATGACAAAGAGCGGCATCTGTAAAAACCTAAAATTTTTCTTTACTTTGACTAATCTAACAGGAGGGTAAAAGTGTAATTTCACCTTAGAGATAACCCCGAGAAAAAGCGAAGGCACAAGTTCACCCGGAGATAACCTTAAGGGAAATCAAAGTGCAATGACGCCCGAACACCACGTGGTCCGAACGAGGATCAAAAAGTTAAGGATAAAGCTATAAGATGCAACCTCAGTCATTCCCGAGTTGTGAACTCTCCAAGATGAGCCAGCTGACTACCATCGAAAATTGGAAGATACCTCTCGGCTATTTGCTTCATCTTCCTGGATTCACCTTCATTTCATAGAAATCAGCAAAAGCTTTCTGGGATATTTGGGTACGGAGCTTAACTTTTCTCGAACGAACGAATAAATAACCAAACTTTGAGACAGCGAGACCCACAGGGCCCAAACATAGGTGCAATTGTGGCTAGCCACAGGTACACCTGCGGCTAGACCCGAGTTCTATAACCCATGGTCAACAACTCATTTGAAGGGAGGTTGGAGAGAAAGTTAGCATTTTTTAAAGAGAGATAGTTTAGATTTAGAGAGAGAAAGACTGAATTCTTACATTAAATCACTAGATTTGTGTTAAATCCATCCCACATCTCGTAAATCTTGCATATCTAGAGTCAGATAACTCAAATCCAAGTAAAAAGAAGCTTGTTTATTCATTCCCTAAGGTGAAAAAGCAAACTTTTATACATTTCATTGTAAATATAGTTCAATTTACTAAATTTATTTCAATGTAGTGTTTATATAGAGCTAGAAATGCTATTTTGTACGTATATTGCATGTTGGTTGAGAAAACTATCTAATTTACTGATTAGTTTGTACATATGTAATTAGAAATCAAGTCTTATTACCAGATCTACCTAGATTTAGCCCTTAATCGGTTCATAAGCTTCAAAACTCAAACCCCCATGCTAGATCAATTTAGATCTGGGGTAGATCTAGACATATTAATGCTTTCAATCTATTTCAATTACGCCATAAAGCCCTATATGTAAAATCCCAAATTTTACGAATAAAGATTTAAATTTCTCGATTTTTTTTAATATTATGGTGTGGATTTAATATAATGTTATAGTTGTGGGTAATATTTATAAATTTTGCAAAGTATGCAAGTTGTTGTAAAATATTCTTTTGGTCGGGGAATATTCTTTTTGTCAGAAATATTCGTACGACAGCACAATCATTGGTGAACCCACAACGGAAGTATTATCATAGTAAAAAAAATGACGTAATTATCATTTTATAAAAATTACAAATAAGTATTACCATTAAAACCGTTGAACTACCCGGTAGTAAAAATACGAAGAATACTCAATTATTGCTACAATAATTCACGCATCATATCTCTCTATATTATGATTCGATTATTGTCACAAAGTATCATCTGCGTTATATGATATATTATTAAATCAATAATTGAGACGACAAAGTTATTCATATTATTAAATTTCAATATTTACAATGTCTAGAAGTTTTGTCAAGGAGAGGTTTGGTCACCTAATTGCGCACCAATATGGAGAAATCCTTATCGGAAAGCCCCTTTTTCCTGGGAAAGACCTGGTTGTTAAATATTGTGAGTTATAATATTAATGATGAATAAGTTCGTGTTGATTAAAGATGAATTTGATAGTTCCATTGTGTTGGGATTATTTGTGTTAGTAGAAATCGACATTTATTTCGATAATAATTGATGTCTGGAGATTATATTGTTCAATCAGGTATCCAGGAAACTTTTTGTGTCAGAGTACTATTCACGAGTTACTATTCATGAGTTACTATTGAGTCACATTCACTTACTATTAGGGGAGTTGGTGCAAGATTGATGATACTTGCATGACTAAGTTAAAAATGGAGGTATAGATGGAGGTACTATACTGTAATTAATTTTTTCACATGTTTAGAACTATTGAGTCACATGATTTACTATTGATTCACATGATTTACTATTAGGGGAGGTGGTGCAAGTTTGATAATACTTGGATGACTGAATTAAAAATGGAAGAAAAGAGGAAGGTATTAGACTGTAATAAATAATGGAACAAGGTCAAGCGAATTATTCTGTCGGAATATCCTGTCTGTGCATTTTCGCCGGACATGGTTCCATTATTTATTATTCTATCGAAATATCCTGTCTGTGCGTTTATACGCCGGACCTAGTTCCATTATTTATTATTCTGTTGGAATATCCGCTTGGTGCAAATTTACACCGACCGGTTCCGTTCTTTATTATTCTCGTTGAATATCTCATCGGGCGATCACGCCGACGGTTCCGATTCTTTATTATTCGTTAGGAATAACTTTGTCGTGTGGTATCTATCGCATGCATGATGAATCCTTCATTATTCCATTTTTATTATTCGTTGGAATAACCTATCTATGTGGATTACCACATGCATGGTGATCGATCCTTTCAGATTCATTCCTTATTAAATTGTGAAAATGATCTATTTACGTGGATTATGAAGAAAGTCATAATAAAAGCAATGGATTGATGAAAACCATGGGTACATGTAGTATTAGTAAGTGTTATGATAAGTTATGTTGGTTATTATGTGAAAACATGAAAGTTTCTTAGAAATCACAGAGTTGAAAAATCAAATTTTGGTGAAAATAGAACATGAAATTCAATTGACCATATCTCCTATTATATTTTGAATTTTTGAGTGTGGTCAAGTTCTAGAGTTAGATCTATGAGTCTTATAACTTATCCAAGTGGAATCACTGGAAAAGGTGTTGTAGATTTTCGTGTGGACTGATTTTAGCAAAGGAATCAAAAGCTGCAAATTTTGAAAAAGCTACTGTCTAGAATTTTAAAAGGGCATTTTTGGCCACTTAATTTGTGAGAAAAATTCTAGCCTTTTGGGACATGAAAGTATATGGTATAAGGTACCTCCTGTCCAAAAATGAGCTCATTTTGACTTAAAATGAGCAAGTTATGACTATTTCAATATTTAGGTTTTTTCGACAAAAAATGCTATAACCGGAGTTTTATAACTCCGATGACCATGAAATTTAAACCGAAAGCTCACATTAACATGTGTAAGATCATGCCAAGATTTGAGAATTTCTGGAGTTAACCTTGAGGTAGCTAATTTCTTAAGGAATTAATTAGAAATTGATTTTTGAAAAATAGTAAATGAATTTTAAAAATTCTGAGAAAAATATATGTTCATTATGGGACTATAATCTGCTAAATCCCAAAAAAGAAATATTTTTGGGACTGATTTGGTATTTTTCATGAAAATGGTTTAGTACGAACATATGAGTTAAATATGTTATGTGAAGTAACAAAGTTAGAAAATAGGATTTTATGGCTTGGGAATCCTATATAAGGTATATGCAGATTTTTTAAGGGATTTGATCATTGGTGATGAAATCTTATGAGTATGCCATTCATTGAATGATTAAATGCATTATTTGATAAAGTGTAAACAATTGAAATAAATTGTTTATAAGTTTAGAGGTGATTAAAATATTATTATAATATTAATAATATTAGATTATGAGTTTATTAAGTGATTGATAATATTTGGATAAATTTAAAGTCTTTAATATTTATCCTTATTTTAGTTTGATTAATGCTTATATCATCATATCATCCTCACGCTTATATATGGTGGTGAAAGTTATCTTTATCTTTACGTGTGAAGATGGATCGTTGTTTATCGAATTATATATCTTGGCTTATGTGCAAGATGGATTATTGATTATTGGTTTTATGGTTGTATATCTTTAGCTTACGTGCAAGAGAGATGAACTTGGTATGATTATGATTAGGGATTATTAAGTATAGTCGTGACCATCGACGATTTAAAGAATATCGTTGGTCAGTAGTGCGGGGATGATTCGATGATGTGGTTTATTTATTGTTTGAGTCTCCGCGATAAAATTGATGAAAATATTTTAAATCATAGAAGATAGTAAGATTTAATTATCTACTTGACTTTTCTAATGGATTGCTTATTCCACCTGCAGCTTAAACTTGATGCCTATCAGTATTTTATTAGTTTAACATTGTTGAAGACTATTGATAATTTATTCTGCATCATCATAGTCATAATATTTCTTCTTTGAAATTTAGTTGAAACCTTTCCTTCCTTCACTATTCTCTTGTGAAATGAGAATATAAATTTGGGACGAGTCGGGAAACAGATTGATGGTCCGGAAGATAGCATTAGTAGTCCTCACTATCCTGTTAAATAAAGTGTGACAATAAATGTAGTGAGAACTCTATTGAGTGTGGATATTGCCAGATGACAATATCCTTATTAAAACTCTTAGATTATGTTTCGTCAGTATTTACACACGATTGTTGTATAAGTAAGTTGTATCAGATTTCAGATTTTATATATTTGGATGATTTATTTAAGATGGGTGATATACCTATTTCAAAAAGATCACACTATATCTATATCTAGTGGTGAGGAGGTCCTGAATATCCATGATAGAAAATTTAATCAATGATTCCCCTAATAACGGGTTTAGGATACATCATATAAGTTTAAGCATATCAATGTTAGCCTAGGAATCCTAGGTTTGAGATCCAATGATCGAATCTCAACTAGATTCCCACGATGGATTTTTTGGTTTATAAAGTAATATTAAATTGCGCAAATCATTGTATATGTAATATTGGGCCTTAAAATGAATTTGAGGGCTTTGTCCCGAAAGATCGGATTTAAGGCCCCATGATAATGAAAAAATTATAATTAAGAGTGCTCGGGTCTATCGAGATGGTTTTCATGCCCGGAGATGGCCCGACCCTTTTTGATGTTTTCTTTCATGCATTATCACCAAAACAATTTTCAAACAAAATAGCAAAGGGCTTTTATAAAATAATAAAGTGCTTCGGGGTTAAACAAATCTAAGATTAATAAATGGAAGTATCAAAGGACCTTGATTCCTATTTGGCGAAAGATTTGAAAACCTTGTTTTCCCAAAACATCACTTCAATATGCATAAGTATGTATACACACACACACACACACACATATATATATATATACACACGTAACCGTAACCGTATTTGATGAATATGAATATGAATAATATTAGCTTTAATACGGATACGAATAATATCCACTTTAACACGAATATAGATACGAATTTTCAGAGCAAAATGACATGATATTAAATATTTTAATGATAATTTATGGTATAGTCATTCATATAAAATCTATCCAACTTATGTTATGATGACACATTGAGACACTTTTTGAAATAAAAAGTTTGAGACCCCTTAACATCACCCTTATATTAATTGTCTTATAATATTTCAATTTATAAAATAACCCTAAATAATTGAATAATAAAATTTGACAACAATACATATTACATAGAATGAGATGGTGAATGAGGAGCAATCGTAAGTTTTTGTACAATACTCAAAATATATATAACTTTTTTTATACGCAATATATAAAATAAAATAAAAATTATATCCAACATTTTAATTCCATATTTTTCTTCCTATGCCATGTAAGCCTTATCCTGAAAAGAAAAATTGAAAAATGAAGTGGATAGTACGTGATGAGTGATGACATTCAAAGATTCTCCAACAAGCAACAATTGATACCCACATCCCTTGTTAATTAAGGCACCATTGGAAGTGTAATTTTGGGAAAATGAGATATAAATTATTTGATGCCCACCAGTTTTTCCCCTTCACTTGTTTGGAAACCAATTGATTGTTTGGATATATTATATCCTCCCACAATATCTGGCCGCTGGCACTGATATTGACAACCATTAAATTCTCAACCATATATACTACCACCCTTTGCTTTCATGAGTTGATATTTTCCCCATTATTGACACTTGTGGTCCTTGTGGACGCGTCTTAAAGTGGATGTTTCTTAAAAAGAAGGTTGTAGGCAATCAAAACTGAAAATAAATGGAGTGGCTCCTCTTGGAGTCTGAAAGAGTGCTAGTTTGGCAAAGCTAGGTGTTAGGTTAGTTTAAACTTAAAAGGGTCAGTCACTTAATTGGTTACTAAGTACGTAGCCAGATTAATACATTTTCATGTTTATTTCTTTAATTTATTTTTTATTTTTTTTACTTATTTCGTATTCATAATTTATAATTTCTACAATTTCAATTCAACCTAAAAAATAAAGTAGTTAAATTTAAAGGAGATTAAACTTGAAAACAACTATATTTTGAAGATGAAACTTGAAAAATAACTATAACTTGATGAATAAACGTGAAAATCACATATAATTTGGTAACTGACATCAAAATTAACTATAGTTTGAAGACAGAATATGCGCGCACACACAAAAATAGTTATGAGATTAAGCATGAAAAACAAATATAATTTGGGGACTGACAAAAGAATTATCCGAAATTTAAATTAAGAGTAATTTATTTGTTTAAGAAAATTAGAAAATAATCTGACTTATTTTGACGATAGTATACAATGACATGATATTCTCAGGTTTATTACTACAATTTCATTATTATGCTACTTTTTATAATATAAACACTTGACATATTTTAAACTAAATTAGAAACAACAAATAATTCTTAAAATTAATAAAATTTCAGATAAAATTCTTTTTCCGAAACAAAATGAGTATAAATTTCAGAAATAGAAGATCAATAATTTATGCTGGTTTTGAGGGAATTTATGATTTACTTCTTTGATAGTTGAATGACACTTCTATCCTTTTAAGTTGTCATTCAGTTTTAAAGTCGTCCCTAAAATTTATTTTTTGTAAATTAAGTCCTGAAAGTCACATTTTTTTGGTGTTTCCATTCCTTTTACTAAATTTGACCCCAACCCGACCACTTTTTGACCAAATATTAACCCAACCCGACCCAGTTTGACCTAAGCATGTGTAAGGATTGAGATCGTAGAATATCTTTGTAATAAGATTTTCAATATTTATTAAATAAAATAAATATTTTGATAGAATAAATTGTGTGTTATGATTTTTTAGGTCGATTAATTACCTAGTTTAAGTGTTACGTAACTAAATATGAGTGTTTAGAATTTTTGGGAAAAAATAATTTTTTTTCGAAAAAAAACACAAAATCACTATTCATAAAATGCAAAAAATACTTTTTCGTTTTTTGAACTTTTCGAATTACGGCATAGCGTTTATTTAGAAAAGGGAGACGAAATTTCCAATAAAAATATTTTTATCAGAAAAGATGTAAAATCACTATTCACCCTAAAAATGCAACTTCATGTTTTGAATTTTTGAAAAGCGGCCTAGCGTTTATTTGGGAAAGGGGGAACGGTGGTGAAATCGGATTTTCAAAAATTGAAAGCCAATTTTTAGTTAACCGACCATGTTACGAAAACGTAACAAAAAAAGTTAAAATATCTAACTAGAAAGAAATCGGGTAACCGACATAGTTTAGGAAGTAAACCCTAATCAATCGTACAAAAGGGCAAAATGGACTTTTGCTAACTATATGTGTAAGACCCCAACTTTTATGAATAAAGATTAATTTTTCTCGAAATATATTTTTGAATATTATGGTGTGGATTTGATATAATGTTATAGTTGTGGGTAATATTTATAAATTTTGCAAAGTAAGCAAGTTGTTATAAAATATTTAATTGGTCGGGGAATATTCGTTTTAACAGGGAATATTCATACGACGGCACAAACATTGGTGGACCCCACAACGAAATTATTGTAGGAGTTAGAAAACGACAGAAATTTCTTTATATAAAAAATAACGGCGAAAGTTTTATCGTTAAACTGTTAAAATACCTGGTGGTAAAAATACAGTAATATGTGTGGTTGCATAGTAGTACACGGTATTAATTATTGATGTTTACGTGAAAAGTCATTTAGTTATACTCAATTATTGCTACAATAATTGCTGCATAATATCTCTCATATTATTGATTCAATTATTGTCATAGTATCATCTACATAATATTTTATATTATTAAATCAATAATTGAGACGACAAAGTTATTCATATTATTAATTGCATTATTGACGATGTTTATAAAGTTCTGTTGAGGAAAGGGGTTTGGTCACCTAATTGCGCGCCAATAGGGAGAAATCCTTATCGGAAAGCCCCCTCTTTCATGGGAATGATATGGTTGTTAAATATTGTGAGTTATAATATTAATGATAAATAAGTTCATGTTGATTAAAGATGAAATTGTTGATAAAAAAATATTTTTATTGTGTTGAGATTATTAATATTAGTGTAAATTGACATTTATTTCGATAATAATTGATTTATGAATGTTAAATTGACCAAATGGGCAATTAATCGGATAAATGAGCAATTAATTGCTATTAGTTCACATGCAAATTAATGTTGGTTAACATGTATGGAACTATTGATTCACATGCATGTACTATTAGGGGAGGTGGTGAAAAATTGATAATACTTGAAGGACCAAATTAAAAATAGAGATATAGATGAAGGTAATATACTGTAATATTTCGAGCCCCTACTCGTGCAATTATCGAAACTATGTTTTTCTATAAATAGAAGCTCCTTCTTCTTTCATTCTCACCAATTCACTAAGACTCACAAGAGCAATTATAGAGAGAGAAACTATAGAAAAAAAGAAGAAGAGTATTCTGCTACTTCACTATTGCAGTATCCATCCTTCTACTAAAGTAAGGGATATTATTTTGTTCAGTATTCGTATGAAATAATATTTTTTTCATACTCTGTAGTATGTAAGTAATATTATTTTGTTTCGTATTCCTAATTCTACACTCATTTTATTAAAGTATTACTTCTATACTCTGTGAAATAGTAGAATATCTTTGAAATTTGCGCTTCATCTAGTGTCGTTTCACAAGGATATTTTTTTTAACATTCTTGTTAAATTTTAAGCTTTTCATGCCGGAGTACTGTTCACGGGGTACTATTCACAAAGAACTATTCACAAGGTACTATTCACAAAGTACTATTCATGGAGTACTATTCATGAAGTACTATTCACGGGGTACTATTCACTCGGGGTACTATTCATGACAAAAATTAATTTCTTTTCTGTCTAAATCATTTTTGATACAATATTATTCTTAAATTTTAATCCACAAAGCAGTATTATGTTGACAATTTAGACTTTATTGAATTCTGGATAACTTAAATTATAAATCTTTAAAAATTTATCCTTTACTTTCTTTTAATTGAATTCTTATATCATTGTCATCATGCCCATATTTACATTGTGATGAGTCATCTTTGGCTTACGTGCATAGATGGACTGTTGATTGGTATGATTATGACCAGAGATTATTCGGTGTAATCATGACCCGTAATGTTATAAATGATGTGGTAAAAGTCCTCATCGGTAATTAGTAGTGCATTGATGGACGATTGTTGGAATGATCGCTTGATTATGGTGATTATTACGAATATCCTTGGCCCGTAGTGCATGGATAATTCGTGGACGTGATACTAATGAATATCCTTGGCCCGTAGTGCATGAATAATTCAGTGATGTGAATTATTTATTCAGCTAATTCTCAGCGATAAAATTGGTGATAAACTTTTTAAATCATAGAAGATAGTAGGTATCATGCTCTACTTGACTTTTCTAATGGATTGCTTGTTTTGCTGCAGTTAAACTTGTTGTTTATTAGTTTAACACTGTTGAAGGCTAACGATAATTTATTCTGCATAATCATAGTCATAATATTTTTTACTGGGCTAGTTGAACTCACCATTTTTCTTTCATTGTTCTCTTCAGGAAATGAGAACGTAACCGGGACTAGTCGGAGAACAGAGGGATGGTCCGAGATGGTGGTTATAGTAGTCCTCATTATTCTATAAAATAGTGTGATAATAAATGTAATGAGGACTCCATTTGAGTTTGGATATTGTATAGAAGACAATATTCGTGTAAAAACTCTCAGCTATGCTTTTGTCGTATTGTATAAAAGAAGTTTGTATTTGATTTATGTACCAAGTATTTGGCGACCAAAGATGGGTGATGTATACCTATTTTGGGGGCGTCACAATATGAATTATAAAATTTAACTAAAAAGAAAATGAGAAATTAAAGTAATTTTGGTCTAGCCAAGCCTAGGGTTTGAATGGCTTGGTTAGGAAATGAAAGGGGCTTGGCTAGTGTTTGAGGTGGCTTGGATTAGGGTTGAGCCAAGGCTTAAACTTATGGTAGGGAGGCTTAAGCCTTGAAGCCATATCTTGAAAACTTAAGCTAAAGTGTGAGCTAACCTTAGAACCAAAGGGTGAGCCAAACACTTGAGAGGGCATGTGTCATTTGCTAGATTAATGATATATGGGATATACAAGAGTCAAAGGATAAGGAGATGAATCACAAGCTAAGGAAGGTGAGTCATTGAGATAGTAGGGGAAAGGGTAATTTGGAAGCATTTCAACATATGGTGAATTGAATGTGGGAAATATGTGAGAGAGAGAGAGGAGGTGGGCGGATGGTGAGGAGAATAAATGAGATTTGGATGAAAACATTCCATTTTTGGTAAGTTTAGGTCTAAAAGAAGCAAACCATTTAATGTTGGTTCCTTTCCTTCATTTTATTTCAACCAAACATGGCCTTAATGGTAATTTTATCTAGCTTAATTTTGTTGATCATGGATGGTTAACACTTGGAAGCATGGTTATGTTAGTAAGAGATGACATATGACCATTATACCCCAACTCTTGCCAATCATAAATAGAGCACATTTTCTTTTCATTTCTCACCAATTTATTAACTAAGAGGAAAAACTCTAGCAAATTGAAGACAGAGAGAGATCGGGTCTTATAGCAAGGGAGAAGGAGATCAAGTAAGAATCAAGCAAGTTAGGAATAAAGGGAAGAACTTTAAAGGTAAGAAACTCTAGAAACCTATCTTCTTCATCTTATTTCTTTTAAAAGCTTTGTAGTATGATATTAGGTGCCTTGTTGGTGGATATTGTTGTTTAATGGAAGATCAAGACGCATCTATCTTGGAGAAATAAGGTTGTGTGTGGTTTAGATATGTTAAATAACTTGTTAGTATGTGTGAGACCCCAGATTTTATGAATAAAAATTTGAATTTCTTGAAATATTTTTTTGAATATTATGGTGCGGATTTGATATAATGTTATAGTTGTGGGTAATATTTATAAATTTTGTAAAGTATGCAAGTTGTTATATAATTGGTCAGGAAATATTCTTTTTGTCGGGAAATATCTGTACGGCGGCATAATCATTGGTGGACCCCACAACGGAAGTATTGTCGTAGTTAGAAAACGACAGAATTATCTTTTTATAAAAATAACGGCGAAAGTGTTACCGATAAAATTGTTGAACTACCCCAAGAGTAAAAAGTACGATGAATGGCGTGTGGTTGCATAAGTAGCAATAACGATATTGGTTATTGATGCTTACATGAGAATTCACTCGGTTATACTTAATTATTGCTATGATTTCACGCATCATATCTCTCTATATTATTGATTCAATTATTGTCACAATATCATCTCGTATAATATGTTATATTATTAAATCAATAATTGAGATGACAAAGTTATTCATATTATTAAATTACAATATTTACAATGTCTAGAAGTTCTGTTAAGGAGAGGTTTGGTCATCTAATTGTGCGCCAATAAGGAGAAATCTTTATCGGAAAGCCCCTCTTTCCGGGAATGACCCGTTGTTAAATATTGTGAGTTATAATATTAATGATGAATAAGTTCGTGTTGATTAAAGATGAAATTGATAGTTCCATCAGGTTGGAATTATTAGTGTTAGTGGAAATCGATATTTATTTTGATATTAATTGATGTCCTGGAAGTTATCTTGACGCTTCGGGTACTTAATTGGATAAATGAGCAATTAATTGCTATTAATTCACATGATTATAACTATTTATTCACATGTGTGTGTACTATTGATTCACATTCTTGTACTATTAGGGGAGTCAGTGTGCAAGATTGATAATACTTGCATGACTAAGTTAAAATGGAGGTATAGATGGAGGTACTATATCGTAATTCATATTTTCACATGATTATAACTATTGATTCATATGATTGAACTATTGATTCACATTATTTACTATTAGGGGAGGTGGTGCAAGTTTGATAATACTTGCAGGACTAAATTAAAAATGAAGAAAAAGAGGAAGGTATTATACTGTAATATTTTGAGCCCCAAAATGTGCAATTATCGAAACTATATTTTTCTATAAATAGAATCTCATTCTTCCTTCATTTCTCACCAATTCACAAAAGCTATAGAGCAATTATTATAGAGAGAAATTATAGAGAGAAAGAAGAAGAGAAGTCTGTTATCTCACTATTCCAGTATCCAGTTTTTTCTAAGGTAAGGGGTATTATTCTTTCGTATTCATGAAGAGAGTTATTTTCTTTCAATACTCGTAAGAGTTGTTATTCCATTCTTTATTATTATGTTGAAATAACCTGTCTATGCGAAGTACCGCATACATGGTGAAATTCTTATGTTATTCCATTCTTTATTATTCTATTGGAATAACCTATCTGTGCGGTCTATCGCATGCTTGGTGAATTCTATTGTTATTCCATTCTTTATTATTCTGTTAGAACATCCTGTCTGTGCAGATTATGCATGACCTGGTTCCATTCTTTATTATTTTGTTGGAACATCCCGCTCACGCGGATTACGTATTTATGACTGGTTCCATTCTTTATTATTCGTTGGAACATCACATGCGTGAGGATTACGCAAGACTGGTTCCATTCTTTATTATTCTCGTTGGAATATCCCGTGCGTCCGGACATGCATTTACATGGTTCCATTCTTTATTATTCATTGGGAATAACACATTCTGCATGCGATGGCCTATCGCATGCTTGATGAATTCTTTCGTTATTCCATTCTTTATTATTTTGTTGGAATAACTTTTGCCTATGTGGATTATCGCGATGCATGGTGAATGATCCTTTCGATTCATTCCTTATTAAATTGTGTTAATGATCTATCTACGTGGATTACCGCATATGGCGGCAAAAATCCATTTGCGCTTCATATATTCTATTATACTCGGTTGGTTAAAGTTTTGGCTTCTATACTCCATGAAATTAATAGAATATCTTGAATATTTGCGCTTCATCCAGTATCTTTTCATGGAAATATTCTTCTGAGCATTCTTGAATTTTACTCCACAAAGCAATATCATGTTGACAATTTGGACGTAATTGATTTCAGGATAAATTAACGTATAAATCTTTAAAATTTATTCTTGAACTTGTTTTATTGAATTATTATGTCATTGTCATCATCCTCATGCTTATATTGTGATGAAAGTCATTTTTGGTTTACGTGCATAGATGGACTTTGTATGATTATGACCAGGGATCATTCGGTATAATCATGACCTGTAATGTTATAAACGATGTGGTAAAAGTCCTCAGTGGCCTGTAGTGCATTGATGGACAGTTTTTGGTATGATTATGACCAGGGATTATTCGGTATATTCATGACCATTGATGATTTAATGAATATCCTTGGCCCATAGTGCATGGATGACTCGATGATGTGGTTTATTTATTAAGCTGAGTCTCAACGATAAAAATTGATGAAAACATTTTAAATCATAGAAGATAGTAGATTTCATGCTCTACTTGACTCTTCTAATGGATTGCTTATTCCGCTGCAATTAAACTTGATGTCTATTGTATTTTATCAGTTTAACATTGTTGAAGGATAATGATAATTTATTCGCATTATCTTAGTCATAATATTATTTCATCGGGCTAGTTGAGCTCACCCTTTCTTTCTTTCACCGTTTCTCGTGAAATGAGAATATATATTTGGATTTAGTCTGGGGAACTAAGTGACGGTCTAGATGATATCATTAGTAGTCCTCACTATTCTGTCAAATAGTGTGACAATAAATGTAATGAGGACTCCTTTAAGTGTGGATATTGTCTAGATGACAATATTCTTATTAAAACTCTCAGTTTATGTTTTGTCGTATTTTACACGACAGTTGTATTATTAAGTTGTATTTGAATTTTATACCATATATTTGGCGACTCAAAATGGGTGATGTATACCTATTTTGGGGGCATCACAGTATGCATGAAAAATGAAAACGAATGTTAAAATCATAAGCCTAAGCGTAAAGGATGGAAAATATTGTAGAGGAATTTAAATCGAACTTTTAATGTTTATTATTTGTGAAATCTGACAAGAATTTTTTTTATATAAGTAAGTTATGGAGAAGTTTCAAGTGGAACAGAAGAAAAATATTCTATAACAAAATTATGGCAAAATTTTCCGTAAAAGCTACCGATCATGAAAAAACCTAGCTTGGTACCCTTTTTGGGCCAAGTTATGGGTACTTAACGCTTCTGAAAAATTAGTTCTTTTTGTGGTAATTATAGTTGGGTGAAAACGTGAGTCGTGTGTAGACACTCGAAATTTTGAATTCCTATTATTAACCATGCAAGAGGGCAGAATCATCTTTTATCTTCCAGAGACAACCCTATAAGTCAAATTACCAAATCAAATCCTGGAGAAAACCCCAAGAGATCAAGTCAAACCCCGGAGATAACCCCGGGAGATCAAATCCAAACCCCAGTGACAACCTTGAGAAATCAAGTCAAACCTCGGAGACAACCTAGGGATATCAATTCCAAGCCCCGGAGACAAACCCGGGAGATCAAATTCAACCCCGGTGACAACCCCGAGAGATCAAGTCAAACCCCGGATGTGACACCCCCATAATAGGTCCACACAACTCATTCTGAGTCACCAAAAAAATGGTATAGAAATCAAATACAACTTCATTAATACAACTATTAATTGTCATGTAAAATAAGACAAAACATACGCTGTGAGTTTCAAAATAGATATTTTCATGTAGACAATATCCAAACTCAAATAAAGTCCTCATTACAATTATTATCACACTATTTTATAAAACAGTGAGGACTACTAAGAACCATCTTGGACCATTACTTCACTCCTCGACTAGTCCCCAGCTACATTCTCGCCTCCTAAGAAGAACAATGGAACCAAAAGGAAAAGGGTAAGCTCAACTAGCCCAGTAAAGAATATTATGACTAAGATAATGTAGAAAAAATTATCCTTAGTCCTCAACAGGGAAAAGTCTGATAGAATACAATAGACAACAAGTTTTAGATCAATAACTGTAGCAGAAACAACAATCCATTAGAAGAGTCAAGTAGAAAATGATGTCTACTATCTTCTATGATTTAAAAATCCATCATGAATATTTTATCCCTGTAATAAAAATCAATAAACATTTCACATTATCGAATTATCCATGCACTACGGGCCAAGGATATTCGTTAGTATCACATCAACAAATTATCCATGCACTACATGCCAAGGATATTTGTTGGTATCAACAGTGGTTATGATTAAGCCAAACAACTGTCAATGCACTACGGGCCAATGAGGACTTTTATCACATCATTTGTCTGTAACATTACAGGTCATGATTATACTAATACAAACTTTCCTGGTCATAATCATACCAATCAACAGACCATTTATGCACTACTGGCCAAATATGACTTTTACCATAACATAAGCATGAGAATGCTGACAATGATATAAAGAATCAATCAAATGAGATCAAGGATAAACATTAGAGATTTATAATTCAATTTATCCAGAGTTCAAGAATATTCAAATTGTCAACATGATAACTTATTTGTGGACTAAAATTCAAGAATAATTGAAATTTAAGTAGGCACACTTAGAAGGGGAGTTGAATAAGTGTATGAATAAACAATGTCAAACTTTTGAACAAATAAAAATTCCTTTGGATATACAATGCAGGAGGCTGGATTCAAAATCCTTATAGAACAAAGTATTAGGACAAGATGTTAAGTTGATTTAAACTTTGAAAAATGCTTAATTTAGAAACTTGGCCTTTTTCAAAATATGATTATGTGAGTACAGTTTGCTGAATCAATTTTGTAAATTTATAGATATTGAATGCAGGCTACTAGATTAATGGTTAGCCAAATGATGAGAAAATTTATCACAATAAGCAATCACACGAACACAAGAATTTTTACGTGGTTCAACTACTACCCTCTATAATAGTAGCCTAATCCACGTCCAATACCAACTAGTATTGGAGACTCACTTTTATTAATCAACTTTGATTACAATACAAGTTTCAACCACTTGAGCACCTTTGCTCCTTATGCACCTATGCACTCTCAAGCACCTATGCTTTCCTCGAACTTGATTGTAACAATACAGTAACCCAAACCAGATTACCATAGATTTAGATAATATCAATTATATGAAAAAAATTAAGATACAAATAGAGGTCTATTGATCAAAGTAATTAATTGCTTAGCAATGCAAGGCTCTAGTATGCAATGATGAATAAGAAAGATATTACCAGTTTATATACTATAAGGCCACTTCAGAAATCAACCTCAGAAACTTCTTCAACGAAATCGCAATTAATAGTGGAAGATGTAGAAGAAAACCACGTTACTATTATCTATGTATATCAGGGAAAATATGTTTTTCTTATTTTTCTTATCAATAGACCTTGTTCTTTCATAGGCTAAATTAGTAAGTTACCGTTGCAAGGCTACCAATTCTGTATATGGACCGTTGAGACTGATTGCACAAATTATGCTGGAAACCATAAATATTACGTGATCACCTCCTTACATATCTTCGGTCATATAATATATATATATAAGGTATGTTGTGAGAGAAAAAAGGAATTTGCTATAATATTCATGAGTCTGTAGACTAGAATCATGGGATCTCAAGAGATTAGATAAAGCAGTCTGATCAATTCCCATATTACTGTGTAATCTTGTAGTCACTAATATCTCAATCCCTTATAATTCCCTTTTTATGTAAAGTAACGTTAGTAGACAGGAATCATGGATATGTATTAGTAACTTAATTTTTGGAAGCCCAATAATGATTTGATTACCTTTCAATATCATGAAGTATTAACACGTCCACTAACTTATTACCATATATGATTTACCATAAAGTGGGTCGGTGGGAATAAATAATAGTTTCCCTTAGATTATGAAGCATGATTTAAGGCAATTACTTTTAAGCATTTACTTCATGATCTGATTGGATCTGTCTCACGAATTATGGTAACACTATTTAGCTTAATTTGTTAAACACATTTTACTCCGGACTATTAATTTTTTAGAAAAATATGATCAAAATAATTATATTTATATATGTAATGCATATGCCCTAAAGCCTTGTATTGACAAGTAATTAATGCTAAGATTTTACATATATTTCCTAGGACTCAAAGTGCCTTTCATCCTTCAAAGACTTCAAGTCTTTATATTTTCCTCCTCGATGTTCCTGTAATGCCATTTCTTTTCCTAAAATTTCATAGAGCATGATTAGATGAATAATATGGTCATCATCAAAACATTTAAGATGGAGTATGACATAAGTCAACATTCTCCCTCTTGTTGATGATGACAACAAAATAATTATGACTCCTCCTAAATTCATGCATATCTCAAAATTGGCAACACTAGAATCAAATACTTGATTCATACTTTCTGCATATTTGCAGTTTTAATGAGCCTGCAATAAACTGTTAGACTAATCCACAATATGCTTTAAACTATAGTAGCATCGTTAAACCATTAAACTGTTTACCATAAAAGCATCCCAACAGCAATCACTTAAAAACATTGTATTGACCAAAAGTCTATAATCATGCATGAAATTTAAAGAAATATCAGTTTTGAATCTTGAAAAATCATGAAATAGCAGATGGTAGAATTCATCTCCCCTTTTGGCATCTATCAAAAAGAGGACGCAATGAGCAAAAGGGGAAAGATGGAGCAAGAACCTAGGCATCCTCCTCATCAATATGAACATGGTTGGCCTCTTTAGCTGTGAAACAGGGGCGGTGTAGCCGACGGTGTTCAATTTCATGGAGGACGAGCGATGAAGGTAAGAGGAGGTAGAGGAAGGTCTAGGAAGTCTCCTTGGTATTCATCCATCCAGTTGCATCCTTGGTATTCATCCATCCAGTTGCACTGGGGCCACTCAGGGATGCAAGAATTAACTATTTCTGCCTGCAATTATTCACTTAAATCATTCATGCGCCTTTCAGTGAATCGACCTAGGGACCCAATCTGGTTGCAGATAAATTTCAGTTCAGTACTTAGTTCGCAGGCGTTACGATTCATTTTTCTTTGCAGAGCTTCCACCGTGGCCTTGGTATGCAGCTTAAATCCGGCCTACAGATCAATGAATTCATCCTACACAGTGCGAAAGATAGTGTGTAGTTCTGCTCGGCTGATGGGATGTTTTCCTTTTTCTAACACCGAAAGGCGGTGTTAAATGTCTTTTACATTAGCATGGAGTGTGGTTTGATTTGTAACAAGAGTATTAAGAAGAGTTAAAATTTCAGGAGAAGGGTTGTGGAGTAGAGGGGGGGCTGGAGGAACTAAGGGGACATCAGGTGCAATGCGCATGAACTTGCCATCAACCAGTGTGATATGGGAACTTTTGAGATTTACATAATCGATTGAGTCAGTAATGATGATTGAACCTTCATTATCTAGGGGAATTTGAAAGTGAGTGAACAGTTTTGTGAGAAAACAACTATAGAGAAGGCATTTTTTGGAGTGTTTTATGCAGTTAACCATATGTTTTAACATCATAAGAGAGAAGTTAAAAGGTTTCCCTTACAAGAATAGAGTAAATAAGACCAAGTCCTGGTATGTGAATTCAGCCCCACCACCAATACAAGGTAAAAGGTTATACCTCAATAGTTTGTGAAGGACTATAACAATGGGGGGACACATCAATGGTCTTAGGAAGAATTACTGAAGTCATAGTGGGGTCAGCCATTATGGTTTGAAGTTGGTCAAGAGGGGACAAAAGAGAATAGACCGGTCCTTTAAGGGTAAATGGATAATCACTCGTAAAAGGAATAGACAGTATGCTACCTAAATCCATAGAAGTAAAGAATAATGATTTTCCTTTGATAAAGGAAGTATAGTAGTCACCATTATGTTCGAGGTTGGTATAGAATTATTGAACCAACTTCAGATATGCCATAGAGGGAGGAGAGCTTAGGGGTGACAAACCACATGATTCAAGGAGATGTTAAAGAGGAGATTTTTGATAGTAAAACATATCAATTGATTTCTCATAAACAAATAATTTTTGACAAATTGAGGATTTAAAACGCAGTTCAAAGTTGTGACCTTAGAAAAAGTTCTCAGGGACGTTATGCAAAGAGAATGATAAAGGGATTACCGACATTGGTGGAGATCCTGATGTCGATTCTTTGATTCGACAACGTTTGGTCCCAGTAGAAGTGCCAATTGGTGCAAGGGATGGTAGACTTTCTTCAGATTCTGCAGGGGAAGAGTAACCGGAGATGGTTGTTATCGACAGTTGCTTTCATTTCAGTTTACGAGAAGAGCCAATCGGGGGTTGAGAAGGTAGAGATGGCAGAGGCATCTCGTCGTCAGATTCATCACGAAGACGTTTTGTGAGTTTGGTTTGCATTTTAACAGAGAGAGTTTGAGAACAAGTGATGGGTACAGAGACAATTGGAGTGATGAAGAGATGAAGAAGCTAAAAGAGTAAAGTAGAATGTGATTTAACGTGTGTACGTGTTACTGAGATATAGAAAGTCGTGGAGCCATATTTGGTAAGAGAAATCTGAATAGATTTTTAGCTTATTTATGATAGTAAGTTATGCCGTGATATCTATATTGTATGTCTAATTTCCTTAAAGCATGAAGACCATATATATCTATATTAGACACATCCGAAGTTCTCTTCTTAGAGTACAAAATCTTTCTTCTCCTAGAGGTTTTGTAAATATGTCTGCTAATTGGTGCTCAGTGGGGATAAATATTAATTTGATTAGGCCCTTGGACACATTATCTCTAAGAAAATGGTGTCGAACTTCTATGTGTTTTGTGCGTGAATGTAAAATTGGATTTTTGGAAATATCAATGGTGCTCGTATTATCACAATATATTGGCACATTTTCACACAAAATATCAAAGTCACATAATGTATGACGCATCCATAAGATTTGGGAGCAGCAACTCCCTACTGCTAAATATTCACCCTCAGTGGTGGATAGGGCAGCTGATGTTTGCTTCTTACTATGCCATGAGACAAGACTTTGTCCCAAAAATATACAAGCACCGCTTGTGCTTTTTCTATCTATTTGACAACCTGCATAGTCAGCATCTCAGTAACCCATTAGATCAAAATTGTTACACTTTGGGTAAAATAAACCTAAATTTGTGGTACCACTCAAATATTTAAATATTCGTTTAATAACTTGTAAATGTGATTCTTTGGGTTTTGCTTGAAAGTGAGCACATAGACATACACTGTACATTATATCAGTTGTAGAGGCAGTTAAATATAATAAAGATCCAATCATACCTCTATATTTTGTAATTTTTACATCCATACCTTTATCATCTGCTGTGAGTTTTATTGATGTGCTC
Source organism: Panax quinquefolius (assembly GCA_020205615.1). Classification (NCBI taxonomy): domain Eukaryota; kingdom Viridiplantae; phylum Streptophyta; class Magnoliopsida; order Apiales; family Araliaceae; genus Panax; species Panax quinquefolius. The sequence goes on along the minus strand of CM035173.1, from coordinate 83,057,380 downwards.
ATTGGCGTGGCCTTTGAATTTGAGTTATCAAATCCGAATCTCTTGAGTAGTTATTTTGTATATTTGGTTTGATGGATGTAAATACCATCCTAATTTTGCTTGATTTGAAGGCCCAGAAAATAATTGAGTTCTCCCATTAAGCTCATATCAAACTCCTTATGCATTTATTTGGAGAACCACTCACAAAAAAAGTTATTAGTAGCACCAAATATTATATCGTCTACATATATTTATACAATGATGATATCTTTATTTTAACATTTAATAAATAAAGTAGAATCGATTTTACCACTTATGAAGCCATTTGATAGGAGGTACTTACTTAATCTCTCATACCAAGCTATTGGAGCTTGTTTGAGTCCGTAGAGTGCCTTCTTTAGTTTGTATACGTGATGTGGGAACTTTTCATGCTTAAATCCAGGAGGCTGTTTTATGTATACTTCTTCATTTATATAGCCATTGAGGAAGGCGCTTTTGACATCCATTTGGTGTAGTCTGAACTTTCTGAAGCACACAAATGCTAACAATATTCGAATGGATTCCAATCGGGCTACAGGGGCAAATGTTTCTTTATATTTTATCCCTTCTTGTTGGTTGTACCCTTGATCCACTAGTCTAGCTTTGTTTCTTGTAATTGTTCCATACTCGTCAAGCTTGTTTTTGAACACCCATTTAGTTCAAATAATAGATACATCTTTTAGAGGGGGCATCAACTCCCAAACTTGACATCTTTTGAATTGTTATAGCTCTTCTTGCATTGCTAGTAACCAATTTTTGTCAAGTATGGCTTCTTTGGCGTTCTTTGGTTTAATTTGAGATAAGAATGCTGAGAATGCACACAGATTTTGTGCTCTTCTTCTTGTGGTAACCCCTTCATTTATATTGTCAATAATATTATTTGGAGGAAGATTTTTGATGTATCCTGTTGATTTTGGAAGTTGAATGTCATGGATCATTTCTTCTTATTGAAGATCAGTATTTTTTGGGTCATGGTCTTGTTGTTCGTTTAATCCGGCTTGGTGGATAGGTTCCTGATCTTCGTATTTAGCTTGCTGGATAGGTTCCTGGTCCTGCTGCTCATCTAATCCAGCTTGCTGGATAGATTCCTTTGACTTGCTTTTTTACTTTATATAATAGGCTGGATTTGTAGCAGTCTCTAGATTCCCTACATCTTCTTCTCTTTCTTTTGGAATATCATTGTTAGACTCATTAAATTTAATATGTATAGATTCTTCAATACACATCTTTTGAACATTATATATGCGATATGCTTTACTGTTTTGATAATAGCCAATGAAGATTTTCTCATATGATTTAGCATCAAATTTACCCAAGTTTTCACTGGTGTTAAGAATAAAACATTTATATCCAAAGACTTTGAAATAAATTATATTTAGAAGTCTATTATTTAATAATTCATAGGGTGTTTTTAATATAATTGGATGGATAAGTGCTCTATTTAGTATATAACATGATGTGTTTACAGCTTTGGCCCAAAATTTATGTGGAAGTTTACTTTCTTGAATTAGGGTTCTAGTTGTCTCTTGTAACGTTCAACTTTTTCTTTCTACCACCCCATTTTTTCGAGGAGTTCTTGGTGCTGAGAACTCATGAGTAATTCCTTTTTGATCACAAAATATAATAAAATCCTTTTGAAATTCAGTACCATGATCACTTCTAATTTTTATGAGATTAAGGCTATATTTTGTTTCCAAGTTTCTGATTAGTTTTTCAAACTCTTTAAATGCCTCATCTTTGGTTCTAAGAAATAGTACCCATGTGTATCTAGAGAAATCATCAACTATCACAAATGTATAAAATTTACCATTTAGACTAACATGCCTTTCGGGTCCAAATAAATCAAGATGGAGTAATTATAAGGGAAAAGAAGTTGATACCATGTTCTTGGCTGTGAATGATGTTCTTACTTGTTTTTCGAGTTGACACGGATCACATATACCTTTATGTTCAAAATTCATTTTGGGTAATCCTTTCACTAAGTTCTTTGATGATAGCTTTTTGATTAGGTCCATATGAACATGTCTCATTCTTCTATGCCATAGATTTGCTTCATCTTGAATTGTGGCAAGGCATAATTCTTTCTCCTGTTGCTTAAAATCAAGTGTATATATATTTCTTTCTTTTTGGGCAACTAAAGTAGCATTGTTAGTACCATGTGAAATTGTACATTTGTCTTTTTCAAATTTTACTTGATGTCCATTATCCATTAATTAACTGACACAGATAAGATTAAATTCTAGACCATTAACAAGATGAACATTATTAATATTAACCTTACCATTACCGATTTTACCTTTTCTGACTATTTCACATGACCGATTGTCTCCAAAAGTAATATTTCCATGTTTATTTTTGATATTTAGCTCCACAAACTTTGATTTGTCACCCGTCATGTGACGTGAGCATCCGCTATCAAGAATCCACTTTTGAGAAGATACTCTTGCCTTGAAACATACCTGTTCAGAAAAGGTGCAATTTATCTTTTTGGTACCCATATCTTTTTGGGTCCTTTTGTGTTAGTTGAAATCACATCACTTTTCTTTACCCATAATGTTTTACTTCTGCTATTATTTTTCTTCTTTGAACAATTTATCTCTAGATGACCTTTAATGCCATAATTTTTACATGTAGTGAATGGTGAACAGTAATTAAATTTAAATGATGATTTAGACATAAGCAGTTTTACTTCTTTTCTATATACTGGATTATATCCAGTGCCTTGTTTATCATAACTAGGTCTTTGTTTCCCTAACAAGACATTTAAATTTTCTTCACCGTGTACAAATTTAGCTAGAGAGAGTTTTAGTGATTCTATTTCCTTTTGAAGTTCATTAGTCGGGGGTGTTTTATTACGAGACTCATCACTAAACGCATCAATGCATATATCTCTCATTTTTATTTTATTTGTTATTTTTTCAACTTCATCATTTAACTATTTTACCTTGTTAAAAAAGTATTTTGTTATAGTTTTATAAGTAGTCATTTTTTATAGCTAATACTTTTTCTTCATTTGTGTGTGTTATTTTTCTATTTCCTTCTTTTCATCTATTAGTGATTCAAGTTCACCCATTAGTGTGTTTACTAGATCTTTTAAGTACGTATTTTTTTCTTTTAGCTTTTCATTTTCTTGTTTTAAAATAATAATATCAGAAAGAGATACCTCACTAGATTCACCATCAAGTCCCATGAAGCATACTTGAGCTAGTTCATCGTTTGCATCAATCTCCGCTTTGGATTCTTCATCATCACTCTAAGTTAAGAAAGCTTTATTCTTTTTGAATTCTTTAGTGCCTAGCTTTCCTTTGTTTTGAAGCTGGAAACAATCCTTCTTGAAGTGACCTGGTCGTCCGCATTCAAAACATGTTTCTTTGGTTTACTTGTTTTTGAGTTTGTTAGGATTGAATGCATTCTTCTTTTTGTTCTTTCTCTGAAGTAGTCCTTTGAGTCTTCTAGAGATCATGGCTATTTCATCATCTGAGTTATTTTCAAGTTCCTCTTCAATTTCTGCATTAAGAGCTAACACTTTCTTTCGAGGAACTTCTTCCTCGTCATCATATCTTTTTAATTGATGTTCATATTCTTCTAGTTCACCAATAGAGTTAAGGTATCCATGGATGAAATATTAACAGAATCTTGAAGATTAGTTATTTTGGATGCAAACCTTTTGGGCATAGCCCGAAGTAGTTTACGATTGATTTCACTATGCGGAATTGACTTATCGAGAAACTTCAAGGAGTTTATGAGTACTAGAAATCGTGCTTGAGCCATTTTGATTGTTTCGTCTTTCTCTAGCTTAAACATTTCATAATCATGCATAAGTATGCTTAACTTAACTTCTCTTACTTTAGATGTACCTTCATGTCTCACCACTAGAGTATCCCATATCTCCTTTGTTGTGTTGCATGATGAGACTTTATATGTTTCGGATTGTACCATGTCGCTGAGAAGCATATTCATTGCCTTTGAATCATATGAAACCATATAGGTTTCGATAGAATCCATCTCGAGTAGATTTTTTGGAGTGCCATCATTTTTCCTTGGAATAACCGGTCCATTTCTACCAGCCACCATTCCCATGGGTCTCACTTTAGGTAGATCCTCATTCGAAATTTCCAGAAATTATAGTTCTCTGTTCCATAGAGTAATGGAGGTCGGTTTGTTGATTGTCCTTCTTGATAAGTGTTTCCGAATTGTGCCATATTAGAATCTTTCCCTACAAGTTACCTTTAAGACCTAGATAAGTAGAGCCAAGCTTTAATACCAATTGAAATTTAAGTAGGCACACTTAGAAGGTGGGTTGAATAAGTGTATGAACAAACAATGTAAAACTTTTGAACAAATAAAAATTCCTTTGGATATTCAATGTAGGAGGCTGGATTCCAAATTCTTATAGAACAAAGTATTAGGACAAGATGTTAAGTTGATTTAAAACTTTGTAAAATGCTTAATTAAGAAACTTGGCCTTTTTCAAAATATAATTATGTGAGTACAGTTTGCTGAATCAATTTTGTAAATTTATAAATATTGAATGCAGGCTACTAGATTAATGGTTAGCCAAATGATGAGAAAATTTATTACAATAAGCAATCACACGAACACAAGAATTTTTATGTGGTTTAACTACTACCCTCTATAATAGTAGCCTAATCCATGTCCAATACCAACTAGTATTGGAGACTCACTTTTATTAATCAACTTTGATTACAATACAAGTTTCAACCACTTGAGCACCTTTGCTCCTTGTGCACCTATGCACTCTCAAGAACATATGCTTTCCTCGAACTTGATTGTAACAATACAGTAACCCAAACCCGATTACCACAGATTTAGATAATATCAATTATATGAAAAAAAATTAAGATACAAATAGAGGTCTATTGATCAAAGCAATTAATTGCTTAGCAATGCAAGGCTCTAGTATGTAATGATGAATAAGAAAGATATTACCAGTTTATATGCTATAAGGCCACTTCAGAAATCAACCTCAGAAACCTCTTCAATGAGATCGCAATTAGCAGTGGAAGAAGATGTAGAAGAAAACCACGTTACTGTTATCTATGTATATCAGGGAAAATATGTTTTTCTTATTTTTCTTATCAATAACCTTGTTCTTTCATAGGCTAAATTAGTAAGTTACCGTTGCAAGGCTACCAATTCTGTATATGGACCGTTGAGACTTATTGCACAAATTACTGGAAACCATAAAAATTATGTGATCACCTCCTTACATATCTTCGGTCATAATATATATATATATATATATATATATATATATATATATATATAAGGTATGTTGTGAGAGAAGAAAGGAATTTGCTAGAATATTCATGAGTCTGTAGCCTAGAATCATGGGATCTCACGTGATTAGATAAAGCAGTCTGGTCAATTCCCATATTACCGTGCAATCTTGTAGTCACTCAATCCCTTATAATTCCCTTTTTATGTAAAGCAACGTTAGGAGACAGGAATCATGGATATGTATTAGTAACTTAATTTTTGGAAGCCCAATAATGATTTGATTACCTTTCCATATCATGAAGTATTAACACGTCCACTAACTTATTACCATATATGAATTACCAAAAAGTGGGTCGGTGAGAATAACTAATAGTTTCCCTTAGATTATGAAGCATGATTTAAGGCAATTACTTTTAAGCATTTACTTCATGATCTGATTGGATCTGTCTCGCGAATTGTGGTAACACTATTTAGCTTAATTTGTTAAACACATTTTACTCCGGACTAATTAATTTTTTAGAAAAATATGATCAAAATAATTATATGTATATATGTAATGCATATGCCCTAAAGCCTTGTATTGACAAGTAATTAATGCTAAGATCTTACATATATTTCCTAGGACTCAAAGTGCATTTCATCCTTCAAAGACTTCAAGTCTTTATATTTTCCTCCTCGATGTTCCTATAACGCCATTTCTTTTCCTGAAATTTCATAGAGCATGATTAGAGGAATAATATGGTCATCATCAAAACATTTAGGATGGAGTATGACATAAGTCAACATTCTCCCCCTTTTTGATGATGACAAAAAAATAATTATGACTCTCTCTAAATTCATGCATATCTCAAAATTTGCAACAATAGAATCAAATACTTGATTCATACTTTCTGCATATTTACAGTTTTAATGAGCTTGCAATAAACTGTTAGACTAATCCACAATATGCTTTAAACCATAGTAGCATCATTAAACCATTAAATTGTTTACCATAAAATCATCCCAACAACAATCACTTAAAAACATAGTTTTGACCAAAAGTCTGTAATTATGCATGAAATTTAAAAAAATATCAGTCTTGAATCATGAAAAATCATGAAATGGCAAATGGCAGAATTCATCTCCCCCTTTGGCATCTATCAAAAAGAGGACGCAGAGAGCAAAAGGGGAAAGATGGAGCAAGAATCTAGGCATTCTCCTCATCAATATGAGCATGGTTGGCCTCTCTAGCAGTGAAGTAGGGGTGGTGTAGCCGACGATGTTCAATTTCCTCCAAGGACATAGAGTCTACAAATCGTGGAGGATGAGCAATGAAGGTAGGAGGAGGTAGAGGAAGGTCCAGGAAGTCTCCTTGGTATTCAGCCATCCAGTTGCACTGGGGCCCGAGTGAATAGTAATAAATGAATACTAACCTGTCATGAAAAGTACCCTGAATCCCCCAGTGAATAATACCTGAGTGAATAGTAACCCATGAATAGTTCCCGGAGTAAAAATATGGAAATTTAATAAGAAAGTTCAGACCAATATTCCAATGAAATGATACTAGAAGAAGCGCCAAACTCATGGATATTCTACTAATTTCTGGAATTATAGAAGCAATACTTACCATAGTAAGTTTAGATTTAAGAATATGAAAAGAAATAACATACGAAACTACAAATGGATTTTCACCTGTTATGCGATACATAATTCACGTAGACAAGTTATTCCCACAGATTAAAGGATGAATACGAAAAATAATATTCCTTACGAATACGAAATAAATAATACCCCTTAAGAATACAAAAGAAATAACATCCCTTACCTTAGTAGAAGACTGTTTATTGCAATAGTGAAGTAGCAAAATACTCTTCTTCTTTCTCTCTATAGTTTCTCTCTCTATAGCTTCTCTTGTGAGTCTTAGTGAATTGGTGAGAATGAAAGAAGAATTAAGCTTCTATTTATAGGAGAATGGACTAAATAGTAATTGATTCACGAACGGTCCAGATTGATTTACTATTAAAACGGACGGTCCATATTGATTTACTATTAAAACCACAACCAACGGTCCAGATTGATTTACTATTAAAACCACCTCTGAAGGTCCATCTTTATTTACTATTAAAACCACAACCGACGGTCCATAAATTAGTACATCTCTCCATGGAATAATAAGTCAACCTACAACAAACGCCTCATGACAAACCCCTCTATTTATATAAAATTTTGAATAAATATATACCACAAATCACTTATCTTTAATAAACACATTTTTAATCTTTTAACAATTATTCATCATTAATATTATAACTTACAGTATTGACCACCAGATCATTCTCAGGAAAGAGGGGGGTTTTTTAATAAAGATTTCTCCTTATTGGCGTGCAATTAGATGACCTAACCCCCTTTCCTCGATAGAACATTCTAGACATTGTCAATAATGCACATAATAATATGAATAAATGTGTTGTCTCAATTATTGCTTTAATAATATAAAATATTATGCAGATGATACTGTGATAATCATTGAATCAATTATATGGGATACTGTGCAACAACTACTGTTGTAATAACTGAATAAAACTAAGTGGCTTCTTACGTAAGCATCAATAATCGAGATCTTGAACAATAATAGTGTGCTACAAAGGCAACCAACGCCAGACATCGTAATTTTATCACTGAAATTTCAACTATTTAACGGTAAAAGTTTTGTTGTTATTTTTATAAAGAGTTTATTTCTGTTGCTTTCTATATCCGAGAGTTATTCGGTTGTGAGGTCCACCAATGATTGTATCGTCGTACTGATATTCCCCGACAAAAATAATATTTCCCGACACAACGAATTTTATGAAATGAAAGTATTCAATTTTCTTATAATTATTCTATTTAGTAAATGGTTAAATTTATAAAAGGTTAAAGTTAAGGGTGATATATGAAAAAAAATTTCAAAGTATGCAAGTTGTCATAAAATAATCGGTGATAAAAGTATAGTAATACGTGTGGTTGCATAGTAGCACACGGTATTGATTATTGATGCTTACGTAAGAAGTCACTCAGTTATACTCAATTATTGCTACAAGAATTCTTTGATCATATCTCTCATATTATTGATTCAATTATTGTCACAGTATCATCTGTATAATATGTTACATTATTAAATCAATAATTGAGATGACAAAGTTATTCGTATTATTATTTGCAATATTGACAATGTCTAGAAGCTCTGTCAAGGAGAGGTTAGATAATCTAATTGCGTGCCAATAGGGAGAAATCCTTATCGAAAAGCCCCCTCTTTCCTGGGAACGACCTGGTTGTTAAATATTGTGAGTTATAATATTAATGATGAATAAGTTCGTGTTGATTAAAGATGAAATCGATAGTTCCACTGTGTTAGGATTATTAGTGTTAGTGGAAATCGACATTTATTTCGATAATAATATATAAGTTATTTAAATTAACTAAACCAAGCTATTTAAATTAATTAATCAACTAAAAGTGTGACAAGTAAAAACTATATAATATAAGTATTATGAAAATAAATTGAGAGATGAGAGTTTGTGTTCAGCCAAACATGGCCTTGTGGCCTTTGGCTTATTTTTAACCGACGCAAACCTTTTGGCTTATTCAACTGACGTTAGTGGGAGTCAGTATATTTTCCTACGCATCTTATTTTCCTAAGGTTAGTGGTGAGTTGAGAGAGAAGAAGACACAGAGGGTTAGAGAGAATTTGAGTGAAATCTCTGCAAATTGTTGAGGGTTGAGGAAGAGACTCACCATCTTGCTAGTCTATAATCAAGAAGATTAAGGTATATCTAATTCTAATTCTCAGACTTGTGATTTTCCATTCTCTGTAAACTGGTTTTTATGGATTTGTTGTTCAAGCGTTATGTAAATGGTGTGTATTATGTTGTAGAATCTGTTAATTATCTTGTATGTGTGTTGTATCAGTTATCAAGTTCGTGAGGAATTGGTTGTAGGAAGAAAAGGAATTAGCAGTGTTTATTTTCATATGTTATGGCCTTAGAAAGTATCAATTTTAGTGGTCAATCTGTGCATAAAACTGTAAATTGATGCTTGCATATGGTAGTTCATTGAGATACAAACATAATGTAATTTGAATGGAATGATTTGGCCAAATAACGAATTCGCAGTGATGATTTTGGGATAGACTGTCAAAAATGGAGTTTAATATGAAAAACATGAAAATTGAGAAATTAAAATAGTTCTAATTGTTGTTAAATTGCATTAAGTGGTTGAATATGTTAGCAATCATGTTTTTGTTAGTTGTATATTTATTTTACATGTTGTTATCACCGTTTGATGGGTGAAATTTGTGTTTGTTGGGCTAAAAATGGCAACTGTTCATTGCCATCTTAGCGTCTGTCTGAACACCGGTGCAGCTGCGTCGGTGCCAAGCCTAAGTGTGGCGCAACTGCGCCACACCCTGATCTGAGACAGTGAGGTCTGCTTATTGGCAGATCATGCGTAGTGGACTTATATTAGTTTAGCATGCATGTTAATGATGTTGAGGCATAATATAAACTATAATAACCGATGTCAATGTGTTGAAATGCAAAGTGTAAAGATTTGAAATAACTATTTAAATAAGTTATAAATTGAAACTAAATGAGATGTTTTCGAAAGATAGAATTGAACGATTAAGTTATGTTGATCAATGTGCAATTTCAGAAGCGTTAAGTATGTTAGCTTACGTGGTTAGGTGCTAAGTTAGGGTTGTGACTTATATGATTGTTTAAACCCTAATGTTAATATTCATGTGATTAATGGTTGTTGCGATTTCAATGATATATGTGTAGGATAATTGGAGATTATTTTCATTTGTGTAGCTTACAATCAAGGCAAGTTCTCTAACTCTACTTTTATAATTGTGCAAGTTTCTAAATCTTACCTCTTTACATTGAGCAAAGCTTTCTAACTTCATTTTTTTCGTACTGAATGCAAGTTCCCATTCCTAAATTATTATTGTGCAAGTTCCAAACATTCTTTATGAAGTTGAGCAAGCTTAACCTATCTTGCGTATGTTTGTACAAACTTATGTAACCTAATTCGTTACATTGAGCGGGATTTAGTTTCCTAATTATTATTCAAAGCATATATTGTTCTAATACATTGATTTTAAGGGAGATTGTTTTAACTCTTTTATAGCGCTTTGCATGTATATCATGTTTACTCAATTATATATTATTGTTTTTCAATCTTTGACTTTGACAACCTTGTTCAAAGCTTTATCGTTGTATTAAACCTTCAAGTAGTAAGCAAACCTTTATTGATTGAAGTAGTCTATATTCGAATAGTGTTCTAAAATTCTAGAAACACTGATAATCAAGTTCCAAACTAAACTTTCTTTAGTGCGAAAATTCTAAATCCAAACTGAGACGAACAACCCTAACATAGAGGATTTTGTATGTGTAACGTTTAGATGTTTGTGCACAATACATGGTACAAAGGGCTGATCCCCCTAAGTACGTTAAGAAGGGTCTATATAGTCTAAATGACTGTTAAGGTTGGGTAATAATGTCAGGTTTGTAATATTAATGAACCCAATCAAATTGCATAAAAAATGCGGAAACGTGTAAAATCAGAGTTTAAAAAATTTACAAACCATATACCCGGATCACCCTTTATGCATAATTATTAATTAAACGAAAAGATAAAGAATAAAATCATACCCTTGAAGATCGAGCTTCCTCAGTACAAGTTCACCTCCAAATCCTTTTCGCTCAACTTGAATCCACCGGGTTTGGTTCCTTCCTTTCGATCAACATTAGCCACCCAAGTGTTTGGCCTCAGAGGTGATCCACCAAGGAAGAAGAAGGATTTCAAGAAGATGGGTATTTGGCTCAAACCCTAGTTTTCTATCTCTATAGAAAGGAACGTACTCTCCAACAAATTGGAATTATTACGTATGTTGTAAAAGTCAACAACCCCCACCACCCATAATAAGACTCCTCTTATTTATAGATGTGGGCAACCCACCTTAACAATTAAGGAATTGGGATTTATTTAATTAATTAAATTCTTTTAATTAATTAAGCTCCCTAATCTTATTAGGGATAATTAATTAAACTCTTTTAACTAATTTTCCTTCCTAATCCAATTAGGAATAAATGAGAGTACTTTTATATTAAATTAATTTCTAAACTCTTTAGAAATTAAAATAATAATAATTGTAATAATATTAATAAGACTCCTCTTATTAATTTATATTTAATATTTCTAAAATATTAAATAATAATATTAAGCTATTTAATTTATTCTATCACCATAGATTAAATTAAATATACTTAACATATTATTACGATTATGCCATTAACTTCTTAAATAATTATTCTTCCTTTTATGGTGTGACCCTTTAGGTTCTCCATATTAAACCGGTTGTGAATAAATCAATTAGAACAATTCTAATCTTATTTAAATAAATAAATTAAACAATTAATTTATTTAAATAAATAATATTTATTCTACAATAGGGATAAGCCTCCCCAACGATCAATCGACTTTCCAGATAATATAGATTTCAACATTAATCATTAAAGAACCTTTGAGTAAATAGTTACCTGCATAATTCAATCCTTCCACCATACAATGTCCCAATTAAATATAAGACATGGAATTATTGTCAAGTCTTATTTTATTTAATTATATGTATTTTGATCCTTAAATGCACAACTCCAAATAATGCAAATTAGAAACTCCTTTCTAATTTCATTTTGCCTCGCCAAGGACTCTTTGGGTTGTCATTTATCGAATCACATAGACATTTCTCTTCTTTTATTAGAAGTGGTAGATTCTTTATTGATCATACATTATCTCCATGTATAAACTTATTATACCCAAGCATACCCTTTGATATACCCTAAAGGTCTTAAGGAATAAGTTAAAGTATAACTCATCATACACAAGATACTATGATGATCTCAAGTCCAAGGATTACTTGTACTACTATCACTACTGAGAATTCTATGATGACAGCAAATAAAACTCCATTAGGTATTCCTTAGCGATCCAATTCAAATGAACTTATTCTCTAATAAGCACCTACATACTTGCTTTAGTGTCTCCACACAAATGATCATGAGATCAATCATCCTCATCCAATGAGCAAGTTAACGTATGTACCAATCTATCCGGATTCACTAATCCCCAATTTAGTAATCCAATGATTGGGAACTATTTAAGTTTTAAGCTTTCTAAGAATTTAGATCTCATTAGAATGATCATCATCATTATTCTAAAAGCATTGCTTAAAACTATGGGTTTATCACATATTATAAAACAACATCATGTAGATAATTAAAAGCCTTTAATAAATTAATACTTTTTATTAATAAATGAATAAGATTGTTACAAAGTATATGCTTTATCATCAAACATGATTGGCTTGAGTGCATACTACTTTCAATCTCCCACTTGCACTAAAGCCAATCGTCATGGTATCTTATACTCTTCTTCTCTAAGTGGCGATTATCCTGTTGTTGGATAAGCTTTAGTTAATGGATATGTAATGTTGTTCATGAGAGTCCACTATCTCTATAGTGATTTCCCATCTTTCAACGATTCTAATAATCAAATGAAAGTGCCACAACACATGTTTAGATCCAAGATGAGACTTAGGAATTATTCCTAGTTACAGAATGAACTTTTAATCCAAAAATCAACTTGCGACTTCATTTATAGCTATATACTTTGTCTTTATCACTAAACCAACAACTCTTTTTCTTTGTTTGGAACCTTTCCAATTCAACTTTGCACCAGATTCAAGGTAACACTTTACCTAAAGTGAATTTTCGTCGTCTTCGTTCTGTCTGAAAAAACTTGAGTCCATTAAGCCCTCTAGTTTTAATTAAGACCCACCATGTATGCTCACATCCTTAGTCTTTGGTTAAGAACTTTAAGATGTTTTTCACGACTCATAGTGAACTTCTCCGAATATGGTGATCAACATCGTGTCTCGTATATTTCATTGCATAAATGATAGTTACTCATGTGATCTCTCTTTTGGAGTCTTTGGGGACTATAAAGAGAGATACACTCCATAGCTCATCAACATGAGACATCTCTTGGAGTTTGCCATGTTAAACAACTTTAGCGTCAAATGAATATACGTTCATTGGGTTAAGTTGAGCATCCTTTTAAATCTATCTATATAGATTTATATCCCCAATTAAGATACTCTTCCCAAACCATTCATGGAGGAATGTTTAGACAACTTTATCTTTACTGATTGTAGCATTGGTATGTAATTCCTCATCCGTAGTATATCAACATATAATACTAGAAATTTCACGACGCTCCCACTAACCCTTTTGTACACACTAGAAGTCTTACCTCATCGAATGTAACTCTGGATCATCATCTTCTATGATGTGTACCTCATCATCATCATCCATGATGAATCCATACCTCCTAGGTATCTTTGGTACTATTCCAGATTTACGATTCGGTTGTGGTACAATAGGTCTATCTACAGGTTCCTCTTATTTGACTTATAGTGTTTTGTGGATCATGAACTTTTCAAGATCTATAATCCTCCCACTAGCCCTTTCAATGATAAACACCTTTATCTTAGAAGGCAGCGTGTTTCGCAACAAACACCTTTTGCTAAATAGGATTATAGAACACATGCCCTAAACTTACTTTAGGATGTCCCACAAATCTGTACATGTCAAATTTTGTCCCAAGCTTATCCTTTGAAACCTTTTCACATAAGTTGGACAACCCCTTATCTTAACATACTTAAGATTAGGAATCCTCCCTGTCCATAACTTTTATGGAGTCTTGGGGCCGGATTTAGAGGTTACCATTTTCGTAGATATGCAGCCATTTCTAGGACATGACCCTAGAAGGATACTGGAATGTCGGTAAAATCATTTTGGACTGTACCATGTTCAACAAGGTATGATTTTTCCTTTCAGATACATCAATCAATTATTACATATCATGAGGTGTCCATTATAAGAAAAACCATTTGAGATGATCTAGAAACTTATTGCACAAGTATTTATTCCTTGATCTAATCAAAGAATCTTAATACTTTGCCAATTTGTTTCACTTCTGAATTCTTTGAACCTTTCAAATAATTCACACTTGTATTTTAGCAAATACACACATTCAAGTCTTTGAATGATCATCTCCTTTTCTTATACTAATTTGTTCAATATGCAAAATTATTTTCATGTAAGTCAAGTATACAAAATCTATTAAGTAATATTTCAGTTCTATACAAAACATTATTATAAATAGAACAACAATTGTTCTTAATTATAATACCAAAGATTTCATTGTCCAACAATAAAATGGAAATAATATTTTTAACAAGAACTGGAATACAATAACAACTTATTGACTTAATAGATTTGCCCGTAGCATTGCTAAACTATAAGTTTCTATAGCTAATGCAAAGAACCTTTGCTTCATTTTCCACACATAGGATTACTTATCTTTGTTTAACTTTCTACTTACATTTGGTCCCTTCATAAATCTATATTTATGATAACCAAATCGGTATCCAATACCCAAGTAGAACCTTGACTTAAATAAAATTTATTTCAATCATGAACAAATTTGTATTAGAATAGAAACTTCACTAAGCTTCTTTGGTTAGCCTCTGCAAGATGCTTCGCAGATTTCTTTCCGTGTCCAGGCTTATTACAGTGGAAGCAAGCTCTTTTGCTATCCGTATCAGTTTTGTTCTTATTATCCTTTGTTTATGCCTTTCTATTTACCTTCTTAGAATCGTTCTTCTTTTCAGAAGATCCTTTGGCCCCTACCAGTAAGACATGGTCTTTCTTGGTTTGAAAGTGACTCTCAACATTTTTCAACATGTTAAGCAAATCAAAGAAAGTTGATATCTAGCTTGTTCATATGAAAAATTCACAACAATTGTGAAAGGAGTCCGGAGTGAGTGCAAGATCAAATCTTGGCTCAACTATCCATCCATGACAAAACTTGTTGTCCTAATTGATCAATCAAATTGATTATGTTAAGAACTTTTTATGCGTACTATAGTGCCATTGGCCATTCTAGATCGGAAGAGCTCCTTAGATATCTGATATCTATCAGTCCTACTTTCCTCACCATCAACTACTTGATGTGCAGGAATATAGTAGGAGCATCCATAGTTTCATCTTGTTATTTGAAGCTCGTTACTCATGGATGCGAGCATGATGCATTGAGCCAGCTGTGCATCATCTTGCCACTTTCTAAAAGTAGTAATCTCTTCCTCAGAGGCATTATTCGCAACCATTGCGGAGAATAGGCGTATGACATAAGATAGCTTTTCAAACTATGAGATGTGACGCCCCAAAATAGGTATACATCACCCATTCTCGAGTTGTCAATACATGGTATGCGAAACAACTACAACTTTATTATTACACAAAGAAAGCGCGTGAGTTTAAATACAAATATTATCTTCTAGACAATATTTATACTCAAATAAATCCTCATCACATTTATTGATACATTATTTTACAAAATGGTGAGGACTACTAAACAATCCTTTCTAAAACCTTCATTCCATACCCAGACTCGTACTCGTTATATTCTCGCCTCACGAGAAGAATGGAACAAAAAAGGAAAGGGTGAGCTCAACTAGCTCGGTAAAGAATATTATGACTAAGATAATATACAACAAATTATCGTTAGTCTTCAACAGGAAAAATTTAATAGAATCTGATAGACAACAAGTTTCGTGGATCAATATTAATGAAATAATAATTCATAGAAGAGTTACGTAGAGAATGAAATCTACTATAATCTATGAATTTAACGATCCATCATCAATATTTTATCCTCGTAACATCAATCAATATTCATCTCAAATCAAACATTCATCTTTGCACTACTGTGCCAAAGATATTCATCGATCGGTCATGTTCATCTCAACACTGTTCATCTTTGCACTCTGTGCCAAAGATATTCATCGATTAGTCATGTTCATTTAAACACTGCTCATCACTTTGCACTACGTGCCAAAGATATTCTTCAGAAATCATTCATCTTTACACTACGGCCAAAGATATTCAATAATATCATCATTTAAGACCGAGGATGATGAAAATATTTTAAAGAACGAATCCGGTGAAACAAAATGACAAGGATTAAGGATTAATGATTCAGTACTTTGTTTTATCCATGTCCAACAATACCTCAAAAATAATCATAGTGGTGTAAAATTCAAGAATGATCAAAACATGGATACAATCAAAGCTAGTATCCGAATAGATGTTTTGGACAAAAAGAAAAATTTTCATTTTTCTATGAATAGTGCCATATATCGTGAATAGTGTCAGTATCACGTGAATAGTGCAGATATCGTAAATAGTAACTCCGACACCAAAAGATAGAAATTCCACAAAAAAAATATTTTCAACGCCTGAATAGTACTCGTGAATAGTAACTCATGAATAGTAACTCGTGAATAGTAACTCATGAATAGTAACCCCGACATGAAAAAGTTCCAAATTTGATAAAACTTGGATCAACATTTCAAAGATAATGATATTGAAGAAATAATATCATTACTGAAAAAAATAATATCCCTTACCTCAAAGAATCAAGATGCCGGAAGGAAAGGCTGGAAGTGATCTTTGAATGAAACTTGTCACTCAATAAAGAACTCTCAAAGTATCTAAATACTCACAAAATACGCTCAACAATATAGAGAGAAAGAGAAAACTTTGTTTACGGTGTGATTTTCAATTCTAACAGCCCTCTATTTATAGGAAAATGTTAGCCACCAAGCGAGACTTGACTGCTACACCGATGGCTTTACTCGCTACTATTGCCACCCACCACATTTGAAATAAAATTCAGCACATTTCTTCACCAACCACAAGTGGGGCCCACTCAATTCTAGAATTTTCCACCAAAATCAATTATAAACCTAATTTTCGAATCCGACACCTCTTAAAATTCACAACAAATCATTCGTGCATTTTTAACGGTTCAAAATTTGTGGACATATACTCAACTTAAGTATGTATAATATACCCAAAAATTACCACAATCCAACGGTGGGATTAAAAATTATAACCCCATAATATATCTCAAAAACCCTGATTTAATTTTTAATACCTCCAATCTGGTAAAATACTGATAAAACACCTCAACAATAATTTCTTCATTTATAACCACATAAATAAATCCATCATTTATATCCACATAAAATAAATATTTCTTTATCATATGAATCAATAATTAATTATTCACAAATAATATTACAGAATCACAATTATGACTTGGTAGTTCCCGTGAAAGAGGGCTTTAGATAAGGATTTCTCCATCGGGCGCCGCAATTAGGTGACCAAACCTCTCCTTGACAGAACTTTCTAGACATTGCCAATAATGCTATCTAATAATATTATTCAAATAATATGAATTATTGATCTGATAATGGAGATAATATGCAGTGACAATTATTGAACAACAATAATATAAAATATCAACGCAAAGAATTATTGAATCAATAAAATAAAATATTGAACGATAATTCATTGTGAAAATTATTGAGTAGTGCCTTCACGTAAGGATCAATAATTCAACAATCACTTGCGCAATACCGCGTGTATCTTTCAGTAAACCACAGCGACATCGTATTTTAACCAATTAGGGTATTCCAACAGTCTTAATTGGTAACAACTACGCCTGCTATTTTTTAACCAACTTATATTTGCCGTTTTCTTCATCCAATCGCTTTCCATTATGGGGCCCACACATGGTCATTTGCTTGGGTCGCATTTAATATTCCCACAAGCATTGAATATTCCACGACCAAACGAATATTCCCACAACAACAATGAATATTTTATAACCACTTGCTTATTTTGAAATATTTGCGTATTTAACCCTTAACTATCCATATTAATCAAATCAACCCTTACTATTTCAAAATAATAAATAAAGGAAATTCCTTTTTTATTTAAAAAATTTCGGTCTTACAACTCCCTTCTTATGAAATTTCGTCCTCGAAATTGACGTCGACGATACAGTGTTTCAAAAGGTGAGGATACCTCGCTTTCATTTCGTTTCCAATTCCTGTGTCATTTCCTCTATAGCATGATTCCTCCACAAAACTTTAACTTGTGGTATGACCTTTCGCTTGCGTAGGGACATGCTCCTTCCTATCCAAGATCTTGATAGGTACCTCCTCATACGTTAATCTTGACTATCTCGTGGGTTCTAACTCAATAACGTGGTTCGGGTCTTTCACATATTTACGAAATACGGATATGTGAAACACATTATGAACACGAGTCTCCCTCGTTCGATTTTGCATGAAGCGCAAAAAGCTTCTAAACATCCCTCGTTCATCATCTCGCTCGGTGGTGTTGTTCACAAGAGGAGCATTGCCACCACGTTGCGTTCTCCTCGTTGGTAAAGGCAGGCATCTCCACGGTCTCATTTACTCTAATTATTAATATTCTCGATTCGACATTCTCAAATACGTCATAAAACAAGGGTTAATTAAGGAAATCAATATATCACATAATATCCCTTATATATCGACTAACTAACAAATAAGCTTAGGTAGGACACACTAGCGAAGGATTTACGTCTCTCCCTCCTAGTTCTATTCCCCGATCTCCGCCAGAGATCATATCCCTAAGCTCTCGATACCAACCGTGGCGCCCCCAAAATAGGTATACATCACCCATTACGAGTTTTCAATACATGATACGAAACAACTACAACTTTATTATTACAACAAAGAAATCGTGAGTTTAAATACAAATATTATCTTCTAGACAATATTTATACTCAAATAAATCCTCATCACATTTATTGATACATTATTTTACAAAATGGTGAGGACTACTAAACAATCCTTTTCTAAAACCTTCATTCCATACCCCGACTCGTACTCGTTATATTCTCGCCTCCACGAGAAGAATGGAACAAAAAGGAAAAGGTGAGCTCAACTAGCTCTTCGATAAAGAATATTATGACTAAGATAATATACAACAAATTATCGTTAGTCAACAGGAAAAATTTAATAGAATACAATAGACAACAAGTTTCAGATCAATATTCGCATTGAAATAATAATTCATAGAAGAGTTACGTAGAGAATGAAATCTACTATAATCTATGAATTTAAAATCCATCATCAATATTTTATCCTCTGTAACATCAATCAATATTCATCTCAAATCAAACATTCATCTTTGCACTACATGAGCCAAAGATATTCATCGATCGGTCATGTTCATCTCAACACTGTTCATCTTTGCACTGAGGCCAAAGATATTCATCGATTGGTCATATTCATTTAAACACTGCTCATCTTTGCACTACGGGCCAAAGATATTATTCTTGAAATCATTCATCTTTGCACTACAGGCCAAAGATATTCAATAATATCATCATTTAAGACTGAGGATGATGAAAAATATTTTTAAAGAACGAATCCAGTGAAACAAAATGACAAGGATTAAGGATTAATGATTCGTACTTTGTTTTATCCATGTCCAACAATACCTCAAAAATAATCATAGTGGTGTAAAATTCAAGAATGATCAAAACATGGATACAATCAAAGCTAGTATCCAGAATAGATGTTTTGGACAAAAAGAAAAATTTTCATTTTTCGGTGAATAGTGCCATATACGTGAATATAGGTCAGATATCGTGAATAAGTGTCGATACGTAAATAGTAACTCCGACACCAAAAGATAGAAATTCCACAAAAAATATTTTCACGCTTCATGAATAGTACTCGTGAATAGTAACTCGTGAATAGTAACTCATGAATAGTAACTCGTGAATAGTAACTCATGAATAGTAACTCCGACATGAAAAAGTTCCAAATTTGATAAAACTTGGATCAACATTTCAAAGATAATGATATTGAAGAAATAATATCATTACGAAAAAAAATAATATCCCTTACCTCAAAGAATCAAGATTTCCTAAGGAAAGGCTCAAGTGATGTGAATGAAACTTGTAATTGAACAAAGAACTCTCAAAGTATCTAAATACTCACAAAATACGCCAACAATATATAGAGAGAAAGAGAAAACTTTGTTTCGTGTGATTTTCAATTCTAACAGCCCTATTTATAGGAAAATGTTAGCCCACCGAAGCGGACTTGACTCGCTACACGATGGCTTTTACCGCTACTATTGCCACCCACCACATTTGAAATAAAATTCAGCACATTTCTTCACCAACCACAAGTGGGGGCCCACTCAATTCTAGAATTTTCCACCAAAATCAATTATAAACCTAATTTTTCGAATCGACACCTCTTAAAATTCACAACAAATCATTCGAGTGCATTTTAACGGTTCAAAATTTGTGGACATATACTCAACTTAAGTATGTATAACATACCCAAAAATTACCACAATCCAACGGTCGGATTAAAAATTATAACCCCGCAATATATCTCAAAACCCGATTTAATTTTAATACCTCCGAACTGGTAAAAAATCGATAAAACACCTCAACAATAATTTCTTCATTTATAACCACATAAATAAATCCATCATTTATATCCACATAAAATAAATATTTCTTTTCATATGAATCAATAATTAATTATTCACAAATAATATTACGTAATCACAATTATGACAACCAGCCGTTCCCGGAAAGAGGGCTTTCAGATAAGGATTTCTCCTTCTTGGCCGCAATTAGGTGACCAAACCTCTCCTTGATGTAACTTTCTAGACATTGCCAATAATGCTATCTAATAATATTATTCAAATAATATGAATTATTGATCCGATAATGGAGATAATGTGCGTTGACAATTATTGAACAACAATAATATAAAATATCAACGCACGCAGCAATTATTGAATCAATAAAATAAAATATCAACAATAATTCATCGTGAAAATTATTGAGTAGTAGTGCCTTCTTACGTAAGGATCAATAATTCAACAATACTGCGTAATACCGTGGTGCTGCTTCTTCGCCAACCACGCCAGATTATCGTATTTTAACCAATAGGGTATTCCAACAACAGTCTTAATCAGTAATAACTACGCTGTAGTTATTTTTAACCAACTTATATTTATCGTTTTCTTCATCCAATCGCTTTCCATTATGGGGCCCATACATTTACTTGCCGCAGTAAATACGAATATTCACAAGCGATTTAATATTCCACGACCAAACGAATATTCCGAACAACAATGAATATTTTATAACCACTTGCTTATTTTGAAATATTTGCGTATTTAACCCTTAACTATCCATATTAATCAAATCAACCCTTACTATTTCAAAATAATAAATAAAGGAAATTCCTTTTTATTTAAAAAATTTGGTCTTACATGAGAACTATTCTCAAATTCCTTAACCAATCCGATTTAATTGATTGCGGTTAATTTAGCATCTAATATGCTTCGATGATAGTAATTTTAGACATTGTAAAATTTTGTAAATGAATTTGTAATTAACAACATTTTAGCATACATTCTTTTATTAATTACCAAAATAAATTAGGTCTTGTTTTAAATTGGTATCTCCCACTATTTTCTTCAAACTATATTACCTCACTTATATAGTTCGGCAAAATCTAATTAAAGATTTGTTAGTGAGAATAAGGATCCCATTTCAAATGTATATAGCCTTGTGGTGACACAACAAACTATATATAAATAAATAGGTAGACAACTTTTGTCAATTACATCAACTATGCAACTCCTTTTATTTTGCCTCTTAGATTATTTTGATCAAGTGGTGACACATCCAGAATCAAAATTATCCAAGTTAAGTCCGACCTAGCACTCCATATATTCAAAAAAGAAAAATATCATCCTTGTGGTGACACAACAAAACAATATTGTTCAATTTTCTTTATAAGCATCAAATGTGATAAATTAACATCTTAAATACTTAATACTTGCCTTGTGGTGACACAACAAACTCATATTAAATATTTAATACTCTATTAATTTTATCATGCTAGAAGGCTTGACGTTCGATATTCCAAATATCTTTGAGCGCTTAGGACTTAATATAAAAAATTGAGGGGTTTGTTATTAATTTGTCTCATCTTGTTAAGTAGCGTAGCATTACATATATATATAAAATACGCGTCATATTAATGAACATGCGAAGCATGTTTGCATAATATATATATATATATATAGTATAAGCATGCACATATAGAATACTATATTCTACCTGGATTGATTATGGACTTTTATTCTAGTTTGGTTCACTAGAGCCACCAAGTGAACAAAAGGTCAAACCTACAAGGGTGCAAGAAATAATATTTAAATATAACTATTACATTTAATTACGGGCTCCATTACAAGCGGGTCTTCAAGCTCCTTGCTCCTTGATCTCAATTTTTCAAAATTAATTCTAACTATTCCTATTACAAAACTATTTAAAATAAATAGAAACCTTGATCGTGAGATCGAGGGAAGTACATAGGAGGAGATAGAATTTACATTGAAAAATTAGAGAAGGCGAATCTGTGAGACCCCATTTAATAAAACCCATACATTCATGGATCCAACTAAAATAAAATCCAATCACATTGGTCGATAGTCCATAATCAATCCCATTTATTATCATACACATCATCATATGCATCGATAAATAACATTCATCTTATGAATAATAAACATTTAATATATATATTGATATCATTTAATGGGCAAATTTAGTTAGTATAAAATCTAATTTTGAATCAAAATAAACTCCTTTATTTTAATCCAAATTTAAATCAAAATAAAGCTATTTTATTTTAATTTATCCAATTTTGAATAAAATAAACTATTTTATTTTAATCAAAATTTTAATCAAAATAAACTCCTTTATTTTAATTAATTATGGAATCAATTCCATGTAAAAAAAAATATTAAAGGAAACACGAATTCTTTTCCTATTCACAAATAAACTCCTTTATTTTGAATAATATAAAATCTTATTTCATTTTTAAATAAACTCCTTTATTTAAGGAAACATGGATTCTCTTTCCTATTCACAAATAAACTCTTTTATTTTGAATAATATGAAATCTTATTTCATATCTAAATAAACTCCTTTATTTAAGGAAAGATGGATTTACTTCCCTATTCACAAATAAACTCCTTTATTTTAGAAAAATAAAATTCAATTTCAACTCCAATTAGTTATCATGGAATCCAATTCCAACTCTAATTAGTTAGCATGAAATCCAATTTTAAAATTAAAATAAACCTTTTATTTTAAATTTAAAATAAACTTTTTATTTTAAAATTAAAATAAATATTATATTTTAATTATAAAGTAATTAATAATATATATATATATATAATAAGCGTTAATATATATAATAACATATATATATATATATGATAGTTAACTTGATTCATGAATTTTAAAAATCTCTGGACCATTAAACCAAGCACGTGTATTTTAACTTTTCAAAAAAAAAAAAATAGCTTCCTTTTTTTTTTTAAATAAATTTATACAATAAAATTATGCCCAATTAAATTGTTCTAAACACATATCAATACATATCAAATTAAAATAATTAATAATTAGCATAAAGGTTTGGCTCGATGCCTTTGTTAGGTTTGTAATATTCATGAACCAATCAAATTGCATAAAAAATGCGGAAGCGTGTAAAATCGAGTTTAAAAATTTACAAACCATATGCCGGATCACCCTTTATGCATAATTATTAATTAAGCGAAAAGATAAAGAATAAAATCATACCATTGAAGATCGAGCTTCCTCGTACAAGTTCACCTCCAAATCATTTCGCGTTCAACTTGAATCCACCGGGTTTGGTTCCTTCCTTTGATCAACATTAGCCACCCAAGTGTTTGGCCTCTAGAGGTGATCCACCAAGGAAGAAGAAGGATTTCAAGAAGATGGGTATTTGGCTCAAACCCTAGTTTTCTATCTCTATAGAAAGAACGTACTCTCCAACAAATTAGAATTATTCGTATGTTGTAAAAAGTCAACAACCCCCACCACCCATAATAAGACTCCTCTTATTTATAGATGTGGGCAACCCACCTTAACAATTAAGGAATTGGGATTTATTTAATTAATTAAATTCTTTTAATTAATTAAGCTCCCTAATATTATTAGAGATAATTAATTAAACTCTTTTAACTAATTTTCCTTCCTAATCCAATTAGGAATAAATGAGAGTACTTATATTAAATTAATTTCTAAACTCTTTTAGAAATTAAAATAATAATAATTGTAATAATATTAATAAGACTCCTCTTATTAATTTATATTTAATATTTCTAAAATATTAAATAATAAATATTAAGCTATTTAATTTATTCTATCACCATAGATTAAATTAAATATACTTAAATATATTATTACGATTATGCCATTAACTTCTTAAATAATTATTCTTCCTTTTATGGTGTGACCCTTTAGGTTCTCCATATTAACCAGGTTGTGAATAAATCAATTAGAACAATTCTAATCTTATTTAAATAAATAAATTAAACAATTAATTTATTTAAATAAATAATATTTATTCTGATAGGGATAAGCCTCCCCTAGCGATCAACGACTTTCCGGATAATATAGATTTCAACATTAATCATTAAAGAACCTTTGAGTAAATAGTTAAAATGACAATTCAATCCTTCCACCATACAATGTCCCAATTAAATATAAGACATGGAATTCTTTGTCAAGTCTTATTTTATTTAATTATATGTATTTCGATCCTTAAATGAACAACTCAAATAATGCAAATTAGAAACTCCTTTCTAATTTCATTACGCATTGCCAAGGACTCTTTGGGTTGTCATTTATCGAATCACATAGGACATTCTCTTCTTTTATTAGAAGTGGTAGATTCTTTATTGATCATATATTATCTCCATGTACAACTTATTATACCCAAGCATACCCTTTGATATACCCTAAGGGTCTTAAGGAATAAGTCAAAGTATAACTCATCATACACAAGATACTATGATGATCTCAAGTCCAATGATTACTTGTACTACTATCACTACAGGAATTCCTATTGACAGGCAAATAAAACTCCATTAGGTATTCCTTAGCGAGCCACGTTCAGTGAACTTATTCTCTAATAAGCACCTACATACTTGCTTTAGTGTCTCCACACAAATGATCATGTGATCAATCATCCTCATCCAATGAGCAAGTAACGTATGTACCAATCTATCCGGATTCATTAATCCCCAATTTAGTAATCCAATGATTGGGAACTATTTTAGTTTTAAGCTTTCTAAGAATTTAGATCTCATTAGAATGATCATCATCATTATTCTAAAAGCATTGCTTAAAACTATGGGTTTATCACATATTATAAAACAGCATCATATAGATAATTAAAAGCCTTTAATAAATTAATACTTTTTATTAATAAATGAATAAGATTGTTACAAAGTATATGCTTTATCATCAAACATGATTGGCTTGAGTGCATACTACTTTCAAATAATACCTAAGTACCGGGGATATAGTTCGTGGTCTTAAGACCCTCAGATAATTAAAGTTTGAACTTGTTTTCTAGTTTGATTTGTAGAACAAGTTCCTTATTGTTCAGCTTTCGGTGTTCACTCTCATGTTATTATCATTGCTACGTTCTATATTAGTGAGCATTTGTTTGCTCACTTTTGCAATTAACACTACAGCTAAAGTGGAGGAAGTTGATGAGCCTTCGACTAGCAAAGGCAAGGGCAAGATGTATAAATGTTGAAGACTTTTGAGAATTTTATTTTAATAAATTATGTTAAAGACTTGTTTTAATATGTGATGTATTCTGCAAATTTATGTAATAATTTTAAGGTTAGATTACCTGGGATTTAATTTGAGATGATGATGTAACCCTTTAATAGGACAGGTTATTGTTTAAGTTATTTAAATTATATCTTTATCCTTTATTGATGGGTAGTTAGATGTAATAGTTTTGATAAGTGAATACCAAATCCTGTGGGAATGAAGTACCTGGATTTGGGGGTGTCACAGGTTGGTATCAAAGCTTTAGGTTATGAACCTTAGGTGGGGAAACCTTAGGAAGTAACCTTTAAGGAAATAGAAAATATAGAGGTGTTTAACTCTTACCGAGTTTTAAGGAATGGATCAAGGTATCCATTGAAGCTAAATAACAAAAGACTTTATGTGCTATGTGTTAACAACTTATGTGCTCGCGAGTATCGAAAATATTAAGTAAAACTTAAAATATTTTGTTGTCAGGATGTCTAACAATGGAGGATCCAGTCCAGCTAGGGAGGTGATACCTCAGATACCTATAGATGATGAGCCTCGGGATATTCACGTAGTGCGGGAGCAGTTGATCCAAGAGGATGTTCCTGTGACCGATCACGAGGAGGATAGTTCTGAGGAGGTAGAAGAGGATGATGATGAGGAGGATCCTGAGGAGTTTCCACCAAACTTCATATCGGCCGAGATGTATGATGCTTTGTATGGCCGTAACATAGAGTTAGAAGACAAAGTCGAGGAGCTGAAGGAAATGGTTGAGATGCATCACGCTTCGATGGAGCAAAAGGATGCAGAGATTCAGGAACTTGATTCGAAACTTGGAAACACGGAGTGGGATCTTGTTCATATAAAGGGTCAGCATGAAGACATGTTGGCAGTGCACGAGAAGATGAAGACTGACATGGAGAAATTGAAAGATGATTTCAAGGAGGAATCGACTAAAGCGCTGAAGAGGAGGATGCGTGGATGAAGGTGACTCAACGTGCAGATCGTGCTGAGAATAAGGTTCAAGTGAAGAAAGTCAAAATGAAAGAGATGGATTATGCTTTTAATTCGACGATTGATAGGGCCCAGGATTGAGTCTACTATTATCCACCTTAGTTTGAGAATTCGTCGTGGTTCGTGATGGATCGCAGAACGACGTATCGTATCATGGAGGAGGAACGTCGAGAAGCCTTACGACGCCTTAATACGCCTAGATAGAATAGGATAGATAACAATATGCGGTTAAATCGTGTGAATAAATAAAATTGTGAATCCCTTATTTGGAGATAAATAAAGGGATAATATAAGTATGTAATCCTGAAACATGTTTAGTTCAAGAAAGTGGATGTTATAGCGATTATGCTATCTTTATCATGTGTTAAAACGTTTTGAATAAATAAAATATCAAAGTTTATTTGAAATGTTGTGTGTTAAAGCTTTAATCTTGGAATGTTTAAGTTAGACTTTAAATACCCAAGAAGTTGAGTAATGAGCTAATAAGCGTATATTTTAACAGAAAATGCCTCCTAGAAGAAGACAACCACGTCGTGAAGCACCTCACGAGGGTCTACTAATAATAACAATGAGACCAACGCTAATCCGATTTAGCAGTTGGTAGCTCTGTTGACGGGTGCACTTGCGAATCAACCGCAAGCTCAAGTCACGACCTTTAAAGAGTTCAAAGCAGTTGGATCGCCAGAATTTCAAGGGTCTATGAATCCAGTGGAAGCCCAAACCTGGATCATGGAAATGGAGAAGGTGTTCGATGTTGCTAGAGTTAATGAAGATCAAAAGACTGCGTTCGCAACGTTTATGCTGAAGTCTAAAGCTAGCTACTGGTGGCAAGCAAACAAGGTTCGTGGAGGACAAGGAGTGATAGCATGGGATAGATTCAAAGAAATGTTTTTCGAAATGTACTTTCCAGCGAGTTCTCGGAATCAGCTGGAAGTGTAATTTCTAGAGTTGAAGCAAAGAACTATGACGGTGCCGGAATATGCTGCGAAGTTTAATGAGTTGGAAAGGTTTGCCACTTATCAAGTCAATACTGACGAACGTAAAGCGAGAAGATTCGAACAAGGATTGAAGCCCTGGATTTATAGCAAGGTTTCAAAGTTCCAGCTAAACACATTTGCGGCTGTACTGGAGAAGGCAATCATCGCGGAAGGTGGAAGTGATGCCTTGACCAAGTATAATCAAAACGAAGAAGAAGAAGAATGAAAATGAGAATAAAATTTGGTGGTAGTAATGTTGGAAATAATAGTCGAAGAGAAATGCGATGAAATTTGATTGTGGGAGGACAATGACAAGGAAATCAGCGAAGAAGAAAAATTTTGAAGCTTTATAACTGCGGGAAGAACCATCTTTGGGGTATGTTTGAAGGAAAGTGAGTGTGTTTCATTTGTGGTCGGGAGGGACACATTGCCGAACTATTTTTTGTCCAGAAGAAAGGAGCATGTTTTACCTGCGGTTCGAAGGATCACATGGCTCGTGATTGCCCTTAGAAGCCCGGTAAGGGGAAGTGCTGAAGTGGAAAAGGAAACAATAACGGTAGTGGTGCATTGACTATCTTTGGACCATTTCAATCAAGTGTCGACTCTTGCAAGGACTTTCAATATGGTGAGTGCAAGATCTTTGTCTGATCTAAGGATGTGGTGTCAAGTATCATTCTAATTAATGGTATTAATGCTTATGTACTATTTGATTCGGATGCTACTTGTTCATTTATATCCGATGAATTTGCTTAGAACTTAGATTTTCCTCAGGAAGAATTAGAATTTCCCTTAAGTATAGAGATTGCGAATAGGAAGTGATTCCTGTTAGATTTATATATAGGAATTGTGGAGTGGTTATAAAAGGTCACGAGATGATGGTAGATTTGATATCAATTAGACTTGGTGAATTTGATGTTATATTGCGAATGGATTGGTTATTCAATTACGGAGCAGTAATTAATTGGCAAAGAAAGTGTGTTAACCTTATGACTCCGTCAAAGGTTGTGTTTTATGGCAGCAAGTCACCTCGATAAGCAAATTGTTTGACGGTGATTCAAGCCAAGAAGTTGTTGAGACAAGGATGTGTAGGATACTTAGCCTACATCGTCGATACGTAGAAGAAGAGTGCGAGGTTGGAAGAGATACCGATCATAAGAGATTTTGCAGACGTATTTCCAGATGATTTGCCGGGTCTTCCGCAGGATCGACTAATCGAGTTCATGATTGACTTACTACCAGGAATGACCCCGATATCTAAAGCACCATACAGAATGGCCCCGGTAGAAATGAAAGAGTTGATTGTGCAATTACAAGAATTGCTTGACAAGAAGTATATTCAGTCAAGTGTTTCGCCATGGGGAGCATCGGTGTTGTTCGTTAAGAAGAAAGTTGGATCGATGAGGCTCTGCATTGATTACAAAGAGTTGAATAAGGTCACGATTAAAAATAAGTATCGATTACTTAGGATCGATGACCTGTTGGATCAGTTGAAGGGATCGAGATATTTCTCTAAGATAGACTTGAGAAGTGGTTATCATCAGTCGAAGGTGAGGCCGGAGGATGTACCAAAAATAGCATTCAGAACTCAGTATGGTCATTACGAGTTTTTGGTTATGTCTTTTGGTTTAACTAATGCACCTGCAGCGTTCATGGACTTGATGAATAGAGTGTTTAAACCATTCTTAGATAAATTTGTGGTGGTGTTTATTGATGACATATTGGTATATTCCAAAACCAAAGAGGAACGTGTGGAACACTTGAGATTAACGTTGGAGACGTTGAGAAAAGAGAAGTTGTATGCTAAGTTCTCAAAATGTGAATTTTGGTTGGAACGTGTACAGTTTCTCGGACACGTTATTGACAATGACGAAATTTTGGTAGATCCATC
The DNA here is from genome assembly GCA_020205615.1 of Panax quinquefolius. Lineage (NCBI taxonomy): Eukaryota > Viridiplantae > Streptophyta > Magnoliopsida > Apiales > Araliaceae > Panax > Panax quinquefolius. The sequence continues at coordinate 83,027,575 of CM035173.1, read as the reverse complement.
AAAGGTTGAAGAGGTAATAAACTGGGATCAGCCAAAGACACCGTCAGAAGTGAGGAGTTTCTTAGGATTGATAGGATACTATAGGCATTTTATTCAAGACTTTTCCAAGATAGCGACTCCGTTGACGAATTTAACTAGGAAAGCGGTTAAGTTTGTTTGGACAGAGAAGTGTGAGGAAAGTTTTCAAGAATTGAAGAAGAGGCTGAGCTCTGCACCTGTGTTGTTGTTACCTGATGATACAGGAAATTTTATGGTATATAGTGACACATCGCATAAAGGACTAGGCTGTGTGCTTATGTAAAACGACAGAGTTATTGCGTATGCATTACGACAGTTGAAAGATTACGAGAAGGGGTATCCGACCCATGACTTAGAGTTGGCAGCAGTGGTGTTTGCCTTGAAAATTTGGAGACATTATCTTTATGGAGAGAGGTGTGAGATATATAACGACCATAAAAGTCTGAAGTATATCTTTACAGAAAAAGATTTAAACATGCGACAAAGAAGATGGTTGGAGCTGATCAAAGATTATGATTGTGAGATTTTCTATCATCCCGGAAAGGCGAATGTTGTTGCTGATGCCTTAAGTAGGAAGGGACGGGAGAAGTTGATAATGTTAACTGCTCAAGAGAAACTAGTGTCGAAAATAGCTAAGATGGAGTTGGAAATTAAATATCCGACAAAATTTGATGAAAAGTTATTCCAAATGGGAAACAGTTCAACGTTGGTGGACAAAGTGAGAAATGCACAACTTCAGGATGAAGACTGCGAAAAGATAAAACAGAAGATATCTGAGGGTAAGGAAAACAAATTCAAAATCGATTCGGAAGGGTTACTTAGATTCGAAGGGGGAATTTGGGTTCCGTCAGTACCAGAAGTTAAAGAAGAAATTCTGAATGAAGCTCACAACTCTCGCTATTCGATTCACCCTGGGAGTATAAAGATGTACCAGGATCTTAAGCATCATTTTTGGTGGCCGAATATGAAGAGGGATGTGGCTGAGTGTGTGGCGAAATGCTTAACGTGTCAGAAAGTTAAAGTTGAACATCAAAGGCCAAGCGGATTGTTACAATTGTTGGAGATACCAGAATGGAAATGGGAGCATATCACAATGGATTTTGTGGTAGGTCTTCCAACGACTCAGCAAGGTTACGATGCCATTTGGGTGATTGTCGATCGACTGACGAAGTCGACACACTTTTTGCCAATTAAGATTCGGTTTACATTAGATCGGTTAGCAAATCTGTACATGAAAGAAATTGTGTCAAGACACGGTGTACCTATGTCCATTGTATCAGACAGAGATCCACGTTTCACATCTAATTTCTGGAAACAATTACAAGAATGTTTGGGGACACAGCTGAGAATGAGCACAGTGTACCATCCTCAAACCGATGGACAAAGTGAGAGAACCATCCAAACACTAGAAGATATGCTTAGAGCATGTGTCATGGATTTCAAGGGAAATTGGGATGACCATCTGCCATTGGTGGAATTTTCTTATATTAATAGTTATCACGCGAGTATTGGCATGCCGCCTTACGAAGCGTTATACGGCAGGAAATGTAGAACTCCATTATGTTGGGACGAGGTTGGTGAACGTCAGCTATTGGGTCCAGAATTGGTACAACAGACTATCGAGATCATCAAAGTAATTTGAGCAAGATTGATAGTAGCACAAGATAGACAGAAGAAATATGTTGATCAGCATCGACAAAATAGAGATTTTGATGTCAGTAGTTATGTTTTCTTGAAAGTGTCTCCCTAGAAGGGGAAAATTCGATTTGGCAAGAAAGGAAAATTGAGCCCTAGATTTATAGGATCTTTTGAAGTGCTTCGACGAGTTGGCGAAGTGGCATACGAGGTAGCCTTACATCCGGAGTTAGAGCATATTCATAATGTTTTCCATGTATCGGTATTGAGACCATATAAGCCTAACTATAAGCATGTTATAGAATATGAGCCCTTACAATTTGAGAAAGATTTGTCCTATGAAGAAGTCACTGTTCAAATTGTTGACAGAAAGGAGCAAGTACTGAGGAATAAGTTGATAATTTTATCTGAAGGATTTAATTGAAGGAAATAATTAAATTAAATCAATTACTTAATATATAAGAAAATAATTAAATTAAATGAATTGTTTAATTTAATGGAAATAAATAAATTAAATAAAGTGATGTTTCTAATTAAATTAGATATATAATTATTTATTAATTTTAAGTATAATGATAATGAGATTTTTATTATTATTATATAAGTTATTTAAATTAACTAAACCAAGTTATTTAAATTAATTAATCAACTAAAAGCGTGACAAGTAAAAACTATATAATATAAGTATTATGAAAATAAATTGAGAGATGAGAGTTTGTGTTCAGCCAAACATGGCATTGTGGCCTTTAGCTTATTTTTAACCGTCGTAAACATTTTGGCTTATTCAACTGACGTTAGTGGGAGTCAGTATATTTTCCTACGCATCTTATTTTCCTAAGGTTAGTGGTGAGTTGAGAGAGAAGAAGACACAGAGGGTTAGAGAGAATTTGAGTGAAATCTCTGCAAATTATTGAGGGTTAAGGAAGAGACTCACCATCTTGCTAGTCTATAATCAAGAAGATTAAGGTATATCTAATTCTAATTCTCAAACTTATGATTTTCTATTCTCTGTAAACTGGTTTTTGTGGATTTGTTGTTCAAGAGTTATGTAAATGGTGTGTATTATGTTGTACAATCTGTTAATTATCTTGTACGCGTGTTGTATCAGTTATCAAGTTCGTGAGGAATTGGTTGTAGGAAGAAAAGGAATTAGCAGTGTTTATATTCATATGTTATGGCCTTAGAAAGTATCAATTTTAGTGGTCAATCTGTGCATGAAACTGTAAATTGATGCTTGCATATGGTAATTCATTGAGATACGAACATAATGTAATTTGAATGGAATGATTTGGCCAAATAACAAATTCGCAGTGATGATTTTGGGATAGACTGTCAAAAATGTAGTTTAATATGAAAAACATGAAAATCGAGAGATTAAAATAGTTCTAATTGTTGTTAAATTGTATTAAGTGGTTGAATATGTTAGCAATCATGTTTTTGTTAGTGGTATATTTATTTTATATGTTGTTATCACCGTTTGATGGGTGAAATTTGTGTTTGTTGGGCTAAAAATGGCTATTGTTCAATGTCGTCTCTACGCCCAATACGAACACTTAGGTGTAGTGCTACACGGTCCCAAGCCTAAGTGTGGAGCAATTTGCGCCACACACCACGATCTTAGATAAATTGAGGTGCGCTTATTAGCAGATCATGCGTAGTGGACTTATATTAGTTTAGCATGCATGTTAATGATGTTGAGGCATAATATAAACTATAATAACCGATGTCAATGTGTTGAAATGCAAAGTGTAAAGATTTGAAATAATTATTTAAATAAGTTATAAATTGAAACCAAATGAGATGTTTTTGAAAGATAGAGTTGAACAATTAAGTTATGTTGATCAATGTGTAATTTCAAAAGCGTTAAGTATGTTAGCTTACGTGGTTAGGTGCTAAGTTAGGGTTGTGACTTAAATGATGATTTAAACCCTAAAGTTAATATTCATGCGATTAATGGTTGTTGCGATTTCAATGATATATGTGTAGGATAATCGGAGATTATTTTCATTTGTGTAGCTTACAATCAAGGCATGTTCTTTAACTCTAGTTTTTTAATTGTGCAAGTTTCTAAATCTTACCTCTTTACATTGAGCAAAGATTTCTAACTTCATTCTTTTCGTATTGAATGCAAGTTCCCATTCCTAAATTATTATTGTGCAAGTTCCTAACATTCTTTATGAAGTTGAGCAAGCTTAACCTATCTTGAGTATGTTTGTACAAGCTTATTTAACCTAATTCGTTACATTGAGCTGGATTTAGTTTCCTAATTATTATTCGAAACATATATTGTTCTAATACATTGATTCAAGGGATATTGTTTTAACTCTTTTATAGCGCTTTGCATGTATATCATGTTTACTCAATTATATATTATTGTTATTCAATCTTTTATTTTGACAACCTTGTTCAAAGCTTTATCGTTGTATTAAACCTTTAAGTAGTAAGCAAACCTTTATTAACTGAATTAGTCTATATTTGAATAGTGTTCTAAAATTCTAGAAACACTGATAAGCTAGTTCCAAACTAAATTTTCTTTAGTACGGAAATTCTAAATCCAAACTGAGACGAACAAGCCTAACATAGGGGATTTTGTACATGTAACGTTTAGATGTTTGTACACAATACATAGTACAAAGGCTTGATCCCCTAAGAAAGCACGTTAAGAAGGGTTAAAGTATAGTCTAAATGATTAAGGTTGGGTAATAATACCTAAGTCTTGCAGGGGACATAGTTCATGGTCTTAAGACCCTCAGATAATTAAAGTTTGATCTTATTTTCTAGTTTGATTTGTAGAACAAGTTCCTTATTGTTCAGCTTTCATTGTTCACTCTCATGTTATTATCATTGCTACGTTCTATATTAGTGAGCATTTGTTTGCTCACTCTTGCAATTAACTTCTTGACTAAAGTAGAGAAAGTTGATGAGTAAAATCGACTAGCAAAGGCAAAGGCAAGATGTCCAAATGATGAAGACTTTTTGAGAATTTTATTTTAATAAATTATGTTAAAGACTTGTTTTAATATGTGATGTATTCTGCAAATTTATGTAATAATTTTAAGGTTAGATTACCTGGGATTTAATTTGAGATGATGATGTAACCCTTTAATGGGAGAGGTTATTGTTTAAGTTATTTAAATTATGTCTTTATCCTTTATTGATGGGTAGTTAGATGTAATAGTTTTGATAAGTGAACACCAAATCCTGTGGGAATGAAGTACCTGGATTTGGGGGTGTCACAATTAGTCGGATAAATTAGCAATTAATTGTTATTAATTCACATGCTTATAACTATGTGTTCACATGTGTGTACTATTGATTCACATGATTTACTATTAGGGGAGTTGGTGCAAGATTGATAATACTTGCATGACTAAATTAAAAATAGAGATATAGTTGAAAGTACTATACTATAATTAATTTTTTCATATGTTTAGAACTATTGAGTCACATGATTTACTATTAATTCACATGATTTACTATTAGGGGAGATGGTGCAAGTTTGATAATACTTGCAGGACTAAATTAAAAATGAAGAAAAAGAGAAAGGTATTATACTGTAATATTTCGAGCCCCAAAGCGTGCAATTATTGAAACTATATTTTTCTATAAATAGAAGCTCATTCTTCCTTCATTTCTCACCAATTCACTAAGTCTGACAAGAGCAATTATAGAGAGGGAAGCTATAGAGAGAGAGAAGCTATAGAAAGAAAGAAGAAGAGTAGTCTGCTACTTCACTACTCTAGTATCCAGTCTTCTTCTAAGGTAAAGGTTATTATTTTTATATTCTGAAGAGATATTATTTTTCATATTCGTATGAATATTATTATCGTTCAATATTCATTATATTCGTTTAATATTAGTAAGGAATATTATTTTTGTTCAATATTTGTAAGGAATATTATTTTCGTTCAAGATTTGTAAGTAAGGGGTATTATTTCTTTTCGTATTTATGAAGAGAGCTTACATTATTCCATTCTTTATTATTATGTTGGAATAACTCGCATCTATCAAATCCGCATACATGGTAAAATTCTTACATTATTCCATTCTTTATTATTATGTTGGAATAACTTTGCATACATCTAACAATCCGCATCTTGGTGAAATTCTTCTATATTCCATTCTTTATTATTATGTTGGAATAACCTGTCTATGCAAAGTACCGCATACATGGTGAAATTCTTTTGTTTTTCCATTCTTTATTATTCTGTTGGAATATCCTGTCTATGCGGATTACGCATGACCTGGTTTCATTCTTTATTATTTTGTTTGAATATCCTGTCTGTGTGTATTACGCATGACCTGGTTCCATTATTTATTATTTTGTTAGAATAACCTGTCTGTGCGATCTATCGCATGCCTGGTGAATTCTTTTGTTATTCCACTCTTTATTATTCTGTTGGAATAACCTGTCTATGTGGATTAACGCATGCATGGTGAATGACCTTTCGTATTCATTCTTTATTAAATTATGGAAATGATCTGTCTACGTGGATTACCGCATGGCGGATGAAAATCCATTTGCAGTTTTGTATATTCTATTATACTCGTATAAAATATCATTTCTTTTGTACTCGTCATGAAATATCATTTTATTTGGTATTTTTTTGTTACGAGTTACTATTCACGGGTTACTATTCACCTAGTTACTATTCACTCTAGTATTATTCACTCGGGTATTCGGGGCACTTTTCATGCCAGAGTACTATTCACGGGTTACTATTCACCCAAATTACTATTCACCCGAATATTATTTACTCTAGTATTTGGGGTACTTTTCATGCCGAGGTACTATTCACGAGGTACTATTCCCGAAGTACTATTCACGGGATATTATTCATGATGAAAAATTGATTTTTTTCTGTCCAAATTATTTTTGGTACATAAATATTATTCTAAAATTTTACTATAAAAAGCAGAATCATGTTGACAAATTGGACGTTATTGATTTCTGGAAATATTAAATTATAAAACTTTAAAATTTATCCTTGAACTTGTTTGATTAAATTATTATGTTATTGTCATCATCCTCATGCTTATATTGCGACGAAAGTCATCTTTGGCTTACGTGCATATATTGTAAGACCCCAACTTATTATTAATGAAATTTAATTTTCTCTATTTATTATTTTGAAATAGTAAGAGTTTGTTTTGATTAATGTGGATAGTTATGGGTAAAATACGCAAATATTTTGAATAAGCAAGTATTTATAAAATATTCATTATCGTTGGGGAATATTCGTTTGGTCGTGGAATATTAAATGCATTGTTGGAGAATATTTGTCTGACGGTATGATCTTTTGTGGGCCCATAATGTAAAAGCGATTGGATGAAGAAAAGCGACAAATATAAGTTGTTTATAAATAGCGGCGTAGTTATTCACAGATTATCTTGTTGGAATACCGGTGGTTAAAAACACTAATCACAGCGTTGTTGAGCGAAGTAGCACAGTATTGCACCAATTATTGATTCTTACGTAAGAAGGCACTACTCAATAATTATTACGATAATACTATTCGATATTTTATTTTATTTATTCAATAATTCTTTGCATTGATATTTTATATTCTTTGTTGTTTGATAAATTGTCATTACACGATATTTTCTATTATCGAGACAATAATTCATATTATCTGAATAATATTATTGGATAACATTATTGGCGATGTCTAGAAAGTTCTATCTAAGGAGAGGTTTGGTCACCTAATTGCGGCGCCGATGAAGGAGAGATCCTTATTGGAAAGCCCCTCTTTCTAGGAGGCGGCGGGTGGTTGCGATCTTGTGATTCGTAATATTATTTGTGAATAATTAATTATTGATTTATATAATGAGAAAAATATTGATTTTATGTGGATATAGATGGAGAAAAATTTTAAAATGACAATTGTTGAAAATTGATATTTTATCTTTTTACGATAAAATAATTCATTTAAATATATTATTTTAATAATATATTACTTGGTGATATTTTATAATGAATGTGGGATATATGAGTATATGAGGAGGAAGAGTATTTTTGTGGCATTAAATGTTTAAAACATATTTTGTGTGTTGGTGGACACATTTATTAATAGAAATTTGATTATAACTTGTAAAATCGTCGTCAGTTTGTGGATTTGGTCAATTTACATTTGGAATTTGGAAAAACTTTCTTACATGTAAAGTTGTAGAGAATTGAATTTCCTATAAAAAGTCATGAGATTCAAATTTTTTCGACAAAAAGGGCTATTTATTATGAATTATTGAAGTTAGAAGCTCAAAATAGTTAATTTTGAAGTTTTAATTATGTTAAATAAGAAAACGTTTTTTAAAAGTTTTGTGAGGTGGGCTACTTGTGTTGAATGCTGAATTCAGTTGATAAAAAGTGTGTGTAGAATTTAATAAATATATATTAATATTTTATTAAATTTTACGCTTTTGGTATTCTAAGCATTTTCTATAAATAGGGTCTTAGGTTAGAATTGAAAATCACACGAAGCGAAAATTTTCTCTCTCTATATTATCGATCGTATTCTTGTGAGTATTTTGAGTATACTTTGAGTATTGCTATCTGTTGCAAGTTCAAGTCATAGCCTATATCCAGGTGTTTCAACTAGAAATCTTGTTTTTTTTCGAGGTAAGGGATGTTATTTTATTGGAAAATGATATTATTTCTTGATATCATCATATCTCCGAAATATTGGTTGGAAATTTTATCAAATTTGGAACTTTTTCATGTCGGGGTTACTATTTATGAATTCTTATTCACGAGTTACTATTCATGAGTTACTATACACGAGTACTATTCACGAAGCGTGAAGATGTTTTTTGTGAAATTTATATCTTTTGGTGTCTGAGATTCTTATTCACGTATCGGACTATTCACTAATCTGACACTATTCATTGAAAAATGAAAATTTTCCTTTTCGTTTAAAATATCTATTGTGGATACTAGCTTTGATTGTAACCATGTTTTGATCATTCTTGAATTTTACACCACTATGATTATTTTTGAGGTATTGTTGGACATGGATAAACAAAATCTGAATCCTTAATCCATAATCCTTGTCATTTTGTTTTCTTTGGATTCGTTTCTTTAAAAATATTTTTCATCATCCTCAGTCATAAATGATGATATTATTGAATATCTTTGGCCTGTAGTGCAAAGATGAATGATTTCTGATGAATATCTTTGGCCGTAGTGCAAAGATGAACAGGTGTTGAGATGAACATGACTCTTAATTAATATCTTTGGCCCGTAGTACAAAGATGAGCAGTGTTTAGATGAACATGACCGGTGATGAATATCTTTTTGGCTGTAGTGCAAAGTTGAATATTTGATTCGAGATATATATTAATTGATGTTCTGAGGGGATAAAATATAGGCGATGAACTTTTAAATTCATATATAGAAGATAGTAGTTTGCATTCTCTACTTAACTCTTCTAATGAATTATTATTTCCGCTACGAAGATTGATTTAAAATGGTTGTCTTTTGTATTCTATTAGATTTTTCCCTGTTGAAGACTAACGATAATTTGTTGTATATTATCTTAGTCATAATATTCTTCTTGGGCTAGTTGAGCTCACCCTTTTCCTTTTTGTTCCATTTTTCTTCTCAGGAGGCGAGAATGTAGCGAATACTAGTCGGGGTATGGAATGAAGGATTTTAGAAAGAGTTGTTTAGTAGTCCTCACCAGTTTTGTAAAATAATGTATCAATAATTATGATGGGGATTTATTTGGGTATGTATATTGTCTAGATGACAATAATTGTATTTAAATTCACAGTATATATGTGGTCGTATTTTGCACGACAAATGTATTAATAAAGTTGTAGTTATTTCTGTACCATGTATTTGGCGACTCAGAATGGGTTGGATGGAATGGACCTATTTTGGGGGCGTCACAGTTGGTATCAGAGCTTAGGGATATGATCTCTGGTGGAGATCGGGGAATAGAACTAGGAGGGGAGAGACGAGTAAATCCTTCGCTAGTGTGTCCTACCTAAGCTTATTTGTTAGTTCGTTAGTATATAAGGATATCATGTGATATATTGATTTCCTTAATTAACCCTTGTTTTATGACAGTATTTGAGAATGTCAATTGAGAATATGAGCGATTGGAGTAAATGAGACCGTGGAGATGCTTGTACTTACCAGCGAGGAGAAGCGTCAACAGCAGTGGCAATGTACCTCTGTGAATAACACCTTTGAGCGAGATGATGAATGAGGGAATGTTTAGAAGCTTTTTGCAGTTCATGCAAAATCGCAGACGAGGAGACTTCGTGTTCAAAATCTGAGGAGGAAATGATAGCAATTCACGGGTGGTCACATGGCCAAGCAGTTCAAAGAGTTGGGACCACGAGTGCACGGGGGAAGTCGGATCCGATTAAAGGCGGAGGCGTGGGTAAAACAAATTACCAAGATATTGATGTCTTGGGATGCGGAAGAACGAAAGTTCCATTCGCTACTTTTATGTTAAAATGTAGCAGACAGATTCTTGGTGGGAATCGTGAAGCGTACTCCATCCAACTTTCGGCATATCGTGGGAGACATTTGAGAAGCAGTTCAATGACAAGTACTTCCACGAAAGTATTCGTCATACGAAGGAAGTGGAGTTTATTATTTGGAGCGAGAATAACATGGCGGTGTCCCGATCTGGCGAAGTTCGCAGAGTTATCGAGTTTGCACCTCATTTGGTGGAGAATGAGAGCGATGACACGGATGTTTTGAGAGGTTTGAAACCCGGCGTACGTCGATATCATTTCTCATAAATTTTCTCTCTATTAGAGGATGTTGTCAGCGAGGCTCGGTTGTTAGAGCGAGAAAATGAGTACGTTCAACCGAGGGACCATAACCGAGGATTATCTAGAAGATAGAAGTCATCGAATAACGATAACCGGGAGAAAGAAGAATACGGACAAAGCGGTAACCACTCTACGGGTGGTAATCGTGGCCATGAAAATAGAAGAAAGCGCAAGTCGGGTGGAGATTTTAAAGAGGAGATTCAACAACGACCATGTGAAGGCGTCGAGCGCCGGAACAATTTGGTTCAAGGAGAGAGAAAGACCATCGATCGTATGTTACAAATCGGAAAGAGGGACATATATCCCAAGCGCCCTAGCAGTTTAAGGTATGCTATAATTGTGGAAAAGAATGACATATCGCTTCGAGTTATGCGGTATCGAAACCAGATCCAGTAAGAATGGTGACTCAAAAGGATGTCGAAGAAAAGTCAAAGTCAGCGGTTCTGGAAGGCGTTTGTCGTGGCCTTGGGGTCAAAATCGAGGAACCCGAATGAAGTTAGCACAGGTTAGTTAATTATAAATTCTGCGAAGTTTATACCTTACTGAATCTGGTTCTACCCATTCTTTTATCTCTTTTGCTTGCGCTCAATGTTTGAACTTGACTATGGAGAAATTAGACTTTGACCTATTTATGGAGACTCAGTTAGGAGAAACTTTCATTACATCCGTTGTTTAGAAATCTTGCTTGATTCGGGTTGGCACTATCACATTACCGTTAACCTTATTTCTATAGAGATATTTGCTTTTGATGTGATTTTAAGGTTAACTACTCATCATCTTAGAAATTGATTACTTTCGTAAGGTTGTTAGTTTTCATATTCCCAAGCAACTTGTTATTGAATTCAAGCAATCAAACCATTGTAGTCAAACATTTTCATATCAAGCCATGAAGTCATTCGTTTATTAGGAATGTCGAGTTTTCTTAGTCCATGTTATGGATTTGAATAAAGACACATCGATTTGAATAATATTCTGTTGTTATTAATTTTTTCGACATATTTCTGAAGAATTTCTTGGCTTACTCCCAAAAAGGCGATATTAAATTTTGTATCGACTTTGAACCCGATTACAAAACTCATTTCTAAAATCTCATATCGAATGGCTCTATTGAACTTGAGTTAAAAATTCAACTATAAATTTGGTACTGAGCCTTTATCTGGTGACTTCCATTGTGGAATGCTGCAAAGCCAGACTCTCGTAGGGGACACCATATTCGATGCGATAGTAAGCGATAGGTGTCATTGTAACGTGCTATCAAGGTTGGGATATGAGTCACGATTGAGAACAACCTAAGTCGATAATCGAAATCGTAGCTTTCAGGCTTAGTTGGTTGTTATCGAAGATTCGTTGAAGGATATTCTCGAATCGCTATTCCATTAACGCAAATGGTGACTCGTAGAGATACAAAATTCGAATGGAGCAAGGAATGTGGGAAGAGCTTGAAGAACTCGAGAGGAGACTCATTTAAACACGTGTTACGACCATGCCATCTGGAAAGCGAGCGTGATAGGCGGCGTGTTGAGTAGAAGATCGTATCAAATCTGAGTACGATATTGTCAAAGACTCATTTCGTAATAATAGAGATGGAGATGAAAACTCTAGGTACTTGCGTGATGATATCTGAGTATAATCAACTTTAATCGATAAAGTTAAAGGCATTCAAGCTACACACGGAGGTGATGAATTTGAAGAAGGAGGTGCAAGAAGTTGTTATTTCAAAAGCGAGAATCGGTGAGGTGAGGAAATCTCAAACCTTGATTTATTAATCCATTTGAAATTCTCGTTCGAATAGGGGCCGTGGCCTATAGACTCGTTTTACCGCCAAAGTATGGCGCGTTAATAACATTTTTCACGTGTCGATGTTACGTAAATATGTAGGCGACCGAACCACGTCATTGAGTTAGAAGCCAGGACGAGATAGCCAAAGACTTAATGTACGAGGAGGTACTGTCAAGATCTTGGATAGGAAAGAACATGTCCTATGTCTTGAGGTTATACCACAAGTTAAAGTTTTGTGGAGAAACCATGCTATGAGGAAATGACACGAGAGTTGGAAGCGGAAATGAAAGCGAGGTATCTTCATCTTTTGAAACACACGAGTGCGTCGTCAATTTCGAGGACGAAATTTCATAAGGAGGGAGGTTGTAAGACCCCAACTTATTATTAATGAAATTTAATTTTCTCTATTTATTATTTTGAAATAGTAAGGGTTGATTTGATTAATGTGGATAGTTATGGGTAAAATACATAAATATTTTGAATAAGCAAGTGGTTATAAAATATTCATTATCATGGGAGAATATTCGTTTGGTGGTGGAATATTGAACTATCGGAGAATATTTATGCAATGGTAGCGATCTTTAATGGGCCCATGTGAGCGATTGGATGAAGAAAGCGACAAATATAAGTTGTTCATAAATAACGGCATAGTTATTCACAATTATCTTGTTGGAATACCCGGTGGTTAAAACACACTAATCTGGCGTTGTTGAGCGGTGCTTTGCGGTATTGCACTAATTATTGATTCTTACGTGAAGGCACTACTCAATAATTATTACGATGAATTACTATTGATATTTTATTTTATTGATTCAATAATTCTTTGCATTGATATTTTATATTCTTGTTGTTTTGATAAATTGTCATTACGGTATTTTCCATTATCGAGCAATAATTCATATTATCCGAATAATATTATTGGATAACATTATTCGTAATGTATAGAAAGTTACGTCTCAGGAGAGGTTTGGTCACCTAATTGCGGCATGATAAGGAGAGATCCTTATTGGAAAGCCCCTCTCTCTCAAGGAGCGGCACGGTTGCCCGATCTTGTGATTACGTAATATTATTTGTGAATAATTAATTATTGATTTATATGATGAGAAAAATATTGATTTTATGTGGATATAGATGGAGAAAATTTTAAAATGACAATTGTTGAAAATTAATATTTTATCTTTTTACGATAAAATAATTCATTTAAATATATTATTTTAATAATATATTAGCGGTAATATTTTATAATGAATGTGGGATATATGAGTATATGAGGAGGAAGAGTATTTTTGTGGCATTAAATGTTTAACACATATTTTGTGTGTTGGTGGACCACAATTATTGATAGAAATTTGATTATAACTTGTAAAATCGTCTCAGTTTGTGGATTTCGGTCAATTTACATTTTAGAATTTGGAAAAACTTTCTTACGAAAAGTTGTAGAGAATTGAATTTCCTATAACAAGTCATGAGATTCGAATTTTTCGACAAAAGGGCTATTTATTATGAATTATTGAAGTTTTGAAGCTCAAAATAGTTAATTTTGAAGTTTTAATTATGTTAAATAAGAAAAACGTTTTTTAAAAAGTTTTGTGAGGTGGGCTACTTGTGTTGAATGCTGAATTCAGTTGATAAAAGTGTGCATAAGAATTTAATAAATATATATTAATATTTTATTAAATTTTCTACTTTTAGTGTTCTAAGCATTTTTCTATAAATAGGGTCTTGGGTTAGAATTGAAAATCACACGAAGCTGAAATTTTCTCTCTCTATATTATCGATCGTATTCTTGTGAGTATTTTGAGTATACTTTGAGTATTGCTATACGGTGCAAGTTTAAGTCATAGCCTTTATATCAGGTGTTTCAACTAAAAATCTTGTTTTTAGAGGTAAGGGATGTTATTTTATTCGAAAATGATATTATTTCTTCAATATATTATATGCGAAATATTGGTTGGAAATTTTATCAAATTTGGAACTTTTTCATATAAAGGGGTTACTATTCATGAGTTCTTATTCACGAGTTCTTATTCATAAGTTCTTATTCACGAGTCTTATTCACGAGTACTATTCACGAAAGCGTGAAGATGTTTTTTATGAAATTTCTATTTTTTGGTGTCGGAGTTACTATTCACGTATACGTTACTATTCATGTATACGGCACTATTCACGAATACGGCACTATTCATTGAAAAATGAAAATTTTCCTTTTCGTCTAAAATATCTATTGTGGATACTAGCTTTGATTGTAACCATGTTTTGATCATTCTTGAATTTTACACCACTAGGATTATTTTTGAGGTATTGTTGGACATGGATAAAACAAAGTACGAATCCTTAATCCTTAATCCTTGTCATTTTGTTTCCTTTGGATTCGTTTCTTTTAAAATATTTTTCATCATCTTAGGTCTTAAATGATGATATTATTGAATATCTTTGGCTTTGTAGTGCAAAGATGAATGATTTCGATGAATATCTTTGGCCGTAGTGCAAAGATGAGCAGTGTTGAGATGAACATGACCTCTTGATTAATATCTTTGGCCCGTAGTACAAAGATGAGCAGTGTTTAGATGAACATGACCTGGTGATGAATATCTTTGGCACGTAGTGGAAAGATGAATATTTGATTCGGATATATATTGATTGATGTTTACGGGGATAAAATATAGGCGATGAAATTTTAAATTCATATATAGAAGATAGTAGTTTGCATTCTCTACTTAACTCTTCTAATGAATTATTATTTTCGCTGCGAAGATTGATTTAAAACCTGGTTGTTAATTGAATTTTATTAAATTTTTCCTGTTGAAGACTAACGATAATTTGTTGTATATTATCTTAGTCATAATATTCTTTCTTGGGCTAGTTGAGCTCACCCTTTTCCTTTTTGTTCCATTTTTCTTCTCAGGAGGCGAGAATGTAGCGAATACTAGTCGGGGTATGGAATGAAGGATTCTAGAAAGAGTTGTTTAGTAGTCCTCACCATTTTTGTAAAATAATGTATCCATAATTATGATGGTGATTTATTTGGGTATGTATATTGTCTTGAAGACAATAATTGTATTTAAACTCACAGTATATATATGGTCGTATTTTGCACGACAAATGTATTAATAAAGTTGTAGTTATTTCTGTACCATGTATTTGGCGACTCAGAATGGGTTGGATGGAATGGACCTATTTTAGAGGCGTCACATAGATGGACTTGGTATGATTATGAACAGGGATTATTCGGTATAATCATGAGCCATAATGTTAAAGATGATATGTTGTTTGATAGCTTTGGCCCGTAGTGCAAAGATGGATTGGTGTATGACATGATCATGACCACTGATGATACTAACGAATATCCTTGGTCGTAGTGTAGGGATAATTCGATGATGTGATTGGCAGGATCATGACCATTAGTTAACAGTTTAATATCTTTGGCCATTGTGCACTGACAGGCAATTGATTGGTATGATCATGACCATTGGTTTTATAGTTGAATATCTTTGGCCAGTAGTGCAAAGATAGAAAACTGATTGGTATGATCATTGTTATTACATTTGAATATCTTTAGCCTTTGGGGTAAGGATATTGAGTAAACGTTCTATTAAGCCTTTGTGGCAAGGAGAAACTATTGATTTACATGATTATAAATATGAATTGTGGATTTAACTATAATCTTTGGTGGTTTAGGTGAAGACAGGTGATGATAGTTCTTTTTGTCTTGGGTAAAACAAAGAACTATTGTTGAGTATTACAGGAATGAAATATTAACGATGGACTTTTAATCTAGACGAGATAGTAGATATTATGTTCTACTTGACTCTTCTAATGGATTGCTTATTCCGCTGCAGTTGTTGATCTAAAACTTGTTGTCTATTATATTTTATCAGTTGTTATACTGTTGAAGGCTAAGGATAATTTATTTTGCATTATCTTAGTCATAATATTTCTTACTGGGCTAGTTGAGCTCACCCTTTTCTTTCACTGTTCTCTTCAGGAAATGAGAATATAAATTTGGGACTAGTTGGGGAATGGGTAATGACTAGAGATGGTTGTTTTAGCAGTCCTCACTACTTAGTGTGATAATAAGTGTAATGAGGACTCCATTGAGTGTGGATATTGTCTAGAAGGCAATATTCTTGTTTAAACTCTCAGTTACGTTTTATCGTATTTTACACGACTATTGTATAATTAAGTTTGTAGTTGATTTCTGTACCATGTATTTGGCGACTCAAGATGGGTGATGTATACCTATTTTGGGGGCGTCACAGTTGGTATCAAAGCTTAGGGATATAATCCCTGGCTGAGATGTGAGACTAGAACTAGGAGGGGAGAGACGGGTAATTCCTTCGTTAGTATGACCTACCTAAGTTACTTGTTATTTAATTAGTCGGTCAGAATATAGGGATAATATATGGCATATCAATTAACCCTTATTTTGAAACTATATTCTAGAATGATATCTGAAATACAGGAGATGAGAAATGGAAAAATCATGATCTGAGGAGGATACTTAGGGAAGGTATAATCTGAAAAAAAGCAAGGTATTCTCATCTCTTGAACTACCGAGTGCACGTAAATTTTGAGGGCGAAATTTCATAAGGAGGGGAGATTCTGAGACCCCGAATTTTATGATATGAAAGTATTCAATTTTCTTATAATTATTCTATTTAGTAAATGGTTAAATTTATAAAAGGTTAAAGTTAAGGGTGATATGTGAAAAAAAATTTCAAAGTAAGCAAGTTGTCATAAAATAATCGGTGATAAAATTATAGTAATATGTTTGGTTGCATAGTAGCACACGGTATTGATTATTGATGCTTACGTAAGAAGTTACTCAATTATACTCAATTATTGCTACAATAATTGTTGCATCATATCTCACATATTATTGATTCAATTATTGTCAAAGTATCATCTGTATAATATGTTACATTATTAAATCAATAATTGAGACGACAAAGTTATTCATATTATTATTTGCAATATTGACAATGTCTAGAAGTTACATCGAGGAGAGGTTAGATAATCTAATTCTTGGCATGATAGGGAGAAATCCTTATCGGAAAGCCCCTTCTTTCCTGGGAACGACCTGGTTGTTAAATATTGTGAGTTATAATATTAATGATGAATAAGTTCGTGTTGATTAAAGATGAAATCGATAGTTCCATTGTGTTGGGATTATTAGTGTTAGTGAAAATCGACATTTATTTCGATAATAATTGATGTCTGGAGGTTATATTGACCAATCGGGTAATTAGTCGGATAAATTAGCAATTAATTGTTATTAATTCACATGCTTATAACTATGTGTTCACATGTGTGTACTATTGATTCACATGATTTACTATTAGGGGAGTTGGTGCAAGATTGATAATACTTGCATGACTAAATTAAAAATGGAGGTATAGTTGAAGGTACTATACTATAATTGTAAGACCCCAACTTTTATGAATAAAGATGAATTTTCTATAATTATCATTTTTAAATATTATGGAATGAATTTGATATAATGTTATAGTTGTGGATAATATTTATAAATTTTTGCAAAATACTAAAGTTGTTATATAATATTCGATTGGTGGGGAATATTATTAATGCAATGGCAATAATCATTAGTGGACCCCACAATGTAATTATTGTTGGATTGAGAAAAGCGACAAAAATATTTTTATAAAAATAACGGCGAGAAGTTTTCTGATTAAAAGCTGTTGAACTACTCGGTAGTAAAAAATGCGATGTCTGGCGTGGTTTCATAGTAGCACACGATATTGATTATTGATGCTTACGTGAGAAGTCACACGTGGGAATTTGTAAAACGTACTCAACCTGCCGCACTGAAGATGACTTGGGAGAAGTTCCAAGAATTGTTCAACGACAAGTACTTTCCCGAAAGTATTCGTCACATGAAAGAGGCAAAGTTCATCAAGCTGGAGCAAAACAACATGACCGTGTCGCAGTACAAAGCCAAGTTTGTTGAGTTGTCCCGGTTTGCGTCCCATTTGGTTGATAATGAGGAGAGAATGACGCGAATGTTTCTAAGAGGTTTGAAACCCGAGATACGTCAATATCTTATCTCTCATAAATTGTGTTTGTATTCAGATGTTGTTAATGGGCTCAGTTATTGGAGTTCGATAATGACTCAACCCAACCAAAAGAGAGCAGCCGGCAAAATGATAATACTAGTGATAGCAGTCATTGAAGTGGTGACAATAAGCGTGGAAGGAATCAGCATGCCAGAAATGGTAACCACTTCGGTGGTAATCATGGCCAAAACAATAAGAATGGACATTTCAAGAAGAGGAGATTCAACAATGATGGAAAGACGTCAGCATCAGCACCCGTTGTTAAGGAAGGAGAACGACCACCTATCATATGCTTCAAATGTGTAGGGGAGGGACACATCGGTCCAAACTGTGCGATGACGTCCAAAGCATGTTATAATTGTGGAAGAGAAGGTCACCTAGCCCGATTTTGTCGTTCACCAAAACAATTTCAGCTAGGATGAAGGCACCAAAGGACGTCCCAGAAAAGTCAAAGCCAGTAGTGCAAGGGAGAGCGTTTGTCGTGACCTACTAGAAAGCAAGGAACCCGAACGAGGTCATCACGGGTAAGCTTATCATAAATTCTAGCGAAGTATATACCTTATTTGATACCGGTTCTACCCATTCTTTTATTTCTCCTACTTGCGCTCAACGTTTAAATTTGACTCCGGAGAAATTAGACCTTGACTTATCTGTTGAAACTCCATTGGGAGAAACCTTCATTACATCCACTAGTTCAAATCGGTACCCTCACATTACCTGTCGATCTTATTTCATTGAAAATACTTGCATTTGACGTAATTCTAGGGATTGATTGATTAACTACTCATCATGCAAAAATTGATTTTTTTCATAAGGTTGTTAGCTTTCATATTCCTAACCAACCTATTATGTGAATTCAAGCAACCAAACCATTAAAATCAATCACTGTCATCTCAAGCCATAAAGCTATTCGTTTATTGAAAAATGAATGTCAAGCTTTCTTAGCTCATGTCACGGATCTAAACAAAAATACGTTAGTTTTGAATGATATTTCTATTGTTAATGAGTTTCCTGACGTATTCTCTGAAGAACTTCTTGGTCTACCCCCAGAGCATGAAATTGAATTTTGTATCGACCTTGAACCTGGTATAAAACCTATTTCCAAAGCCCCATATCGAATGTCTCCTATTGAACTTCAGGAGTTAAAGACCCAACTACAGGAATTATTAGACATCGGTTTCATTCATCCTAGTACGTCTCCTTGGGGTGTTTCTGTTCTATTCGTGAAGAAGAAAGATGGGAGTATGTGACTTTGTATTGATTATCGGGAGTTGAATCATGTCACCATCAAAAATAGGTACCCATTGCCACGTATTGATGACCTATTTGACAAGTTATAAGGAGCCAAATTCTTTTCAAAGATTGATCTTCGTTCCGGATATCACCAATTGAAGATTAGAACTGATGACATTCCAAAGACGGCTTTCAAAACTCGATACGGGCATTATGAATTTCTAGTTATGTCTTTTGGATTAACTAATGCTCCTGCTGCCTTCATGGATATGATGAACCGAGTATTCAAGGAATATTTGGATCGCTTTGTGGTCGTCTTTATTGATGACATCCTTATTTATTCCAAAATCCGTGAGGATCATGAGCAACACTTGAGGCCGATACTTCAAAAGCTTCGTGAATAAAAGCTTTATGCCAAGTTGAAGAAATGCGAGTTCTGGCTTGAGGAAGTAGCTTTCCTTGGGCACGTGGTATCAAGTCATGGAATATCTGTTGACCCAGCAAAGATTGAAGCTATTCAAAGCTGGGAGCAATCTAAATCAGTGACCAAAGTACGTAGCTTTCTTGGCTTAGCTGGTTATTATTGGAGATTCGTAAAAGGGTTTTCTCGAATCGCTACTCCCTTAACTCAGCTGACTCGAAAAGATACAAAATTTGGTTGGAATGAGGAATGTGAGAAGAGTTTTCAAGAACTCAAGAGAAGACTCATTTCAGCACCTGTTCTAACAATACGATCTGGCTCGGAGGGATTTGTCATCTACAGTGATGCTTCAAGCAAAGGGTTAGGATGTGTTCTCATGCAACATGGGAAAGTCATAGCCTATGCCTCTCGACAACTCAAAGAATATGAGAAGAATTATCCTACTCATGATCTAGAGTTGGCAGTTGTTGTCTTTGCACTAAAGATTTGGAGGCATTACTTGTATGGGGAAAAATGGAGATCTTTATGGATCATAAAAGCCTCAAATATTTCTTCACTCAAAAGGAACTCAACATGCGACTTCGACGTTGGCTTGAACTATTGAAAGATTATGATCATACCATCCAATACCATCCTGAAAAAGCAAATGTGGTAGCTGACGCATTGAGTAAAAGATCATATGCGGGTACGAGTGCGATATTGTCAATGCAAAGGCCCATTTTGTATGACTTGCAAAGTATGGAGATAGAGATAAAGACTCCAGGGACCCATGTGATGATGGCGAATATACGAGTAGAACCTACTTTAATTGATAAAGTTAAAGCTGCTCAAGCTATAGATCTGGAACTGATGCGTATGAGGAAGAAAGTGCAAGAAGGTGTTATACCGGATGCAAGAATCGATGAAGAAGGAATACTTCGAGTCAACTCCAGACTTTGTGTTCCTAACGACCCTGATTTAAAGTATAAAATCATGATGGAGGCGCACATCACACCATTTGTAATCCATCCTGGGAGTACTAAAATGTATCATGATCTTCGACATACATTTTGGTGGGGCAATAAGAAGAGAGAGATAGCGTTGTTTATCTCAAGGTGTCTAACTTGTCAACGAGTAAAGGCAGAACATCAAGTACCAAAAGTCCATTGTAACCACTTGAAATTCCAGAATGGACGTGGGAGCACATTACCATGGATTTCGTTACTGGTCTTCCCAAGGTTTCTCAAGGCATAAATGCAATTTGGGTCATTGTTGATAGATTGACCAAGTCTGCTCATTTCTTACCAGTACGAGAAACTTATACACTTGAACGTCTTGCTCCTATGTATATAAACGAGATTGTAAGACTACATGGTATGCCAGTATCCATAGTTTCTGATCGAGACCCAAGATTCACTTCATAATTTTGGGTTAGTTTACAAAATCTATGGGCACGAATTTATGATTTAGTTTAGCATATCATCCTCAGACGGATGGACAATCAGAGAGGACTATTCAAACTCTTGAAGATTTATTAAGACTCTGTTTCCTTGAATTCAAGGGAAGTTGGGACAAGTTCTTACCGTTGGTGGAGTTTTCATACTCTGTTGATTATCAAGCAAGTATTGGCATGGTTCCATTTGAGGCGTTGTATGGAAGAAAGTGTCATTCTCAGTGATACGGGATGAGGTGGGTGAAGCAATGTTGTTGGGACGAGTTGAATGCGTATGACTACGAAAAAGATTCAAATAATCCAAACAACGTATAAAAACCTCATAAGATCGATAAAGAGTTATCTTGATCTTCATCGAAAGGGCGTGGAATTCGATATTTGAGATCATGTGTTGTTACGTGTTGCTCCATGGAAAGGAGTTACAAGATTTGGAAAGAGAGGAAAGCTCAATCCTCGATTCATTGGCCCATTTTAATCCTCGATCGAGTAGGGATGTAGCTTTATAGACTCGCTTTACCACCCAAAGTATATCTCGTGTTCATAACGTTTTCATATATCCATATTACGTAAATATGTGAAAGACCGAACCACATTATTGAGTTAGAAACCGAGACGAAATAGCGGAAGATTTAACGTATGAAGAATTTCATGTTCAAATCTTGGATAAGAAGGAACATATTCTACGCTCAAGGTTATACCTTAAGTCAAAGTTTTATGGAGGAACCACGATGTTGAGAAAATGATTTTGGGAGTTAGAATGTGAAATTAAATCAAGGTATCCTTACCTCTTGACATACCAGTCAAACGTACCCTAATTTCGAGGGGCGAAATTTCATAAGAAGGAGATTGTAAGACCCCAACTTTTATGAATAAAGATGAATTTTCTATAATTATCATTTTTAAATATTATGGAATGAATTTGATATAATGTTATAGTTGTGGGTAATATTTATAAATTTTGCAAAATACATGAAGTTGTTATATAATATTCGATTGGTGGGGAATATTAAATGCAATGGCGCAATCATTGGTGGATCCCCAATGAAATTATTATCGGATTGAGAAAGCGACAAAAATATTTTTATGCAAATAACGGCGAAAGTTTTACTGATTAAAAGCGTTGAACTATTCGGTAGTAAAGAAATCTGAATAATACGTGTGGTTGCATAGTAGCACGGTATTGATTATTGATGCTTTAGTGAGAAGTCACTCGGTTTTGTTTAATTATTGCCACAATAATTGTTGCATAGTATCTCACGTTATTTGATTGATTATTGTCGATATTTTATATATTATTAAATCAATAATTGAGATAATGAGAGTTATTAATATTATTATTTACAATATTAACGATGTCAAGAAGTTACGCCAAGGAGAGGTTTGGTCACTTAATTGCTGCTTGCCAAGGAGAAATCCTTATTGGAAAGCCCCCTTTCACAGGAATGACACAGTCGATTAATATTGTGAATTATAATAATGATGATAAATGTTGTTAAAAATATTGAGGTGATTCTTATGAAGTATTTGTTGTAATTATTGGCGTATTATATGGACCCCCATTTATCCATTTTTCAAAATAATCGGTAGAAGATTAGTCAGCATATATATATTATATATGTGTGTGATAGTGACATGTGGGTGGAAAAGTGGAAGGTGAGTGTGTGCATGTGCATGTGAACGTGTGTGTGTGTGAAGAAGAAAAAATGAAGATGGTGGATGAATTATTGTGTTGGGATGTTATATATATATATATAAAGCATTCAAGTGGGAAATGGTGGGGGGGGGGTGGAATTATGGTAGTGCACGGAAGGAGTGTTATTATATTAATTTTATATATATATATATATATATATATATATATATATATATATAAGTTTGACAAAGTTAGCAAAGGGTGGCAATGAATGCACCCAGTGTTTTTTTTTCAAAGAACATGTGATAATTTATATATATATATATATATTATATTTGATTTGATTATTATATTAATACTTTGAAAAATCAGACGTTTGAAGATTTTTTTTCTGTCTGTGACTGTGAGAATTATTTCGTTCGTGATTTTTTCTTAAACAATACCCCTTCAATTCTCCTATAAATAGGATGCTTAGTTAGAATAGAAAACACACCAGAAATTCAGAGAATTCATTTCTATAATCTTGAACGTATTTCTTTAGAGTTTTAAGAAGCTTTGAGCGTAGTGCAAGTTTTCTTAAAGAATATCCTTGCCCTACCAATTAGAATACTCTTCTTTTACGGTAAGGGGTATTATTTCTTTTGTATTCATGAAGAGAACTTCTGTTATTCCATTCTTTATTATTACATTTGGAATATCTTGTATGCATGCGTTTTTCTGCTTGGGACTTGATTAAAATCTTTATTATTACATTGGAATATCACATCTGCATGCATTTCTGTGGGACTGATTCCATCTATATTATTACATTGGAATATCACATGCATGCGTTTCTTTTGTGGGACTTGGTTTCGTTATTTATTATTCTGTTGGAATAACCTGCATGTGTGGTCTATCACATGCATGGTGACTTCTTTTGTTATTCTATTCCTTATTATACTCAGTTAGCTAAAGTTTTGACTTCTATACTCCATGAAATTAGTGGAATATCCTTGATATTTGCGCTTCATCCAGTATCTTTTCATGGAAATATTCTTCTGAGCATTCTTTAATTTTACTCTACAAAGAAGTATCATGTTGACAATTTGAACGTTATTAGTTCCTGGATAAATTAATTCTTGAACTTGTTTTATTGGATTCTTATATCATTGTCATCATCCTCATGTTTATATTATGTTGAAAGTCATCTTTGGCCTGTAGTGCATAGATGGACTTGGTATGATTATGACCAGGGATTTTTGGTGTAATCATGGGTAGTAATGTTACAAATGATGTGGTAAAAGTCCTCGTTGGCCCGTAGTGCATTGATGGGACAGTTGTTGGCATGATCATGACCATTGATGAATACATGAATATCCTTGGCCCGTAGTGCATGGATAATTTGTGGTTGTGATACTTAATGAATATCCTTGGTAGTAGTAGCGGGGATGATGTGGATTATTTATTAAGATGAGTCCAATGATAAAAGTGATGGAAAACTTTTTAAATCATAAAAGATAGTAGATTTTATTCTACTTGACTCTTTTAATGGATTGCATGTTTCGCTGCAGTTAAACTTGATGTCTATTGTATTTTATCAGTTTAACACTGTTGAAGAATATTGATAATTTATTCTGCATTATCTTAGTCATAATATTTCTTACTAGGCTAGTTGAGCTCACCCTTTCTTTCCTTTGTTCTCTTGAAATGAGAGCGTGGCAAGGGACTAGTCTGGGGAGCGGAGTGGCGGTCCGGATGATAGTATTAGTAGTCCTCACTATTACATTAGATAGTGTGACAATAAATGTAATGAGGACATATTCTGAGAGTGGATATTGTCTAGAAGATAATAATTGTATTAAAACTCACAGCTCTCTTGTTATATATTAAAGATTGTATTCGTATTCTGTACCATGTATTTTGCGACTCAGAATAGGTGATGTATACCTATTTTGGGGGCGTCACCGTAATTAATTTTTTCACATGTTTAGAACTATTGAGTCACATGATTTACTATTGATTCACATGATTTACTATTAGGGGAGGTGGTGCATGTTTGATAATCCTTGCAGGACTAAATTAAAAATAAAGAAAAAGAGGAAGGTATTATACTGTAATATTTTGAGCCCCAAAACGTGCAATTATCAAAACTATATTTTCCTATAAATAGAAGCTCATTCTTCCTTCATTTCTGACCAATTCACTAAGTCTAACAAGAGCAATTATAGAGAGGGAAGCTACAGAGAGAGAAGCTATAGATAGAAAGAAGAAGAGTGATCGCTACTTCACTACTCCGATTATCCGATCTTCTTACGAGGTAAGGGTTATTATTTTTATATTACGAAGAGATATTATTTTTGAATTCAGTATGAATATTATTATCGTTCAATATTCATTATATTCGTTTAATATTTGTAAGGAATATTATTTTAGATTCAATATTAAAAGGAATATTATTTTAAGCTCAATAGATTGTAAGTAAGGGGTATTATTTCTTTCATATTTATGAAGAGAAGCTTACATTATTCCATTCTTTATTATTATATTAGAATAACTTTTTCATGTCACAATC
Organism: Panax quinquefolius; assembly: GCA_020205615.1. Lineage (NCBI taxonomy): Eukaryota > Viridiplantae > Streptophyta > Magnoliopsida > Apiales > Araliaceae > Panax > Panax quinquefolius. Next base: position 83,002,012 of record CM035173.1, on the reverse strand, counting down.
TGCATACATGGTGAAATTCTTCTATTATTCCATTCTTTATTATTATGTTGGAATAACTTTATATGCTGGCAATACCGCATACGTGGTGAAATTCTTACATTATTCTATTCTTTATTATTACATTGGAATATCCATGTCTGCGGATTCGCATGACTGGTTCCATTCTTTATTATTCTGTTGGAATATCCTATCTGTGCATATTACGCATGACTTGGTTCCATTATTTATTATTTTGTTGGAATAACCTGTCTGTGCGGTCTATCGCATGCTTGGTGAATTCTTCTGTTATTCCATTCTTTATTATTCTGATGGAATAACATGTCTATGTGGATTACCGCATGCATAGTGAATGACCTTTCGTATTCATTCTTTATTAAATTGTGGAAATGATCTGTCTACGTAGATTACCGCATGGCGGATGAAAATCCATTTGCAGTTTCGTATATTCTATTATACTCGTATAAAATATCATTTCTTTTGTACTCGTCATGAAATATCATTTTATTTGGTATTTTTTTATTACGAGTTACTATCCATGGGTTACTATTCACCCGGTTACTATTCACTCTAGTATTATTCACTCAGGTATTCGGGGCACTTTTTATGCCAGAGTACTATTCACGAGTTACTATTCATGGGTTACTATTCACCCAAATTACTATTAACCCGAATATTATTCACTCGGGTATTTGGGGTACTTTTCATGCCAGAGTACTATTCACGAGTCTTATTCAGAAATCTTATTCACGGGTACTATTCACGATAAAAAATTGATTCTTTTCTGTCCAAATTATTTTTGGTACATGAATATTATTCTCGAATTTTACTCTAAAAAGCAAATTCATGTTGACAAATTGGACGTTATTGATTTCTGGATAAATTAAATTATAAATCTTTAAAATTTATCCTTGAACTTGTTTTATTAAATTATTATGTTATTGTCATCATCCTCATGATTATATTGTGATGAAAGTCATCTTTTGCTTGACCCGTAATGTTAAAGATGATATGTTGTTTGATAGATTTGGCCCGTAGTGCAAAGTTGGACAGGTGTATAACATGATCATGACCACTGGTGATACTAACTAATATCCTTGATCGTAGTGCAGGGATAATTCGATGATGTGATTGGTAGGATCATGATTATTAGTTAACAGTTGAATGTCTTTGGTCGTAGTGCACTGGCAGGCAATTGATTGGTATGATCATGACCATTGGTTTTATAGTTGAATATCTTTGGCCAGTAGTGCAAAGGTAGACAACTGATTAATATGATCATTGTTATTACATTTGAATATCTTTAGCCTTTGGGGTAAGGATATTGAGTAAACGTTCTATTAAGCCTTTGTGGCAAGGAGAAACTATTGATTTACATGATTATAAATATGAATTGTGGATTTAACTATAATCTTTGGTGGTTTAGGTGAAGACAGGTGATGATCTTATTGTCTTGGGTATAACAAAGAACTGTTGCTGAGTATTACAGGAATGAAATATTAACGATGGACTTTTAATCTAGACGAGATAGTAGATATTATGTTCTACTTGACTCTTCTAATGGATTGCTTATTCCGCTGCAGTTATTGATCTAAAACTTGTTGTCTATTATATTTTATCAGTTGTTATAATGTTGAAGGCTAAGGATAATTTATTCTATATTATCTTAGTCATAATATTTCTTACCGGGCTAGTTGAGCTCACCATTTTCTTTCACTGTTCTCTTCAGGAAATGATAATATAGCTGGGATTAGTCGGGAAATGGAGTGACGGTCCGAGATGGTTGTTTTAGCAGTTCTCACTACTTAGTGTGATAATAAGTGTAATGAGAACACCATTGAGTGTGGATATTGTCTAGAAGGAAATATTCTTGTTTAAAATCTCAGTTACGTTTTGTCGTATTTTACACGACTGTTGTATAATTAAGCTTGTAATTAATTTCTGTACCATGTATTTGGTGACTCAAGATGGGTGATGTATATTTGGGGGCATCACAAACTTGCTTACTTTGTAAAATTTTCACATATCACCCTTAACTTTAACATTTTATCAATTTAACCAATTACTGAATAATAATTATAAGAAAAATTGAATACTTTTATTTCATAAAATTCGGGGTCTTACAATCACCCCTCCTTATGAAAATTTGTCCTCGAAATTAACGTACCTGGTATGCCAAAGAGGTGAGGATACCTTGTTTTCATTTCAAATTCTTACTCCCAGGTCATTTCTTCAATATCGTGGTTTCTCCATAAAACTTGGATTTGAGGTATAACTTTTGAGCGTAGAATATGCTCCTTCTTATCTAAGATTTTAACAGGTACCTCTTCATATGTTAAATCTTTGGCTATCTCGTCTGGTTCTAATTCAATAATGTGGTTCGGGTCTTTCACATATTTACGTAGCATGGATATGTGAAAAACGTTATGAACACAAGACATACTTGGCGGTAATGCAAGTTTATAGGCCACAGCTTTAACTTTATCGATTAAAGTCGGTTCTACTCATATATTTGACCTCATCACGTGGGTACCTAGAGTCTTTAACTCTATCACAATCATTTGTAAGTCATGCTAAATGGGTCTTTGTGTTTGACAATATCGTACTCATACCCGCTTATGATCTTCTGCTCAATGCGTCAGCTATTACGTTCGCTTTTCCAGGATGGTATTGTCAGAACAGGTGCTGAAATGGGTTTCCTCTTGAGTTCTTGGAAGCTCTTCTGACATTTCTCACTCCATCCGAATTTTATATCTTTTCAAGTCAGTTGAGTTAATAGAGTGGCGATTCGAGAAAATCCTTCAATGAATCTTCGATAATAACCAGCTAAGCCTAGAAAGCTACGTATTTCGATTACTGACTTAGGTTGCTCTCAACTGTGACTCATATCCAATCTGGGATAACACCTCACAATGACACCTATCAGTTTACCGCCGCACTAATATGGTGTCCCCTATAGAGAATCTAGTTTCAGTGTATTTTATAAAGGAAGTCACCAGATAGAGGCTTGGGTACCAACTCCTATAGTTGGGTTTTTAACTCCTGAAGTTTAATAGGAGCCATTCGATACGGGGTTCTAGAAATGGGTTTTATACCGGGTTCAAGGTCAATACAAAATTCGATTTAACGCTCTAGGGGTAGGCTAGGAAGTTCTTCAGGAAATACATCAGGAAATTTATTAATAATAGAAGTATCATTCAAATATGACGTATTTTTGTTTAAAGTACGTGACATGGGATAAGAAAGCTTGACATCCATTTTTCAATAAACGAATAACTTTATGGCTATAGATGACAATGATTGACTTTAGTGGTTTGGTTGCTTGAATTCTCATAACAGGTTGGTTATGAATATGAAAACTAACGACCTTACAAAAATAATCAATTTTAGCATGATGAGTAGTTAACCAGTCAATCCCTAAAATCACATTAAATGCAAGTATTTTCAAAGAGATAAGATCGATAGGTAACACGAGGGTGCAGATTTGAATCAAACAAGATTTAAAAACAGTGGATATAATGAAGGTTTCTTCCAACGGAGATTTAACAGATAAGTCAAAGTCTAATTTCGCTGGAGTCTAATTTAAACGTTGAGCGCAAGTAGGTGAAATAAAAGAAAAGGTAGAACCGGTATCGAATAAGGTATAGAAATCGCAAGAATTTATGATTAGCTTACCCGTGATAACTTCGTTCGGGTTCCTCGCTTTTTGAGAAGTCACAAAAAATGCTCTCCCTTAAACTACCAACTTTGACTTGTCTGGGACAGCCTTTAGTGTCACCATCCTAGCTGGACTTGACTTCGTTGCATGACAAAATCGAGCTAAATTGTAAGACCCCAGCTTTTATAAATAAAGATGAATTTTCTATAAATATTATTTTTGAATATTATGGAATAAATTTGATATAATGTTATAGTTGTGGGTAATATTTATAAATTTTGCAAAGTAAGCAAGTTGTTATAAAATATTACGTTTGGTGGGGAATATTCTTTTTGTGGGGAATATTAAATGCAATGACTCAATCGATGGTGGACCCCTCATAAGCGGAAGTATTGTCGTAGTTAGAAAGCGACAAAATTATCTTTCTATAAAAATAACGGCGGAGGTGTTACCGATTAAAACTATTGAACTATCAGGTAGTAAAAAAATACGATGTCTGGCGTGGTTGCGTAGTAGCTTTGCGGTATTGATTATTGATCTTACGTGAGAAGTCACTTAGCTATACTCGATAATTGCTACGATAATTCTTTGCATCATCATATCTCTTATATTATTGATTCAATTATTGTCACGGTATATCATACGTATAATATGTTATAGTATTAAATTATTAATTGAGGCGACAAGTTATAAATGATTAATAATTGTTGAAAGATTAAATATGTGTTGATTAAAAATAAAATGATTTGTGGTAATATTTATTCGATCCTTGATGTATATAAAAAGTGCATTATGAGGCGTTTGTGGTAAGTTTGATTATTTTATGGGGGGCCCATATGTCATCATCTAAGAGTCCCTTAAATCGATAGTAATTACCTTTGTGAATAGTAATTATCTTCGTCGTGAATAGTAATTACCTTTGTGAATAGTAATTACCTTTTGAATGAATAGTAATTACCTTATTACCTTGATATAGTAATTACCTTCGTCAATAGTAATTACCTTTGTGAATAGTAATTACCTTTGTGAATAGTAATTACCTTCGTCGATTGTATTTACCTTCGTCGATAGTAATTACCTTCTTGATTCTAATTACCTTCGTCGATAGTAATTACCCCTTCATGAATAGTAGTTGTCCCTTGATATTACCGAGAGTTAAGCGCCTCTTGATTGTTCAAAGGTTAATTACCCCTTCATGAATAGTAGTTGTCTCTTGATATTACCAAGAGTCATTTTGACCCCCGTTAAGACCAAGAGCCACCCTCGGTTTTTCTATAAATGAAAGCTCGTTTCCTTCATTATTTCTTACGAATTCTTTGAAACTCTAGAGAGAGAAACTATAGAGAGAGAAAGAAAAAAGTATTTTGCTTACTTCACTTTTCCAATATTCAGCTCTTCTAAGGTAAGGGATATTATTTGTTGTACCCATAAGGGGTGTTATTCTTTCTTATTCACGAAGAGAACTTATGTTATTCCATTCTTTATTATTCGGTTGGAATAACTTGTATACGCGACATACCCTATACATAACTTTGTATCGTGGCATACCACATACTTGGTGAAATCCTTATGTTATTCCATTCTTTATTTATTACATTGGAATAACTATATATATCTGTGGACTATTCTATACTTGGTGAAATCCTTATATTATTCCTTCTTTATTATTACATTTGGAACATCACATGCATGTGTTTTACAGGACTGGTTAAATCTCTATTATTATTATTTGTTGGAACATCATCATGCATGCGTTTTGGCTTGGGACACTGATTAGATTATTTATTATTCTATTGGAATAACATACATGCGGTCTATCGCATGCATGGTGATTTCTTTTGTTATTCCATTCTTTATTATACCCAGTTGGTTAAAACTTTGACTTCTATACTCTATGAAATTAGTAGAATATTCTTGATATTTGTGTTTCATCCAGTATCTTTTCATGGAAATATTCTTCTGATCATTCTTGAATTTTACTCTACAAAGCAGTATCATGTTGACAATTTGGACGTTATTAGTTCCTGAATAAATTAATTCGTGAACTTGTTTTAGTGAATTATTATGTCATTATCATCATCATCCTCATGTTATATTATGTTATCTTTAGCTTACGTGCATAGATGAACTTAGTATGATTATGACCAGAGATCATTCGGTATAATCATGGCTTGATATAAATGATGTGACAAAAGTCCTCGATTGGCTTTTGTAATGCGATGATGGATAGTTTTGGTATGATTATGACCGGGGGTGATTCGGTATAGTCATGACCATTGATAATTTGATGAAAATCCTTGGCCCAAGTAGTGCGGGGATGATTAGATATTGTGGTTTATTCATTAAAAGCGAGTCTTAGTGATAAAAATTGATGAAAACCTTTTAAAACCTAAAAGATAGTAGACTTTATTTTCTACTTGACTCTTTTAATGGATTGCATATTCATTCTTGATTAAAGCTGGTTGTCTATTGTATTTTATCGGTTTAACATTGTTGAAGACTATTGATAATTTATTACGCATTATCTTAGTTATAATATTTCTTCTTTGGGCTAGTTGAGCTCACCCTTTCTTTCACTTTCTCTCTCTTGAAATGAGAGAATATATTTGGGACGAGTCGGGGAGCGGAATAATGGTCGAGAGGATAGCATTAGTAGTCCTCACTATTACGTGAAATAGTGTGATAATAATTGTAATGAGGACTCCTTTTGAGTTTGTATAATATCTAGTAGACAATATTTGTATTCAAACTCACGATTTATGTTGTATTATACCACAGCAGTTATATTAGTAAGTTTGTATTTGAATTTATGTACCATGTAAGTGGCGACCCAAGATGGGTGGCGTATTCCTAATTTTGGGGGCATCGCGGTTGGTATCGAGCTTAGGGATATGATCCTGGCTAAGATGTGAGACTAGAACTAGGAGGGAGAGATAGGGAATTCCTTCGCTAGTATGACCTACCTAAGTTTATTTGGTATTTGATTTTGTCGATTAGGAGTATAGTGATAATATGTTGCATGTTAATTAACCCTTATTTTGTGGCGGTGTTTGAAAATGGCATCAGAGAATGTTGAGAATAGCAATGGAGCACTGGAGGCTGTTGATTCTCCACGGATCGATAATCGGGACAATGTGCAGCAGGATGGCGATAATCCTCGTAAACAACAACAACGATCAATTTGACGACGATGTACGTTTAAGAGGTTTTAAAATTCATGTAACATAACGCGAAAGCGATTTCTATCCAAAACGTATTTGGAAACACGGAAAACTCTCGGGCGGTCACCGCTAAATAATTCAAGGAGGCTGGGACCATAGGAGTTTAAGAGAAAGCCAAAACCACTTCGGCGGAAGCATGGATAAAGCAGATTACAAGATATTTGATGTCTTGGGATGCTCAGAAGGAGCAAAAGGTTCCCTTTGCCGCTTTTATGTTTGCGGAGAGGCGATTCTTTGGTGGGAATCGGTAAAAGCGTACTCGACTTCTTTGTCTTGAAGATATCTTGGGAGAAGTTCGGGGGTACATTCAGCGACAAATACTTTCTGAAAGTATTCGCCACATGAAGGAGGTGGAGTTTATCAAGTTGGAACAAAACAATATGGCCGTATGTCGCAATCTGAGGAAAAATTTGCGGAGTTATCACGATTTGCGTCCCACTTGGTGGATAATAAAGAGAGAATGGCGCGAATGTTTTTAAGAGGTTTGAAGCTGGAGATACGTCAACATCTTATTTCTCATAAAGCGTGTTTGTATTCAGATGTTGTAAATAGGGCTCGATTAGTGGGTAGCGATAACGAGTCAGTATGACTAAAAAAGAAGCGTAAGTAAAATTATAATACCGGTGAGTAGTCATCGAGCGGTGACAACAAGCGTGGAGGAATCAACGGGCGGATATGGTAACCACTTCGATGGTAATCGTGGTCAAAGCAATGAGAATGGACATTTCAAGAAAAGGAGATTCAACAATGATGGAAAGCGTCGATTTTGACACCCGTTGTTAAGGAAGGAGAAAGACCACCTATCATATGCTTCAAATGCGGAGGAGAGGATACATCGATCCGAAGCTGCGCCATGCAGTCAAAGCATGTTATAATTGTGGAAGAGAAGGTCACTTAGCTCGATTTTGTCGTTTAGAAGACAAATTCAACTAGGATGGAGCACCAAATTTGTCCCGAGACAAACCAAAGCCGAGTAGTTTAAGAGAGAGCATTTTTTTCTCGTGACGAGGAACACGAATAAAATTATCACGGGTAAGTTAATCATAAGCTCTTGCGAAGTCTATACCGTGTTAGATACCAGTTCTACCCACTCTTTTATTCTACCTAGTTGTGTTCAATGTTTAAATTTGACTCCGGAAAAATTAGACTTTGATTTATCTATTGAAACTTTGTTGGGAGAAACCTTCATTACCTCCACTGTTTATTAATCTTGTTGTTTCAAATAAACACTTTCACGATCTTATCTCTTTGAAAATACTTGCCTTTGAGGTAATTTTTGAAAGCGATTGATTAACTACTTATTATTCTTTTTTTGTAAGGTTGTTAGCTTCATATTATTCTAACCAACTTTGTTATCTGAATTCAAAGTAACCAAACCCTAAAGTTAATCCTTTGTTATATCAAGCCATAAGTAAAGAGCCCCGAACCTTTCGTTGTTGACTTCCTTGTGTGGAATGCAGAAAGCCGGACTTTCTGTGGCGACATATCGTGAATGAAGATGGCAAGTTTATAGTTATCATTGTGAGGTCTTTATCTAGGTTAAGGGATAGAAGTCACGGTTGGTATCGATGTGACGTACTATCCAAGTCTTGGATGAGAGTCACAGTTTTGAATGATATTTCTATTATTAATAAATTTCTGGCGTATTCTTGAAGACTTCTTAGCCTACTTAGGCGTGAAATCGAATTTCGTATTGACCCCGATATAAAACCCATTTCTTAAACCCTCAAATATTTCTTGACTAAAATGAACAATTTCGTGGTTTATGATGAAAGTCATAATAAAAGCATTGGACTAATGAAAATCATGGGTATATGTGGTATTAGTAAGTGTTATGATGAGTTATGTTGGTTAGTATGTGAAAACATGAAAGTTTCTTAAAAATCACTGAGGAGTTAAAAACCAGATTTTGGTGAAAAAGCGTAACATGAAATTCAATTGACCAAATCTCCTATTATATTTTGAATTTTTGAGTGTGGTTAAGTCCTAGAGTTAGATCTATGAGTTACCTAAATAATCCAAGTGGAATCAATGAAAAAGGTGTTGTAGATTTTTCGTGTGGTGATTTTAGCAAAGGAGTCAAAACTTCAAAATGTCCAAAAAAGCTGCTGCCACGTTTTTGTAAGGGCTGTTTCGGCCACTTAATTAGTGAGAAAAATTCAGGCCTTTTGGGACATAAAAGTATATGGTATAAAGAACATCGTGTCCAAGAATGAGCTCATTCGACTTAAAATGAGCAAGTTATGACCATTTCAATATTTAGGTTTTTTGACGAAAAATGCTATAATTGGAGTTCTATAACTCGATGACCATGAAATTTAAGCTGGAGGCTCACATTAACATGTGTAAGGTCCTGCCAAGATTTGGGAATTTTGGAGTTAAACTTGAGGTAGCTAATTTCTTAAGGAATTAATTAGAAATTGATATTTGAAAAATAGTAAATGAATTTTAAAATTCCGAGAAAAATATATTTTCATTATGGGACTATATTATGCTAAATCCCAGAAAAGAAATATTTTTTGGGACTGATTTGGTATTTTCATGAAAATAGTTTAATTCTGAACATATGAGTTAAATATGTTATGTGAAGTAACAAAGTTGAAAATAGGATTTTATGGCTAGAGAATCCTATATAGAGTATATGCATATTTTTTTGAGGATTTGATAATTGGTGATGATATCTTATGAGTATGGCATTTTGAATGATTAAATGCATTATATGGTAAAAGCGTAAACAATTGAGATAAATTTTTATAAATTTAAGAAGTGATTAAAATATTGTTATAATATTAATGATATTAGATTATGAGATTATTAAGTGATTGATAACATGGGGATATCCTTGAATCTGGATAAATTATATTATAAATGTTTAATATTTATCCTTTATCTCATTTGATTGATTCTTTATATCATTATCCTCGTGCTTATATTATGTTGAAAGTCGTTTTGTATTTTGTAGTGCATAGATGGACTTGGTATGATTATGACCGAGGATTGTTCGGTATAATCATGGTAGTAATTGAAAACACGATTATCTTTGGTAGTAGTGCATGGATAATTTGTGGTCGTGATACTAATGAATATACGATTATCTTTGGTAGTAGTGCATGGATAATTTGTGGTGGTCGTGATACTAATGAATACACGATTATCTTTGGTAGTAATGCATGGATAATTCGTGGTGGTCGTGATAATAATGAATATCCTTGGCACAGAAAAGTGATACTAATGCGGGGATGATTCGATGATATGGATTAATTATTGGTGAGTCTCGACAATGAAATATTAATTCATGGATGTGGTAAAAAGTTATCTTTGGTAGTAGTGCATTGATAGACTTGGTATGATTATGACCAAGGATTATTCGGTATAATCATGGCCGTAATTGAAAACACGAATATCCTTGGCGATAGTGCATGGATAATTCGTGGTCGTGATACTATTAAGGCTGCGTCTCGGCATTATTGGTTTCTGAGTTGTATATCTTTGCTTTGTAGTGCAAAGATGAATTGTTAATGAATATCTTTGGCGGATATGAAGATGAATTTAATATTTTAATGATAAAGGTATTCAAGGTATCCTCACCTCTTTATCATATCGAGAGCGTACCCTAATTTCGAGAGGCGAAATTTCATAAGAAGGTGAGGTTATAAGACCCCGACTTTTATAAATAAAGATGAATTTTCTATAAATATTATTTTTGAATATTATGGAATAAATTTGATATAATGTTATAGTTGTGGGTAATATTTATAAATTTTGCAAAGTAAGCAAGTTGTTATAAAATATTCGTTTGGTCGGGAATATTCTTTTTGTCGGGGAATATTAAATGCGACTGGCTCAATCATTGGTGGACCCCTGGCGGAAGTATTTATCGTAGTTAAAAAGCGACAAAATTATCTTTCTATAAAAATAACGGCGAGAGGTGTTACCGTTAAAACTATTGAACTATCCCGGTAGTAAAAAAATGCGATGTCTGGCGTGGTTGCGTAGTAGTAGCACGGTATTGATTATTGATGCTTACGTGAGAAGTCACTAGCTATTATACTCAATTATTATTCTACGATAATTCTTTGCATCATATCTCTTATATTATTGATTCAATTATTGTCACGGTATCATCATCGTATAATATGTTATAGTATTAAATTATTAATTGAGGCGACAAGTTATAAATGATTAATAATTGTTGAAAGATTAAATATGTGTTGATTAAAAATAAAATGATTTGTGGTAATATTTATTCAATCCTTGATGTATATAAAAAGTACATTGTTATGAGGCGTTTGTGGTAAGTTTGATTATTTTATGGGGGGGCCATATGTCATCATCTAAAGTCCCTTCGTCGATAGTAATTACCTTCGTCAATAGTAATTACCTTTGTGAATAGTAATTACCTTTGTGAATAGTAATTACCTTCGTCGATAGTATTTACAACCGTCGATAGTAATTACCTTTATGAATAGTAATTACCTTTGTGAATAGTAATTACCTTTGTGAATAGTAATTACCTTCGTCGATAGTATTTACCTTCGTCGATAGTAATTACCTATGTGAATAGTAATTACCTTTGTGAATAAGTAATTACCTTCGTCGATAGTATTTACCTTCGTCGATAGTAATTACCTTCTTGATACTAATTACCTTCGTCGATAGTAATTACCCTTCATGAAATAGTAGTTGTCCTTGATATTACCAAGAGTTAAGCGCCTCTTGATTGTTCCAAAGGTTAATTACCCCTTCATGAAATAGTAGTTATCTCTTGATATTACAAAGTCGTTTTGACCCCGTTAAGACCAAGAGCCACCCTTAGTTTTTCTATAAATAGAAAGCTCATTCCTTCATTATTTCTTACGAATTCTTTGAAACTCTAGAGAGAAACTATAGAGAGAAAGAAGAAAAGTATTTTGCTACTTCACTTTTCCAATATTTGGCTCTTCTAAGGTAAGGGATATTATTTGTTGTACCGTAAGGGTGTTATTCTTTCTTATTCATGAAGAGAACTTACATTATTCCATTCTTTATTATTAGGTTGGAATAACTTGTATATCTGGCGTCATACCTATACATAACTTTGTATCACGTGGCATACCACATACTTGGTGAAATCCTTATGTTATTCCATTCTTTATTTATTACTGTTGGAATAACTTTATATCGTGGACTCCCCTATACTTGGTGAAATCCTTATATTATTCCTTCTTTATTATTACACATTGGAACATCACATGCATGTGTTTTACAGGATTCGCATTGGTGGAATATCTCTATTATTATTTTGTTGGAACATCACATGCATGCATGTTTTTCATGGGACTGATTCCGATTATTTATTATTCTATTGGAATAACTTTTGCACATGCGATTATCGCATGCATGGTGATTTCTTTTGTTATTCCATTCTTTATTATACCCGGTTGGTTAAAACTTTGACTTCTATACTCCATGAAATTAGTAGAATATTCTTGATATTTGTGTTTCATCGATATCTTTTCATGGAAATATTCTTACGATCATTCTTGAATTTTACTCTACAAAGCGATATCATGTTGACAATTTGGGCGTTATTAGTTTCTGAATAAATTAATTAAATGAACTTGTTTTAGTGAATTATTATGTCATTGTCATCATCATCCTCATATTATATTATGTTATCTTTGGCTTACGTGCATAGATGAACTTAGTATGATTATGACCGAGAGATCATTCGGTATAATCATGGCTTGATATAAATGATGTGACAAAAAAGTCCTCGGTGGCACTGTAATGCGGTGATGGATAGTTTTTGGTATGATTATGACCGGGGTGATTCGGTATAGTCATGACCATTGATAATTTGATGAAAATCCTTAAAAGTAGTACGGGGATGATTAGATATTGTGGTTTATTCATTAAAGCGAGTCTTAGTGATAAAAATTGATGAAAACCTTTTAAAACCTAAAAGATAGTAGACTTTATTTTCTACTTGACTCTTTTAATGGATTGCATATTCATTGCTATGATTAAAGCTGGTTGTCTATTGTATTTTATCGGTTTTAACATTGTTGAAGACTATTGATAATTTATTACGCATTATCTTAGTTATAATATTGTAAGACCCCAACTTATTATTAATGAAATTTAATTTTCTCTATTTATTATTTTGAAATAGTAAGGGTTGATTTGATTAATGTGGATAGTTAGGGGTAAAATCATAAATATTTCAAAATAAGCAAGTGGTTATAAAATATTCATTGTTGTCGGGGAATATTCGTTTGGTCGTGGAATATTAAATCTTTATCGGGGAATATTAAATGCGACGGTAGCGACCGTGTGGGCCCATGTGAGCGATTGGATGATGAAAAGCGACAAATATAAGTTGTTTAAAAATAGCAGGCGTGGTTATTCTGAATTAAATCTTTTTAAAATACCGGTGGTTAAAAAACGATGTCTGGCGTTGTTGCGGTAGCACGGTATTGCACCAATTATTGATTCTTACGTGAAGGCACTACTCGATAATGGTTATAGTAATTCTTTATTCGATATTTTATTTTATTGAGTTAATAATTCTTTGCGTTGATATTTTATATTCTTTGTTGTTTGATAATTGTCATTACGGTATTTTTCATTATCGAAGCAATAATTCATATTATCTGAATAATATTATTAGATAACATTATTGGCGATGTCTAGAAAGTTACATCTAAGGAGAGGTTTGGTCACCTAATTGCTTGAGATAAGGAGAAATTCTTATTGGAAAGCCCCTCTTTCTGAAGCGCACGGTTGTCGATATTGTGATTACGTAATATTATTTGTGAATAATTAATTATTGATTCATATGATGAGGAAAATATTGATTTTATGTGGATATAGATGGAGAAAAATTTTAATGTGACAATTGTTGAAAATTGAAATTTTATCTTTTTACGATAAAATAATTCATTTAAATATATTATTATATTTTAATAATATAATAATGGTGATATTTTACAACGAATGTGGGATATATGAGTATCTGAGGAGGAAGAGTATTTTTGTTGCAATAAATGTTTTAAAACATGTTAAACATGTAAATTGGACCCCATTTATTATTTGAAATTTGATTATAGCTTTGTAAAATCGCTTGGTTTGTGGATTTCGGTCAATTTTACATTTGGAATTTGGAAAAACTTTCTTACGCAAAGTTGTAGAGAATTGAATTTCCTATATAAAAGTAGCGAGATTGAATTTTACGATAAAAGGACTATTTATTATGAATTATTGAAGTTAGAAGCTCAAAATAATTGATTTTGGAAGTTTTAAATATTTATATTAAGAAAAACGTTTTTTTGTGTTTGGTGGGCATCTTTAACATGTGTCATGTTGCTGAATTCAGATGCTTGATGCGTGGGAGGAATATAAAAAAATTATATATATATTAATTTATTAAATTTTTACGCTTTGGTGTTCAAGCATTTTCTATAAATAGGGTCTTAGGTTAGAATTGAAAATCACACGAAGCTGAAGTTTTCTCTCTCTATATTATCGGCGTATTCTTGTGAGTATTTTGAGTATACTTTGAGTATTGTTAGGCGGTCTGAGTTCAAGTTCCTTTTATATGTCAGGTATTAAATTTAGAAATCTTAATCTTTTCGAGGTAAGGGATGTTATTTTCTTCTCGAATGATATTATTTCTTCAATATCATTATCTTTGAAATATTGGTTGGAACTTTTTATCAAATTTGGAACTTTTTCATGTCGGGGTTATTATTCATGAGTTCTTATTCACGAGTTCTTATTCATGAGTTTCTATATCATGATTCTTATTAAGCGTGAAGATGTTTTTTGTGGAATTTCTATCTTTTGGTGTCGGAGTTACTATTCACGTATCTGATTCTTATTCACGAATCTGACACTATTCATAGAAAAATGAAATTTCTTCTTTTTGTCCAAAATATCTATTACGGATACTAGCTTTGATTGTATCCATGTTTTGATCATTCTTGAATTTTACACCACTATGATTATTTTTGAGGTATTTTTTGGACATGGATAAAACAAAGTACGAATCCTTAATCCTTAATCCTTGTCATTTTGTTTCCTTTGGATTCGTTTCTTAAAAAATATTTTCATCATCCTCGGTCTTAAATGATGATATTATTGAATATCTTTGGCACTGTAGTGCAAAGATGAATGATTTCTGAAGAATATCTTTGGCGTAGTGCAAAGATGAGCAGTGTTTAGATGAACATGACCCGGTGATGAATATCTTTGGCTTGTAGTGCAAAGATGAATATTTGATTCAGGATGTATATTGATTGATGTTACGGGGATAAAAGATGAGCGATGAACTTTTAAATTCATACATAGAAGATAGTAGTTTGCATTCTCTCTTAACTCTTCTAATGAATTATTATTTCATTGCGAATATTGATTTAAAATTTGTTGTCTATTGTATTCTATTAGATTTTTCCTGTTGAAGACTAACGATAATTTGTTGTATATTATCTTAGTCATAATATTCTTTCTTGGGCTAGTTGAGCTCACCCTTTTCCTTTTGTTCCATTTTTTTCTCGGGGAGGCGAGAATATAGCGAGTGCTGAGTCGGGGGTATGGAATGAAGGTTTTAGAGAGTTGTTTAGTAGTCCTCACCATTTTTGTAAAATAATGTATCGATAAATGTGATGAGGATTTATTTGAGTATAGATATTATCAGAAGATAATATTTGTATTTAAACTCTGAGTTTCTTGTTGTAATAATAAAGTTGTAGTTGTTTACATACCATGTATATTGACAACTCGAGAATGGGTGATGTATACCTATTTTGGGGCGTCGCGGTTAGTATCGAGCTTAGGGATATGATCTCTGGCGGAGATCGGGGAATAGAACTAGGAGGGAGAGGCGAGTAAATCCTTAAGCTAGTGTGTCCTACTAAGCTTATTTGTTAGTTGGTCGTATATAAGGATATTATGTGATATATTGATTTCCTTAATTAACCCTTGTTTTATGATGGTATTTGAGAATGTGTTGAGAATATTAATGATGGAAATGAGGCGAGTAGAGGCGCTTTGTACTCACCAGCGAGGAGAAGCGTGCTGCAGTGGCAATGTTCCTCCTGTGAACAACACCTTTGGCGAGATGATGAGCGAGGGGATGTTTAGAAGTTTTTTGCGGTTCATGCAAAATCGAGACGAGGAGACTTCGTGTTCAAAATCTGAGGAGAAATGATAGCAATTCACGGGTTGTCACGACCAAGCGAGTTCGAAAAGTTGGGACCACGAATTTAAAGGAAAGCGGATCCGATCATGGCGGAAACATGGGTCAAACAAATTACCAAGATATTCGATGTCTTGGGATGCGGAACGAAGGTTCCATTCGCCACCTTTATGTTAAGTGGCGCGGCGGACTCTTGGTGAGATGCGTGAAGCGTACCCATCCGGCCCTTTTCGGTATGTCTTGGGGAGGCGTTTGAAAGCTATTTAATGACAAATACTTTCACGAAAGTGTTCGTCGTATGAAGGAAGTGGAGTTCATCAGATTGGAACAAAACAACATGGCGGTGTCTCGATGCGAGGCAAAGTTTGCGAGTTATCGAGTTTGCACCTCATTTGGTGGAGAATGAGGAGCATTATGCGCGGATGTTTCGAGAGGTTTGAAACCGGCATACGTCAATATCTCATTTCTCATAAATTTTCTCTCTATTCGGATGTTGTTAGCGAGGCTCAATTGTTAGAAGCGAGATACTTGAGTATATTGTTGAGGACCATAACGAGGATCGTGCGGAGATAGCGATCAGCAGAATAATGATAACGGTGGAGAAAAGCGAGACGGACAAAAATGGTAACCACTCTGGTGGTAATCATAGCCATGAAAATAGAAGAAAGCGAGTCGGGAGGAGATTTTTAAAAAGGAGATTTAACAACGACCGTGTGAAGGCGGCGGTCTTGCGTGACAAGCTGGTTCTAAGGAGGAGAAACGACCACCGGTCATATATATTACAAATCACGGAAAAGAGGACATATCGGTCAAGCGCCCTGACGAGTTCAAGGTATGCTATAATTGTGGAAAGGAAGGACATATCGCTCGAGATTATGCGATAGCGAAACCTAGTTAGTGAGGGACGGTGACTCAAAATTTATCCCCCGAAAAGTCAAAGTCAGCGATTAAGGGAAGGCGTTTGTTGTATTTGGTCAAAATCGAGGAACCAAGCGAGGTGATCACGGGTAAGCTATTTATAAATTCTTGCGAAGTTTATACCTTACTTGATCTGGGGTGCTACCCATTCATTTATCTCTCTGCATGTGCTCAGCGTTTAAACTTGACTCAGGAGAAATTAGACTTTGACTATCTGTGGAAACTCAGATTTAGGAGAAACTTTCATCACATCCTTTGTTTATAAATCTTGTTTGATTCAAGTTGGCACCATCACCTTACATTGACCTTATCTCTTTAAAGATACTTGCTTTTGATGTGATTTTAGGGATTGATTGGTTAACTACTCATCATGCCAAAATTGATTGTTTTTCGTAAGGTTGTTAGTTTTCATATTCTAACTTGACTTTGTTATGCAATTCAACAACTAAACCATTAAAATCAATCCTTTGTCATATCTAATCATAAAGCTATTCGTTTATTGAAAAAGCGGATGTCAAGCTTTCTTAGCCCATGTTATGGATTTGAATAAAGACACGTCAAATTTGAATAATATTCTGTTGTTATTGACTTTCTGGCGTATTTCTGAAGAACTTCCGGTCTACCCCGAGCGTGAAGTTGAATTCTTTATTGATCTTGAACTTAGTACAAAGCCCATTTCTAAAACCCCATATCGAATGGCTCTATTGAACTTGAGGAGTTAAAGGTCCAACTACTGAGAATTGTTGGACATCGGTTTCATTCGATCTAGTACATCTCCTTGGGGTGCTCTGTTTTATTCGTAAAGAAGAAGAAAGGCGGGAGTATGCGACTTTGTATTGACTATCGGGAATTGAACCATGTCACCATCAAGAATAGGTATCCTCTACCTCGTATTGATGACTTGTTTGACCGATTTGAGGGCACAATTCTTTTCAAAAATCGATCTTAGATTACGGATATCATCGGTGAAGATTAGGCGAGGATATTCAAAGGCGCCTTTAGAACTTCGATATGGGCATTATGAATTCTTAGTCATGTCTTTCGGATGACTAATGCTCTATGACTTTCATGGATATGATGAGCCAAGTATTCAAGGAATATTTGGATCGGTTCGTTGTTGTCTTTATTGATGACATCCTTATATATTCCAAAAGTCGTGAAGATCATGAGCACCATTTGAAATTTGGTACTCAAAGGCTTCGTGAAAACAAACTATATGCCAAATTGAAGAAATGCGAGTTACGGCTTGAGGAAGTAGCATTTCTCTTGGGCGATGGTGTCAAAACATGGAGTATCTGTTGATCCGTGAAGATTGAAGCAATACAAAGTTAGAGACAGCAGAAGTCGGTGGTGAAATCACGTAGTTTTTTGGGCTTATTTGGTTATTATCGGAGATTCGTGGAAGGGTTTTCTCGAATCGCTACTCCATTAACTTCGGCTAACTTCGGAAGGATACAAAAATTCGTTTGGAGCGAAGAATGCGAGAAGAGTTTCAAGAGCTTAAGAGGAGACTTATTTATTTTGTTCTAACAATACCATCTGGTTCGGATGGATTTGTTATCTCTGACGATGCTTGGGCAAAGGGTTAGGATGTGTTCTCATGCGGCGTGGGAAAGTCATAGCCTATGCCTCGCGACAACTTAAAAAGAGTATGAGAGGAATTATCCTACTCATGATCTAGAGTTAGCGGCCCGATCGTTTCGCGCTAAAGATATGGAGGCACTATCTATATGGGGAGAAAGTGGAGATATATTGGACCATAAAAGCCTTTAATATTTCTTCACTCAAAAAAAGAACTCGACATCTGGCGGTGACGTTGGCTCGAGCTATTGAAAGACTACGACCACATTATTGATACCATCACGGAAAAGCGAGCGTGGTAGGTGGCGCGCGTTGAGTAGAAGATCATATGCGAGGAGCGAGTGCGATGATGTCAAGTATCGCATAGAGCCGACTTTAATAGAAAAAGTTAAGGTTGCTCGAGCCCGCAGGCCCAGGAGGTGATCGTATGAAGAAGAAAGTACAAGAAGGGGCTATTAGGAGCGAGAATTGATGAAGAAGGAATACTTGAGTCCACTCTAGACTTTGTGTTCCTAACGACTACGATTTGAAGTACAAGATTATGATGGAGGCACACAATACACCATTTGCAATCCATCACTGGAAGTACTAAAATGTATCGTGATCTTGACATACATTTTGGTGGAACAATATGAAGAGAGAGATTGCAAAGTTTATCTCGATGTGTTTAACTTGTCAGCGTGTAAAAGCGGAGCATCTGGTACCTAAGGGTCCGTTGCAACCACTTGAGATTCCGAAATGGAAGTGGGAACACATTACCATGGACTTCGTTACGGGTCTTCCTACGGTTTCTCAAGGCATCAATACTATTTGGGTTATTGTTGATAGATTAACCAAGTCTGCTCATTTCTTGCCGAATCGGGAGACTTATTCCTTGAGCGTCTTGCTAGTATATGCGTGAATGAGATTGTGAGGTTGCATGGCATGCCGGTATCCATAGTTTGGATCGTGACCCAAGATTCACTTCAAGATTTTGGGTTAGCTTGCAAAAAGCTATGGAGCGCAGATTTGCGATTTAGTTGGCATACCATCCCCAAGCGGACGGACAATCGAGAGAGGACTATTCAAACTCTTGAAGATCTATTAAGACTACTGTGTCCTAGACTTGAGGGTAGTTGGGATAAGTATTTACCATTGGTGGAATTCTCCTACTGACAGCGAGTTATCGGCAAGTATAGGTGTGGCTCCATTTGAAGCATTATATGGACGAAAATGTCATTCTCGATATGTTGGGATGAGGTGGGTGAAGCAACATTGTTGGGACCGAGTTAATGCGTATGACTCTGAAAAAGATCCAAATGATTGACAAGCGTATACAAAGCGGCACAAGATCGACAAAAGAGTTATGCGGATCTTCATCGAAAGGGCGTGGAATTTAGTGTAGGGGATCATGTATTATTTGCGAGTTGCTCCATGGAAGGGAGTTACAAGATTTGGGAAGAGAGAAAGCTCGATCCACGATTTATTGGTCCATTTCAAATTCTTGACCGAAGTAGGAAATGTAGCCTATAGACTTGCGTTACCTCAAAGTATGTCTCGTGTTCATAATGTGTTTCACATATCGTACTTCGTAAATATGTGAAAGACCGAACCACGTTATAGAAGTTAGAAGCCGGACGAAATAGTAGAAGACTTAGCGTATGAGGAGGTACTGTCAAGATCTTGGATAGGAAGGGGCATGTCCTACGCACAAAGGTCATACCACAAGTTAAAGTTTTGTGGAGGAATCATCTTTATAGAGAAATGACACAGGAATTGGAAGCGGAAATGAAAGCGAGGTATCCTCACCTTTTGAAAACACAGTGCGTCGTCGATTTCGAGGACGAAATTTCATAAGGAGGGAGGTTGTAAGACCCCAACTTATTATTAATGAAATTTAATTTTCTCTATTTATTATTTTGAAATAGTAAAGGTTGATTTGATTAATGTGGATAGTTAGGGGTAAAATCATAAATATTTCAAAATAAGCAAGTGGTTATAAAATATTCATTGTTGTCGGGGAATATTCGTTTGGTCGTGGAATATTAAATCTTTGTCGGGGAATATTAAATGCGACAGTTGACCGTGTGTGGGCCCATGTGAAAGCGATTGGATGAAGAAAGCGACAAATATAAGTGGTTTAAAAATAGCGGCGTGGTTGTTATTCAGATTAATCTTTGTTAAAATACCGGTGGTTAAAACACGATGTCTGGCTTGTTGCATGCGGTATTGCGGTATTGCACCAATTATTGATTCTTACGTGAAGGCACTACTCGATAATGGTTATAGTAATTCTTTATTCGATATTTTATTGAGTTAATAATTCTTTGCGTTGATATTTTATATTCTTTGTTGTTTGATAATTGTCATTACGGATATTTTTCATTATCGAGCAATAATTCATATTATCGAATAATATTATTAGATAACATTATTGGCAATGTCTAGAAAGTTACATCTAAGGAGAGGTTTGGTCACCTAATTGCGCTTGATGAGGAGAAATTCTTATTGGAAAGCCCCCTTTCACAGGGAGCTGCACGGTTGTCGATATTGTGATTACGTAATATTATTTGTGAATAATTAATTATTGATTCATATGATGAGGAAAATATTGATTTTATGTGGATATAGATGGAGAAAAATTTTAATGTGACAATTGTTGAAAATTGAAATTTTATCTTTTTACGATAAAATAATTCATTTAAATATATTATTATATTTTAATAATATAATAATGGTGATATTTTACAACGAATGTGGGATATATGAGTATCTGAGGAGGAAGAGTATTTTTGTTGCAATAAATGTTTAAAACATGTTAAACATGTCGGTGGACCCCATTTATTAGTGAAATTTGATTATAGCACATGTAAAATCGCTTGGTTTGTGGATTTGGTCAATTTACATTTGGAATTTGGAAAAACTTTCTTTACGCAAAGTTGTAGAGAATTGAATTTCCTATAAAAAAGTAGCGAGATTTGAATTTTCTGATAAAAGGACTATTTATTATGAATTATTGAAGTTAGAAGCTCAGAAATAATTGATTTTGGAAGTTTTAAATATTTATATTCAGAAAAACGTTTTTGTGTTTGGTGGGCATCTTTAACACATGTCATGAAATTTGCTGAATTCAGATGCTTGATGCGTAGGAGGAAATGAAAAAATATATAATATTAATTTATTAAATTTTACGCTTTGGTGTTCTAAGCATTTTCTATAAATAGGGTGCTTAGGTTAGAATTGAAAATCACACGAAGCTGAAGTTTTTCTCTCTATATTATCGGCGTATTCTTGTGAGTATTTTGAGTATACTTTGAGTATTGTTAGGCGGTGCAAGTTCCTTTGACTTTATATCAGGTATTCGATTTAGAAATCTTAATCTTTCGAGGTAAGGGATGTTATTTTCTTCTCAAATGATATTATTTCTTCAATATCATTATCTTTGAAATATTGGTTGGAACTTTTTATCAAATTTGGAACTTTTTTCATATGGGGTTACTATTCATGAGTTCTTATTCACGAGTTCTTATTCACGAGTTACTATTCTTATCTTATTAATGAAGCGTGAAGATGTTTTTTTGTGGAATTTCTATCTTTTGGTGTCGAGAGATTCTTATTCACGTATACGGCACTATTCACGTATCTGACACTATTCATAGAAAAATGAAATTTCTTCTTTTGTCCAAAATATCTATACGGATACTAGCTTTGATTGTATCCATGTTTTGATCATTCTTGAATTTTACACCACTATGATTATTTTTGAGGTATTTTTGGACATGGATAAAACAAAGTCTGAATCCTTAATCCTTAATCCTTGTCATTTTGTTTCCTTTGGATTCGTTTCTTTAAAAATATTTTTCATCATCCTCGGTCTTAAATGATGATATTATTGAATATCTTTGGCTGTAGTGCAAAGATGAATGATTCTGAAGAATATCTTTGGTAGTAGTGCAAAGATGAGCAGTGTTTAGATGAACATGACCGGTGATGAATATCTTTGCTTTGTAGTGCAAAGATGAATATTTGATTCGGATGTATATTGATTGATGTTACGGGGATAAAAGATGAGCGATGAACTTTTAAATTCATACATAGAAGATAGTAGTTTGCATTCTCTACTTAACTCTTCTAATGAATTATTATTTCATTGCGAATATTGATTTAAAATTTGTTGTCTATTGTATTCTATTAGATTTTTCCTGTTGAAGACTAACGATAATTTGTTGTATATTATCTTAGTCATAATATTATTTTTCTTTGGGCTAGTTGAGCTCACCCTTTTCCTTTTTGTTCCATTTTTTTTCTCGGGAGGCGAGAATATAGCGAGTGCAAGTCGGGGTATGGAATGAAGGTTCTAGAGAGAGTTGTTTAGTAGTCCTCACCATTTTGTAAAATAATGTATCAATAAATGTGATGAGGATTTATTTGAGTATAGATATTATCTAGAAGATAATATTTGTATTTAAACTCACAATTTTCTTGTTGTAATAATAAAGTTGTAGTTGTTTACGTACCATGTATATTGACAACTCGAGAATGGGTGATGTATACCTATTTTGGGGCGTCACATCACATAGATGACCTTCCTTTCCATAATTAAAACACACTTTGGGTTGCTTTATACATTTTGGATGGATTTGTCCCTCCTATTCGCATTTGTAGCATACGACCGGTGGTCGTTCTCCTTCCTTAGAAACGAGTGTTGGTGTTGCTGTCTTTCCATCATTGTTGAACCTTCTCATTTTGAAATTTCCACTTGAGTCATTTCTTCTATTATCTTGGTCAGGATTACCACAGAAGCGGTTACCATTTCTGGCATATAATTTTCTCCACATTTGTTATCACTGCTTCGATGACTGTTGCCATTGGTATGAACACTATCGTTTTGTCGGCTGCTATCCTTTGGTTGGGATGACTCATTACCGTGCTCGAATAACTGAGCCCTATTTACAACATCTAAATATAAACAAAGTTTGTGAGAAATGAGGTATTGACGAATTTCGGGCTTCAAACCTCGCAGAAACATTCGCGTCATACGCTCCTCATTATCTACCAAATGGGATGCAAACCGGGATAACTCCACAAACTTAGCCTCTTATTGCGATACGGTCATATTTTTTTGTTCTAGCTTGATAAATTCCACCTCTTTCATGTGACGAATACCTTCTGGAAAGTACTTGTTGTTGAAAAATTCTTAGAACTTCTCCCAAGACATCTTAAGTGCGGTCAGATGAGTACATTTTACAGATTCCCACCAATAATCTGCCTCTCCGCGTAACATAAAGGTGGCGAAGGGAATCTTTTGCTCTTCAGCGCATCCCAAGACATCAAATATCTTGGTAATCTGCTTAATCCATGTCTCTGCCTTAAGTGGCTCTGGTTTTCCCAAAAACTCCGGTGGTCCCAACTCCTTGAATTGCTTAGCAGTGACCAGCCATGAGTTACCATTGTTTCCACCTGCATTTAGAATAGGAGTCTCTCTCATTTGGTGTCGCATGAATTGTAGAAAGCTCCTAAATATCCCATCATTCATCATTTGGTCGGTGTTGTTGTTTAGAGGAGGATTATTACCTTCTTGATGCACATTATCCTGATTATTGGTTGGCGATGTCTCAATGGTCGCATGTGCTCTATTGCTTATCTCAAAAATTTTAGATGTCATTCTCAAATACTGCCACCAAACAAAGGTTAATTAAAGAAATTGACATGCCACATGTTATTCCTATATTCTGATCGACCAATTAAATAACAAATAAGTTTAAGTAGGACATACTCGCGAAGGTTTTACTCATCTCTCCCCTCCTAGTTTTAACCTCAGATCTCCGCCAAAGATCATATCCCTAAGCTCTTATACCAACTGTGACTCCCCCATAATAGGTCCACACAACCCATTCTGAGTCGCCAAATACATGGTACAGAAATCAAATACAACTTCATTAATATAACTATTAATTATTGTGTAAAATACGATAAAACATACCCTGTGAGTTTCAAAATAGATATTGTAGTGTAGACAATATCCAAACTCAAATAAAGTCATCATTAAAATTATTATCACACTATTTTATAAAATAGTGAGGGCTACTAAAAACCATCTTGGACCATTACTTCACTCCTCGACTAGTCCCCAGCTACATTCTCGCCTCCTGAGAAGAACAATGGAATCAAAAAGGAAAAGAGTGAGATTAACTAGCCCAGTAAAGAATATTATGACTAAGATAATATAGAACAAATTATCCTTAGTCCTCAACAGGAAAAAATGTGATGCCCCAAAAATAGGTATACATCACCCATTATGAGTCGCCAAATACATGGTACAAAATACAAATACAAACTTAATTATACAACATGAGCTGAGAGTTATTACACGGATATTGTCTTATAGACAATATCCAAACTCAACTGGAGTCCCCATTATATTTATTATCACACTATTTTATAGAATAGTGAGGACTACTACAACCACCAACTCGGACCATCACTTTGTTCCCCGACTAGTCCCGTCTACGTTCTCATTTCCTAAAGAGAATAATGGAAGCAAAAGAGTGAGCTCAACTAGCCCAATAAGAAATATTACGACTAAGATAATGCAGAATAAATTATCATTAGCCTTCAACAGTGTTAAACTAATAAACAACAAGTTTAACTGCAGCGGAACAAGCAATCCATTAGAAGAGTCAAGTAGAGCATGATATCTAATATCTTCTATGATTTAAAAAGTTTATCATCAATTTTATCGCTGAGACTCAGCTCAATAAATAATCCATATCACTGAATTATCAATGCACTACGGGCCAAGGATATTCTTTAGTATCATGTCCACGAATTATCCATGCACTACGGACCAAGGATATTGTGACAACTCGAATTTTTATAAATTATTAAAATAAGAATTTAATAATTAAAATTCTTATTATGAGATGTTTGAGTTTGAGTAGGTATATATACGTGCTACATATTTTGAAATATGTGATCTGGTGTGAAGAGATATATATATATATATATATTCATATATTGGAAAAGTGAGGTTTAATAGTTAAGTTAACTATTGAAGAAATTAAATGAATTTGGTAATTATTTTAAATATTTATTGAATTAAATAAATATTTTAAATAAATTATTTATTGAGAAAAATAAATAATTTATGAAATTGTGGTATAATAATTTAGTTATGTGTGTATGATAATTAAATTAAAGCAAAGGTAAATTTTATTCTTTGAAGATTTAATTTAATGAATTAATTAAATTAAATGAATTGTTTAATATTAAAAGGAATGAATAAATTAAATAAAGTGATGTTTCTAATTTATTAATTAAATTAGATATATAATTATTTATTAATTATAAGTATAATGATAATAAGATTTTTATTATTAATATGAGTTATTTAAATTAACTAAACTCTGTTATTTAAATTAATCAACTAAGGGTGTGATATGAAACTATATAATATAAGATAATATAAAAATAATTTAGTTTGGGGGAGAAGGTGGTAGCCAAACAAGGCCTCATGGCCTTTTTGGCATTCAACTAACGTCTTTTGTTATTTTCTAACGGAAGAGCATTGGGGTGGCGATTTTTTATACACATCTTATTTTCTAAGGAGAAATAAATGAGAGGTTTAGAAAGAGGGCTTGGAAGAAGAGAGGAAATACAGTGGAAATTGAGAGATTAAGCCTATGAGATTTTGGCCAAGAGGAAGGAGATTCACCATCTTTTTGCTAAACCTATAATCTAGAGGATTAAAGGTATAATTTATCTAATTTTCTTTGCAATACATATTCTCTGTTAATTAGAAATTTCGTTGGATAGGGTTAAGATGTCGAATTCTATGTTTGTATGTTGCTGCTAAACTTGTTAGTTATCATCTATAATCATTGGTTTATGTTCAAATTCGTGAGAATTTGTTTGTAGGAAGAAAGGTAAAATAACAGTGTTTATATTATAGAATATGGCTTAGAAAGTACAAAATTTCATGGTCAATACTTGTTATAATGTGCAAATTGATGTTGTATTACGTTAGTATGTTAAGAAACACAAGCGGCGTAGTTTGAATCATGTTAATTGGTTAAAAAATGAAGTCGTGGCGATCGAATTCGCTAAATGTGTTTAAAACCTGAAAATATAACATGAACATTGAATTAGAACCCTTAAATTTATTTGTTAAAGTTTTTTAAATGTTAAAATTATTCTGTAGATGAGTAGCTCAGTGTTTCACGAGTTCATAGAATCGAAAACCAACTAATTCCGACTTGAAACGAAGAAGTTATGAAGATTTGAAGTTTGTACATTGAGAAAACTATTCTGTCTTGAAGGCAGTTGCAAGGTATGCAATTTTGGTATTACTAAAAGGTCATGTGGTAGCGGAAAAAGGGGTGACGCGCCCATATCTTCATTGTGTGTTGCTTTGACCTAGTTTGGTAAAAGCTTGACCATATCGTTTTCATCTGAACTCGATTAAGGTGATTCAATATGATCCGGAACGAGGACGAATAGACCTACAACTTTTGTTCTTTAAGGTTTTTAGTTTGAGGTCATTAGGAAGGGTCAAAATGGTCATCTTTAGGACTATTATGTTTTCGGAGGCAATCAGAGGGCATCGGGCATGCACGTATGCAAGTGTAGTTCTTTTGATGATAATAGATGTTGTTCTAAGTTATAGAACATGAATATTATGAAGTATAATGATGCTTAACATTAATAAATGATATATTAGATAAGTTGAATACGCATACTAAGCACACACAAGAGAGACAAATTGGGCGTGTGATGAATTAACGTCGAAACGTCGTGATACGTGTTAATGAACGTAAAAAGTGTTTTAAGTCAAATGAAATAGATATTATAAAATATAAAAAGGGTTTAATATAAAACCAATAATGATTCCTAGCTAGATTTAAACACTTGAATGAATTTCGAATATTACATAAGTCAAAAAGTTAACACAATTTAATTGAACATTGTGTGCTAACTAATAGGAAAGATTATGAGATGTGGAGTAGAGTTTACATTACAATTACTATGTGTTGTTATGTGACTAATAATTGATGTGTATAATTATATAATTGTGTAGGGCACGTGAAGTGCAGATAACTGTAAGCTGTTAAATGTTTATTGGTAAACAACGATCAAGGCAAGTCTTTCAGTTCCTATTTGTTATGTGAACTTGGTGATTAACTGTTTTAAATCTTTATTCCAAAGAGCATGATCTGTTATATATATGTTGAATGTATAAAATGTTAAAGTTAACTTATGACTACGTTGATTGAGTAAAGCATGTTGATTGAGTAAGGAACTCAATCTTTATACTTGATTATATGAACTATAACATGTATGTTATGTTAGTCTAATGTTATGAGATATATGTTGAGCATGTTATTATGTGCTATGTGATGCATGAAAACTGTTAGATTTTGATGGGCTGTCGAGCTCAACCTTGCAAATAACCATTTTTGTAGGTTAAGGATTGAAGGTAACACTATCTGCTACTTGAATGGCGTAGATCAGAAATAATACACGAAGATTAATATTTTAGCTAAAGTTGTTATTTCTTTATACCATGATTAAAATTCATGAGATGTATTAAATGTTTTATGATGTATAGTTTTATGTTGAGTTGTAAAGCTAAAGTTAGAGTTATCTGATATGTAAAGGTTATCGGATTGGAATGTAAAATTTTATATAACAACAGTGATAAAGTGAATCATAAAATAAGGTCGATTCAAAAATATGTAGATAATAAATGTTTTGATTCAGGGAATTATAGTAAAAAGACATAAAAGTTTAAATTATTCCGCATTTTATAAAGTTTAACATTGAATAATGATGTAAAATCAGAAGGTAGACGTGTTATTAACGACCGAAGTTGAGAATTAAATTGTATGAATTCTGGGGTCGTTACAGTTGGTATTAGAGTTGTAGGTTATAAACCTTAGGTAGGAGTACCGTAGGAGTACCGTAGGCTATAACCTTAGAGAAGGAAGATGAAGATAATGAAAGAATACGCTTAAATAAAGTTTGAACAATAAGAAATAATTTAAGAAATTTATAAAGGAGGGATTAAAACATGTGTAAGAGGATTCAAAGAAGAATCTCGCAAAGTTATAAGGAATATGGAATTGGGGTTATCCAACTCCAATAATAAGGATGTAAGATGATAATAAATAGACAATGTCTATAAGAAGAGAATAATAAAGAAGTTAAGAATAAAAAAAAAGTTGTATTTAAGTATGGTACAATCATACTCTTTAATGGTTGATGTATGGTATCTGTGCTAAACGATTCCTTCATAGAGCGAAGGTATATACGAACTAGCAACTCGAAACCTAGTTTGTTGGTTGTTTGTGGGAAACCACTTAGCGTACCATATTGAAACTATTAGAGACTCGATGTGTATCACGTATAGAAAATGGATACATATGATGAAATGTTGAGCAATGTGAATGAAGTTAGAAATTCTTAAAGGAAGAATTGTTATATAAACAAGAAAATTCAAAGAAGAATCTTGAAGTGAAGAAAAAAAATGGGAGTTGCCTAACTCTAATACTCAAGATAACAAAGAATGTCGTAATGATGAAAAACGAAAGAAAGGGGATCGTAAAACAAAACGATCACGAGTTAAGAAAAGAATTTTAAGGGAAATGATTATAGAATAAGATCACGACGTGATCTGTTTAAGTTATAAAGGAAAGATGGTCTGTAATGTTTGAATAATTATAGCTTGATGCTATGAAGATGATGTACTATGAAATAGTACGAGATAACTCATGAGGAGTTATAGATAATGTGATACGAGTAATTCGTATCGAGCAAAGGGCAAGTTAAGAATAAGTTATGAGTAAGATAGAGTTAGGTGGGATTTCAATTGAGGACTCATGTGATGGCTGAGTTGTACAAATCTTTGTATGGGCGAGGGTTTTGTGCTTGCACTCAGTTTATCACATTGATAATCATTGGAATGTTAGTGTCGCGCTATCAATGTATATGGGGTGAAAAGGTGATTCTTTTCTCATGTGTATATTTGATAGTTAGAAACTATTAAGATTAGTCAGATATTATTAGGATTAGGTGCAGTTCTTAAAACTAATACATATGGTAAGTTCGTGACTCATACTAATATGGTATGTTTTGAACCCCTCAGCTAATGGACGTCTATGGTCTGACTAGGATAAGTTCTTAAACTCATATTATTGTGGTAAGTTCCTGAACTTCCAATGTGCGGTAAGTTTGATGAACTATACTGGGGATATAGGAGGATTATAAGTTGAAATACAAGAATATTTGGTGTAAAGATTGAAATTGATGGAGAAAATTAGGTATTCCAAATCTTTTAGCTTTGCTAGATTTTCAAAATTTATTTACTTCGTGCCAATGGTTATACTTTTGATTTTTGGAAAAAAATGTTGGGTCAGACTAGTAAACCAAAGAATTTTTTTTTTAAAAAAAACAGTGTTATTATTCGTATGTCTATGCTAATTGCTTTGGCTAGATAAAAATGATTTAAAATATATCAAAATATTTTTTTTATGTATCATCAATGCATCATGGAACCTGGTGCAGAGACGATAAAAAGGATGGAGTCATCAATGCAGTATTACTTAGTGTTGGATGCGATCTATGGATCGTCAACCCACTATGGTATGATGTAGTATGATAAAATCACCAAATGAGCGGAATCCTCAAGCGAATTTGTAAATACGATGCGGTATCATGACGTCATAAAAAGATATTTGAGATTTCTTTAAGATATGATATATATATATATATATATATATATATGTATATTTCGATTGATGTCCGAATTATTGTAGAAATCTATGCTATTTGATTCAGCTAGATGGATATTGAAAGATGTTCATGAAATTCAAGCGTTTATTGAAAAGTTATGCCAAACCAAATTGTTTTGGTGCAGATTCAGATGTTGAAAAGCTAAGGTGAACAACCCTATAAGGGGACATGTTTTCGGGGACAATGGTTCCAAGCGTAACGCATATAGTCGTTACAAAACACTACGTTGCGGCCCAACGTAGTGGTACAATAGGTTGGCCACCTAGTGTATGTGTGAAGGGTGTTTTCAGTCTTTGTGATTGATAAACACTTTGGTTTGCAGTGTGAAGGATTGAGTTGAAGCACTGGTAAACCGAGAATAGAGTTCATAGTCTTGTGACCCCTCAGCAGGATTTGGAATCTTTGAAATTCCTGTTATTCATATCGCTTCCCAATTATTGAGCAATTGTGGAAGATTCTTATTATTCTAAAAGGTGAAAGTGGAAAGGATGAGAAAATTAAGCAAAACATAATAATTTCAAGAAAGAATTGAAACTCCAGAAAGAAGAGAAATATGAAACTCTTAGAAGAGGAAGAGGTGAGGAATATGATGATCTTAGAAAGATCCTTAGAGAAAGAATTTGGTTGTAGAACCCAATGAATGAATAAAGTATTAACTTAAAATCTATTTTGATAGATTGAATGAATAAAGATTAATAAATAAAATTTTGAGGACAAAATTTGTAGAAGAAGGGGTGAATGTAATATCACGAGTGTTTATGAGTTGAGTATATGATAACGATCCTTAGAAAAGAAAATGAATGAGTTAAAGAATATATAATACTCAAAATATAATTGAGTTCAAGGGAAAGTTATGAAATAAAACTTACAAGAATTTATTATAAAGAATGGTGGGAGTAGGAAATATAAAACCTATATTAAGGTAATGTGTTGAAGTTATTCAACGAAGAGATTTGATGAAAACACGAGTAAGGTAGGGTTTTGGTGATTAGAGGACGGAATCCTTATAAGGGGGGAAGATGTGACAACCTGAATTTTTATAAATTATTAAAATAAGAATTTAATAATTAAAATTCTTATTATGAGATGTTTGAGTTTGAGTAGTATATATATCGTCTATATATTTTGAAATATATGATCTAGTGTGAAGATATATATATATATATATATATATATATATATATATATATATATATATATATATATATATATTATATATTCATATTGGGAAAGTGAGGTTTAATAATTAAGTTAACTATTGAAGAAATTAAATGAATTTGGTAATTATTTTAAATATTTATTGAATTAAATAAATATTTTAAATAAATTATTTATTGAGAAAAATAAATAATTTATGAAATTGTGGTATAATAATTTAGTTATGTGTGTATGATAATCAAATCAAAGCAAAGGTAAATTTTATTCTTTGAAGATTTAATTTAATGAATTAATTAAATTAAATGAATTATTTAATATTAAAGGGAATGAATAAATTAAATAAACTGATGTTTCTAATTTATTAATTAAATTAGATATATAATTATTTATTAATTATAAGTATAATGATAATAAGATTTTTATTATTAATATATGTTATTTAAATTAACTAAACTATGTTTTTTAAATTAATCAACTAAGGGTGTGACATGAAACTATATAATATAAGATAATATAAAAATAATTTAGTTTAGGGGGGGGGGGGGAAGGTGGTGGCCAAACAAGGCCTTGTGGCCTTTGGCTTGTTCAACTGACGTCTTTTGTTATTTTCTAACGGAAGAGTACGTGGGGTGGCCAGTTTCTTATACGCATCTTAATTTCTAAGGAGAAATAATAGAGGTTTAGAAAGAGGGTTTGGAAGAAGAGAGGAAATACAGTAGAAATTGAGAGATTAAGCCTATGAGATTTTGGCCGAGAGGAAGGAGATTCACCATCTTTTTGCTAAACCTATAATCTAGCTGATTAAAGGTATAATTTATCTAATTTTCTTTGCAATACTTATTCTCTGTTAATTGGAAATTTCGTTTGATAGGGTTAAGATGTCGAATTCTATGTTTGTATGTTGTTGCTAAACTTGTTAGTTATCATCTATAATCCTTGGTTGATGTTCAAATTCGTGAGAATTGGTTTGTAGGAAGAAAGATAAAATAACAGTGCTTATATTATAGAATATGACTTAGAAAGCACAAAATTTCATGGTCAATACTTGTTATAATCTATGAATTGGTGTTGGATTACGTTAGTATGTTAAGAAACGAAAGCGGCGTAGTTTGAATCATGTTAAGAAATTGTTTTTTTGTAAATGGCGGTAGGTAGTCTTGCATTTGGTATTGCTAGGTTGGTTTGGTTGCTTGGAAAAAAAGAAGCAATGGCGTCCATGTGTCTGGCCGATTGTATTTGCTTTGACCTAGTTTGGTAAAACGGCCATAACATTTTCATACGAACTCCGATTAAGGTGATTCAAGATGATCCGGAACGAGGACGAATAGACCTACAACTTTTGTTTTTTAAGGTTTTTAGTTTGAGGTCTTTAGGAAGTGTCAAAATGGTCATCTTTAGGACTATTGTGTTTTCGGAGGCAATCGGAGGGCGTCGGGCATGCACGTATGCAAGTGTAGTGCTCTTGACGATAATAGATGTTGTTCTAAGTTATAGAACATGAATATTATGAAGTATAATGAT
This sequence comes from Panax quinquefolius, assembly GCA_020205615.1. NCBI lineage: Eukaryota > Viridiplantae > Streptophyta > Magnoliopsida > Apiales > Araliaceae > Panax > Panax quinquefolius. Next base: position 82,969,011 of record CM035173.1, on the reverse strand, counting down.
GCTTAACATTAATAAATGATATATTAGATAAGTTGAATACGCATACTAAGCACACACAAGAGAGACAAATTGTGCGTGTGACGAATAAACGTCGAAACATCGTGATACGTGTTAATCAACGTAAAAAGTGTTTTGAGTCAAATGAAATAGATATTATAAAATATGAAAAAGTGATACACGTGATGCATGAAAACTGTTAGATTTTGATGGGCTGTCGAGCTCAACCTTGCAAATAACCATTTTTGTAGGTTAAGGATTGAAGGTAACACTATGTGCTACTTGAATGGCGTGGATCAGAAATAATACACGAAGATTAATATTTTAGCTAAAGTTGTTATTTCTTTATACCATGATTAAAATTCATAAGATGTATTAAATGTTTTATGATGTATAGTTTTATGTTGAGTTGTAAAGCTAAAGTTAGAGTTATCTGATATGTAAAGGTTATCGGATTGAAATGTAAAATTTTATATAACAATAGTGATAAAGTGAATCATAAAATAAGATTGATTCAAAAATATGTAGATGATAAAGGTTTTGATTCAGGGAATTAAAGTAAAAAGATATAAAAGTTTAAATTATTCCGCATTTTATAAAGTTTAACATCGAATAATGATGTAAAATCAAAAGGTAGACGTGTTATTAATGACCGAAGTTGAGAATTAAATTGTATGAATTTTGGGGTCATTACAGATATTCGTGTTATCACTAATGGTCATGATCATGCCAACAACTGTCCATCAATGCACTATAGGCCAATGAGGACTTTTACCACATCATTTGTAACATTACGGGTCATGATTATACCGAATAATCCATGGTCATAATCATCCCAATCAATAGTCCATCTATGCACTACGAGCCAAAGATGACTTTCATCACAATATAATCATGAGGATGATGACAATGATATAAGAATTCAATTAAATGAAAGCAAAGGATAAATTTTAAACATTTATAAAATTTATCCAGAATTCAATAATGTCCAAATTGTCAACATGATACTACTTTGTGGAGTAAAATTCAAGAATAATATTGTATCAAAAATAATTTGGACCGAAAAGAAATTATTTTTTGTCATGAATAGTACCCCGGGTGAATAATTCGATGATGTGGATTATTTATTGAGCTGTGTTACAGCGATAAAATATTTATGATGAACTTTTAAATCATAGAAGATAGTTGATATCATGCTCTACTTGACTCTTCTAATGGATTGCTTCTTCTGCTGCAGTTAAACTTGTTATCTATTGTATTCTATCAGTTTTACACTATTGAAGGCTAACAATAATTTATTCTGCATTATCTTAGTCATAATATTCTTTACTGAGCTAGTTCCCTTTGCCACCTTCATGTTGCGAGGAGAGGCAGATTATTGGTGGGAATCTTTAAAACATACTCAACCTACCGCACTAAAGATGTCTTGGGAGAAGTTCCAAGAATTGTTCAATGACAAGTACTTTCTCGAAAGTATTCATCACATGAAGGAGGTGGAATTCATCAAGCTGGAGCAAAACAGTATGACCGTATCATAGTACGAGGCTAAGTTTGCGGAGTTATCCCGGTTTGCATCCTATTTGGTAGATAATGAGGAGCGTAACTCGAATGTTTCTATGAGGTTTGAAAACTGAAATACGTCAATACCTCATTTCTCACAAACTTTGCTTATATTCAGATGTTGTGAATAGGGTTCAGTTATTGGAGCGTGATAATGAGTCAACCCAACTAAGAGATAGCAGCCGACAAAGCGATAATACCAGTGGTAGCAGTCATCGAAGCGGTGACAACAAACATGGAAGAAATCAACATGCCAGAAATGGTAACCACTTCGGTGGTAATCCTGGCCAAGATAATAGAAGTGAAAATTTAAATAAGAGAATGTTCAATAATGATGGAAAGACAGCAGCACCAACACCCGTTTTTAAGGAAGGAGAACGACCACCAGTCGTATGCTACAAATACGAAGGGGGGGACACATCAGTCCAAACTGTACGCAAAAACCCAAAGCATGTTACAATTGTAGAAGAGAAGGTCACATAGCTTGATTTTGTCGTGTAGTGAAGTTAAGTTCAGCCGGGATGGAGACACCAAAGGCCGTCCCAGACAAGTTAAAGCCGGTAGTTCAAGGGAGAGTGTTTGTCATGACCTCCCAAAAAGCAAGGAACCCGAACGAAGTTATCATGGGTAAGCTAATCATAAACTCTTAAGAAGTCTATACCTTATTTGATACCGGTTCTATCCATTCTTTTATTTCACCTACTTGCGTTCAACGTTTAAATTTGACTCCATAGAAATTAGACTTTGACTTATCTGTTAAAACTCTGTTAGGAAAAACCTTCATTACATCCACTGTTTATAAATCTTGTTTGATTTAAATCGTCACCCTCACATTAGCTGTTAATCTTATCTCTTTGAAAATACTTGCATTTGATGTGATTTTAGGGATTGATTGGTTAACTACTCATCATGCTAAAATTGATTGTTTTCGTAAGGTTGTTAGCTTTCATATTCCTAACCAACCTATTATGCGAATTCAAGTAACCAAACCACTAAAGTTAATCACTGTCATATCAAGCCGTAAAGCCATTCGTTTATTGAAAAACGGATGTCAAGCTTTCTTAGCCCATGTCACGGATTTAAACAAAAATACATCAGATTAGAATGATATTTCTATTGTTAATAAATTTCCTGACATATTCCCTGTAGAACTTCCTGGCCTACCCCCAGAGCGTGAAATCGAGTTTTGTATTGACCTTGAACCCGGTACAAAATCTATTTCCAAACCCCCATATCAAATGGCTCCTACTGAACTTCAGGAGTTAAAACCCAATTGCAGGAATTATTAGACATCATTTTCATTCGTCCTAGACGTCTCCTTGGGGTGCTCCTGTTCTATTCGTAAAGAAGAAAGACGGAAGTATGAGCCTTTTCATTGATTATCGGGAGTTAAATCATGTCACCATCAAAAATAGGTACTCATTCCTCGCATTGATGACATGTTTGACCAGTTGCAAGGTGCCAAATTCTTTTCAAAGATCTATCTTCATTCCGGATATCATCAGTTAAAGATTAAAATTGATGACATTCCAAAGACTGCTTTCAGAACTCGGTACGAACATTACGAATTCCTAGTCATGTCTTTTAGATTAACTAATGCTCATGTTGCCTTCATGGATATAATGAACCGGGTATTCAAGGAATATTTGGATCATTTTGTGGTTATCTTTTTGATGACATCCTCATATACTTCAAAAGTCGTGAAGATCATGAGCAACACTTGAGGTTAATACTCCAAAAGCTTCGTGAAAACAAGCTATATGCCAAGTTGAAGAAATGTGAGTTCTGGCTTGAGGAAGTAGCATTCCTTGGGCATGTGATATCAAATCACAGAATATCTGTTAACCCAACGAAGATTGAAGCAATACAAAGCTGGGAGCAACCTAAGTCAGTAACCGAAGTACGTAACTTTCTGGGCTGAGTTGGTTATTATCGGATATTCGTGGAAGGATTTTCTTGAATCTCTACTCCATTAACTCAACTGACTCGAAAAGATACAAAATTCAGTTAGAGCGAGGAATGTGAGAAGAGTTTTCAAGAACTCAAGAGGAGACTCATTTCAGCACCTGTTCTGACAATACCATCTGGTTCAGATGGATTTGTCATATACGTCGATGCTTCAGGCAAAGGTTTAGGATGTGTTCTCATGCAACATGGGAAAGTCATAGCCTATGCCTCACGACAACTCAAAGAATATGAAAGGAATTATCCTACTCATGATCTAGAGTTGGCAGCAGTCATTTTAGCACTAAAGATTTGGAGGCATTACCTGTATAGGGAAAAGGTTGAGATCTATACATCATAAAAGCCTTAAATATTTCTTCACCCAAAAAGAACTCAACATGCGGCAACGACTTTGGCTCGAGATGTTGAAAGATTACGATCATACCATTCAATACTATCTTGGAAAAGAAAACGTGGTAGCTGACGCGTTGAGTAGAAGATCATATGCGGGTACGAGTGCGATATTGTAAATGTAAAGGCCCATTTTATATGACTTACAAAGGATGGAGATAGAGTTAAAGACTCCAGGGACCCACGTGATGATGTCAAATATACGAGTAGAACCGACTTTAATCGATAAAGTTAAAGTTGCTCAAGCTACAGACCTGGAGCTGATGCGGATGAAGAAGAAGGTGCAAGAAGGTGTTATTCCAGAAGCAAGAATTGATGAAGAAGGAATACTTCAAGTCAAATCCAGACTTTGTGTTCCTAACGACTCTGATTTGAAGTATAAAATCATGATGGGGGCTCATAACACACCGTTTGCAATCCATCCTGGAAGTACCAAAATGTATCGTGATCTTCGACATATATTTTGGTGGAGCAATATGAAGAGAGAGATAGCAGAATTTATCTCAAGGTGTTTAACTTGCCAACGTGTCAGGGCGGAGCATCAAGTGCCAAAAGGTCCATTGAAACAACTTGAAATTCAAGAATAGAAGTGGGAGCACATTTTCATGGATTTTGTTACTGGTCTTCCCAAGGTTTCTCAAGGCATAAATGCAATTTGGGTCATTATCGATAGATTAACCAAGTCTGCTCATTTCTTACCTATAAAAGAAACTTATTCACTTAAACGTCTTGCTCGTATATACATAAATGAGATTGTACGATTGCATGGTATGCTAATATCCATAGTTTCTGATCGAGACCCAAGATTCACTTGATGATTTTGGGTCAGTTTGCAGAAAGCTATAGACGCGAATTTACGATTCAGTTCTGCATATCATCCTCAAACGGACAGGCAGTCGGAGAGGACTATTCAAACTCATGAAGATCTATTAAGACTCTATGTTCTAGACTTCAAAGAAAGTTGGGACAAGTATTTACCATTGGTGAAATTTTCCTACAACAATAATTATCAAGCAAGTATAGCCATGGCTCCATTCGAGGCATTGTATAGACGAAAGTGTCGTTCTCCAGTATATTGGGACGAGGTGGGTGAAACAATGTTATTGGGACCAGATATGGTACGTATGACTACAAAAAAGATTCAAATGATCCGGCAACGTATACAAACCTCACAAGATCAACGAAAGAGTTATGTTGATCATCATCGAAGGGAAGTGGAATTCAATGTTGGAGACCATGTATTGTTATGTGTTGCTCCATAGAAATGAGTTACGAGATTTGGAAAGAGAGGAAAACTCAACCCACGATTCAGTGGCCCATTTAAAATCCTCGACCGAGTAGGAACTGTGGCCTATAGACTCGCTTTACCGCCAAGTATATCTCGTGTTCATAACGTTTTTCACATATCTATATTACGTAAATATGTGGAAGACCCGAATCACATTATTGAATTAGAACCAGTCGAGATAGCCGAAGATTTAACGTATGAGGAGGTACCTATCAAGATCTTAGATAAAAAGGAACATATTATACGCTCAAAGGTTATACCTCAAGTCAAAGTTTTGTGGAGAAACCACGATATTGAGGAAATGACCTAGTAGTTAGAATCTGAAATTAAAACAAGGTATCCTCACCTCTTCGACATACCAGGTACGTGCATCAATTTCGAGGACAAAATTTCATAAGGGGGGAGATTGTAAGACCTCGAATTTTATGAAATAAAAGTATTCAATTTTCTTATAATTATTCTATTTAGTAAATGGTTAAATTAATAAAAATTAAAAGTTGAGGGTGATATGTGAATATTTTACAAAGTAAGCAAATTGTCATAAAATATTCATTTAGTTGGGGAATATTCTTTTTGTCAGAGAATATCCGTACGACGACACAATTATTGGTGGGCCCCACAATGGAATAACTGTTGGATATAGAAAGCGACAGAAATAAACTTTTTATAAAAATAACGGCAAAACTTTTACGTTAAACTATGGAAATATCAGTGATAAAAGTACAGTAATACGCGTGGTTGCACAGTACCACACGGTATTGTACAGTATCTCTGATTATTGATGCTTACGTCAGAAGTCACACAGTTTTATTTAATAATTGTCACAGTAGTTGCTGTATAGTATCTCATATTATTGATTCAATTATTATCATTGTGACGCCCCAAAAATAGTTATACATCACCCATCTTGGGTCGCCAAATAAATGGTACAGAATTCAAATACAAACTTAATTAATACAACTGTCGTGTAAAATACGACAAAACATAGCTGAGTTTTTACACGAATATTGTCTCATAGAAAATATTCGAATTCAAATTAAATCCTTATTACATTTATTATCACACTAAACAGTGAGGACTACTAAAACAACCATCTCGGACCATCACCCCGTTCCTCGACTAGTCACGACTACATTCTCATTTCCTGAAGAGAACAATGAAATCAAAAGGGTGAGTTCAACTAGCCCAGTAAAAAATATTATGACTAAGATAATGCACAATAAATTATCATTAGCCTTCAACAGTGTTAAATTGATAAAATACAATAAACATAAAGATTAACTGCAGCGGAACAAGCAATCCATTAGAAGAGTCAAGTAGAGCATGATATCTGCTATCTTCTATGATTTAAAAGTTTATCATCAATTTTATAGCTGAGAATCAGCTTAATAAATAATCCACATCATCGAATCATCCCTGCACTACGACCAAGGATATTCATTAGTATCACAACCACGAATTATCCATGCACTATGGGCCAAGGATATACATGTTTTCACCAATGGTCATGATCATGCCAACCACTGTTCATCAATACACTACGGGCCAATGAGGACTTTTACCACATCATTTGTAACATTACGGTCATGATTAGACCAAATAATCCCATGTCATAATCATACCAATCAACAGTCCATCCATGCACTACGGGTCAAAGATGACTTTTATAACAATATAAGCATGAGGATGATGACAATGACATAAGAATTCAATTAAAAGAAAGCAAAGGATAAATTTTTAAATATTTATAACTTAATTTATCCAGAATTCAATAATGTCCAAATTGTCAATATGATACTGCTTTGTGGAGTAAAATTCAAGAATAATATTGTATCAAAAATGATTTGGACATAAAAGAAATCAATTTTTTTCATTAATAGTACCCCGGGTGAATAGTACCTGAGTGAATAGTAACACGTGAATAGTACTTCGTGAATAGTACTTTAGGAATAGTATTATGTGAATAGTAACCCGTAAATAGTACTTTGTGAATAGTACTTTATAAATAGTATCCTATGAATAGTACCCCGTGAACAGTACTCCGACATGAAAAGCTTAAAATTTAACAAGAATGTTCAAAAAAATATCCTTGTGAAATGATACTAGATGAAGCGCAAATTTCAAGGATATTCTACTAATTTCACGGAATATAGAAGCAATACTTTTAAAAAAATAAGTGTAGAATTAGGAATACGAAATGAAATAATATTACTCACATACTACACAATATGGAAGAAAATATTATTTCTTACTAATACTAAAAAAATAATATCTCTTACCTTAGAAGAAGACTAGATACTAGAATAGTGAAGTAGTAGACTACTCTTCTTCTTTCTCTCTATAACTTCTCTCTTTATAGCTTCTCTCTCTATAATTACTCTTGTGAGTCGTAGTGAGTTATTGAGAATGAAAGAAGAATGAGCTTTTATTTATAGAAAAATATAGTTTCGATAATTGCACGTTTTGGGGCTCGAATTATTAGAGTATAGTACCTTCATCTTTTCCTCCATTTTTAATTTAGTCCTACAAGTATTATCAAACTTGCACCACCTCACCTAATAGTACATCATGTGAATCAATAGTTCCATTCATGTGAACAAATAGTTATATGCATGTGAACTAATAGTAATTAATTGCTCATTTATCCAATTAATTATCTGATTGGTCAATTTAACCTCCAGAAATCAATTATTATCGAAATAAATGACGATTTCCACTAACACTAATAATCCTAACACAATAGAAATATTAATTTCATCTTTAATCAACACAAACTTATTCATCATTAATATTATAATTCACAGTATTTAACAACCAGATCATTCCCAGGAAAGAGGGGGCTTTCCGATAAAAAATTTTCCCTATTGGCGCGCAATTAGGTGACCAAACCCCTTTCCTCGATAGAACTTTCTAGACATCGTCAATATTGAAAATAATAATATGAATAACTTTTTTGTCTCAATTATTGATTTAAAAATATAAAATATTATGCAGATGATACTGTGATAATAATTAAATCAATAATATGAGAGATATTATCGCAACAATTCATGTAGTAATAATTAAGTATAATGAGTGACTTCTCACGTAAGCATCAATAATCAATATCGTGTGCTACTATGCAACCACAGATATTCTTTGTACTTTTTACCACCGGGTATTTAAGCAGTTTAACGGTAAAACTTTTGTAGTTATATTTATAAAAGACATTTAAATAGTTTTCTAACTCACAATAATATACATTAAAATGAATATTTCCTGATCAATCAAATATTTTATAACAACTTGCTTACTTTACAAAATTTGTAAATATTACCCATAACTATAACATTATATCAAATCCACACCCTAATATTCAAAAATATGTTTCAAGAAAAAAATAAATCTTTATTTATAAAAGTTGGGGTCTTACATAAGCCAAAAATAGTATGTGAAAATGGTTTTGTAACGAAACGAAAAGTATGGAACCATTAGAAAATGGTAATGAACATGAAAGTGATGAAATAAGGGTTTTCGGAGTTCAAAATGGCAAATTTGAGCTAAGATTTATGTTATGGCATATATATACATATATTTAATATATATATATACGAAGTAAGAATGTGAGTTATTCATGAAGCAAAGTGCGAAACTAATTTGCCAGTGAAATAGAATATTTGTGTATGAGGCAATGGGCCGAATTAACTTATGATCTATCAAAAAGATATAAAAATAATATATATAAAGGAAATGATATAGTAAGCTGTGCTTTACTATAAAAGCGATGTATTAGCTATTTAAATCTCAAATTTGTGAGTAATGGTAAAAGATATTTCTAAAAAGGAATATAAATGGTTTAAGCTTCAAGATGTAAAATATTTGCTTATTAAAATGTGTGATACCTTTATTAGATAATGATTAAAATATTATTAAATGGTTAATAATATTTTTGAATGATTAAGATTATATTAAAGGGATATAATTAACATATTATTAAGTGGTTAATAATATTAAGTGAAAAAATATTATTAAAGGGTTAATAATATTATACAAAAGTTTAAGATATTGGTTAAGTGATAGTAATATTATTAAGGGATAATGATATTACTAATGAGTTAAAGAATTGTTCAATGTTTGATTATGTGGCTAAATATTAGTTAATTTATTATTCGAGTAATAGTATTTTGATATAAAGTGTATTTTGCTAATTGAAGTATCGATCTTATTAATGATAGGTCTTTCATAAGAGACTAAATTAGATTGCTTAGTGGTAATCAGCGGTACATGCAAGTTTCCCTAACTCAAACTTGATTTGTATTTTCAAAGCATGTTAGTGAATAATTATTGTTGATTATTCACATCTATATTGATTATTGATTCGCATTTAGAGCATATTGTAAGACCCCAACTTTTATGAATAAAGATTATTTTTTTTCTCGAAATATATTTTTGAATATTATGGTGTGAATTTGATATAATGTTATAGTTGTGGGTAATATTTATAAATTTTGCAAGGTAAGCAAGTTGTTATAAAATATTCGATTGGTCGGGGAATATTCATTTTAACAGGGAATATTAGAACGATGGAAAAATAATTGGTGGACCCAATAACGGAAGTATTGTCGGAGTTAGAAAATGACAGAAATGTCTTTTTATAAAAATAACGGCGAAAGTTTTACCATTAAACTATTTAAATACACGGTGGTAAAAGTACAATAATACTCATGGTTGCATAGTAACACACGGTATTAATTATTGATGCTTACGTGAGAAGTCACTCAGTTATACTCAATTATTGCAACAGTAATTGTTGCATAATATCTCTCATATTATTGATTCGATTATTGTCACAGTATCATCTGCATAATATTTTATATTTTTAAATCAATAATTGAGATGACAAAGTTATTCATATTATTATTTGTAATATTGACGATGTCTAGAAAATTCTGTCGAGGAAAGGGGTTTGGTCACCTAATTGCGCGCCAATAGGAAAAAATTCTTATCGGAAAGGCCCCCTCTTTCCTAGGAATGATCTGGTTGTTAAATATTGTGAGTTATAATATTAATGATGAATAAGTTCGTGTTGATTAAAGATGAAATTGATATTTCTATTGTGTTGGAATTATTAGTGTTAGTGGAAATCGTCATTTATTTTGATAATAATTGATTTCTGGAGGTTAAATTGACCAATCGGGTAATTAATCAGATAAATGAGCAATTAATTGCTATTAGTTCACATGCATATAACTATTTGTTCAAATAAATGGAACTATTGATTCACATGATGTACTATTAGGGGAGGTGGTGCAAGTTTGATAAAACTTGCAAGACTAAATTAAAAATAGAGGAAAAGATGAAGGTACTATACTATAATAATTCGAGCCCCAAAACGTGCAATTATCGAAACTATATTTTCCTATAAATAGAAGCTCATTCTTCTTTCATTCTTACCAATTCACTAAGACTCACAAGAGCAATTATAGAGAGAGAAGTTATAAAGAGAGAAGTTATAGAGAGAAAGAAGAAGAGTAGTCTGCTACTTCACTATTCCATTATCCAGTCTTCTTCTAATGTAAGGGATATTATTTTTGTTCAGTATTCGTAAGAAATAATATTTTCTTCCATAATCTGTAGTGTGTGATTAATATTATTTCGTTTCATATTCCTAATTCTACACTCATTTTGTTAAGTATTGCTTCTATACTCCGTGAAATTAGTAGACTATCCTTGATATTTGCGCTTCATCCAGTATCTTTTTATGGAAATATTCATCTGGGCATTCTTGATAATTATTGATCTTTTCATACCGAAATACTATTCACAAGGTACTACTCATAAAGTATTATTCACGGGATACTATTCACAGAGTACTATTTCCAAAGTACTATTCATGAGTTACTATTCACTTGGGTACTATTCACCCGGGGTACCATTCATAACAAAAATTGATTTCTTTTCTGTCCAAATCATTTTTGATACAATATTATTCTTGAATTTTACTCCACAAAGTAGTATCATGTTGACAATTTGGACATTATTGAATTCTGGATAAATTAAATTATAAATCATTAAAAATTTATCCTTTTCTTTCTTTTAATTGAATTCTTATATCATTGTCATCATCCTCATGCATATATTGTTATGAAAGTTATCTTTTTCCCGTAGGGCATATATGGATTGTTGATTCGTATGATTATGACTAGAGATTATTCGGTATAATTATGACCGTAATGTTACAAATGATGTGGTAAAAGTCCTCATTGGCCCGTAGTTCATTGATGGACAGTGGTTGGCATGATCATGACCATTGTTGAAAACACGAACATCCTTGGCCCGTAGTGCAAGGATAATTCGTGATCGTGATACTAATGAATATCCTAGTGCAAGGATGATTAGATGATGTGGATTATTTATTAAGCTGAGTCTCAGCGATAAAATTGATGATAAACTTTTTAAATCATAGAAGATAGTAGATATCATGCTCTACTTGACTCTTCTAATGGATTGCTTGTTCCACTGTAGTTAAACTTGATGTTTATTGTATTTTATCAGTTTAACACTGTTGAAGGCTAACGATAATTTATTCTGCATTATCTTAGTCATAATATTTCTTATTGGGCTAGTTGAGCTCACCCTTTTTCTTTCATTGTTCTCTTCAGGAAATGAGAACATAGCCGGGACTAGTCGGGGAATGGAGTGATGGTCCGAGATGGTTGTTTTAGCAGTCCTCACTATTTAGTGTGATAATAAATGTAATGAGAATTGAATTTGAGTTTGGATATTGTCTATGAGACAATATTTATGTAAAAACTCTCAGCTCATGTTATATAATTAAGTTTGTATTTTTATTCAGTACCATGTATTTGGTGACCCAAGATGGGTGATGTATACCTATTTTGGGGGCGTTACAATTGGTATCAAAGCTTAGGGATATGATCCCTGGCTGAAATGTGAGACTAGAACTAGGAGGGGAGAGACGGGTAATTCCTTCGCTAGTATGACCTGCCTAAGTTTATTTAGAATTTAATTGGTCGGTCAGAGTATAGGGATAATATGTGATAAGTCAATTAACCCTTCTTTTGTGGCAGTGTTTGGAAATGGCATCTGAAAATGTTGAGATCAACAATGAAGCACATGAGACCATTGAGTCACCAATGATCAATACCCATGATAATGTGCATCAAGAAGAAAATAATCCTCAGGTAAACAATAACACCAACCAAATAATGAACGATGGGATGTTCAGAGGCTTTATGCAATTCATGCAACATAAAGCGAGAGCGGCTCCTGTTCAAAATGCATGTGGAAACACTGGCAACTCACAGATGGTCACCGCTAAGCAATTCAAGGAGCTGGGACCATCGGAGTTTTGGGGAAAGCCAGAACCACTTAAAGCAGAGACGTGGATAAAGCAGATCACCAAGATATTTGAGGTCTTGGGATGCTCCGAGGAGCAAAAGGTTCCCTTTGCCACCTTCATGTTGCAAGGAGAGGCAGATTACTGGTGGGAATCTGTAAAGCATACTCAACCTACCGCACTGAAGATGTCTTGGGAAAAGTTCCAAGAACTATTCAATGACAAGTACTTTCCTGAAAGTATTCTTCACATGAAGGAGGTAGAGTTCATCAAGCAAGAGCAAAACAATATGACCGTGTCACAGTACGAAGCTAAGTTTTTCAAGTTTTCCTGGTTTGCGTCCCACTTGGTTCATAATGAGGAAAGAATGACGCGGATGTTTCTAAGAGGTTTGAAACCCGAGATATGTCAATACCTCATTTCTCACAAACTTTGCTTGTATTCAGATGTTGTAAATAGGGCTCAGTTATTGGAGCGCGATAATGAGTTAACCCAACCAAGAGAGAGCAGCCGGCAAGTCGACAATGCCAGTGGTAGCAGTCATTGAAGCGGTGACAACAAACATCAACATGCCAGAAATGGTAGCCACTTCGGTGGTAATCATGGCCAAGACAATAGGAGTTGAAATTTTAAGAAGAGAAGATTTAACAATGATGGAAAGACGTCAGCACCAGTACCTGTTGATAAAGAAGGAGAACGACCACCGATCGTATGCTTCAAATGCGGAAGAGAGGGACACATCAATCCAAACTGCACGATGCAGTCCAAAGCGTGTTACAATTGCGAAAAAGAAGGTCACCGAGCTCGATTTTTTTGTGTAGTGAATCTAAGTCCAGTTGGAATGGTGACACCAAATGCCATCTCAGAGAAGTCAAAGCCGGTAGTTCAAGGGAGAGCATTTTTCGTGACCTCCCAAAAAGCGAGGAACCCAAACGAAGTCATCACGGGTAAGCTAATCATAAACTCTAGCGAAGTCTATACCTTATTTGATACCGATTTTACCCATTCTTTTATTTATTCTACTTGCGCTCAATGTTTAAATTTAACTCCAGAGAAATTAGACTTTGACTTATTTGTTGAAACCCTATTGGGAGAAACCTTCATTACATCCACTGTTTATAAGTCTTGTTTGATTCAAATCGGTAACCGCACGTTACCTGTTGATCTCATCTCTTTAAAAATACTTGCATTTGATGTGATTTTAGGGATTGATTGGTTAACTACTCATCATGCTAAAATTGATTATTTTCGTAAGGTTGTTAGTTTTCATATTCCTAACCAACCTATTATGTGAATTCAAGTAACCAAACCACTAAAGTCAATCGATGTCATATCAAGCCATAAAGTTATTCGTTTATTGAAAAATGGATGTCAAGCTTTCTTAGCCTATGTCACGAATTTAAACAAAAATACGTCATATTTGAATGATATTTCTATTGTTAATAAATTTCCTGATGTATTCCCCGAAGAACTTCCTGGCCTACCCTGGACCATGAAATCGAGTTTAGTATTGACCTTGAACCGGGTACAAAACCCATTTCCAAAGCCCCATATCGAATGACTCCTATTAAACTTCAAGAGTTAAAAACCCAACTACAGGAATTGTTAGACATCGGTTTCATTCATCCTAGTATGTCTACTTGGGGTGTTCATGTTCTATTTGTGAAAAAGAAAGATGGAAGTATGAGACTTTGTATTGACTATCAGGAGTTAAATCATGTCACTATCAAGAATAGGTACCCATTATCATGCATTGATGACCTGTTTGACCAGCTGCAAGGCGCCAAATTCTTTTCAAAGATCGATCTTCGTTCTGGATATCATCAGTTAAAGATCAAAACTGATGACATTCCAAAGACTGCTTTCAAAACTCGGTACGGGCATTACAAATTCTTAGTCATGTCTTTTTGATTGACTAATGCTTCTGCTGCCTTCATGGATATGATGAACCGAGTATTCAAGGAATATTTAGATCACTTTGTGATCGTCTTTATTGATGACATCCTCATTTATTCCAAAAGTCATGAAGATCATGAGCAACACTTAAGGCTGATACTGCAAAAGCTTCATGAAAACAAGTTTTATGCCAAGTTGAAGAAATGCGAGTTCTCGCTTGAGGAAGTAGAATTCCTTGGGCATGTGATATCAAATCATGGAATATCTGTTGACCCATCAAAGATTGAATCAATACAAAGGTAGAACAACCTAAGTCAGTGACCTAAGTACATAGCTTTCTCGGCTTAGCTGGTTATTATCAGAGATTCATAGAAGGGTTTTCTCGAATCGCTACTCCATTAACTCAGCTGACTCGGAAAGATATAAAATTCTGTTGGAGCGAGGAATGTGAGAAGAGTTTTTAATAACTCAAGATGAGACTCATTTCAGCACCTGTTCTGACAATACCATCTGGCTCAGAGGAATTTGACATCTACAGTGATGCTTCAGGCAAAGGGTTAGGATGTGTTCTCATGCAACATGGGAAAGTCATAGCATATGCCTCATGATAACTCAAAAATATGAGAGGAATTATCCTACTCATGATCTAGAGTTGGCATCAGTCATTTTTGCGCTTAAATTTTGGAGGCATTACCTGTATGGGGAGAAAGTGGAGATCTATACGGATCATAAAAGCCTCAAATATTTCTTCACCCAAAAGGAACTCAACATGCAACAATGACGTTGGCTCGAGCTGTTAAAAGATTACGATCATACCATTCAATACCATCCTGTAAAAGCGAACGTGGTAGCTAACGCGTTGAGTAGAAAATTATATGCGGGTACGAGTGCGATATTGTCAACGCAAAGGCCCATTTTGTATGACTTACAAAGGATGGAGATAGAGTTAAAGACTCCAGGGACCCACGTGATGATAGCAAATATACGAGTAGAACTGACTTTAATCGATAAAGTTAAAAGCTGTTCAAGCTACAGACCGAGAGTGATGCATATGAGGAAGAAAGTACAAGAAGGTACTATCCCGAAAGCAAGAATTGATGAAGAAGGAATACTTCGAGTCAACTCCAGACTTTGTGTTCCTAACGACCCTGATTTAAAGTATAAGATCATGATGGAAGCGCACAACACACCATTTGTAATCCATCCTGGGAGTACCAAAATGTATTGTGATCTTCGATATACATTTTGGTGGAGCAATATGAAAAGAGAGATCGCGGAGTTTATCTCAAGGTGTTTAACGTGTCAACGAGTCAAGGCAGAGCATCAAGTGCTAAAAGGTCCATTTCAACCACTTAAAATTCTAAAATAGAAGTGGGAGCACATTACCATGGACTTCGTTACTGGTCTTCCCAAGGTTTCTCAAGGCATAGATGCGATTTGGGTTATTGTTGATAGATTGACCAAGTCTGCTCATTTCTTACCTATGAGAGAAACCTAATCACTTGAACATCTTGTTCGTATTTACATAAATGAGATTGTAAGACTGCATGGTATGCCAGTATCCATAGTTTTTGATCGAGACCCAAGATTCACTTCACAATTTTGGGTTAGTTTGTAAAAAGCTATGAGCACGGATTTACGATTTACTTCGGCATATCATCCTTAAACGGACGGGCAGTCGGAGAGGACTATTTAAATTCTTGAAGATCTATTAAGACTCTGTGTTCTTGACTTCAAAGGAAGTTGGGACAAGTTCTTGCCCTTGGTGGAGTTTTCCTACAATAACAATTATCAAGCAAGTATTGGCATGGCTCCATTTGAGGCGTTGTATGGACGCAAGTGTCGTTCTTCAGTATGCTGGGATGAGTGTGGGTGAAGCAATGTTGTTGGGACCGGAACTGGTACGCATGACAACGGAAAAGATTTAAATGATCTGATAATGTATAAAGACCTCACAAGATCGACAAAAGAGTTATGGTGATCTTCATCGAAAGGACGTAAAATTCAATGTTGGAGAGCATGTGTTGTTACATGTGGCTCCATGAAAAGGAGCTACAAGATTTAGAAAAAGAGGAAAGCTCAATCCTCGATTTATTGGCTCATTTGAAATCCTCGATTGAGTAGGAACTGTGGCCTATATAGACTCGTTCTACCGCCAACTATGTCTCGTGTTCATAACGTTTTTCACATATCTATGTTACGTAAATATGTGAAAGACCTGAACCACATTAATGAATTAGAATCGGATGAGATAGCGGAAGATTTAACGTATAAAGAGGTACCTGTTAAAATCTTGGATTAGAAGGATCATATTCTATGCTCCAAGGTTGTACCTCAAGTCAAAGTTTTGTGGAGAAACAACGATGTTGAGGAAATAACCTGGGAGTTAGAATCTGAAATGAAGTTAAGGTATCCTCACCTCTTTGACATACCAGGTATGTACCCTGATTTCGAGGATGAAATTTCATAAAAAAGGGAGGTTGTAAGACCCCAACTTCAATGAATAAAGATTATTTTTTTTCTCAAAATATATTTTTGAATATTATGGTGTGGATTTGATATAATGTTATAGTTGTGGGTAATATTTACAAATTTTGCAAAGTAAGCAAGTTGTTATAAAATATTCGATTGATCGGAGAATATTCGTTTTAACAAGGAATATTCGTACGATGGAAAAATCATTGGTGGACCCCACAACGGAAGTATTGTCAGAGTTAGAAAATGGCGAAAGTTTTACCGTTAAACTGTTTAAATACCCGATGGTAAAAGTACAATAATATGTGTGATTGCATAGTACCACACTGTATTGATTATTGACGCTTACGTGAGAAGTCACTCAGTTATACTCAATTATTACTACAATAATTACTGCATAATATCTCTCATATTATTGATTCAATTATTGTCACAGTATCATCTGCATAATATTTTATATTTTTAAATCAATAATTAAGACAAAAAATTTATTCATATTATTATTTGCAATATTGACGATGTCTAGAAAGTTCTGTTGAGGAAAGGGGTTTGGTAACCTAATTACGCGCCAATAGGGAAAAATCCTTATCGGAAAGCCCCCTCTTTCCTGGGAATGATCTGGTTGTTAAATATTGCTAGTTATAATATTAATGATGAATAAGTTCATGTTGATTAAAGATGAAATTGATATTTCTATTGTGTTGGGATTATTAGTGTTAGTGGAAATCATCATTTATTTCAATAATAATTGATTTCTGGACATTAAATTGAACAATCGGGTAATCAATCGGATAAATGAGCAATTAATTGCTATTAGTTCACATGCATATAACTATTTGTTCACATGAATGGAACTATTGATTCACATAGTGTACTATTAGGGGAGGTGGTGCAAGTTTAATAATACTTGTAGGACTAAATTAAAAATGGAGGAAAAGATGAAGGTACTATACTGTAATAATTCGAGCCCCAAAACGTTCAATTATCAAAACTATGTTTTCCTATAAATAGATGCTCATTCTTCTTTCATTCTCACCAATTCACTAAGACTCACAAGAGCAATTATAGAGAGAAAAGCTATAGGGAGAAAGAAGAAGAGTAGTCTGCTACTTCACTATTCCAATATCCAGTCTTCTTCTAAGGTAAGGGATATTATTTTTGTTCAGTATTCGTAAGAAATAATATTTTCTTCCATACTCTATAGTATGTGAGTAATATTATTTCATTTCATTTTCCTAATTCTACACTCATTTTGTTAAAGTATTGCTTCTATACTCTGTAAAATTAGTAGAATATCCTTGATATTTGCGCTTCATCCAGTATATTTTCATGGAAATATTATTCTGGGCATTCTTGATCTTTATTGATCTTTTAATGCTAAAATACTATTCATCAGGTACTATTCATAAAGTACTATTTACAAGGTACTATTCATAAAGTACTATTCATGGGGTACTATTCATAGAGTACTATTCATGAAGTACTATTCATGGGTTACTATTCACTCAGGTACTATTCACTTGGGGTACTATTCATAACAAAAATTGATTTCTTTTATGTCCAAATCATTTTTGATACAATATTATTCTTGAATTTTACTCCACAAAGAAGTATCATGTTAACAATTTGGACATTATTGAATTCTTGATAAATTAAATTATAAATCTTTAAAAATTTATCTTTTGTTTTCTTTTAATTGAATTCTTATATCATTGTCATCATCCTCATGCTTATATTGTTATGAAAGTCATCTTTGGCTCGTAGTGCATAGATAGACTGTTGATTGGTATGATTATGACCAGAGATTATTCGGTATAATCATGACCGTAATGTTATAAATGATGTGGTAAAACTCCTTATTGGCCCATAGTGCATTGATGGACAGTGGTTGGCATGATCATGACCATTGGTTAAAACACAAATATCCTTGGCCCGTAGTGCATGGATAATTCGTGGTCGTGATACTAATGAATATCCTTGGCCGTAGTGTAGGGATGATTCGATGATGTGGATTATTTATTAAGCTGAGTCTCAGCGATAAAATTGATGATAAACTTTTAAATCATAGAAGATAGTAAATATCATGCTCTACTTGACTCTTCTAATAGATTGCTTGTTCCACTGTAGTTAAACTTGATGTTTATTGTATTTTATCAGTTTAACACTGTTGAAGGCTAACGATAATTTACTCTGCATTATCTTAGTCATAATATTTCTTACTGGGCTAGTTGAGCTCACCCTTTTGCTTTCATTATTCTCTTCAGGAAATGAGAACGTAGCCGGGACTAGTCGGGGAATGGAGTGATGGTCTGAGATGGTTATTTTAGCAGTCCTCACTATTTAGTGTGATAATAAATGTAATGAGGATTGAATTTGAGTTTGGATATTGTCTATGAGACAATATTCATGTAAAAACTCTCAGCTCATGTTATATAATTAAGTTTATATTTGTATTCAGTACCATGTATTTGGTGACCCAATATGCATGATGTATAACTATTTTGGGGGTGTCGCACATGTTGCATATGTTCATCGGGTATGAAAGGCTGATCGCCTTTATTACCATAAGGCTCAGTTAAATTTGTTTATGGTCATTGTTGACCACTCAACATAATTATTCAGTTATTCAGTTATTGAAGTTTTGATTCATGCTCTTTTACAATTATATTACATTGTTGAAAACTTGAAAGCTTATTCCTTTTCAATCATGATATATCTTCCTTGTACTTAAACTTGTTGGGCAAAATAGTTGTTAACCCTTGTTATATCATGATAAAATTTTCAGATTAAGACGAAGGCTTGAATAAAGACAAAGGCAAAGGTAAATTCCAGAATTGGAAGATTATGCAGTTATAATTATTAAATTTTTGGATGCGAATGACATTGTAAGTCGTGTAGAATATTGAATGCATGTATTAAGTTAAGGTTACAGACCTTGGGGATTATGTGTAAAAGTTAATTATATAAACAATTTATGTTTATATCTTCCGCATTAGTTATAGAAATGATGTATCGCAACGTACCAGGTCCGAGGTAAAAGGTATCCGAATTTGGGGATGTCACATAAATACTTATGTATATACATCTTGTCATCAAACTCTGTTTGATTGAGCCTGGATATATATCTGGTGCATTTACTTCTATTATATATATATATATATATATATACTTTTGATTGTAAATATATATATATATATATACATAAAAGTAGTAAACGCTCCGAACATTATATTCGGGCTCAATCGAAGCAAAGTTCAATAATATATATATATATATAAGTATTTATACATATATAAAAGCAATAAAAAGCCACAGATCGACGATCTGGGCATACCCACACAACACAACTCTCAACGTGAGTAGATATATATATATATATATATATATATATATATATATATATACGAAGTAAGAAACAGCTTAAAAATCTGAAATATCTTACAGTGGGCTGCCAAGAAGACTTCAGATAGCTTTTGACGCCTGAAAACTCAATTTCCACCAGTTAAATTTCAGTATGTTGTAAAACACAAGCTTACAAGTGTTTAGAAAGAAGAATCACTCAGTTCAGAGCACTCTAGAAGTGTTTGCAGACTAAAATGGGTAGAGTTTTCTCTCCTTTTCCTATTTTTTTTCAATGGCCAACCAAAGGCCTTTATTTATAAGCGGATGGTGGCGCGGGTCTACCCCATGAGACGCTGAGTCTAAACTCGATGTCGTGGGTCTACCCGCATGACTTCTGGTCTACTACTGCATTGCCCGGTTACCCGGGCCATGCGGGTCATGTCATCTCGAAGTACATGTACTCGTGCAACACGTTGTCGCTCGAACCTTCATAACTTTTAATCTAGGCATCCAATTGAGGCGTGGTATACCTTTCTAAAATTTTGTTATCAAGAGATATACAATGAAATGGGATAAGAGGTTGTACGAAGCCAGGAAAATGGGTACATGACCAGATCTTCAAGTCTTCAAATTCTATCTGGTGTGTTGCCTTGTGTAGTAGACACTCGGGATTTAAGCTATGGCTCTTATAGGACACTTCTGTATGAGATGTGGGTTAAAATGATGTTGAGACTACGTGAATGTAGTATCGAGGTGGCAAAATGATGATTTTTCCCTCACCAGGGTTATCTCCGGTTCTGTGCAGATGTAGAAGTTGTTGCTCAGGGTTATCTCTGAGATTGAGCTATTGTATTTGAATGTCCCTGTGGTTATCTACGAGGTGTGCTTGACTCTCCGGGGTTATTTCGGGTTGGGCCGAAAGTGTCCCGGGGTTGTCTCCTGGGTTGGAACTGACTTCTCCAAGGTTTTCTCCAGAACTAGAACTACATCCCTCAGGGTTATCTCCGAGGTTGGAACTGAATCTCCCGAGGTTATCTCTGGGATTGCCATTGAGTATCTCGAGGTTGTCTCTGAGGTTGTCTCTGAGATTGAAAACTGAGTATCCCGAGGTATCTCCCGGATTGAGCTGATTTGACTTTCAGGGTTATCTTCGAAAGATGATTTTGCCCTCCTACAAGGTTAGTAACAGGAATGCAAAATTTTGAGTGTCTACAGATGCCCCTCTTTATCAAATTCATGCAGTGTAATGGCATGGATTGGATAAAGATTGCTAGACACTTGAAAAGTGACAAGATAATCATACTGCAAATGAAATGCAGTATGATGCAAATGTTATGCTAAGTGCATGATGGAATGGAGGTTGCTCCATGAATAAGACCAGAGGATGTTGACATTGGGGTTATCACCAAAGTCCTTAACCTTCAGTGCAGACTTTCCACTGTAGAAGTCCTTATAATGTATGAGAGACTCTTGGGGAATTGTGCTTTGTCTGATGAAGACTTGTATAATAGATTCCATCATTGGTACTCCCCGATGAGGATGGTTCCCCTTGGTTTGTATCGACAGGTCTTTCTAGTGCTTCGGGGAGTTACTGCCAATAATTTGTATTATCAGGGTTGTTTGACCATCGTTAAAATGTCCTTCAACGGCTACCATCATCAGACCATCTCTGATACTTCGCTGGATTTAATTGTCAACGGTTGACAATGTCAAGGCTGCTTGACCTTCACTAAAATGTGCTTCAACGGCTGAACATCATGGGACCATCTCCGATGCTTTTCTGGGTTTACTTGCCAACAGTTGACAATGTCAAGACTGCTTGACCTTCGTTGAAATGTCCTTCAACGGTGAACATCATCGGACCATCTCCGATGCTTTGCTGGATATACTTGCCAATGGCTAATAACGTCAAGGCTGCTTGACCTTTGTTGAAATGTTCTTCAACGGTGAACATGTATGAAGTCTCTGTTGGGGTTGGATTCTTGACGAGATGTATGGTTGTGATTGGAATTATAACCCTTGTGATGGAATCAGACCTTTGTGAGGTATTACCAAGGGCAGCTTGTTTGGGCAAATGCCAGTGATTGATATGTAGACCCGCAGTTTGGTCTCTGATAATCAGGATTTTAGGCTTTTTTGCTTAATCGCGTAGCGTCTTTTTTCCTGATTTGACTTTTTAGCTTGTGGTACCTCCTTTATAACTCAAATTTGATCGAGCCGGAGGGGGTGGGGACCACCTGGGATAGCCCTAAGTGGACCTACGACAGCCGCAGGTGGACCTGCGGCCATCCATTGGTCTATTTCAGGCAGCTTTCTCTTTCACGAGTCATTTTTAATTGAAGCCACATAGAGAATTTGAGAGTTCTTTAGATCTGCTGAGTTCGGGTTATTATCTGCAAAATTCGTAACCGTATAAGTGTTTTGCACTATCCTGGTAACGTATGCATGTCTTCTTTTCTAGTTTTGACCCTTGGAAAGTGAGTTATCACATGAAATGATTTTAAACACATAATAGTGATTATACATGCTCGTATGACTTGATAAAAAATATTCAACATAGTAAATGTTAGTATTTAACTATGCTGAACATATTGATGTGGAAAAAATTAACTTTTGAAACAGTCAATTTGGCACCTTTTTTTACTATTTCTTATCCTATTTGAGGACAAATGAGAAAAGATTATAAAAGCAAAGTAATCCTGGTAATTAAACTACTCTTATGGATTATAACTTTGATATTTTTATGCATATAGGATGTTTATGAATATTAGTTAGTGTGCTACTTAATGGCCACCTAGTCATGCCTATGTGCATGTGGATAGTCCTTTTTACAAAGGAGACTCTGGCAAAAAATTTCCAAGAATATAGACATTGAATGAACATGCATTTTTAACTCTATTGTAGGCATATGTTAAATTAATGCATGCATACATGCATATAGACATAAAATGCATTTAATGAGCTCCAGGTTTAGAATTTACCACACCCTTTTTGAGATGATTTGGAGATTTATGTCCAGATATATTAATCTAGACAAGCTGAGTAGCTCCCGTAGGACCTCTTTAGGTGTGAGGAGGAGAGCTTATGATGTGACTCGGCCTCGCCCAGCCTGGCAGCCTCGTCGATTGACGGAGTCAGTGATTCGTCCTATCCGGGTTGAGGTACCGGATGTTGAGGACGAGGAGGAGGATGTACTGATTGTGGGTCCTTCTCATGCTACTTTTGTTCCCCGCAAGTATCTTCCAGCCATTAATGTGATGATTCCAGAGCTTTTGGATGATTTGAGTCGTCACCCCTCGATCTATTTGCATGCCAACGAGGTAAAAGATGTGTTTGATCTTCCTTTTTTCATGTTGATGAGGAGTAAGGTTCTGATGTTGATTTGCATTGTGATGCAAGTTCTCGGCTTTACGCAGCCTTGAGAGAACTGGTTCAATATACACTCTCTATACCAGACTCTTTACCCAAAGTACCAAAAGATTGTGCATGCTTAGGGTTTTGAGGCATTCTTTTCCATCCTCCCTTGTCATTGTCCCTAGGGTTACCTTAGGGCATTGTCTGAGCGCTGATTTCACCAGACTTGGTCTCTCCATTTTCTGGATTGTGAGGTGATGATGACGCTGATGAATAGGCGGTTTATCACCGGTATGGAGTTTTTAGGGGCGTCAGTGCCTTGTGCTGCTAATATTTCCCCTACTGCCATCAAATCCTTGCTAAGAGTCCCGGATATGGTGCTCAAAGGTAGGACAGGTTGCATTGGACCTTTGAGTGTATACGCCTTAAGTGGGGCATTGAGTGAGCCATTTCTTGATAACAGGAGAGTCGGGGATCGCATTCTTCGGCGATTGTTCTTGGTCATCCTCCGGGGTTGTTTCCTGGTGGATAACTCTTCCACGGTGTCATTCGCTTTAGTCAGCGCCACACGGGAGGTGGACCGTATTGGAGTGTTTGACTGGGGCTCCTATACATTTGCTTATTTCCTCAGGGGAATGTGTATGCGCTCACAGTGCTTGACAGAGGCTTGGCTAGGATTTTACCCCTTCCTGCTGGTGAGTATTTCTCTTTTGATTTCCCTTGTTCGGGTTAAGAGCATTGACTGACCGCAGATGTTTGATCTTGTATTGGCAGTTTTGGGTTTATGAAAGGCTCCCATGTCTTCGTCCCGTTAGCCTGCTAGGTTTAGACACCTATCTACGGGGACAGGGATGGCATCATTCCATGTTGGTGGAGGTTTATGTAGCTGAGGGTTTCACCCATTCATGTTTACGGTTGGAGTTGTTGGCAGCCGGTGTCATTACATGGATTCACTACTCTAAGGACCATTTGAAAGTTAGCTTTAAGGGCGGTTTCCCGACTGGTGTCGAGCATATGATGTCCACCCATTGGAATCCTCTCTTCACAGATGGAGGATGAGATCTCTATTTAGGAGAGCGTGCTATCAGGAGCACCACAGGAGAGATTCATATATGGATCTATCTTTATGCCAGGCATTATTGGCTTGTGTCTCCAGGTTCTATTGGGTTTTGTAGAGGGCATGCTAGAGCACTGGGTACCATAGAGGCAGGTGTTCCGGTTTGAGACCCATGAGTTGACTCCTACTTTGGAGGAGTATGAGCGTCTGACCGATTTGTCATTGGACAGGCCTTACACTCGGATAACTATAGAACTGTAGGAGATATGAGCCGACAGTTTATGACCCTCACAGGTTTAAGGCATAGGGTTGCCTTGGATAAGATCCCCTCAGGGCATGTAGTGTCTTTGCATTTTCTGATTGACAGATTTGGCTCTTTGGATAGTTATGTGCAGTACTCCAGGGATTTCACCATTTCAGAGGATGATTAGTGTGTTTCCAGAGTAGATGTACTCCTGATGTATGTACTGGTTTACCTGTACATGCCACTATACATGGACCACTTGGACATCAGTGTGATTATGGCAATGCGGGCTCTCCGGGAGGGACATACCATTTTATCGATGATTCTGGCAGAGACCTTGAGGTCGGCCATGCATTGTCAGTCCCATTTTGCGGGGGTATTTACAGGCACTTCAGTCTTGCTGTACGTGTGATTCATGACACACTTAAGACCGATTGGCACATTCTGACGCCAGGGATATTTTTTTTTCCCATGAGCTATCCATGTCTTACTCCTTTCAGCTGACGGAGTGTACAGACGATGCTTCCTGGTCGTTTTCTTATCAGGGATCGAGGATCAGTTTGATATTTTGCCATGTTCAGAGCTTAGTTCTCCCTACAGCTTCATCACTCATGTGTTTGGCATGGATTATCTTCCTCTGGCTGGTTTGAGGGGTGTGACCACTTATCATCTACTGGCTATGATGGCACAGTTTGACCAGTTTTAGGATGTTCATCCCTTTCATGGGGCATTGGGTTAGCGTTTGTCATCTCAGCTTTTATCAGCAGAGGATTTATCCAGGGTTTATACCTATTGGGCCCAGCGTGAGAGGGACGATTTTACTACTAGCCATCCAGGTCTTTCTACAGAGTATTTTACATGGTTGGAGGCAGAGATTACATCGACTAGGGTTGTATCCACAGAGCCGGGTATTGATTCTGGTAGTGGGGAGCCTATGGAGGACAATGATTCTGTAAGACCCCAACTTTTATAAATAAAGATGAATTTTCTTGAAATATATTTTTTAATATTGTGGTGTGGATTTGATATAATGTTATAGTTGTGGGTAGTATTTATAAATTTTGTAAAGTATGCAAGTTATTATAAAATATTCGATTGGTCGGGGAATATTCGTTTTAACAGGAAATATTCGTACGACGGCACAATTATTGGTGGACCCCACAACGAAATTATTGTCGGAGTTAGAAAACGACAGAAATATCTTTTATGAAAATAACGGTGAAAGTTTTACCGTTAACTGTTGAAATACCCGGTGATAAAAGTATAGTAATACGCGTGGTTGCATAGTAGCACACGGTATTGATTATTGATGCTTACGTGAGAAGTCACTCAGCTTTGTTCAATTATTGCTACAGTAATTGCTGCATAGTATCTCACGTTAATTGATTCAATTATTGTCAATATTTTATATTATTAAATCAATAATTGAGACGACAAAGTTATTCATATTATTATTTACATTATTGACGATGTCTAGAAAGTTCTATCGAGTAAAGGGGTTTGTTCACCTAATTGCGCGCCAATAGGGAGAAATCCTTATCGGAAAGCCCCCTCTTTCTTGGAAATGATCTGGTTATTAAATATTGCGAGTTATAATATTAATGATGAAAAAATGTTGTTAAGAATATTGAGGGGATTTCTATGAAGTATTTGTTGTAAATTTTGGCATATTATTTGGACCCCCATTTACCCATTTTTTAAAACCGTCGGTAGATAGTTATCTCAGTTTTGTTTATATATATATATATTGGTAAGTGCCATATAGGGGGTGGGGGGAATCAAAAGTCACATGTGGGAGTATTATTGTTATTAGATGTATATATATAATATATAAAATGTGTGTGCATGTGAATTAGTGTGTGTGTGTGAAGAAAATGTGGAGGTGGTTGGTATGAGCTGATGTGTGTGGTGTGGAAATTATATATATATATATATATATATATATATATATATATAAGGTGGGTAATAGTGGGTGATGGTGGTTACTTTTACTGTAGGGGTAAAGGTGTATATATATATTATATAAAGTTTTGTTTTATTCGATTATAAATAGAATATATTATATTTTATTAGAATATTTTATTGCATAGTAATGAATAGTAAAATCAAATTTTCAAAAAATTTTCAGTCGATTGCGCCCGTGAATAAAACTATTGTGCAATCCGTGATTTTTAAAATTCAAATAGTATCCTTCCATTCTCCTATAAATAGGATGCTTAGTTAGAATTGAAAATTACACCAGAATCAAGGAATTCTTCTTCTATAATATTGAGCGTATTTCTTTAGAGTTTAAGTAAGCTTTGAGCGTAAAAAATAGTATAAGTTTTCTTCAAGAATATTCCCGCTATACCAGTTGAAATACTCTCTTTTTTAAGGTAAGGGATATTATTTTTGTTCAATATTCGTATGAAATAATATTTTCTTTCATACTCTATAGTATGTAAGGAATATTATTTCGTTTCAGATTCAGAATTCTACACTCATTTTGTTAAGTTTTGGCTTCTATACTCCATGAAATTAGTAGAATATCCTTGAAATTTGCGTTTCATCCAGTATCTTTTCATGGAAATATTATTATGAACATTCTTGATAAGTTTTAACTTTTTTATGCCAGAGTACTATTCACGGGGTACTATTCCTGAAGTACTATTCACAGGGTATTATTCACTCGGGTACTATTCATAACAAAAATTAATTTTTTCGGTCCAAATCATTTTTGATACAATATTATTCTTGAATTTTACTCCACAAAGCAGTATCATGTTGACAATTTGGACATTATTGAATTCTGTATAAATTAAATTATAAATCTTTAAAAATTTATCCTTTGCTTTCTTTTAATTGAATTCTTATATCATTGTCATCATCCTCATGCTTATATTGTGATGAAAGTCATTTGTGGCTTACGTGCATAGATGGACTGTGCCATCCAGGTCTTTCTACAGAGTATTCTATCCTTCATCTTTCAATTGTTTGCTTGTTAATCATGTTTAGCATTGATCCCATAATGGCTTTTGGTTCAGTTATGAACTAAACTCCATTATGGGATTCTAACGGATTTTAATATGTAGTTTGGTTGCATGCTTGATTGTTGGGGCTATTTTACATATCATATGGGATTTCTATTATAATTGTTTTGCATATATGAATGCTTGATCACCATTCGTTTCAGTACTTGCATGGAATTGACAATGAACATGTGAGTATAATTCGTAATCATGATAAAGATCGATATGGGGAACATTTTATATGGCTTGTGTATTTCGTGAATGAGATAGACATATACTTATTCACCGTATGAGTTAAAATAAGGGCTTGTGCTTAAATTCAGTATGATTACAATTTCACATAGACATATAGTGATTTTGGTTATATTGATGATTACATGGAGTCTATCGCTTGTGGATGTTGTGTAAGTAGGTCATAGTGCATTGAAAAATGGCTATGACTCTATTAGTGCTCTTGGCTATTTTCCTGTGATATGTGAACGATTCTTGCATGATAGTGGTAATTACATGAAATATTAAATGAAGTTAAGATCCCATTATTTCCAGACTTGGTTTATTTCGTTATTATTCTTGTTTTAGTTGTTATTTACAATTAGATTATTTCACCAATATAGTTGATAGTCTAAGCATATAAATATAGTGATTTAATTGATGCATATTAGTTTAAATTTGACAACTTTCTCTATGGGATCGATACTCTACTTACTCTGTATTACTTGTTGACACATGTATGCTTACATGAGTTAGAGCTCTTTTTGTTAGAACTGAAAAAGAGGCAACAATTGGTATGATTATGACCAAGGATTACTCTGTATAATCATGACCGTAATGTTAAAAATGATGTGGTAAAAGTCCTCATTGGCCCGTAGTGCATTGATGGACAGTGCTTGGCATGATCATGACCATTAGAGAAAACACAAATATCATTGGCCCGTAGTGCATGGATAATTCGTGGTTATGATACTAATGAATATCCTTGGCCCGTAGTGCAGGGATGATTCGATGATGTGGATTATTTATTAAGCTGAGTCTCAGTGATAAAATTTATAATAACCTTTTAAAATCATAGAAAATAGTAGATATCATGCTCTACTTGACTATTCTAATGGATTGCTTGTTCCGTTGCAGTTAAACTTGATGTTTACTATATTTTATCAGTTTAACACTATTGAAAGCTAACGATAAATTATTCTGCATTATCTTAGTCATAATATTTCTTACTGGGCTAGTTGAGCTCACCCTTTTGCTTTCATTGTTCTCTTCAGAAAATGAGAACGTAGTCGGGACTAGTCAAGGAACGGAGTGATGGACCGAGATGGCATTTTAGTAGTCCTCACTATTCTATGAAATAGTGTGATAATAATTGTAATAAGGACTCCATTTGAGTTTGGATATTTTCTAGAAGATAATATCCATATTAAAACTATCAGATATGTTTTGTCGTATGTTACACGACAGTTGTATAATTAAGTTTGTATTTGAATTCTGTACCATGTATTTGGCAACTCAGAATGGGTGATGTATACCTATTTTGGGGGCGTCACAGATTCTCCCACTGAGGACGAGCTATTTGCTGGGTTGACAGCAGCTCTGGTTGATTCCCCCAGTATTCCTACTACTGTGACTCAACATTCTGCAGAGTATTTAGAGCAGAGCCTACATCTGATGACACGTGAGAGGGATCAGGCTAGGGCCTTGATGTTGATAGCTCTTTCTGGTAGAGATGCCGCTCTAGTTGAGAGAGATTATGCTTTAGCTCACCGAGATGCTGCTATTGTTGAGCGGGATGAGGCTCGATCATCTAGGGATGTAGCTGTTATTGAGCGTGATGGTGCTCTAGCTACCCGAGATGCTTCCACTACAAATAGTACTGCATTGAGGTCCCATACTGCTGATATCATTGCAGAGATGAACACATTCATTAATGAGCATAGTGTCACCATGCAGATGGCTATAAATCTCTTGGTTCGCGTTGATACCCTAGGGCAGGAGCTCACAGAGTTACCCCCTTCTTTTGAGAAGGATATCATGTTAGATTTAAAGGCTCGCTTACCACTGGTTTGTAGATTAGCTTAGATTTTCCTGCATAGACTAGCTTAGCCATTTTTGTCATGTATAGGACATATTGTATATATCAAACAGTATTATATGGCAAGGAAATATATTTTGATTCACTTCCCTTTTAGTTATGCCTTGTTACTTGCTTGATAGTTGTCTGTTCTCTAGGTCTTGTGATCTTAATGTATTCTGAACTCCTCCTTGATGGATAGACATTGAGATGTCTTGGGATCTTTCATAATGGATTATTGATCTGTGTATTCCCTACCCTTTAGTGTCTTGGGACTGGTTTCTGTATGTGGCTATGGAAAGGATTGTGATTTTCCTCTCTAAGATTGACCGCCCCACAGATAGTCGTCAGTACTCCTGTGTATTGGGGAGCATAGGTAGTTCCATCTCTTATGGATTGGTGTTTCTCTTTGAGGACTCAACTACAGCTTAGATAGTCGCCGGTTCTCCCATTTGTGTGGGGAGACTAGGTAGTTCCATCCCTTTGGTCTAAGCCAATGAGGTGTGGTTTGAAAGGGTTGAAAGATGATCCCAGTACCATTGACAAGTTTTTATGTTTTGGTAGGGGTGAGACCGCACCATAAATGGCTGCCTACGTACTCCCATTGATGAGGGGAGATCAGGTCTGCGTAGTTACAACCTAGTGTGAAAAGGTTGAAAGTTGTAGGTGGTCAAAAGAGGGTGTAGAAATGTTTTTTTTTCTATGGTTAGACCAGACCATAAATATAGCTACCTACGCACTCCCGTGTATTAGGGAGATCAGGTCTGCATAGTTCACCCCTGGTGGGATAAACTGAAGTTGTGAGGAAGTGTTTTATCCCTAGTGGGACAAACTGAAGTTGGGAAAAGTTTTATCCGTGATGGGATAAACTGAAGGTGTGAAATGCTTGATCCTTGGTGGGATAAACTAAAGGTATGAAATGTTTGATCCCGAGTGGGATAAACTAAAGTGGTGGGAATTGTATATAGTGAGAAAGGTTTTGAAAACCTGAATTAACTAGGGATCTGAAGATCCAGAACCAGGATGCTGGTTTGCAAATAACTTCAGACATAATACCGTTTCACGGTGTCCGCATTAATGAGTTGGGGAAATTCCTCACCATCCATCTCTTGTAATCTGAGGTCTCCTCCTATACATACCTCATTGACAATAAATGGGCCTTCCTAGTTTGGGGAAATTTTTTCTTTAGATTGATCTTGGTTATCAATAACCTTCTTCAACACCAAGTCGTGTTCTTTGAACTGCCGTAGCTGGACTTTTCTATTATAGGATCTAGCGATCCTTTATTGGTATAACTGACCATGATAGATGGTTGTGGCCTGCCTTTTATCTATTAGAGACAATTAGTGGTACCGATCTTGTAACCATTGGTCTTCATCCAGATGAGCGTCTATCAACACTCGGAGGGATTCCATTTCCACCACTATGGGGAGCACTGCTTACATGCCATAGGTTAATGAGTAGGGGGTTGCCCCAGTGGAAGTGTGCATTAACGTTCTATAGACTAATAGAGTCAAAGGCAACAAGTCAGGCCATCCTTTATGATTGGCGGACATCTTTTGCATGATCTTTTTGATATTCTTATTATTCGCTTCAACAACACCATTTATCTTTGGACAATAGATGACAGAGTTGAGATATTTGATACGGAATTTACTGCATAACTCCTCCATCATTTGGTTGATGAGGTTTTTGGCATTGTATGATACAATCACCTCTGGTTGTCCATATCAACAAATGATATTATTTATGATGAAACCAATGATCACCTCTTTAGTAACCCTGGGAGAAGAGGATGCTTCTACCCATTTGGTGAAGTAGTCGATCATAGTGAAGATAAACCGATGACCGTTGTTGGCTTTGGGCTCGATGGGCCCGATCACGTCCATTCCTCACATTGAGAAGGGCCAGGGTAAACTCATGTTGTGGAGCTCCCTTGGAGGGGTGTGGATAGCATTCCCATGAATATGGCATTGATAACATCTCTTGACGTGACCATCACAGTTAGCTTTGAGAGAGAGCCAAATATGCCCTGTCCTTAGGATTTTCTTGACAAGTAAAGGGCCGCTAATGTGTGGGCGGCATACTCCACCATGAATTTCATCCATGAGCCTCTGAGCTTGGTCTTTGTCTAGACATCTGAGAAGACCTAATTCTGCATCTCTTTTTTAGAGTGCGTCTCCACTTAGGTAGAATTTTATGGCCATTCTATGGATCTGCTTTCTTTCAGCTTGACTAACCTCAACGGGTGTAGATCCATCTCGCAGATACTCCTTGATATCCTGATACCAAGGGTGTTGGATAGGAGGCATCTCATCCGATACTTCTTCACAAAATCATTTCTATTCCGAGGAATGTGGAGGAAGGATATTTCTTCAAACTCCGAAGCCATCTGGATAACCTACCGATGGTAAGGCAGCAAATGTAGTTCTTTAGTGTGATAGATCCCAGTGGTTTGTCTAATTACCAATTTGGAATCTCCAAAGATAGTTAACCGTCTGAGGCCCATGGATTGGACTAGTTTCAACCCCATGATACAACCTTCATACTCAGTTGTATAGTTGGTGTTGACAAACTGCAATTTGACGACAACGGGATACTGCTCCCCTGAAATGGACACTAGAACTACTCCAGCTTATGAGCTTTCCATGTTTACAGCTCCATCAAAATACATCTTCCATGGTTGGTGTGTATCGTCCTTATGGTGTTGCTGAAATGTCATTTCCCCTTCATCAGGGAAGTAGGTTTCCAAGGGTTCGAAATCCCCTGCAGGTGCAGAGGCCAGTTGATTCGCTATTCCTTGACCTTTGATAGACTTTTGAGTCACATAAATGATGTCAAATTGTTGTAGGATAAACTGCCATTTGGACAGTTGAAAATTCAATATAGGTTTGCTGAACACATAATTGAGAGGATCCACGCAGGATATGAGATGGGTTTTGTGACCATAGAGATAATGATGTAATGTCATGGAAGCCCATGCTAAAGTACAACAAGTTTACTCAATCAGAGTGTACTTGTGTTCACTGATGCTGAATCTTTTGTTGAGGTAATAGATAGCTCTTTCTTGGCCTCTATCATCTTTCTTCCCCAGCATGCAGCCCATGGCATTGTCATTGATTGATAGGTACATAAACAGAGGAACACCGTCCCTGGGCGGTACCAAAACAGGAGCTTTGATTAGCTGTTCTTTGATAAGAAGGAAGGCTTTCTGACAATCATCATTCCATTTCATGGAGGATTTCTTCCTTAGTAAGTTGAAGATAGGTTCACAGGTCGCTGTGAGTTGTGAGATGAACCGACTAATGAAGTTGATTTTCTGAAATTTAAGTAGGCACACTTAGAGGGGGGTTGAATAAGTGTGGGAACAAACGGTGTCAAACTTTTGATTCAATAAAAATTCTTTTGGATATTCAATGCAGGAGGTTGGATTCTAAATCCTTATAGATTAAAAAGTTAAGACAAGATGTTGAGTTGATGTAACACTTTCTAAAATGCTTAATTTAGAGACTTAGCCTTTTTCAGAATGTGATTATGTGAAAACAATTTGCTAAATTAGTTTTGTAAATTTATAGATATAGAATACAGCCTGCTGGATAGATAGCTGAATGATGAGATAATTTAGCACAATAAGCAATCACATGAACACAAGGAATTTTTACGTGGTTATTTTATCTCTATTCTAGTGGCTAATCCACGTCCAATACCAACTAGTATTGGAGACTCTCTTTATTAATTAACTTTGTTTACAATTAAACCCCTTTACAAGACAAGTTTCACAACCTTTGAGTACTTATACTCCCGAGCACCTTTGCTCTCCGTGCACCTATATGCACCTTAAGCACCTATGCTTCCTTGAACTTGCTTGCAAACCCCCTAATCAACCCGGATTAGAAACCTTAGACTAACAACTTAGTCTACCAAATGTTTAGAGAATTGATCAAACAAAATAAACTATGATCAAAGCAATAATTATATCAACAATTCAAGGCTCAACTATTTATGCAATGATCAATGAAAAGATATTACTAGTAGAGCTCCAAAAATGAGAGTTGAGAACTAATTGAAAATCACTTTCACCATCAGCTTATTTCTTCATAATAGATATAATTCTTTGAATAGCGTATAAAGAATAATTCAGAAATACAGTACTAGCAGTTTACTGTTTATATTATGTATTGATTTTTTACACTGCTCTCTTTCTATTGAACCAACCCATCCTTTTATAGATATGAAGACCATTTTCCCATTGCTAAATTATTTCAATTACATATCATTTGCCAATCATATCTTTGTGTCGTTGATATGATTTATCCTATAAGGCATGGGCATTGTTGGTTTTAGCAATCATATATATATATATATATATATATATATATATATATATATGCCACTAATAATAGGACACCTTGAGTTGGATATTTTTTATGCGTTTATTGAGATCAAATCCCATGATTTGATCAATCACATATTTCTAGACTCCCATTATGTAAAATCATGTGGCAAGATATTAATTCTATTTAAGTGATCTGTTACTTTATTCTTTATGGAAACTAAAAGATATGTCCATGATAATATATGCTCATCTTCCGGATAATTCAAAAACACCAACTAAATTATTTTCTCTTTAATTACTCACCTATTTTCATTTACTAAATGGATGGAAATTAAGATTTCATCATTTAGAAATACTTCCATATTAATTTCATGCAATTCAAAAATATTTCCATATTCATTTTGAAACTCCAATTAATTTGTTCCATTATTAATTATTTTCATGATTTTGGCAAACCCAATAATGAAGGACCATATCCCAAAATTTATGGTGACAATATTGGTTAGAGATATGAAAGATAATGATCTTTTTAAAACTCATTTACTAATCAACTCCATCAATTATGGGAAGTATCAATATTTAAAAAATATTTCCATATTTATTTTGAAATCCCAATCTATTTATATATTACTTCCATGATTATGGAAAACCCTATATCCTAATATTTATGGAAACAATCTTGGTTAGAGATATAAAAGATAATGATCTTTTAAAAATCATTTACTAACTAACTCCATTAATTATGGGAAGTATCAATATTTAAAAAATATTTTCATATTTATTTTGAAACCCCAATTTATTTAGATTTGCCCTCACTAATTATCTTTCCAAAAATTACTCCAATTAATTGATCCATGCTAATTGATTCTAAGGATATGAATATTTATTTGCTTAATCAATTTTAAGGAAAGTTCAATCAATTAATAAATCATGGAAAAAATAATAAATAACTCAATCCCAAGATATATGGTATAGATTTATATAAAGAATCAAAATCTATTTTAAATTAATTCCTTTAATTATGGGAATGTTTCAAAATTAGCTTTTCAAAAATTACTCCAATTATTGATCCATGATAATTGATTCTAAAGATATGAAAATTTGATTTGCTTAATCAATTTTAAGGAAAGTTCAATCAATTAATAAATCATGAAAAACATAATGAATAACTCAATCCCAAGATATGTGGTATGGATTTATTAAATCCTTTAATTATGGAATGGCTTCAAAATTAGCTTTTCAAAAATTACTCCAATTCAATTAATATTTGATCCTTATTAATTTTGAAAACTTAATTAAATATTTTCATTATTAATCTTTAATTAATTAATCATTTTAATTTATTTCACAATTAATTAATGATGCAATGCAATGCAATGCAAATCCTAGAGCCTTGATTGAGAAATAATTAAAGCTAGGATCTTACATTTATTTTCTAATGACTCAAGCAATTCTACAAGCCTTCGTGTCTTCAATCCTTTAATAAATCAAAGCTTCAAGAATTCTTTTTAATATCCTGTAAATGCATGAGTAAATATTTTAGTACAATAGGAAAGTCATCATCAAAACCTAAGGTTGGAATATGACCAAGTCAACATTCTCCCCAAAAATCCCCGTATTTCCCTCTTTGTCAGGGATATGGGCATTTCCGTGATGGCCAGGATTTTTACATGATCCAGCTCAATGCCTTTGTGGCTTACTAGGAATCCTAGCAATTTACCTGATTTGACACCAAAGGCGCATTTGGCCGGATTCAACTTTAAGTTATACTTACGCAACCGGTTGAAAAGCTTTTTGAGATGATCCAGGTGGTCTTCTTCCCATCGAGACTTGACAATGATGCCATCCACATAGATTTCTATCTCTTTGTGTATTAGATCATGGAAAACAGCCATCATGGCTCGCTGATAGGTAGCTCCAGCATTGATGAGGCCGAATGACAACCGTCTGTAGCAAAAGGTTCCCCAAGGAGTGATGAGTGAAGTTTTCTCACGATCCTCTTCAGCAACCATGATTTGATGGTACCCAGCAAAGCAGTCAGCAAAGGAGTATAAGTCATACTGAGCTACATTGTCAATGAGTATGTGGATAAATGGCACGGGAAAGCTATCTTTGAGACAAGCTTCATTCAAATCCTTGTAATCCTCACAAATTCGCACCTTCCCTCCGGGTTTAGGCACGAGGAATATATTGGATAGCCACTCAGGGTATGTTGACACCATGATGATGTCGGCTTGAAATTGTTTCACAATTTCTTCTTTGACTTTTAAACTCCACTCAGGTTTTAATCGCCTGAGTTTCTGCCTGACTGGCTTGAATCCCTCTTTGATGGAAAGACGATGAATGACGATGTCAGTGGATAAACTGACCATGTCTTCATGAGACCATGCAAACACATCCTCAAATTGGGTTAACAGAGTAACCTTGTCATTCATTTGGTGTAAGACCCAAACTTATTATAAATGAAATTAAACTTCCTTTATTTATTATTTTGAAATAGTAAGGGTTGATTTGATTAATGTGGTTAGTTATGGGTAAAATGCGCAAATATTTCAAATAAACAAGTGGTTATAAAATATTCATTGTTATCGGGGAATATTCGTTTGGTCGTGGAATATTAAATCTTTTGGGAATATTCGTATGACAACTGACCTTATGTGGGCCCCATGTGAAAGCGATTGGATGAAGAAAACGACAAGTATAAGTTGTTTATAAATAATGGTGTAGTTATTACAGAATTAATCTTTGTTGGAATACGGTGGTTAAAACACAGTAGCACATGGTATTGCACCAATTATTGATTCTTACGTAAGAATGCACTACTCAATAATTGTTACAGTAATAACTGTTCAATATTTTATTTTATTGATTCAATAATTTCTACGTTGATATTTTATATTGTTGTTGTTTCAATAATTGTCATTACACAGTATTTTCCATTATCAGATCAATAATTCATATTATTTTAATAATATTATTAGATAACATTATTGGCAATGTCTAGAAAGTTCTGTCTAAGGAGAGGTTTGGTCACCTAATTGCGCGCCAGTAAGGAGAAATCTTTATTGGAAAGCCCCCTCTTTCTTGGGAACGGCATAGTTGCCAGTATTGTGATTCTATAATATTATTTGTGAATAATTAATTGTTGATTTATATGATAAGGAAAATATTCATTTTATGTGGATATAGATGGAGAATATTTTAAAGTGACAATTGTTGAAAAATTGATAGTTTTTCTTTTTCTGATAAAATAATTCATTTAAATATATTATTATATTTTAATAATGGTGATATTTTTGTACTGAATGTGGGATATATGAGTATATGAGGAGGAGGAGTATTTTTGTTACTAAAAATATTTAAAACATGTTTTTCATGTTTGTGGACCCCATTTCTTGACTGAAATTTGACTATAGCCTGTAAAATCGCCTGTTTGTGGATTTCGGTCAACTTCTGTTTGGAATTTGGGAACACTTAAACTTACAAAGTTGTAGAGAATTGAATTTCTTATGGAATGGATATAAGATTTAAATTTTTCTGATAAAAGGGCTATTTATTGTTAATTATTAAAGTTCCAGAATATTGGGTCTGAATTGATTTTGTTACAAAAACATTTAAAACATGTTTTTCTAGAAGGTGGGCATGTAGGAAATGCTAGAATCTAATTTCAAAAGATGCGTATGAATTTTAATATTAATAATATTATTTTATTAAATTTTCTTCTTTGGTGTTCTAAGCAATTTCCTATAAATAGGGTGCTTAGGTTAGAATTGAAAATCACACCAAAAACTAAAGTTTTTCTCTCTTTCTCTCTCTATATAATCGAGCGTATTCTTGTGAGTATTTTGATACTTTGAGTGTTGCTATATCTGATCTGCAAGTTCCTTCAAAGACTTATATCCAAATATTCAAATCGAAATCTTGTCTTTTCGAGGTAGGGGATATTCTTTTTTTAAATGATATTATTTCTTTC
Source organism: Panax quinquefolius (assembly GCA_020205615.1). Classification (NCBI taxonomy): domain Eukaryota; kingdom Viridiplantae; phylum Streptophyta; class Magnoliopsida; order Apiales; family Araliaceae; genus Panax; species Panax quinquefolius. The sequence goes on along the minus strand of CM035173.1, from coordinate 82,930,719 downwards.
AATATCATTATGCCGGAATATTGGTAAGATTTTTCTTGTGAAATTCTTGTCTTTTAGTGTATAGGTTTCTTATTCACGTATCGGCAAGACTATTCACAAATCTGACCTTTATTCACGGAAAAATTAAATTTTCATTTTCTGTCCAAAATATCTATTAAGGATACTAGCTTTGATTGTATCCATGTTTTGATCATTCTTGAATTTTACTTCACTTTGAGTATTTATGAAGTATTTTTGAACTCGGATTGTTAAAAGTACGAATCCTTAATATTTGTTATTTTGTTTCATTGGATTCGTTTTCTTTAAAATATTTTTCATCATCCTCAGTTCTAAATGATGATATTACTGAATATCTTTGGCCTGTAGTGCAAAGATTAATAATTTTCTGATGAATATCTTTGGCCCGTAATGCAAAGATGAACAGGTGTTGAGATGAACATGACCAACTGATGAATATCTTTGGCCTATGGTGCAAAGATGAATATTTGATTCAAGATGAATATTGATTGATATTACATGGATAAAATATTGATGATGGACTTTTAAATTCATAGATAATAGTAGATTTCATTCTCTACGTAACTCATCTATGAATTATTATTTCCATTACTGAATATTGATCCGAAACTTGTTATCTCATTGTATTTTATCGATTTTTTCTGTTGAAGACTAATGATAATTTGTTCTATATTATCTTAGTCATAATATTCTTTCTTTGGGCTAGTTAAGCTCACCCTTTTCCTTTTTGTTCCATTTTTCTTCTCAGGAGGCGAGAATGTAGCGAGTTCTAGTCGGGGTGTGGAATGATAGTTCTAGAAAGTTATCTTAGTAGTCCTCACCATTTTTATAAAATAATGTACCAATAATTGTAATGAGGACTTATTTGGGTGTGAATATTGTCTAGATGGTAATATTTGTATTTAAACTCACAGTTTATATGTTGTATTAATAAAGTTGTTGTTATTTCTGTATCATGTTATTGATGACTTAAAATGGGTGATGTATACCTACCTATGGGGGGCGGCGTTCATGATTGGTATCGAGCTTAGGGATATGATCTCTGGCGGAGATCGGGAATAGAACTAAGAAGGGAGAGCGATTAAAACCCTTCGCTAGTGTGTCTTACCTAAGCTTATTTGTTGGTTGATCGATCAATATATAGGGATATTATGTGATATCTTGCCGATTTCTTTAATTAACTCTTGTTTTATGGCGGTATTTGAGAATGTCATTGAGAATGTTATGCCGACCGAATCGTAATCGCGTATTCGATTAACGGAGGTAAACAGACCGTGGATACTCCTTTACTCACCAATGAGTAGAAACGCAACAGTCGATAATGTTCCTCCTGTAATCGAATGCACAAAATACGTGAAACGATAACAATGTTTAAAGCCAAGCACCAAAGCTTCAAATCTCTTACAAAAAGACGGAACCAGCGAGAATTCGTATTTAAAATTCACAATTGGAAAATGCCTAAAAACATGTGTTCTTGGTGGAAATGATAACAATACGGCGTAAACGGTTTGTCGCATAAATTCAAAGAGTTGGGACCACGAATTCGATTTAATGGACGAACTGAATGTTTCTGCATTTAATCTATCAAATCCATCTGCGAAAATATAGAGAGGTTACAGAAGAAAGCCATAAAGAGTTACAGATTCTGCTATGACATGGAAGGTTACTTCTGAAGGGTATTCAGCTCTTGGATAAGAAGGAACATCTTCTGCGCTCGGATCTCATTGGCAGAATGGTGGCGAAAGCTTGAATTAATTACCGAAGATATTTGACGCGCCCTTGGGGGATGCATGGAGGAAACGAAGGTTCCATTCGCCACATTTATGCTCAGTAATGAGGTAGATTATGGTAGGTAGTATTCTAGTTTAGAGATGAAAACCTCTTTTAAAATATTATTTCTACCTATCGCGACTTTCTTATCGTTAATGGATTGCATGGCTTAGCTGCCGACAAAGATTACTGACGAAAGGCGAAGCAAAGCTGGTTGGGATTGGTATGATTTTACTCGACACGATAAAAACCTTAACATTATGTGAACTACGTCAGAATTGCATTATCTAGAGTATCATTCGCTTCAATCAGTGGTAAGACTCCATGTCTTGGGAAGGCGACTTCAGATTAATATAATATCTATTAAACGCCAGAAGCGTTCAATGACAAGTACTTTCACGAAAGTATTCGTGTATATGAAGGAAGTGGAGTTTATTAGACTAGAACAAAACAACATGGCGTGTCCCGATGCGAGGCAAAGTTTGCAGAGTTATCGGTTTGCACCTCATTTGGTGGAGAATGAGGAGCGATGACGCAGCGGATGTTTTCGAGAGGTTTGAAACCGGCGATACGTCAATATCTCATTTCTCATAAATTTTCTCTCTATTAGGATGTTGTCAATGGGGCTCAATTATTTTAGCGAGGTAACGAGTACGTTCAACCGAGGGACCACAACCAGGATCATACCAGTGACAACAGTCACCAGAACAACGATAACCAGCGGAGAAAGAAAAATACGGACAAAAGCGGACCACTCTGGTGGTAATCATGGCCATGAAAATAGAAGAAGCGAGTCGGGAGGAGATTTTAAAAAGAGGAGATTCAACAATGATAATGCGAAGACGTCAGCACCAGCAGCAACTGGTTCTAAGGGAGGAGAACGACCACCGGCCGTATGCTATAAATGCGGGAAAGAGGGACATATCAGCCCAAACTTCCCACAAAAGTTCAAGGTATGTTATAATTGTGGAAAGGAAGGACATATCGCTCGAGATTGTACAGCGGGGATGGTGACTCAAAAGGCTGTCCCAGAAAAGTCAAAGTCAACGGTTCTAGGAAGAGCGTTTGTCATGACTGGTCAAAATGCGAGAAACCCAAACGAGGTGATCACATGTAAGCTAATCATAAATTCTTGCAAAGTTTATACCTTACTAGATACCAGTGCTACCCATTCATTTATCTCTCCTGTTTGTGCTCAACGTTTAAACTTGACTCTAGAGAAATTAGACCTTGATTTATCTGTGGAGACTCCGTTAGGAGAAACTTTCATCACATCCACTGTTTATAAATCTTGTTTGATCCAAGTTGGCATCATCACATTACCTGTTGACCTTATCTCTTTAAAGATATTTGCTTTTGATTTGATTTTAGGGATTGATTGGTTAACTACTCATCATGCCCAAATTGGTTGTTTTCGTAAGGTTGTTAGTTTTCATATTCCTAACCAACCTGTTGTACGAATTTAAGCAACTAAACCACTAAAATCAATCACTGTCATATCAAGTCATAAAGCTATTCGTTTATTGAAAAACAGATGTCAACTTTCTTAGCCCATGTTATGGATTTGAATAAAGACACGTCGGATTTGAATAATATTCTTGTTGTTAGTAAATTTCCTGGCGTATTTCCTGAAGAACTTCTCGGTCTACCCCCAGAACGTGAAGTTGAATTCTTTATTGATCTTAAACCTGGTACAAAGCCCATTTCTAAAACCCCATATCGAATGGCTCCTATTGAACTTCAGGAGTTAAAGGGCCAACTACAGGAGTTGTTGGACATCGGTTTCATTTAAATCTAGTACATCTCCTTAGGGTGCTCTGTTTTATTTGTAAAGAAGAAAGGCGGAGTATATCGACTTTGTATTGACTATCGAGAATTAAACCATGTCACTATCAAGAATAGGTATCCACTACCTCGTATTGATGACATGTTTGACCCGATTGCAAGGAGCACAATTCTTTTCAAAGATTGATCTTCGATTACGGATATCATCACACGAAGATTAGAGGCGAGGATATTCTAAAGACTACCTTGAACTTCGATGCGGGCATTATGAATTCTTAGTCATGTCTTTTGGATTGACTAATGCTCTTGCGGCTTTCATGGATATGATGAACTGAGTATTCAAGGATTATTTGGATCAGTTCGTTGTTGTCTTTATTGATGACATCCTCATATATTCCAAAAACCGTGAAGATCATGAGCACCATTTGAAGCTGGTACTCAAAAGGCTTCGTGAAAAAAAGTTATATGCCAAGTTGAAGAAATGCGAGTTCGGGCTTGAGGAAGTAGCATTCCTTGGGCACGTGGTATCAAAACATAGAGTATCTGTCGACCTGGTGAAGATTGAAGTAATACAAAGTTGGGAGCAACCAAAGTCGATGACCGAAGTACGTAGCTTTCTGGGCCTAGCTGGTTATTATCGGAGATTCATGGAAGGATTTTCTCGAATCGCTACCCCGTTAACTCAACTGACTCGGAAGGATACAAAATTCGTATGGAGCGTGGAATGCAAGAAGAGTTTTCAAGAGCTTAAGAGGAGACTCATTTCGGCACCTGTTCTGACAATACCATTTGGTTCGGATGGATTTGTTATCTACAACGATGCTTCTGACAAAGGGTTAGGATGTGTTCTCATGCAACATGGGAAAGTCATAGCCTATATCTCGCGATAACTTAAAGAATATGAGAGGAATTATCCTACTCATGATCTAGAGTTGGCAGCAGTCGTTTTCGCACTAAAGATCTGGAGGCACTATCTATATGGGGAGAAAGTAAAGATATATTCAGACCATAAAAGCCTCAAATATTTCTTCACCCAAAAGGAACTCAACATGCGGCAATGACGTTGGCTCGAGTTGTTGAAAGGTTACGACCACACTATTCAATACCATCCTTGAAAAGTAAATGTGGTAGCTGACGCGTTGAGTAGAAGATCATATACAGGAACGAGTGTGATTATGTCAAGTATACGCATAGAACCAACTTTAATCGATAAAGTTAAAGTTGCTCAAGCCACCGACCCGGAGCTGATGCGTATGAAGAAGAAAGTACAAGAAGGTGTTATTCCGGATGCTAGAATCGATGATAAAGGAATACTTCGAGTCCACTCCAAACTTTGTGTTCCTAACGACTCTGATTTGAAATACAAGATCATGACGGAGGCACATAATACACCATTTGTAATCCATCCTGGAAGTACCAAAATGTATCGTGATCTTCGACATACATTTTGGTGGAACAATATGAAGAGAGAGATTGCAAAGTTTATCTCGAAGTGTTTAACTTGTCAACGTGTAAAGGCGGAGCATCAAGTGCCTAAGGGTCCATTGCAACCACTTGAGATTCCAAAATGGAAGTGAGAACACATTCCCATGGATTTTGTTACGGGTCTTCCCACGGTTTCTCAAGGCATAAATGCTATTTGGGTTATTGTTGATAGATTAACCAATTCTGCTCATTTCTTGCCGATACGGGAAACTTATTGTAACGACCCAAAAATTTGAATTTTCCAGAATTTAAGTTTAAAGAATTAGTTATTAATAAAATGAATTTTTATTAATAATATTATGTGCTATGTGTTTATTAATTGTTCTAGAACCTATGATGATTATAAATCGGGAGGATTCTGGCTACGAGCTAGACTGAACGAGTAAGAATTTTCAAGATAAAAATGAAAATTTTCCGGGAACAAAAATATTTCTGGGGAAAAAGACGAAATAGACACTATTCATCCAACGAAACCTAAGGGTTAGGGTTTGAATAACCTAAGCCATTCTGAGAGTTCAGTATGTCGAAATGACATTCCGTCGAAAGATTTGACGAAAATATATCTTGAAAAGTTAAGTAATCCGATAAAAGTTTTCTCGAAAAGCGTGCGTAAATCGGATAAAATAAAAATGACGAAAAATCTAATAACGTGTACTTTTCATTCGTTTAACTACGTTAGGGTAAAACATGAAGGAAACGCTTAACACCAAAAGTGTTTTCAATTTTTAGAAATCCAAGAAGAATACGTAAAAGTTAATCGGTAAAGGAAAGGCGAAATATCCAAAAATATTTGGATTAGAGAATCGCATTTTAAAAGCGTCAGAATGAAAACCGAAAAAGACGAAACCACACTAAACTTAAAGGCTAAGTAGACTTAAGGGCTAAGTTAACTTAACACTTAAGTAATGAATAGTATGGAGGTGTTAATAGTAAGGAGGTTAGGGGTGAAATGACTATTTTGCCCTAGCTTCGGAAAATCTATAAATAGGAAGCTAGATTTCATTTAAATGAGATTTTGAAAAATCCTACACTAGAGAGAGAGAGAGAATTTGGATGGAGAGGGAGAAGGAAGAGCATGAGCATGAATGTTTGGATCGAAAGTGTTCGTGAAATAGAAAAGCTAGCGAATTGCCGGTTTTGTCTAGCGGAAGAAAAATAAAGAGGAAAGGTATTAAAACCTAACTCCTAAGTTAACTTTTTCTAAGTTTTTATGTTCAAAACTTAGCTTAATAAGAATAAGGACTAAAAGAAGTTAGGAATGATTTCATATGGTTGAAATCATGAGAAATAATGAAAATAAGAATTTGAAGTTTAGTAAATAAATTTCTTAAGGAAGTATAAGATTCGTAATGAATTAGAACGATCCGAGTGGATTATATCAATAAGTAGGTGTAATAAGTAATGAATGATGATCTATAACATAAAATTTCAATAAAAAGTTAAATCATAACCTTTGATTATTGACATATGGGAGCTGGGATAAACAATCCCTTCAGAGAGCGAAGCTATATACAAAACTGGCAACCGATCTAACTCACTGTTATGGGCAGTGTATATGAGATGGGAACTTTTTTTTGTTGGTTGTTTGTGGGAAACCACTCAGAGTACCATATGGACTACTAGCAGAGAAGCGATGTGTGTTGAGTCTTAGAGAAGTAATAAGAAGAAGATAAGATGAAAAACATCAAAGATGATGAACGTATAAGTAAGACATCTCCGTATGTCATGAAGTCGTAGAACGATAGTGAAAGTGGTCGCGTAAACTTAGGTTGCAAGAACGCGAACCCTAAGAAGTAAAGTTAAGTAAACTAATGCATAAGTCAAATATACATGACTAATTAGTGTATATGTTGATTTTTTTTCTTATGTGCTACATAGGAATTGAAATGAGCGATTCGGCGTGGTCGTGCGTAAATGGTGAAGGCGTAAGGCAAGTTCTTAACTTCATTCATATTTCAAATGAATGCTAGTTTCTTAAACTTCTCGAGGATGTTGAACTTGAGAAGTTCCTTCTATAATGCTAATGCGATATTTGTATAAGGTGGTAAAAGCGTATGAGGCCTTGAGCCCTGATGTGAACACTTGATTGTTTTTATGAAATGAATTGTTCTGTGATTTAACTGTTCAATAAGAGAATGCTCTATTTAAACATGATCCGTTATTGTTAAGTTTGAGCTAATGATTCTAGCCAGACAGAATGTGTATGAAAAAGGTAGAAGAATGTAAGTATTTTAAAATAAAAGTGAATATTGTTTTAAAATGATAGGAATCGAGATTATTCCTATTATTCAAGTTGCTTTATAACCTTTGTTCTGTTATTGAAGTCTTAAAAGAATGTTTGAATTCTTGAAGATGTTTGTTCAACTATGATGACTTGCTGGGCAATTGAATGCTCACACTTGCTTTAAATGAAAAACATTTTCAGCGAACAATGTTAGAAGAACTTAAGGATCTCGTAAAGATCAAGCTGACGGTATCCAGATGAAGTGCCATTCAGAATGTGGAAGAGCAAGAAGATTAAGCGAAGACTTGTAACATAGAATTATGAAATTGAACTATAGACTAGTTTAAGAAACTGTTATGTATCCTTGGAGGCGGATAAAAGTCACTCTTGTAAGATGAAACGAATAATGTATTTATCATTATTTGTAATGAAAGGAGTTATAAGGTTTTAGAACCTGGGAATTTAGAATGTATATTATTATATTTCAGTATATAATGATGTATGTTTGGATGAATATGGGATCGTGACGTATGAAATCCGGGTGTGAAGATAGACTGGATTTCGGGGCGTTACACTTATTCCCTTGAACGTCTTGCTCATATGTATGTAAATGAGATTGTGAGATTGCATGGCATGCCAGTATCCATAGTTTTGGATCGTGACCCAAGATTCACTTCATGATTTTGGGTTAGTTTGGAAAAAGCTATGGGCACGGATTTACGATTCAGTTTAGCATACCATCCTCAAACGGACGGACAATCAGAGAGGACTATTCAAACTCTTGAAGATCTATTAAGACTCTGTGTCCTAGACTTCAAATGGAGTTGGGATAAGTATTTACCATTGGTGGAATTCTCCTACAACAACAGTTATCAGGCAAGTATAGGGGTAGCTCCATTTGAAGCATTGTATGGAAGAAGGTGTCGCTCTCGAGTATGTTGGGATGAGGTGGGTGAAGCAACATTGTTGGGACCAGAGTTGGTACGTATTATACAGAAAAGATTCAAATGATTCGACAACGTATACAAACAGCACAAGATCGACAAAAGAGTTATGCGGATCTTCATCGAAAGGACGTGGAATTTAGTATTGGGGATCATGTATTATTGCGTGTTGCTCCATGGAAGGGAGTTATAAGATTTGGAAAGAGAGGAAAGCTCAATCCATGATTTATTGGTCCATTTCAGATTCTTGACCAAGTAGGAAATGTAGCCTATAGACTCGCGTTACCTCCAAGTATGTCTCATGTTCATAATATTTTTCATATATCTGTGCTTCGTAAATATGTGAAAGACTCGAACCATGTTATTAAGTTAGAACTAGATGAGATAGCCGAAGACTTAACGTACGAGGAGGTACCTGTCAAGATCTTGGATAGGAAGGAGCATGTCCTACGCACAAAGGTTATACCACAGGTCAAAGTTTTGTGGAGGAACCATGCTATTGAGGAAATGACCTGGGAGTTGGAAACGAAAATGAAAGCGAGCTATCCTCACTTTTCGAAATACCAGGTACGTACGACAATTTTGAGGATGAAATTTCATAAGGAGGGGAGGTTGTAAGACCCCAACTTATTATAAATAAAATTAAACTTCCTTTATTTATTATTTTGAAATAGTAAGGGTTGATTTGATTAATGTGGTTAGTTATGGGTAAAATGCGCAAATATTTTAAATAAGTAAGTGGTTATAAAATATTTATTATTGTCGGGGAATATTCATTTGGTCGTGGAATATTCGTACTGTCAGGGAATATTCGTACGACAACGCAACCTTGTGTGGGCCCCATAACGGAAAGCGATTGGATGAAGAAAAAGACAAGTATAAGTTGTTTATAAATAACGGCATAGTTATTACTGAATTAATATTGTTGGAATACCAAATTGGTTAAAACATATAGTAGCTGCAGTATTGCACCAATTATTGATTATTACGTAAGAAGGCAATACTCAATAATTGTTACAGTAATTTTTGTTCAATATTTTATTTTATTAATTCAATAATTGCTACGTTGATATTTTATATTGTTGTTGTTTCAATAATTGTCACTACACAGTATTTTCCATTATCAGATCAATAATTCATATTATTTGAATAATATTATTAGATAACATTATTGGCAATGTCTAGAAAGTTACATACAGGAGAGGTTTGGTCACCTAATTGGTGGCGCCAATAAGGAGAAATCCTTATTGGAAGCCCCTCTTTCTGAGGCGGCACGGTTGCCGATATTATAATTTCTGTAATATTATTTGTGAATAATTAATTATTGATTTATATGATTAGGAAAATATTCATTTTATGTGGACATAGATGGAGAAAATTTTAAAGTGACAATTGTTGAAAAATTGATATTTTATCTTTTCTGATAAAATAATTTATTTAAATATATTATTATATTTTAATAATGGTGATATTTTTGTAATGAATGTGGGATATATGAGTATATGAGGAGGAGGAGTATTTTTATTACTAAAAATATTTAAAACATGTTTTTCATGTTTGTGGACCCCATTTCTTGATTGAAATTTGATTATAGCCTGTAAAATCGCCTGTTTGTGGATTTCGGTCAACTTCTGTTTGGAATTTGGGAAAACTTAAACTTACAAAGTTGTAGAGAATTGAATTTTTTATGGAATGGACATAAGATTTGAATTTTTCTGATAAAAGGGCTATTTATTGTGAATTATTGAAGTTCCAGGAATATTGGGTCTGAATTGATTTTGTTACAAAAACATTTAAAACATGTTTTTCTAGAAGGTGGGCATGTGGGAAATGCTAGAATCTGATTTTAAAAGATGCGTATGAATTTTAATATTAATAATATTATTTTACTAAATTTTCTGCTTTGGTGTTCTAAGTAATTTCCTATAAATAGGGTGTTTAGGTTAGAATTGAAAATTACAACAGAAACTAAAGTTTTTCTCTCTTTCTCTCTCTATATTATCGAGCGTATTCTTGTGAGTATTTTGATACTTTGAGTGTTGCTATCTGATTTGCAAGTTCTCTTGAGACTATATCCGATATTCGGTCAAAATCTTGTCTTTTCGAGGTAAGGGATATTATATTTTTTAAAATGATATTATATCTTTCAATATCATTATCTTAGGAATATTGGTAAGATTTTTCTTGTGAAATTCTTGTCTTTTAGTGTGGGGTTACTATTCACGTATCTGTTATTTATTCACGATATCTGAGACTATTCATGAATACGGAACTATTCACAGAAAAATTAAATTTTCATTTTCTGTCCAAAATATCTATTATGGATACTAGCTTTGATTATATCCATGTTTTGATCATTCTTGAATTTTGCTTCACTATGAGTATTTATGAAGTATTTTTCAACTCGAATTGTTTAAAGTACGAATCCTTAATATTTGTTCTTTTGTTTCTTTGGATTCGTTTTCTTTAAAATATTTTTCATCATCCTCGGTCCTAAATGATGATATTCTTGAATATCTTTGGCACGTAGTGCAAAAGATTAATGATTTTTTCGATGAATATCTTTGGCCCGTAGTGCAAAGATGAACAGGTGTTGAGATGAACATGACCAACTGATGAATATCTTTGGCCTGTGGTGCAAAGATGAATATTTGATTCAAGATGAATATTGATTGATGTTACAAGAATAAAATATTGATGATGGACTTTTAAATTCATAGATAATAGTTGATTTCATTCTCTACATAACTCATCTATGAATTATTATTTCCGATGCGAATATTGATCTGAAACTTGTTTTCTATTGTATTTTATCAGATTTTTCCCTGTTGAAGACTAACGATAATTTGTTCTATATTATCTTAGTCATAATATTCTTTACTGGGCTAGTTGAGCTCACCCTTTTCCTTTTTGTTCCATTTTTCTTCTCAGGAGGCGAGAATGTAGCGAGTTCTAGTCGGGGTGTGGAATGATGGTTCTAGAAAGTTGTCTTAGTAGTCCTCACCATTTTTATAAAATAATGTACCAATAATTATAATGAGGACTTATTTGGGTGTGAATATTGTCTAGATGGCAATATTTGTATTTAAACTCACAGTTTATATGTTGTATTAATAAAGTTGTAGTTGTTTCTGTATCATGTTATTGACGACTTAAAATGGGTGATGTATACCTATTTTGGGGGCGTCACATTTGGCTTGGAGTAAGGTCCGTACCAATCTGGATTTGTTTGGGGTTTTCTGAGGTTCCAAGGTTAAAAGAGGTGGTTTGATCAAGATTTGGCTTGGGTTTATCTTCGACCCATTTTTTGATCTCCTGAGGTATCTCATAGTCCTCTTGTTCAATCTTCATCAAGTCAGAGTCCAAGTTTACATCAAAGTTGTAATCCTTGTGAAGAATAGGCACCTCATCAGCAAGTTTAAGCACATCTAAATTTAGAGTCCTGAAAAAAATACTTTCACTTAATATATTAAACTGTTTAATCATACAAAATGTTAGCATGAAATGACAAAAACAACTGCTAATACTATGCAACAAAAGTAAGCAGTTATTGATATCTACAGGGTAGAGGGAGTTTCTGCCCTTTTTACCCTTGTCGGCAAATGCAAGGAGTGCTGCTCCAATTGCCAAGGGTCAAGTCCTGGTGGACAGTTGTGATGAAGGGGCTGTTATCGTCCTCCTTCTCTTGAATGATGACCATGGTGTAACAACCAAGAAAAATCGGATTATAATGTAAAATAATTTTATTTGAATATATAATGAATAAAATTATATTATATGGTATTTATAACAAGTAAGCGTGATGAAGGTTATTCTATAACCTAAAAGAGGAATAAGATAGTAGTATTCTGGATAAGTGCTAGAATTAAGGTGTTTGAATTTCCAAGACGAAAATAAAATCTTTCCGAGAAATTCTCTGAAAAACACTATTCATCCATTTCTGCTCAGGAATTATTTTTGAACTTCCAGGAAATACTTAATGATAGAATGATAAGGAAGGATGGATTATCTAATAATAATTCAGTTTTGACAAACACAATTTTTCGCCTACGTACTAAGTTCGAAAATGTTAAGGAAAGTGAAGATTTGAATAAATGATGGTCGTATAATAAGAAAATTATTATACGAGATAATGAATACGAGTATAATACAAAGTATTATACAAGTATATACGAAAGATAACATAACGTATATGATGAATATTATACAAACTAGTATACGAGAAAAATACGAGGATTGTACGTTAAAAGCTTAAACTGTGAGACCCCAAATTTTATGAATAAAGATTTAAATTTCTCAAAATATTTTTTTTTAATATTATGGTATGGATTTGATATAATGTTATAGTTGTGGGTAATATTTATAAATTTTGCGAAATAAGCAAGTGGATATATAATATTCGATTGGTCGGGGAATATTCATTTTAACAGGGAATATTCGTACGACGACACAATCATTGGTGGACCCCACAACGGAAGTATTGTCGTAGTTAGAAAATAACAGAATTATCATTTTACAAACGGTGAATGTGTTACCGTTAAAACTATTGAACTACTCGGTAGTAAAAGTACATTAATACGCGTGGTTGCATAGTAGCACACGGTATTGATTATTGATGCTTACGTAAGAAGTCACTCAGTTATACTCAATTATTGCTACAGTAATTGATGCATCATATCTCTCGTATTATTAATTCAATTATTGTCAAATTATCATCTCGCATAATATGTTATATTATTAAATCAATAATTGAGATGACAAAGTTATTCATATTATTATTTGCAATATTGACAATGTCTAGAAGTTACGTCGAGGAGGTTTGGTCACTAATTACGGCCAATAAGGAGAAATCCTTATTGGAAAGCCTCTTTTTCTTGGGAACGACCTGGTTGTTAAATATTGTGAGTTATAATATTAATGATGAATAAGTTCATGTTGATTAAAGATGAAATTGATAGTTCAATTGTGTTGGAATTATTAGTGTTAGTGAAAATCGACATCTATTTTGATAATAATTGATGTCTGGAGGTTATATTAACCAATCGGGTAATTAATCGGATAAATGAGCAATTAATTGCTATTGATTCACATGATTATAACTATGTGTTCACATGTGTGTACTATTGATTCACATTCATTTACTATTAGGGGAGTTGGTGCAAGATTGATAATACTTGCATGACTAAGTTAAAAATGGAGGTATAGATTGAGGTACTATACTGTAATTCATATTTTTACATGTCTAGAACTATTGATTCACATGATTTACTATTGATTCACATGATTTACTATTAGGGGAAGTGGTGCAAGTTTGATAATACTTGCAGGACTAAATTAAAAATGAAGGAAAAGATGAAGGTATTATACTGTAATATTTCGAGCCCCAAAATGTGCAATTATCAAAACTATATTTTCCTATAAATAGAAGCTCATTCTTCTTTCATTTCTCACCAATTCACTAAAGCTTTAGAAAAATTATTATAGAGAGAAATTATAGAGAGAAAGAAGAAGAGAAGTCTGCTACCTCACTATTCCAATATCCAATTTCTTCTAAGGTAAGGGATATTATTTCTTTTGTATTCATGAAGAGAGCTATTATTATTCCATTCCTTATTATTATGTTAGAATAACCTGTTTATGCAAAGTACTGCATACATGGTGAAATTCTTCTATTATTCCATTTTTATTATTACATTGGAATATCACATGCATGTATGGATTATGCATGACTGGTTTAGTTCTTTATTATTACATTGGAATATCACATGCAATGCGGATTACACATGACATGGTTCCATTCTTTATTATTCATTGGAATAACACATGCATGCGATTCTATCGTATGCACAGTAAATTTCGTTGTTATTCCATTCTTTATTATTACATTTGGAATATCACATACATATTGATTACGCGTGACCTAGTTCCATTCTTTATTATTCTGTTGGGAATAACATGTCTGTGCGGTCTATTGCATGCATGGTGAATTCTTCTGTTATTTCATTCTTTATGATTCTATTGGAATAATCTGTCTGTGTGGATTACCGCATGCATGGTGAATGATCCTTTGTATTCATTCCTTATTAAATCGTAAAAATGATCTGTCTACGTGGATTATCGCATGGCAGGTGAAAATCCATTTGCAGTTTTGTAATTTTTTTGACCCTCAAAAAATTCTGGAAAAATTTTAAATGATAATTTGATGAGTTTTCTGTATTGTGTCCAAAGATGGCGATTTTTGGATGTATAGATTAAGAGTTATGGATTTTATGGGAAAAGAATATTTTAAAAGTAAACCCTTATAACTCCTTGTGGTTAACTCCAAAATTGGTGAAATTTTTATTGGGAGTACATATACATAATGAAGTATACTCAAATTTTAGAATTTTTGGACAAAAGTATAATTTATGATAAATGTCTAAAAATATTAGCGGTTTGGCCATATGAAAAATAGTAAATGAATTTTAAAAATTAGTGAAAAATATATGTTCAATATGAGACTATATTCTGCTAAATCCCAGAAAAGAATTATTTTTTGGGACTGATTTGATATTTTTCATGAAAATGAACTAGTTATCAATAAATAAATTAAATATGTTATGTGAAGTAACAAAATTGGAAAATAGGATTTTATAACTTGGGAATCCTATATAGGGTATATGGAGATTTTTGATGAGGGATTTGATCATTGGTGATGAAATCTTATGAGTATGGCATTTTTGAATGATTAAAATGCATTATTTGGTAAAGTGTAAACAATTGAAATAAATTGTTTATAAGTTTAAGAAGTGATTAAAATATTATTATAATATTAATAATATTAGATTATAAGTTTATTAAGTAATTGATAATATTTGGATAAATTTAAAATCTTTAATATTTATCCTTGATTTCGTTTGATTATTGCTTATATCATTGTCATCTTCCTCATGCTTATATTGTGATGAAAGTCATCTTTAGCTTACGTGCATAGATGGACTTGGTATGATTATGACCAGGGATTATTCGGTATAATCATGACCGTAATGTAACGAATGATGTGGTAAAAGTCCCCATTGGCCGGTAGTGCATTGATGGACAGTTTTTGGTATGATTATGACCAGGGATTATTCGGTATAGTCATGACCACTAATGATTTAATGAATATCCTTGGCCCGTAGTGCATGGATGATTCGATGATGTGGTTTATTATTTAAGCTGAGTTCAGCGATAAAAAAAATTTGATGAAAACATTTTAAATCATAAAAGATAGTAGATATCATGCTCTACTTAACTCTTCTAATGGATTGTTTGTTCCGCTGTAATTAAACTTGATATTTGTTATATTTTATCAGTTTAACACTGTTGAAGGCTAACGAAAATTTATTCTGCATTATCTTAGTCATAATATTTCTTACTGGGCTAGTTGAGCTCACCCTTTCTTTCACTGTTCTCTTCAGGAAATGAGAATATAGCTGGGACGAGTCGGGAAACGGAGTGACGGTCCAGATGATAGCATTAGTAGTCCTCACTATTCTGTTAAATAGTGTGATAATAAATGAAATGAGGACTCCATTGAGTGTGGATATTGTCTAGATGACAATATTGTATTTAAACTCATAGCATACTTTTTGTCATAATTTACACGACAGTTGTATAATTAAGTTTTTATTTGTATTTTGTACCATGTATTTGGCGACTCAAGATGGGTGATGTATACCTATTTTGGGGGCATCACATAAACCATTATCAATGGACTAGTAGGATTTAAATATGAATTTTGCAAGCCCAAGTGAAATATGTGAAGGACCAAAGATAATTTAATTCAAGCCCAAGGATAAGCCCAAATTGAATTAAACCTAAGCCCGAACCAAGAATTGAACTCGTGGATCAAACCGATGGGTCACCGGATGAGTAAAACCTATGGGGAACCCCATGTGGCCCCCCCATGGTGAGTCATGGCCGGCCACTTGGTGGTTAAGCAAGAGGGATAACTTTGTTTGCAAGTTTGGAATAGTAAGGAGGTGGAATAGTAAGGAGGTTTGGTGGTATTTTGACTATTGTGCCCTCACTTTGCAAAGCTTATAAATTGAGAGCTTAGTTGGTCATTTTTTGGTTGTTTAATTTCACCAACATCTTAGAGCATTATATTAAGAGATGGAAGTGAGAGCTATTTCAATTAATCCAAGAAGAAGAAGGAAGAAAGATAGAACATCAAAGGTAAAGAAACTTTAATCTTCATCTCTTCAATAGTAACCTTGATAGAGAAGTGATTATTAGTAGAGCATGTATCTTAAGAAGAAACAAGGATGGATATTAGTGGACTTTAAACATTAATAATCATGTTACAAGTGAAATCATAATCAAAGAAGTAAAAACTAATGAAGAAAACATGAATATTTAATATATGTTGTTGATGGATAAGTTTAAAACCATCGTGTATAGGATCAGATGATATATGCTTATTTAGGATGATAGTGTAACATGCGGTGAACAGATATTTTCATTCAATTCACGAACCTAATTATTCGTCATGCAAATAACTAAGTCACATGCTATCATGCCCAGTTCTAACCCTAGATCTCCTTTTTCAATTCCTTCTAGAGTAACAAGGTAATTACTGATCAAATAATTAGTCAATGAGCATAAGGCAAGATAAACAATTCACTTTGACACAAATAATTGGAATAAATTGAATAACTAATTTATAGACATAAAAGATCCAATTGGTAGTCTTAATAAAAGAGTTAGTTCATAATTAATGAATTAAAACCAAGAATCCACAACTAAATAGACATTAAAAGATAAAAGTAAGATTAGAGAAGAGAATAAATCTGTTGTCAGCAAATCTCCATCTTCCTCAAGCTCCTGCTCTTTTTCTTAAATGGTCTCCAAGTTGCTTCAATCTCCAAAACTAATAAGAACTATGATTTATGTTCTAATCTAATAGAGTGTATCTCTAATCTAATCTATGTATTCTCCTTTTATTTTATGCCTTACATCATGTATTTATAGGTTACAAGTCCAATTTTTAGCTTAGGAACAAACCCAATCCAATTTGGAGTCAGAAAAGTGTCAAAATTCACCCCAAAACGTGTCCAAGCTTGACCAAACTCTTCCCCAGTGCCTCGGCACTGGGTATCGCGCTGGAACACTGCCCCCTAGTGCCCCGGCGCTGCAAATAGGCATGAAATGGGCACCCCGGCTCTGGGGCTTTTTCAAAAAATTTCTACTCTGACATCCTTTGGGAAAATGGCCATAACTTCTTCGTCTGAACTCCGATTTTGATGATTCAAGATGTTACGGGAAGAGGAGACGTAGATATACAACTTTAATTCTTTTAGTTTTATGAAATAAGGTCCGGAACAATACTCAAATTGGCTCTGAAGTGACTATTGTGTAAATGGCAAGCCGAAAACGCGAATCTAGCAACCCCAAACGTCGATCCATGTAACTTTTGTCCCAATTCCTACAAAACAACATAAAACATACATGAATAGACACAAACACTTAAAATCAACCAAAAGATTAAGCTCAAACGCACTCAATTATGAGTATAAAACTCACTCATTAAACATCTCACAAGGCTGCGAATTAAGGCTTCCATAGAGGTGAGTATAAAGCAATTTAGAGTGCGTACTTTGTGTTCCAATTCCTCACCTCCAAGTACCATAATAGATCAAAGTCTCAAGTTTTGTGGAAGTTAAATCACTGTGCACACCAAGTGTTCGATAGTTTGTGTGAACTAAGTTTGGGGGAAGATATTATTATTAAGGCATCCGAGAATCAATGGCTTCGCAACCCACATCAAAACGACAAAGGGGAGAGAGTTCAAGGCCCACACAACCGACACGGACCTTTGATCACCATAAATTCGTAAGTGCCGCCGCCGCTAATCGGTACGATTATATGATGACAAAAGCCCTTACACCGGAGCGGGGGTTGGCACCGGATCATGTCGATGGGGAAATGATGCAGCAAATTTATCAGAAGGGCTGGAACAAATTCACCGAGGAACCTGAGCCTGCCGTTGTTAACATAGTCAAGGAATTTTATGCGAATGCCGAGGACAAAGCCCCTTTCAGTGCTTATGTGCGGGGTTGATTAGTACCATTCAGTGCCGATGCCATCAACACCTATTATCAATTACGAGTGCCTCGACAATGCCAATATGCTCACCTACGCGATTTTGATCCAGACTATAAGGTAATACTTAAAGAAATGACTAAGCCGAGAATAACATGGATCAAAGGTCGAAAGGGAGGCACAGTTTTTCATAGCAAAGATCATAGCAAAGATATGAGTCGGTATGGTAATATTTAGTATGCTCTCTTATGTGCTAAATTGTATCCGTCCCAACATACATCGGACGTAACCAAGGAGAAGGCACTACTTCTATATGCAATTATGCAAGATTTCATCATTGATGTCGGGGCCATAATCTATTTCTCCATTCGCCGATGCTTACGAGGAAATTTTTTCGGCGGCTTGCCACACCCATCACTCATTTGTGGGTTGTATCTCCAAGCGGGTGTTAAATGGTCGGATGATGAACCCATGCAGATGTCACTTCAGTTACTAGATTTTAGAATGATAGCACGGTATTCGGTGTGGGCCGAGGGTGATTCCCATCCTCGAGGTCTGGGTTTTATTTTTCCATCGGCTTCGGAGGACGAAGTTGACGCTGCAAACACCTTGGAAGATGAGGATGAGACTATGGGTGATCAAGGAACAGAGCAGGTACCGTAGTCCGAGGCATTATCTAGTCCTCAATTTCTTACTTTTCAACGTCAAATGGATGAGCACAATAAGGCAACACGTCGGGAGATGAGGCGACTTGCATTGAGGCAAGACCACATATTTGAAGCTATGAACACATCTTTTGCTTCACTCAATACGACACTTCAGAGCTTCAATCCAGGTACACAATTTCCATACCAGCAGCCCATGCCAATGCCAAGGTTTTCGCAAAGTGACTCCGAGGAAGAAGATCAACCACCACCACCACAGACTTAGGCGATTATAGGGAAGTCCTCATACATTTTATTGCAATTATCCATACAATGAGGGCATTGTAATTCTTAAGTTTGGGGGATTTAATTACATGTTTGCATGCATAATATCATTAGTTAGGCTTGCATTTGTCATTGCAATTTAGTTTTGCATATTAATTTAGGAATTGTGATTTTGCATTCATATAATTACGTAGTTGCATGGTAGCTTAGGTGCATACATAGTAACTTAGGTTATTTTTGTTATTACTGCATTTTGTTATGTTATGTTTTATATATATAAAAAAAATTAGTTAAATATTGTGTTTGCATAAGTCCAGCAGTGTTGTAGTTCATGTTATTTTGGGCCAATGATGAGATTAAGCTTAAGTCGATAATACAGCATTGATTATTAGAACCTTGATGTAGTTTTGAATTATGACTCGGATCTTATTCTTGTTTGCAACTGGTATAAAAAGGTTAGCACGCTAATAACATCTGTGTCGACTGGTTAATTCAAATTGATACATAAAGATTTTCTAAAGGATAATGCTAGGGTGAATGAGAAAATGACAAGGATAGGTAGTGAAAACGACGAATTAGACAAGAACTTAAGTTTGGGGGAAAAAGGTAGGGTATATAAGCATCAGAAAAAAATAATAATAATAATATCTAGTTGAGTCTTGTGGTGGGTTGAGGAAAATATACTCCCCATAAACACGGGCGTGAGATGGAGCGTTAAACGCACTCACCAACCATCTATCGAAAAAAAAAGTATGAAGAAAAGACGGGAAATAAGAGCAAAGGGCTCCCGCCAATTAAAAAAAGGGGAAAGAAAAGAAAGCATGAATACCCTATTTGATCCCCTAATCTTGGTAAATGTGTGAATTCAGTTGGAACTTGTCTATTTTTGAAATTTTTAAGTTTGCACTGTATGATTCCTTCTAAGAAATTGGTTATGTATTGAATTTGAGTCCGTATCAGTTATCATGGATGTTGAACACACACGCACACTATACCAGTGATAATGGTTTAAGATTTGAGAACTAATAAGGAATTATTGATTGGTTTTGGTGATTAAGATTGTAGTGTTTGCTTGTTTTCCCTGAGGCCAGTGAGATAATTTTGATTATGTAACACTGTTTGATTCAAAGACATATAGATTGGATACATTACATAGCATTGCATTGCATTATGTAGCATATTTATTCTGTTTTGTGCTCGAGGACTAGCACGGTTTAAGTTTGGGGGATTTTGATAAGTGGATTTTATATCCACTAATCGATATCCATTTCAAGCTTAATCATTGTTAATTTCTTATTTCCATGTTCGTTTTTACTCGTTTCATGTTCTTTTATGTGTAGGGTGGTTGTTGTGGCAAGTATCGAAGAAAGGATGTCATTTGGAGCAATTATGGTTGCAAGTATGAAGTTCAGGCAAATCAACTAGCAAAACCTACCCCGTCGTATGGCCTTTTTGTTTTTACACATTTTCACCGGGCTGGGGTCTTTGAGATTATTTTACAGAATGCATGCCCATCGGGGCAAGCTGATTATAGGCATACACCCCCGCCAGGGTGGGGGGTCTCGAAAGCTAAGTGTCCTATTTTGCCTTAAACTCTGCTGGATATGGATTCTAAACATATTGGTTTGCAATGGGACTCTATTGGACGAAGGACTTTGACAAAAACGTGTGTGTTGGATGTATATGGAGAAACTAACAACGAATTGTACACACACAAGGTAAATTACAGAGATTAATCCCAGATTTTCATAACAAGCTGGGGAGGAAGACTTTGAAGAGATTTTCGTGTCGATTGCGGATTAAGGCTACGTGAAGGGTGTTTTGCATTATTCTTCATCTTAGTCTTATATTTGCAATTGAAAGGATGTTATCTTTAGATTATTCAATTATTATTTCATTTATGATGAACTAATTCACTTTTTAGGCTTATGATGGATCCTTAAGTGAAACGATGATTTTGTAATTTTGATTTCCAGTTCAATAAGCTATTTTCCAGTTTATCTATATTAATTTGAGCTTGAATTTATGAATTGCCTGATCAACAATTCTTTGTGGATTTGTATGGAATCGAGAGAGGATATACGAATCTAGACTTAGTTAATATAGCATGTGTTCATGAATTTTGTGAATAACAGAATCTTGATGAATGTTACGATAGAGATATGTTTGACATCGCATGTAATCGGATAGGTAACTTAATCTTAAACCTTCTTTAATTATAATTCACATAGAGATATAGTGAGTTAGTTGATTAAGGTGTTTAACTTGTTTCTATCTAATTTATGGATTTAAGTTAATACGGTATTAGTGCATCGAGAGGTGGTTAGTGCTACGTTCGTGTTCTTGATTAATAAACTAGGATAGTGAGTTGAATTGGAATAAAGGTGTAAAAATCAGAGTGAAGCTTAGGGTGAAATCATAAGTCTAATTATCCATTAATTGTTTGAAATTTCAGTTTTGATATTTGTGATTGTTTTGTGATAGTATATTTATTAACAATTTAGTTTTTATAATTTTAATCATTGAATTGGATAGTTTAATGAAATTAGGATTAATAGGAAATTGATAATTGTGAGATTAAATTTCTTACTAAGTTGTCTCTGTGGGAACGATACTCTACTCACTATTATATTACTTGTTGACCACGTATACTTGCGTGTTGTGCGTAACTAGATTTTACCCAATATTTGTCGTCTCTTTTTCTTTTGGAAACCCTTATTCTGTGTTTTGGGAACTTTTCAAGCAAACCCATTTTCTTCTGAGTAGTCGGTCGTTCTTCCCAGTAGATATTCGTTATCGGCGTTTGGTTCTTTAGTTCATCATTGTCGTCTTCTTCTTTACTTAGTGATTATTCGTAAGTTGTTCGGTTTGTTCTCATTTGGTGGTTCTATATTTTTCGATTTATTTTGTTTTTGTTTGTGATGGTGTCTACGAGGAAGAGCATGGAGAGAATGGGGGATAAAAGATTGATAGGAAGAGTAAACGAGTTAGGGATGATGATTATTTGAAGGATTTGAAGACATATGTAAAGGTGAAGGATAGTCTATCAAAGTCTACAAAACAGGGGAAGAAGTTATTGGTGAAATCAGATGCTGAAGATAAGAAACTGGGGAGACATACGAATAAGAAGGCTAAATCATTGGTATATATCGATTCTAATTTTGAAGGTTCTCCAAAAAAAGTTGGGAAAGAAGATGAAGTTGAGGCTCATAACCGAAAAATTGTTCCCCGGCAAAAATATCTGAAGGTTTGTTATTTTATTTTTTTAAGAATATAGAATTTTTTAGTTATTTTTGGTTACTTGTGTTTTTGTTTTTTTGTATGGTGATGTTTTGGTGTATGGTGTTGTTTATTTTGTTTCTGAGTAGTGTCATTAATGTTGAAGTTGTTGTTTGATAAAATTATTGTTTCCATTCCAAGTGGAGTTTTAGAAACTAGTATATTCTTTTTTGGTCACTAGATTACATTATTGTGATTATACAAGTTGATTATGTTTTATTGGTAACTTTCTAATTGAGTTTTGGTTACCAACATTTATATGTTTGGAAACTGATGATTACATAGTTGTTAAAATGTATTTTATTACATTAGAGTTGGAGTTATTTTAAGGATTGTTTAAATTGTAGTTGTTAAAATTATTGTTTTCATTCTGATTTGAGTGTCAGATACTAGTATATTCTGTTTTGGTCACTAGATTTCATTATTGTCATTATATAGGTAGATTATGTTGTGTTGGTAACTTGCTAATTGATTTTTGGTTACCAACATTTAACTATTTGGAAACTGATGATTACATAGTTGTTAAAATGTATTTTATTACACTAGAGTTGGAGATTGATGAATGCTTATACTGTATGTGGTAAAATGGTTATGTTGTTTCTGAGTGGATGTATTGTTAGTATTATTTTCTAAATTGGTTAGTATATAATTTTTTATATATTAAATAGTCTGATTAATTTGGGTTTTGGTCATTTGCTGATATTATTTGGTTACTACTGATAATATATTTGGATATTGTTGATTTAATAGTTTTGGTTTTAAAGTTTTATTGATGTTCTATTTTGATTTGGTTAATGTGTTCGTAATGTAATTTATTGTATTTTCAGATTTGGGATCTATTCTATGAGGAGCATCATCGAAACTTTACAGCAAAAGTTATTTATTGGTGTGATATGGAAGTGCCAAATATTATTAAGAATAAATTGTCTGAAGTACAGTTGAATAAGTTTAAGTTGTCTTGTTTTGGAAAAAAATTAGATTTTGGGCAGCCCCAGATGTTTTCACAGATAATCCATCATGCTTTGATTAGGGAAGTTTATCAAAGGGATAATGAGGAAATGTCGTTTATATTTGGTGAGAGAAGGGTAAGGTTTGGATTGCCTGAATTTTGTTTAATTTCTGGTTTAAATTGCAAGGAGATGAAGACATTGATGGTTTCAAGGGGATTGAAAATTTGTTGGTGGAGAAATTTTTTGGAAATGAGGTTGTAACTCGTTCTAGTATAGGGAGGATATATAGGAGTGCTTTTTATGATGATGATGATGAGGCAGTTAGGATGTCTATCATTTTCTTGGTTTTTAATTTCATATTAGCTACTGTTTCTGACAATTATGTTGATAAAACTTTGTTTAACTTTTTATCTTATGGGGATATTAAAAGTTATCCGTGGGGAAAAGTTGCTTTTGAACAGACAAAGAATTCACTATCCTTTGCTGTAAAGGGACATATAAAGAAGGATAAGTATGGTGGGGTGATATACAATTTTTACAGGAAAAGTTATTATAAATCTTACAAGCTTAATGGATTACCTTATGTGTTTCAAGTTTTTTTATTTGAAACAATTCCTACATTGAAAGTCAGGGGCTTTTGTATTGATGATCATGTTTCAGAATTCAGATTATTTAGATGGAGGGAGTTAGGAAAGGCTCCTAAAAATGAGAAGTTGAATGACTTAGTTTTTGGTTCTGGTCAGGTATGTTGGTTACCATTTACATTATATTCGGTTACCTCTATATATGTTATTGGTTACTGACTTTTTTTGTGTACTATCTTGTTTCTGTTTTATGTTCAATGTTTATGACATGATATATTTGTTGTTATTAATATGTTTCAGTTGATTATTTAAAATCTTGTTCCTGCGGAGGATGAGAAGGTGCGGTTGGATTTAGGTGGTTTTCATTTTTTCAATGGAAGTGATAGCGGAGCCAAAATTTCTGATATTAAAGTTGAATCATCAAGGAAGGATAAAGACCTTAGGTTTTCTCTTTCAGATGTGAAAAAAATTATTGATGCACGGGTGAAGCCTTTGGAAGGGAAGATGATGGAGGTGAAGAAACAAATTGAGAATTTGGGTGTTGAATTAAAAGATCAATTGCAAGTGTTTGATATTTAGATTTGTAGGGACATAAAGAAGATGTTTAGAAAGCAGTTATATGGCCAGTGTAGTTATAACAAATGTAAAGAAATGTTGTTGTTGTTGTTGATGATGATGATGATGATGATGATGATGATGATGATGAGAATGATGATGGTGTTGGATGTTAATGTTGTAGTTGATGATGTTATGTTGTTGAGGATGATGTTGTAGTTAAAGAGGATGATGCAAAATAGTTTCATGGAAGTGTTTGATCTTTGATGTTCTTTGATGTGGGGTGGGGTAGGATTCAGTTTGAAGAAGACGATGCAAAGGTTTACATATATGTTTTATTTTCATTTGTGTTTCATGTTTATTAAGTAAATGCTGAATTTTTTTCTTTTTTATTACAGATTAAGAACAAGAATGACAATTTAAATTTTGATGGGAAAGAGATAGTTGTTTTTACCCCTAGAGGGGTTCACATTGATGTTGAGGAAGAAAAGGTTAGGCATTTTTTTTGTTTATTTTATGTTATATTTTTACGTGTTATATTCATCAATTATATGTCTTTTTTACAAGCTGAAAAGATCAATGACATTCCAAGTTTTGATATTTTAAGTCAGTCTAGTGGAAAAGAAATTGTTGTTTTTACCCCCATTGAGGTTTGTAGTTTTTTTCAACAGTAGTTACCTTTACATTTTGTATTAGTTACTTTGCTACAGTGTTTATGTTACTATTGATTCTGTTTTGGATTTTTAATTTGATATTGTAATTGTTTTTTGTGTTATGTCTTGAAAAACATTAAAGGGTAGTAAAATTGAAGCACCAGACAGGTCGCTACTTGATGAGATGGTTTTAACGACACAGGATTTACTCCATTGTGTTGAAGTTGAGAAAATTGCATCTAAACCACTTGGTAGGCCTGTTCGTACTTCTGGGAAGAGTGCTGTGTTGAAGAGTCCTTATACGTCGAAGTTCGGTTTCATTTGATTCAACTTTCTTACATTGTGGATGATAGACCATTACACGGAGGACCGTCTGCATTTCAAATGTTTGTATGGGTATGCCTTCGAAATTTAAAGATGTTATGTTTGAGCAGTGGTTTAGAATTGGCTTAAATAACAGAAAAAGGTATGTTTTTGGAGTTTAATATTTATATATTATGTTTTTTCTAGGAGATAAAATCATTTTTTTTTCCGTTCCAATATGTTATTGTTTTGAAGGATTGAAAAATTTGCGGGAAACCTTGACAAAATCAAGCCTCCTTTTAGATTTGGGTCTGTGCCAATATCCTCAAAAATGTGGTATTACAAGCTGAAGACCCCTGGTCAGTGGCTTGATGATGATGTGAGTTTTTTTTACTCTTTTTGTAATCATGTTTGTTAGTTTCGGTTACCTTATCTTATTATTTTGGTTACTATATGTGTCTGTATTGGATACTTTTATTTTAAAGTTTTATTTTTCTTTTTTATTTGTTTATCTCTAATTGTTTTTCTGGTTTTATTTTTGGTTCAGCATATCAACATCTATTTGTATTACATGTGTAAATTGGCTAGGCACTCGAACAATATTCAAATAAGGGTTACTTCAACAGATTGTTGGTTCCATGTCAAGTTGACTAATTTATATGGGGAATATTGTAATAAAAATGGTGATAAGAATCTGTTGTTGGGCAATGGTGATGTTGCTGAGTATATTCATGGTTTTTTTATGGATGTAAACACACCGTGGGTTGCCATTGATTTTGTCATGTTTCCCGTTCACATGACAGTTCTTGGTCATTGGTTTTTGCTGGTTTTTGATGTGCATCGTAGAGTGTTAGTAGTTTATAATTCTCTATAACAAAACAGGAATATCATGCGAACAAATATTATGGATGTGTGTGAGCCGTATATTTTCATTCTACCCATAATATTGTCTAGATGCGGTTTTTGGAAAAATAGATCTGATATTGATTTCAATAGTGAACCATATCGCACCAAAGAAGAACATGATATTATTGATCTTGAATTTGCTGAGGGTTTACCTGAACAAATTGATGGGTAAGTTTACATTGTTTCTATTTTTTTAGTTTTCCATATATTATGATGTTTGTTTTGATTTGCTTTATATCTTGATTATTTTTTCAGTGATTGCGGAATGTTTACTATTTTTTTTGCGGAACATATTATTCACCAACAATTTCTGAAATGCCAAATCCATTTCCAATCATTCAATACCATAAGAAACTATGCGTCAACTTGTTCATTCATGCGAGGAACAAGCAAGTAAGCAGATATGAATCTGATTCAGAATACCCAGACAGATTCGTTAGTGAAGACTAGTTTTGTTATGCATCATGTTATTTTTTTTTTGGACATTTGATACCATTTGATATGGTTATTGACTGTGAAATGTTTTGTAAATCTTCTGATGATGGAATGATGTATTAATTTTTACTATTAGACGTATGATATAGTTTTGTTGGTTCACATTGTTGTTATTTTTTTGTCTTGTATTTTATTTTCACAAATAATATTGTAAAGATTTTTTTTTATGGTACAGTTGGTTGCCAAATTTGCCTACAAAGGTAACAATTTTAATTTTTTTTTGGTAACCAATCAGTCCTAACAGTAAATGCTAAAACAGTTAACAATTTATATCATGTATTTGTTTTTTATGGTTCAGTTGGATGGAAACAGTCATACAAAGGTTACCAAATAATGTTGAGTTCTTGTCAATATAATGGGTAACCAAATAGTTATAGTAATTTAAAAATTCTTGGGTGATTCAAATAGTTATAGTTTAGAGCATCCAAATACATGTTTATTTTTTTTATTCTTAAAAATAGTAATAAAAAAATACAGAACAATTATCAAACTTAAAAACATCTGTTCTTAATATGGTACAGTTGGTTGCCAAATTTGCATACAAAGGTTACAATTTTAGTTGTTGTTGGTAACTAAACAGTCCTAATAGTAAATTTTAAAACAGTTAACAATTTCTTTCATGTATTTGTCTTTTTGCTTCAGCTGGTTTACAAACTGTCATACAAAGGTTACCAAATAATGTTGGTTACTGTTACAATCATTAGTATTTGTGGGTAACGAAATAGTTCTAGTAATTTAAAAATCAGTTAAACAATTCTTGAATCTATGTGTTTTTTAAGGTTTAGAGTGTAGCCAAGCATCCAAAGAAATGTATACATTTTATTTTTTATGCTTAAAAATAATAATAAAAAATTACAAAAACAATTATCAAGCTTAAAACTATCTATTTTTTATATGGTACAGTTGGTTGCCAAATATGCATACAAAGGTAACCATTTTAATTTTAGTGGGTAACCAGATTGTCATAAAGAAAAATTACAAATTAGTTAACCAATTATGACATGTTCGTCTTTTATGTATATTGTTATTTGAAGATAGAATTTCTTTATGTTAAAAGGAAATTAATGAAAATAATCATCTTTCAATACTGTGCAAGATAAATTTGGTTTTCTTACACAAATAAAATGATTACAATATGTATGGCTATTGAGAAACCATAGTAAACTTCAAGGAGTTTGTTACAATTGTTTTGATGTTGTATTATATCAAAACTTTCTTGGTCTCAAAATTGGTGGATTATTGCATGTTTTTCTGTTGTGTCCTTTTTCTTGGCATCTGCAGCATTTATTTTGAACTCTATTTTCAGATGCATGCTTGTACCTACCTATCTTTGGTCTTCCAACTGGTCTTCTTGTATTTGGTTGTTTGACACATATGTTTTTAATCTCTTCTGGGACATCCCAATTCTCTTTGTCATCTAATGGCATGATGGAAATTGAATATGTGTCTACCAAAGTTTTCTTTGAATAGTATTTTGAACAAAAATCATAACAGCTCAAATTCTTTTTGCTAATAACAGCAGCAGCGTGTGAGCAAGGCATCTCATGGTACTGTAATTTATGGCATGTGCATGTCTTTTGTTCCATGTCCACGATAAATTGTTTGGTGACATCGTAAACAGTGAAAATCACTAGGTTTGATGTCTCAACCTACAACAGAATTTAATGGTGTAGTTAGTATGAATAATAATTTTTTTATATGTAATTTGGAATAATGAAAGTCATATGTACTGTTGGTAACTTTTACAGTTTATACTAGTAACCAAAAATGCATAATTTGGTTTCCTTTAATTTCAGATGCAACTTTTTGTATGTATGCAGCTAACAATTTAAAAGTTGTATGACTGACCTTAAGTTTCTTTGACTCAATGATATTAGATTGCAATCTTCTCTCAGCTGTTGTGGAAAGGGTAGTGAAAGTTGACATTGCTGATTGTTTATTTGTGAAATACCATCTTTGAACCATACAACGCAGGCATTCAATCATCGACGCATATTGAAAGATCTACGATTCCTTAATTGCATTGTTAATAGATTCGCGTGGTGTTTGAAGTCATTGTTGAGTACCTACTTACGATCCCATGGAGCCTCGTGCACTTTTCTATATTCACTTCTTCCTCTAATATTCATAACGCAATCAAATCAAATTGCAAAAAAAAATGCTAAGCGTGTAAAAATCGAGTTTAAAAATTTACAAACCATATACCCGGATCCCTTTATGCATAATTATTAATTAAACGAAAAGATAAAGAATAAAATCATACCCTGAAGATCGAGCTTCCTCGTGTACAAGTTCACCTCCAAATCCTTTTTTCGCTCAACTTGAATCCACCGGTTTGGTTCCTTCCTTCGATCAACGTTAGCCACCCAAATGTTTGGCCTCTCAGAGGTGATCCACCAAGAAGAAAAGAAAATTCAAGAAGAAGGGTGGTCATGGCTAAAACCCTAGTTTTTCTATCTCTATAAAAGGGTACTCTCCCAACAATTGGAATTTATTACGTATGTTGAAAAAAGTCAGTCAACAACCCCACCACCCATAATAAGACTCTCTTATTTATAGATGTGGGCAACCCACCTTAACAATTAAGGAATTGGGTTTTATTTAATTAATTAAAATTTTTTAATTAATTAAGCTCCCTAATCTTATTAGGGATAATTAATTAAACTCCTTTAACTAATTTTCCTTCCTAATCCAATTAGGAATAAATGAGAGTACTTATATTAAATTAATTCCTAAACTCTTTTAGAAATTAAAATAATAATAATTGTAATAATATTAATAAGACTCTCTTATTAATTTATATTTAATATTTCTAAAATATTAAATAATAATATTAAGCTATTTAATTTATTCTATCACCATAGATTAAATTAAATATACATAACATATTATTACGATTATGCCATTAACTTCTTAAATAATTATTCTTCCTTTTATGGTGTGACCCTTTAGGTTCTCCATATTAAACCTATTGTGAATAAATCAATTAGAACAATTCTAATCTTATTTAAATAAATAAATTAAACAATTAATTTATTTAAATAAATAATATTTATTCTACAATAGGATAAGTTCTCCCAACATCAACGACTTTCCATATAATATAGATTTCAACATTAATCATTAAAGAACCTTTCGAGTAAATAGTTACCGTGATAATTCAATCCTTCCACCATACAATGTCCCAATTAAATATAAGACATGGAATTATCAACAAGTCTTATTTTATTTAATTATATGTATTTCGATCCTTAAATGCACAACTCAAATAATGCAAATTAGAAACTCCTTTCTAATTTCATTTCGCCGCCAAGGACTATCGGGTTGTCATTTATCTAATCACATAGACATTTCTTCTTTATTAGAAGTGGTAGATTCTTTATCGATCATACATTATCTCCATGTACAACTTATTATACCCAAGCATACCCTTTGATATACCCTAAGGGTCTTAAGGAATAAGTCAAAGTATAACTCATCATACACAAGATACTATGATGATCTCAAGTCCAAGGATTACTCAGACTACTATCACTACAGAATTCCTATCGACAGCAAATAAAACTCCATTAGGTATTCCTTAGCGAGCCAATGCTCAAATGAACTTATTCTCTCTAATAAGCACCTACATACTTGCTTTTTAGTGTTCCACACAAATGATCATGAGATCAATCATCCTCATCCAACGAGCAAGCAACGATGTACCAATCTATCCGGATTCACTAATCCCCAATTTAGTAATCCAACGATTGGGAACTATTTTAGTTTTAAGCTTTCTAAGAATTTAGATCTCATTAGAATGATCATCATCATTATTCTAAAAGCATTGCTTAAAACTACGGGTTTATCACATATTATAAAACAAAAAGATCATGTAGATAATTAAAAGCCTTTAATAAATTAATACTTTTTATTAATAAATGAATAAGATTGTTACAAAGTATATGCTTTATCATCAAACATGATCGGGTTTGTGTGCATACTACTTTCAATCTCCCACTGCACTAAAGCCAATCGTCATGGTATCTATATACTCTTCTTCTCTAAGTGACGATTATCCCGTCCGTTGGATAAGCTTTTTTTAGTTAATGGATATGTAATGTTGTTCATGAGAGTCCACCTATCTCTATAGTGATTTCCCATCTTTCAATGATTCTAATAATCAAATGAAAGTGCCACAACACATGTTTAGATCCAAGATGAGACTTAGAACTATTCCTAGTTCTCAGAATGAACTTTTAATCCAAACAATCAACTGCAGCTTCTTCATTTATAGCTATATACTTTGTCTTTATCACTAAACCAAAGAACTCTTTTGTTGCTTGGAACCTTTTCCAATTCATCGCACTAATCGCTCAAGATAACGCTTTACCTTAAAGTGATTTTTTCGTCATCTTCGTCCGTCTCGAAAAAAAACTTGAGTCTGTTAAGCCCTCTAGTTTTAATTTAGACCCACCATGAATATGATCACATCCTTAGTGCCTAAGCTAAGAACTTTAAGATGTTTTTTTCATCGACTACATAGTGAACTTCTCCATAATACGATCGATCAACATCGTGTCTCGATATTTCATGCATACATGATGTCACTCATGCGATCTCTCTTTTGGAGTCTGTGGGGACTATTAAGAGATACACTCCATAGCTCATCGACATGAGACATCTCTTGAGTTTGCCATGCTAAACGACTTTAGCATCAAATGAATATACGCTCCTCGGGTTAAGTCGAGCATCCTCTTAAATCTATCTATATAGATTTATATCCCCAATTAAGATACTCTTCCCAAATCATTCATGGAGGAATGTTTAGACAACTTTATCTTTATCGATTGTAGCATTGGTATGTCATTCCTCATCCGTAGTATATATCAACATATAATATTAGGAATGTCACGATTCCCAAACCCTTTCACGACACACTAGGTTCCTATTTCGATAAAATCAAACTCCTTTCATACACACTAGAAGTCTTATCCTCATCGAATGTAACTCGATCATCATCTTCTATGATGTGCACTTCTCATCATCATCATCCATGATGAATCCATACCTCCCTAGGTATCTTCTGTACTATTCCGCATTTATTTATCTATTGTGGTACAATAGGTCTATCTATGTGTTCCTCTTATTCGACTTTATAAGTGTTTTGTGGTTCTTGAACTCATCAAGATCTATTATCCTCCCACTAGCCCCTTCAATGATAAACACCTTTATCTTTGTAAGGAAGCGTGTTTCAGAACAAAACACCTTTTGCTAAGTAGATTATAGAACATATACCCTAAACTTACTTTAGGATGTCCCACAAAATCACATTTGTCAAATCTTGTCCCAAGCTTATCCTTTGAAACCTTTTCACATAAGTCGACAACCCCTTATCTTAACATACTTAAGATTAGAATCCTCCCCGTCCATAACTTTTATGGAGTCTTAAATGGATTTTGAGGTTACCATTTTCGTAGATATGCGTACCATTTCTAGGACATGATCCTGTAAGGATACCGGAATGTCAGAAAATCATTATGGACCGCACTATGTCCAACAAGGTACGATTTTTCATTCAGATACATCAATCAATTATCACAGATCGATGTGTCCATTATGAGAAAACCATTTGAGATGATCTAGAAACTTATTGCACAAGTATTTATTCCTCGATCTAATCAAAGAATCTTAATACTTTGCCAATTTGTTTCACTTTTCAATTTTTTGAACCTTTCAAATAATTCACACTTGTATTTCAAACAAATACACACATTCAACTCTTTGAATGATCATCTCCTTTTCTTATACTAATTTGTTCAATATGCAAAATTATTTTCATGTAAGTCAAGTATACAAAATTTATTAAGTAATATTCCATTCTATACAAAACATTATTATTATAAATAACAACAATTGTTCTTAATTATAATACCAAAGATTTTATCATTCAACAATAAAATGGAAATAATATTTTAACAAGAACCGGAATACAATAACAACTTATCGACTTAATAGATTTGCCCGTAGGCATTGCTAAACTATAAGTTTCTATGGCTAATGGCAACAACTTTGCTTCATTTTTTCCACACATAGATTACTTATATTTGTTTAGCTTTCTACTCGCTTGGTCCCTTCATAAATCTATATTTATGATAACCAAAGTCAGATCCAATACCCAAGTAGAACCTCGATTTAAAGAAAAATTTATTTTTAAATCATGAACAAAATCAGATTTGTAACCAAACTTCACTAAGCTTCTTCGTTAGCCTCTCGCAAGATGCTTTCGCAGCTTTCTTTCCAAAGGTCCAAAGCTTATTGCAAAGGGAAGCAAACTCCTTTGCTATCCGTGATGACGCTTTTGTTCTTATTATCCTTTGTTTATGCCTTTCTATTTACCTTCTTTGAATCGCTCTTCTTCTTTCGTAAGATCCTTTGGCCCCTACCAAGAAGACATGATCTTTCTTGGTTGAAAGTGACTCTCAACATTTTTCAACATGTTAAGCAAATCAATGAGGTCGATATCTAGCTTGTTCATATGAAAAATTCACAACAATTGTGAAAGGAGTCCGGAGTGAGTGCAAGATCAAATTCGCTCAACTCTCCATCCATGAAAAAACCGTTGTCCTAATCGATCAATCAAATTGATTATGTTAAGAACTTTTTTGTCTGCATTTATAGTGCCATGGCCATTCTAGATCTAAGAGCTCCTTAGATATCTCGATATCTATCGGGCCCCACTTTCCTCACCATCAACTACTGATGTGTGTGAATATAAGTAGAGCATCCATAGTTTCACGCCGACGTCAAGCTCGTTACTCATGGATGCGAAAGCATGATGCATCGAGCCAATCAGGCATCATCTCGCCACTTTCTAAAAGTAGCAATCTCTTCCTCAGAGGCATTGTCTCGCAACCATTGCAGGATAAGCGATTATGACATAAGATAGCTTTTTCAAACCATGAGAACTATTCTCAAATTCCTTAACCAATCCGCTTAATTTGGCCCCGATTAATTTAGCATCTAATATGCTTCGCAAGGATAGTAATTTTAGACATTGTAAAATTTCAGAAATGAATTTGTAATTAACAACATTTTTAACATACATTCTTTTATTAATTACCAAAATAAATTAGGTCTTGTTTTAAATTGGTATCTCCCACTATTTTCTTCAAACTATATTACCTCACTTATATAGTTCGCAAAATCTAATTAAAGATTTGCTAGTGAGAATAAGGATCCCATTTCAAATGTATATAGCCTGTGTGGTGACACAACAAACTATATATAAATAAATAGGTAGACAACTTTTGTCAATTACATCAACTATGCAACTCCTCAGTTTTT
Source organism: Panax quinquefolius (assembly GCA_020205615.1). Lineage (NCBI taxonomy): Eukaryota > Viridiplantae > Streptophyta > Magnoliopsida > Apiales > Araliaceae > Panax > Panax quinquefolius. The sequence goes on along the minus strand of CM035173.1, from coordinate 82,896,448 downwards.
TTGCCTCTTAGATTATTTTGATCAAGTGGTGGCACATCCGAATCAAAATTATCCAAGTTAAGTCCAACCTAGCACTCCATATATTCAAAAAAGAAAAATATCATCCTTGTGGTGACACAACAAAACAATATTGTTCAATTTTCTTTATAAGCATCAAATGTGATAAATTAACATCTTAAATACTTAATACTTGCCTTTGTGGTGACACAACAAACTCATATTAAATATTTAATACTCTATTAATTTTATCATGCTAGAAGGCTTAACGCTCGATATTCCAAATATCTTTGAACGCTAGACTTAATATAAAAATCGAGGGTTTGTTATTAATTTGTTCATTTCTTTTTTAATACATTTATATATATATATATATAAAATACGCCATTATATTAATGAACATGCATAAGCATGTTATATATAATATATATATATATATATAGTATAAGCATGCACATATATAATACTATATTCTACCTTGATTGATTATGGACTTTTATTCTAGTTCGTCTCACTAGAGCCACCAAGTGAACCAAAAGGTCAAACCCTAGGGGTGCAAGAAATAATATTTAAATATAACTATTACATTTAAACCCCTGCTCCATTACAAAACGGGTCTTCAAGCGCTTGTTTCCTCGATCTCCAATTTTTCAAAATTAATTCTAACTATTCCTATTACAAAACTATTTAAAATAAATAGAAACCTCGATCGCAAAGCCAAGGGAAGTACATAGAGGGAGATAGAATTTACATTAAGAAAAAAATTAGAGAAGACGAGGTACGCAGTAACCCCATTTAATAAAAACCCATACATTCATGCATCCAACTAAAATAAAATCCAATCGCATCGGGTCAATAGTCCATAATCAATCCCATTTATTATCATACACATCACCATACGCATCAATAAATAACATTCATCTCATGAATAATAAACATTTAATATATATATTGATATCATTTAATGGGCAAATTTAGTTAGTATAAAATCTATTTTGAATCAAAATAAACTCCTTTATTTTAATCCAAATTTAAATCAAAATAAAACTATTTTATTTTAATTTATCCAATTTTGAATAAAATAAACTATTTTATTTTAATCAAAAATTTTAATCAAAATAAACTCCTTTATTTTAATTAATTATGGAATCCAATTCCCATAAAAAAAAATCTTTAATTAAAATAAACTATTTTTTATTTTAATTAATTATGGAATCCAATTCCATGTAAAAAAAATCTTTAATTAAAATAAACTTTTATTTTAATTAATTATGGAATCCAATTCCATGTAAAAAAATCTTTATTAAAGGAAACACTTGATATATTCTTTTCCTATTCACAAATAAAACTCCTTTATTTTGAATAATATGAAATCTTATTTCATATTTAAATAAACTCCTTTATTTAAGGAAATTAGGATTTTCTTTCCTATTCACAAATAAACTCTTTTATTTTGAATAATATGAAATCTTATTTCATATCTAAATAAACTCCTTTATTTAAGGAAAGATGGATTTACTTTCCTATTCACAAATAAACTCCTTTATTTTAGAAAAATAAAATCCAATTTCAACTCCAATTAGTTATTATGGAATCCAATTCCAACTCTAATTAGTTAAAGCATGAAATTTAATTTTAAAATTAAAATAAATCTTTTATTTTAATATTAAAATAAACCTTTTATTTTAAAATTAAAATAAACTTTATTTTTTTATATTAAAATAAAATTTTTATTTTAATTATAAAATTAAAATTAAAATAAAACTTTTATTTTAATATTAAAATAAACTTTTATTTTAAAATTAAAATAAACTTTTTATTTTAATATATAATATAATAATAATATATATATATATATATATATATATATATATATATATATATATATATATATATATATATATATATATATATATATATATATATATATATATATATATATATATATATATCATATATATATATATATTTTTTTTTTTTTTTATATCATTTTAAAAATTTAATAATAATAAATATCAAAAATTATTAAATATATATATTTAAATTTTTTTATATATATATATATATTTTTTTATAATTAATAATTAAAAATAATTTTTATTTCATTAAAAATTTTATAAAAAAAAATTTCAATATATTTATTTAAATTTAAATTTTAATTTTATATATATAATTAAAAAAAAATTTTAAAAAAAATAATTTTAAAAAAAATTTTTTTTTTTTTTTTTTTTTTTTTTTTTTTTTTTTTTTTTTTTTAAATTTTATATAATAAAATTATGCCCAATTAAATTGTTCTAAACACATATCAATATACACATAAATTAAAACAAATTAATAATCGTGATAAAGGTTTCGGGCTCGATGCCATCGTTAGGTTTGTAATATTCATAACGCAATCAAATCAATTGCAAAAAAAGTGCTAAGCGCGTAAAAATCGAGTTTAAAAAAAATTTACAAACCATATACCCTTGATCACCCTTTTGCATAATTATTAATTAAACGAAAAGATAAAGAATAAAATCATACCCAAGATCGAGCTTCCTCGTACAAGTTCACCTCCAAATCTTTTTTCGCTCAATCTGAATCCACCGGGTTTGGTTCCTTCCTTCGATCAACGTTAGCCACCCAAATGTTCGGGCCTCAGAGGTGATCCACCAAGGAAGAAAAAAATTCAAGAAGAAGGGTGGTATGGCTCAAACCCTAGTTTTTCTATCTCTATAGTAAAAGGTGTACTCTCCCAACAAATGGAATTATTACGTAAAAAAAAAAAAGTCAACAACCCCCACCCACCCATAATAAGACTCCTCTTATTTATAGATGTGGGCAACCCACCTTAACAATTAAGGAATTGGGTTTTATTTAATTAATTAAATTTTTTAATTAATTAAGCTCCCTAATCTTATTAGGGATAATTAATTAAACTCCTTTAACTAATTTTCCTTCCTAATCCAATTAGAATAAATGAGAGTACTTATATTAAATTAATTCCTAAACTCTTTTAGAAATTAAAATAATAATAATTGTAATAATATTAATAAGACTCCTCTTATTAATTTATATTTAATATTTCTAAAATATTAAATAATAATATTAAGCTATTTAATTTATTCTATCACCATAGATTAAATTAAATATACTTAACATATTATTACGATTATGCCATTAACTTCTTAAATAATTATTCTTCCTTTTATGGTGTGACCCTTTAGGTTCTCTCCATATTAAACCTACAGAATAAATCAATTAGAATAATTTAATCTTATTTAAATAAATAAATTAAACAATTAATTTATTTAAATAAATAATATTTATTCTACAATAGGATAAGTTCTCCCAATGATCATCTCCACTTTCCAGATAATATAGATTTCAACATTAATCATTAAAGAACCTTTCGAGTAAATAGTTACCGATAATTCAATCCTTCCACCATACAATGTCCCAATTAAATATAAGACATGGAATTATCACAAGTCTTATTTTATTTAATTATATGTATTTCGATCCTTAAATGCACAACTCCAAATAATGCAAATTAGAAACTCCTTTCTAATTTCATTCGCCGCCAAGGACTACCGGGTTGTCATTTATCTAATCACATAGACATTTCTTCTTTATTAGAAGTGGTAGATTCTTTATCGATCATACATTATCTCCATGTACAACTTATTATACCCAAGCATACCCTTTGATATACCCTAAGGGTCTTAAGGAATAAGTCAAAGTATAACTCATCATACACAAGATACTATGATGATCTCAAGTCCAAGGATTACTTCAGACTACTATCACTACAGAATTCCTATCGACAGCAAATAAAACTCCATTAGGTATTCCTTAATGAGCCAATGCTCAAATGAACTTATTCTCTAATAAGCACCTACATACTGCTTTTAGTGTTCCACACAAATGATCATGAGATCAATCATCCTCATCCAATGAGCAAGAAGTTAACGATGTATCAATCTATCCGGATTCACTAATCCCCAATTTAGTAATCCAATGATTGGGAACTATTTTAGTTTTAAGCTTTCTAAGAATTTAGATCTCATTAGAATGATCATCATCATTATTCTAAAAGCATTGCTTAAAACTACGGGTTTATCACATATTATAAAACAAAGATCATGTAGATAATTAAAAGCCTTTAATAAATTAATACTTTTTATTAATAAATGAATAAGATTGTTACAAAGTATATGCTTTATCATCAAACATGATGGCTTGTGTGCATACTTTATATTTTTCAAAATATGGTATGTGCATGATGTTAGGTTTGTAATATTCCTGAACCCAATCAAAATGCACAAATTAAGCGGAAACGTGGAAAATTAGAGTTTTAAAATTTTACAAACCATATACCCGGATCACTCTTTATGCATAATAATTAATTAAACAAAAATATGAAGAACAAGAATCATACCCTTGAAGATCCTAGCTTCCTCAGGTACAAGTTGACCTCCAATTTTTTTGTGTTCAACTTGAATCCACCGGGTTTGGTTCCTTTCTTTAATCAACGTTAGCCACCTAAGTGTTTGGCCTCTAGAGGTGATCCACCAAGGAAGAAGAAAGATTCAAGAAGGTTTGTATTTGGCAAAATCCTAGCTTTTCTATCTCTCATAGAAAAAAGGTGTACTCTCCCAACTATTGGAATTACGTATTCTATGAAGACGTCAACCACCACACCCATAATAAGACTCCTCTTATTTATAGATGTAGGCAACCCTCCTTAACAATTAAGGAATTGGGTTTTATTTTAATTAATTAAACTCCTTTAATTAATTAGGCTCCTAAACTTATTAGGAATAATTAATTAACTCTTTTAATTAATTAGCCTCCTAATCTTATTAGGAATAAATGAGAGTACTTTTATTAATTAATTTCCAAACTACTTTAGGAATTAAATAATAATAATAATAGTAATAATAATAATAAGACTCCTCTTATTAATTTATATTTAATATTTCTAAAATATTAAATAATAATATTAAGCTATTTAATTTATTCTATCACCATAGATTAAATTAAATATACTTAACTTATTATTACGATTATGCCATTAACTTCTTAAATAATTATTCTTCCCTTTTATGGTGTGACCCTTTAGGTTCTCCATATTAAACCCATTGTGAATAAATCAATTAGAATAATTTAATCTTATTTAAATAAATAAATTAAACAATTAATTTATTTAAATAAATAATATTTATTCTACAATAGGATAAGCCTCCCTAATGATCAACGACTTTCCAAATAATATAGATTTCAACATTAATCATAAAAGAACCTTTGAGTAAATAGTTACCGCACAATTCAATCCTTCCACCATACAATGTCCCAATTAAATATAAGACATGGAATTACTCACAAGTCTTATTTTATTTAATTATATGTATTTTGACTCTTAAATGCACAACTCAAATAATGCAAATTAGAAACTCCTTTCTAATTTTATTTCGCTTTCGCCAAGGACTCACCGGGTTGTCATTTATCGAATCACACAGGACATTTCTCTTCTTTTACTAGAAGTGGTAGATTCTTTATCGATCATACATTATCTCCATGTACAACTTATTATACCCAAGCATACCCTTTGATATACCCTAAGGGTCTTAAGGAATAAGTCAAAGTATAACTCATCATACACAAGATACTATGATGATCTCAAGTCCAAGGATCACTTCAGACTACTATCACTACAGAATTCCTATCGACAGCAAGTAAAACTCCATTAGGTATTCCTTAGCGAGTCAACGCTCAAATGAACTTATTCTCTAATAAGCACCTACATACTTGCTTTTAGTGTCTCCACACAAATGATCATGAGATCAATCATCCTCATCCAATGAAAGCAAGCAACGATGTACCAATCTATCCGGATTCACTAATCCCCAATTTAGTAATCCAACGATTGGGAACTATTTTAGTTTTAAGCTTTCTAAGAATTTAGATCTCATTATAATGATCATCATCATTATTCTAAAAGCATTGCTTAAAACTATGGGTTTATCACATATTATAAAAACAAGATCATGTAGATAATTAAAAGTCTTTAATAAATTAATACTTTTTATTAATAAATGAATAAGATTGTTACAAAGTATATGCTTTATCATCAAACATGATTGGCTTGTGTGCATACTACTTTCAATCTCCCACTTGCACTAAAGCCAATCGCCATGGTATCTTATACCCTTCTTCTCTAAGTGACGATTATCCTGCTGTTGGATAAGCTTTAGTTAATGGATATGTAATGTTGTTCTTGAGAGTCCACTATCTATATAGTGATTTCCCATCTTTCAATGATTCCTTTAATCAAATGAAAGTGCCACAACACATGTTTAGATCCAAGATGAGACTTAGGAACTATTCCTAGTTCTGTAATGAACTTTTCATCCAAACAATCAACTTGCAGCTTCATTTACAGCTATATACTTTGTCTTTATCACTAAACCAACAACTATTTATTATTTGGAACCTTTTCAATTCACTGCACCATTGTTCAAGGTAACGCTTTACCTTAAAGTGGATTTTCTGTCATCTTGGTCTGTCTAAAAAACTTGAGTCTATTAAGCCCTCTAGTTTTAATTTAGACCCACCATAAATTTTAATCACATCCTTAGTACCAGTTAAGTACTTTAAGATGTTTTTCACTATCTGACAGTGATCTTCTCCAGAATATAACCGATCAACATCAGGTCTCGTATATTTTATTGTATACATGATTGTCACTCATGTGATCTCTCTTTTCAAGAGTCTATGGGGACTATTAAGAGAGATACACTCCATGACTCATTAATATGCGACATCTCTTGGAGTTTGCCATGCTAAACGACTTTAGCATCAAATGAATATACGTTCCTTGGGTTAAGTCGAGCATCCTCTTGAATCTATCTATATAGATTTGTATCCTTAATTAAGATACTCTTCCCAAATCATTCATGGAGGAATGTTTAGACAACTTTATCTTTACTGATTGTAGCATTAGTATGTCATTCTTTATCCGTAGTATATCAACATATAATACTAGGAATGTCACGACGTTCCCACTGACCCTTTTGTACACACTAGGTTCATTCTTGTTTTTGATAAAATCAAACTCTTTTGATTGTCTCATCAAAACGAATGTTTCATATTTGAGAAGCTTGCTTCAATCCATTTCTTTGAGTGTCTACAACTCTTACCTCATCGTATTTAACCGGATCATCATCTTCTATGATGTGTACCTCATCATCATCATCTATGATGAATCCATACCTCCTAGGTATCTTCGGTACTATTCCAGATTTACGATTCAATTGTGATACAATAGGTCTATCTACAGGTTCCTCTTATTTAACTTATAGTGTTTTGTGGTTCTTGAACTCTTCAAGATGTATTATCCTCCCACTAACCCCTTTAATGATAAACACCTTTATCTTAAAAGGTAGCGTGTTTCACAACAAACACCTTTTGCTAAGTAGGATTATAGAACATTTACCCTAAATTTACTTTAGGATGTCCCACAAATCTGTACTTGTCAAATCTTGTCCCAAGCTTATCCTTTGAAACCTTTTCACATAAGTTGGACAACACCTTATCTTAACATACTTAAGATTAGGAATCCTCCCTATCCATAACTTTTATAGAGTCTTGGGGCTGGATTTTGAGGTTACCTTTTCGTAGATATGCAACCATTTCTAGGACATTATCCCAGAAGGATACTGGAATGTCGGTAAAATCATTATGGACCGCACCATGTCCAACAAGGTACGATTTTTCCTTTCAGATACATCAATCAATTATTGCATATCAGGAGGCGTCCATTGTGAGAAAACCATTTGAGATGATCTAGAAACTTATTGCACAAGTATTTATTCCTTGATCAGATCAAAGAATCCTAATACTTTGCCAATTTGTTTGACTTCTGAATTCTTTGAACATTTCAAATAATTCACACTTGTATTTCAGCAAATACACACATTCAACTCTTTGAATGATCATCTCCTTTTCTTATACTAGTTTTTTCAATTTGCAAAATTATTTTCACGTAAGTCAAGTATGTAAAATCCATTAAGTAATATTCCAATTCTATACAAAACATTATTATTATATATAATACAACAATTGTTCTTAAATATAATACAAAAGATTTCATTGTCCAATATCAAAATAGAAATAATGTTTCTAACAAGAACTAGAATATAATAACAACTTATTGACTTAATAGATTTTCCCGTAGGCATTGCTAAACTATAAGTTTCTATGGCTAATGTAGCAACCTTTGCTTCATTTACCAGACATAGGATTACTTATCATTTGTTTAGCTTTCTACTTCTGCTTGGTCCCTTCATAAATCTATATTTATGATAACCAAAGCCGGTATCCAATACCTAAGTAGAACCTTGACTTAAAGAAAAATTTATTTCATTAATGAACAAAATTGTATTTGTAACCAAAACTTCACTAAGCTTCTTCTGGTTAGCTATGCAAGATGCTTCTCGCAGTTTCTTTTCTAGTGTCCTGGCTTATTGCAGTGGAAGCAAACTCCTTTGTTATCCGTATCAGTTTTGTTCTTATTATCCTTTATTTTGCCTTTCTATTTACCTTCTTAGAATCGTTCTTCTTTTAGAAGATCCTTTGACCCCCTACCAAGAAGACTTGGTCTTTCTTGGTTGGAAAGTGACTCTCAACATTTTTCAACATGTTAAGCAAATCAATGAGGTCGATATCTAGCTTGTTCATATAAAAATTTACAACAATTGTGAAAGGAGTTCCGGAGTGAGTGCAAGATCAAATCTTGGCTCAACTCTCCATCCATGACAAAACTCGTTGTCCTAATTGATCAATCAAATTGATCATGTTTTAGGACACGTGTCTGCATCAGAGTGTCATCGGTCATTCTAGATCGGAAGAGCTCCTTAGATATCTCGATATCTTCGCCCTACTTTCCTCACCATCAACTACTTGATGTGCGGTGAATATAGTAAGAGCATCCATAGTTTTATGCCGACGTCAAGCTCGTTACTCATGGATGCGAGCATGATGCATTGAGCCAACTGTGCATCATCTTGCCACTTTCTAAAAGTAGCAATCTCTTCCTCAGAGGCATTGTCTGCAACCATTGCACGGATAGGCGTATTAAGGACATAAGATAGTTTTTCAGCCATGAGAACTATTCTCAAATTTCTTTACCAATCCGTTTAATTCGGTCTGGTTAATTTAGCATCTAATATGCTACGCAATGATATTAATTTTAGATATTATAAAATTCTGTAAATAAATTTGTTCTTAACAACATTTTAGCATATATTCTTTTATTAATTACCAAAATAATTTAGGTCTTGTTTTAAATTGGTATCTCCCACTATTTTCTTCAAACTATATTACCCTAACTTATATAGTTCGGCAAAATCTAATTAAAGATTTGTTAGTGAGAATATGGATCTCATTTCAAATGTATATAGCCTTGTGGTAACACAACAAACTATATATAAATAAATAGGTAGACAACTCTTGTCAATTACATCAACTATGCAACTCCTTGTATTTTGCCTCTTAGATTATTTTGATCAAGTGGTGGCAGATCCAAATCAAAATTATCCAAGTTAAGTCCAACCTAGCACTCCATATATTCAAAAAAGAAAAATATTATCCTTGCGGTGACACAACAAAACAACATTGTTCAATTTTCTTTATAAGCATCAAATGTGATAAAATTAACATCTCAAAGAATTACGATAAGCCTTGTGGTGACATAACAAACTTATAATAATTAATTGATACTCTACTATTTTTATCATGCTAGAAGGCGACGTTCAATATTCCAAATATCTTTGAACGCTTAGGACTTAATATAAAAATTTGAGGGGTTTGTTATTAATTTGTCTCATCTTGTTTAGCGCCGCAGCGTACATATATATATATAAAATACGCTATTATATTAATTAACATGCGAAGCATGTTTGTATAATATATAATATATATAGTATAAGCATGCACATATAGAATACTATATTCTACCCGGATTGATTATGGACTTTATTCTAATTTGGTTCACTAGAGCCACCAAGTGAACCAAAAGGTCAAACCTAGGGTGCAAGAATTAAATTTAAATATAACTATTATATTTAAATCCTAGGCTCTATTACAAACGGGTCTTCAAGCGCTCCTTACTCCTTGATCTCCAATTCTTCAAAATTAATTCTAACTATTCCTATTACAAAACTATTTAAAATAAATAGAAACCTCGATCGTGAGCCAAGGGAAGTACATAGGAGGAGATAGAATTTACATTAAGAAAAAATTAGAGAAGACGAGGTACGCAGACCCCATTTAATAAAACTCATACATTCATGCATCTAACTAAAATAAATTCCAATCACATTGGTCAATAGTCCATAATCAATCCCATTTATTATCATACACATCACCATATGAATTAATAAATAACATTCATCTCATGAATAATAAACATTCAATATATATATTGATATTATTTAATGGGCAAATTTAGTTAGCATAAAATCTAATTTTGAATCAAAATAAACTCTTTTATTTAAATCCAAATTTAAATCAAAATAAACCTATTTTATTTTAATTTATCCAATTTTGAATAAAATAAACTATTTTATTTTAATCAAAATCTTTAATTAAAATAAACTCATTTATTTTAATTAATTATGGAATCCAATTCCAAGTAAAAAAAACTCATTTATTAAAGGAAATACGAATTCTCTTTTCTATTCACAAATAAACTCCTTTATTTTGAATAATATGAAATCGTATTTTATATCTAAATAAACTCCTTTATTTAAGGAAACATGAATTCACTTTCCTATTCACAAACAAACTCCTTTATTTTGAATAATATGAAATCTTATTTCATATCTACATAAACTCTTTTATTTAAGAAAATACGGATTCTCTTTCCTATTCACAAATAAACTCCTTTATTTTAAATAATATGAAATCTTATTTCATATCTAAATAAACTCCTTTACTTAAGGAAACATGAAATCCAATTTTAACTCCAATTAGTTATCATGGAATCCAATTCCAACTCTAATTAGTTTGCATGAAATCCAATTTTAAAATTAAAATAAACTTTTTATTTTAAGATTAAAATAAATATTATATTTTAATTATAAAATTATAAATATATATATATATATATATATATATTACTAGTAATATATATTATATATATAATATAAGTAATCTTAAGATTACATTACAGGAAACATGGTCACATATATTATATATATATAATATCTAATAACCTGTTAACTAATATATATTACTAACATACATATATAACAAAAGTTATCCAGTCACCATATCTCACCATTTTTTTTAATTAATCAATTCTGCTGGATAAGGAATAGGATCATCTATCTATACAAAATAGGACTGATTTTGAAAAAAAAAATCGCGCTCAAAGTCTATTAAGAGATCTGGACCATCGAAAAGTTGGGATAAATCTAGTGGTTCAAATCAGCTCTACAAACAAAACTTATTTGACTTCCCTTTTTCCTTTGATTTCCCTCTTTCGTTCTCCCTTTCCCTCTTTCGTCTTTCCCTCTTTCGTTCTCCCTCCCTTCGATTTCTTCAATATACCTCCTAAGAAGTAAAGGGCTTCGGGTTTGGTTTGGGTTCGACCGTCACACCATTATCACCAAGAGGTTTCTCCGATACTGGAAACTGATATTCCTCAGGTGAATTAATCCTCTACGGCGATGTCCACGTAGATCTGGATATCACGAACTCATTTTCATCTTCGTGTCCGACTTTTTCTATGGTATTTGTGACGCCCCCAAAATTAGGTATACGTCACCCATCTTGGGTCGCCACTTACATGGTACATAAATTCAAATACAAACTTAATTATACATCTGTCGTGTAACATACGACAATACATAAACTGAGAGTTCTAATAGGAATATTGTCATTTAGACAATATCCATACTCAAGGAGTCCTCATTACATTTATTGTCACACTATTTAATGTAATGGTGAGGACTACTAATGCTATCTTCGGGACCATCACTCTTTTCCCCGACTCGTCCCGACTATATTCTCATTTCAAGAGAACAAAGTGAAAGAAAGGTGAGCTCAACTAGCCCAAAGAAGAAATATTATGACTAAGATAATGCAGAATAAATTATCAATAGTCTTCAACAATGTTAAACCGATAAAATACAATAGACAACCGGTTTAATCTGCAATGAATATGCAATCCATTAAAAGAGTCAAGTAGAGAATAAAGTCTACTATCTTTTAGGTTTTAAAAGGTTTTCATCAATTTTATCGTTGAGACTCAAATTTTAATAAATAAACCACCACATCTAATCATCACCGTATCACTGGCCAAGGATTTTCATCAAATTATCAATGGTCATGACTATACCAAATCACCCCGGTCATAATCATACCAAAAACTATCCATCATCGCATTATGTGCCATCGAGGACTTTTTGTCACATCATTTATATTAAGCCATGATTATACCGAATGATCCATGGTCATAATCATACTAAGTTCATCTACGCACGTAAGCCAAAGATAACATAAGATAACATGAGAATGATGACAATGACATAATAATTCAATAAAACAAGTTCAAGAATTATTTAATCCAGAATTATTAACGCCCAAATTGTCAACATACGATACTATTTTATAGAGTAAAATTCAAGAATGATCGTAAGAATATTTCCATGAAAGAGATATGGATGAAACGCAAATATCAAGGATATTCTACTAATTTCATGGAGTATAGATGTAAAGTTTTAACCAACCGGGTATAATAAAGAATGGAATAACAAAAGAAATCACCATGCATGCAGATTGCAGATGTATAAAAGTTATTCCAACAGAATAATAATAACGGAACCAGTGTCGTGAAATTCACACCATGCCAGGATGATCCAAATGTAATAATAAATCTTTGAATAATAATAAACAATGGAACCGGTCCAGTGTGTAAAACATACGCATGTGATATTCCAATGTAATAATAAATGCGGAATAATAAACAATGGAACCAGTCAGGTGTAAAACACACAAATAGGATATTCCAATGTAATAATAAAGAATGGAATAATGTAAGAAAATCACCAAGTATAGGGATTTCACAGATACAAAAGTTATTCCAATGTAATAAATAAGAATGGAATAATATAAGGATTTCACCAAGTATAGGGTATTCCGCATATCAAAGTCATGTATAGGTATGCCACTTTTACAAAGTTATTCCAATGTAATAATAATGAATGGAATAATGTAAGTTCTCTTCATGAATAAGAAAGAATAACACCCCTTACTGTACAACAAATAATATCCCTTACCGTAAAAAGACATCGGATATCAAAGTAGTGAAGTACCGTAATAGTCTTCTTCTTTCTCTCTATAGATTTTCTCTATAGCTTCTTCTCTATAATTTTCTCTCTAGAGTTTCAAATGAATTGTAAGAAAATAATGAAGGAATGAGCTTCTATTTATAGGAAAATAGAATGCATAGTAATTAATCCATGAAACGGTCCAGATTGATTTACTTTTAACTGACAAAATCCATATTTAAAGCAAAATCTTTTAAATAAAATATCATATATTCTATTTATATAAAACATTTTACTATGCAAACACTATGCAACACTATGCAAAAACACTATGCAAAACACTATGCAACACACTAAAATATAATATATTCTATTTATGTAATAACTTTAATAAAGTATTCTGCATTTTATATAAAAGATGTTTCGCTTTTATTACGCTAATAATACTAATAAAACAAAACGTCATTATCGCTATAATAATTCATATTATTAATCGACAATAATGGAATCAAACCGAGTGACTTCTCACATAAGCATCAATAATCAATACACAGTGTGCGCTATTATGCAACCACACGACATCAGATTTTTTACTACCGAAAGTAGTTCAACAAAGATCAACGGTAAAACTTCCGCCGTTATTTCAATAAAATATTTTTGTCGTTTTTCAATCCGATAATAATTTCGCTAGGGTCCACCAATGATTGAGTCGTTGCATTTAATATTCCCCGCTAAACCGAATATTCCCCACCAATCGAATATAATATAACCACTTGCATACTTTGCAAAATTTATAAATACTACCCACAACTATAATATTATCTCAAATTCACACCATAATATTAAAAATTATTTCGACAAAATTTAAATCTTTATTGATAAAATCTGGGGTCTCACAATCTCCCCTCCTTATGGAATTTCACCCTCGAAATTAGGGTACGTAACTGGTATGATAAAGAGGTGAGGATACTTTGAATACCTTTATCATTTAAATTCATCTTCGCAATCCGGCCAAAGATATTCATTAACAATTCATCTTTGCACTACAGGCCAAGATATACAACTGTAAAACCAATAATGCTGAGACGCAGCTTAATAGTATCACAACCACGAATTATCCATGCACCACTGGCCAAGGATATTCGTGTTTTCAATTACGGTCATGATTATACCGAATAATCCTTGGTCATAATCATACCAAGTCTATCAATGCACTACGGCCAAAGATGACTTTTACCACATCCATGAATTAATATTTCATTGCTGAGACTCAGCTCAATAATTAATCCACATCATCGAATCATCCCTGCACTACAGGCTAAGGATATTCTTAATTATCACGACCACCCATGCACTACGTGCCAAAGATAATCGTGTATTCATTAGTATCACGACCACAAATTATCCATGCACTACGGCCAAAGATAATCGTCGTATTTATTAGTATCACGACCACAAATTATCCCATGCACTACTACCAAAGATAATCGTGTATTCATTAGTATTACGACCACAAATTATCCATACACTACTACCAAAGATAATCGTGGTATTCATTAAGTATCACGACCACAAATTATCCATGCACTACTACCAGAGATAATCGTATTCATTAAGATCACGACCACCACAAATTATCCATGCACTACTACCAAAGATAATCGTGTATTCATTAGTATCACGCACCACAAATTATCCATGCACTACTACCAAAGATAATCGTGTATTCATTAGTATCACACGACCACAAATTATCCATGCACTACTACCAAAGATAATCAAAGATAATCGTGTATTCATTAGTATCACGACCACAATTATCCATGCACTACGTGCCAAAGATAATCGTGTTTTCAATTACTATTTATGATTATACCCAACAATCCTCGGTCATAATCATACCAATTCCATCTATGCACTACAAAAGCCACGATGACTTTCAACATAATATAAGCATGAGGATAATGATATAAAGAATCAATCAAATGAGATAAAGGATAAATATTAAACATTTATAATATAATTTATCCAGATTCAAGAATATCCCCATGTTATCAATCACTTAATAATCTCATAATCTAATATCCTTAATATTATAACAATATTTTAATCACTCTTAAATTTATAAACAATTTATCTCAATTGTTTACGCTTTACCATATAATGCATTTAATCATTCAAAATGCCATACTCATAAGATATCATCACCAATTATCAAATCCTCAAAAAAAATATGCATATACTCTATATAGGATTCTCTAGCCATAAAATCCTATTTTCAACTTTGTTACTTCACATAACATATTTAACTCATATGTTCAGAATTAAACTATTTTCATGAAAAATACCAAATCAGTCCCAAAAATATTTCTTTTCTGAGATTTAGCATAATATAGTCCCATAATGAAAATATATTTTTCTCGAATTTTTAAAATTCATTTACTATTTTTCAAAAATCAATTTCTAATTAATTCCTTAAGAAATTAGCTACCTCAAGTTTAACTCCAAAATTCCCAAATCTTGGCAGGACCTTACACATGTTAATGTGAGCCTCCAGTTTAAATTTCATGGTCATCTGAGTTGTAGAACTCGGTTATATCATTTTTCATTGAAAAACCTAAATATTGAAATGGTCATAACTTGCTCATTTTAAGTCGTAATAAGCTCATTTTTGGACAGGAGTTACTTTTATACCATATACTTTCATTTCCCAAAAGGCTAGAATTTTTCTCATAATTTAAGTGGCCGAAAATGCCCTTTTAAAAATAAAATCAGAGCTTTTTGAAATTTCCAATTTTTTCATTCTTTATTAAAAAATCAGTCCACACGTAAATCTACAACACCTTTTCCAGTGATTCCACTTGGAGATGCTACAAAACTCATAGATCTAACTCTAGAACTTGACCACATTGAAAAATTCAAAATATATTAGGAGATATGGTCAATTGAATTTCATGTTACGCTTTTTCACAAAATCGATTTTCAACTCTTTGTGATTTCTAAGAAACTTTCATGTTTTCTCATAATAACCAACATAACTCATTATAACACTTACTAATACCACGATACCCATGATTTTCATTAGTCCAATGCTTTTATTATGACTTTCATCATAATCCACGTAAATGCATCCTTTTAGTCAAGAAATATTTGAGGGTTTAAGAAATGGGTTTTCAGACTCGGGGTCAATACAAAATTCGATTTCACGCCTAGGTAGGCTAGAAAGTCTTCAAGAATACGCCAAGAAATTTATTAATGATAGAAATATCATTCAAGATCTGTGACTCTCATCCAAAACTTGGATAATACGTCACATCGATACCAACTCGTGACTTCTATCCTTTAACCTAGATAAGACCTCATAATGATGCCTATCAACTCGCCATCTTCTTTCATGATGTCGCTTAGAGAAAAGTCTGGCCTCGGTGCATTCCACACAAGGAAGTCAACAACGAAAGGTTCAGGATCTTTACTTATGGCTCGATATGACAATGATTGACTTTAATGGTTTCGTTACTTGAATTCGCACAACAAAGTTGGTTATGAATATAAAAGCTAACAACCTTATTTAAAAGCATGATGATTAGTTAACCAATTGATTCCTAAAATCACATCAAAGGCCAAGTATTTTCAAAAAAATAAGATCGACAGTAACGTGAAAGTGTTTATTTGAATCAAACAAGATTTAAAAATAATAGCAGAACGAAGGCTCCTACTAACTAAGTTTCAACCAATAAGTCAAAGTCTAACTTCTCCTGAGTCAAATTTAAACGTTGAACACAAGCAAGAGAGATAAAATAATGTGTAGAACCCAGATCTTATAAGGTATAGACTTCATGAATTTATAATTAACTAACCCGTGCTAACTTCGCTCGGTTTACTCGCTTTTGAGAAGTCGTGAAAATGCACTTCCTAAAACCAACGACTTTGTTTTGTCCATATCCACCTTTGGTGCACCGTCCCCAGCCTAGACTTGACTTTGGTGCACAACAACAAAATCGAGCTAAATGACCTTCTCTTCTTGCAATTTCCACATCTATTATCTTTGCCATGATTACCACCAAGTGGTTACCATTCTTAGCATGATAATTTCCCACGATGGTTATCATTATTCGACGAAATTGCTGCCACAAAGATGATTATTATCGTGTTGTTGGTCGTTACCTTTTGTTTCGAAATGAATCAACACTCTCATGTGCTTCATTGCTTATCTCAAAGATTTTCGGATGCCATTCTCAAACACCGCCACAAAACAAGGGTTAATTAACATATCACATATTATCCCTATACTCGATCGACCAATTAAATACCAAATAAATTTTGGTAGGTCATACTAGCGAAGGAATTCCCCGCCTCCCCCTCCTAGTTCTTATCTCACATCTTAGCCTGTGGATCATATCCCTAAGCTCGATACCAACCGTGACGCCCCCAAAATTAGGTATACGCCACCCATCTTGGGTCGCCACTTATATGGTACATAAATTCAAATACAAACTTAATTATACATCCGTCGTGTAATATATACGACAATACATAAACCGAGAGTTCTAATAGGAATATTGTCATTTAGACAATATCCATACTCAAGGAGTCCTCATTACATTTATTGTCACACTATTTAATGTAATGGTGAGGACTACTAATGCTATCTTCGGACCATCACTCTTTTCCCCGACTCGTCCCGCCTATATTCTCATTTCTCAAGAGAACGGTGAAAGAAAGGGTGAGCTCAACTAGCCCAAGAAGAAATATTATGACTAAGATAATGCGTAATAAATTATCAATAGTCTTCAACAATGTTAAACCGATAAAATACAATAGACAAACCGGTTTAATGCAATTGAATATGTAATCCATTAAAAGAGTCAAGTAGAGAATAAAGTCTACTATCTTTTAGGTTTTAAAAGGTTTTCATCAATTTTTATCATTTGAGACTCACTTTTAATAAATAAACCACCACATCTAATCATCCTCGTACTACACTGGCCAAGGATTTTCATCAAATTATCAATGGTCATGACTATACCGAATCACCCTCGGTCATAATCATACCAAAACTATCCATCATCGCATTATGTGCCACCGAGGACTTTTGTCACATCATTTATATCAAGCCATGATTATACCGAATGATCCTCGGTCATAATCATACTAAGTTTATCTACGCACGTAAGCCGTAAGCCAAAGATAATATAAGATAACATGAGAATGATGACAATGACATAATAATTCAATAAAACAAGTTCAAGAATTATTTAATCCAGAATTATTAACGCCCAAATTGTCAACACGATACTTTTTTATAGAGTAAAATTCAAGAATGATCGTAAGAATATTTCCATAAAAAGATATTGGATGAAACGCAAATATCAAGGATATTCTACTAATTTCATGGAGTATAGATGTCAAAGTTTTAACCAACCGGGTATAATAAAGAATGGAATAACAAAAGAAATCACCACGCACGCATGCAGATTGTGATGTATGTTATTCCAATGTAATAATAATAACGGAATCAAGATCGTGAAATTCACACCAATCGGCTGTGATGATCCAATGTAATAATAAATGCTGAATAATAATAAACAATGGAACTGTGTCCTGTAAAACACACGCATGTGATATTCCAAATGTAATAATAAATGCGGAATAATAAACAATGGAACTGTGTCCTGTAAAACACACGCATGTGATATTCCAAATGTAATAATAAAGAATGGAATAATGTAAGAAAATCACCAAGTATAGGGATTCACAGATACAAAGTTATTCAAATGTAATAAATAAGAATGGAATAATATAAGGATTTCACCAAGTATAGGTATTCCACATATAAAGGTCATGTATAGGGTATGCCACTTTTACAAAGTTATTCCAATGTAATAATAATGAATAGAATAATAGAAGTTCTCTTCATGAATAAGAAAGAATAACACCCTTACGTACAACAAATAATATCCCTTACCGTAAAAGACATCGGATATCAAAGTAGTGAAGTACCGTAATACTCTCTTCTTCTTTCTCTATAGATTTTTCTCTATATAGCTTCTCTCTATAATTTTCTCTCTAGAGTTTCAAGTGAATTCGTAAGAAAATAATGAAGGAATGAGCTTCTATTTATAGGAAAATAGAATGCATAGTAATTAATCCATGAACTATCAGATTGATTTACTTTTAATCTGACTATCCATATTTAAAGCAAAATCTTTTAAATAAAATATCATATATTCTATTTATATAAAAACATTTTACTATGCAAACACTATGCAACACTATGCAAAACACTATGCAAAACACTACGCAACACTAAAATATAATATATTCTATTTATGTAATAACTTTAATAAAGTATTCGCTTTTATATAAAAGATGTTTCGCTTTTATTACGTTAATAATACTTAATAAAACAAAACGTCATTATCGCTATAATAATTCATATTATTAATCGACAATAATGGAATCAAACCGAGTGACTTCTCACATAAGCATCAATAATCAATACCGTAATGCTACTACGCAACCACACGACATCGCATTTCTTTTACTACCGAGTAGTTCAACAAAGATCAACCAGTAAAACTTCCGCCGTTATTTCAATAAAATATTTTTGTCGTTTTTTTCAATCCGACAATAATTACATTGCTGGGGTCCACCAATGATTGAGCCGTTGTATTTAATATTCCCTCGCTAAACCGAATATTCCCCACCAATCGAATATAATATAACCACTTGCATACTTTGCAAAATTTATAAATACTACCCACAACTATAATATTATCTCAAATTCACACCATAATATTAAAAATTATTTCGACAAAATTTAAATCTTTATTGATAAAACTGGGTCTCACAAGATTCACCATTGTGTGTGATCACATCCAATGCCGAGCTTCAATTCTTTCAATTACTCGCACTGCAGCAAGCAAACTCCAAGCAGATCCGATGGCATGGATGTTGCTTGAATTAACTACTTCGTAATTGCTGAATTCGCCGTCGAGCTTTGGGTGGAAGCGAGATGAGGCTACGATGGTGATGATGATGGCGTTAATTACGAAATAGAGATATGGAGGTTTGAGCCATGAAAGAAGTGTGGACCAAATGAGGGGGATTTCATAAATTGTGAATTCCATGATGTATGGAATGGATAATTTCAAAAACACAGCTATGGATACAACCCCAGTTGAATTCAATAGAGCTTTTAGAGAGTAACCTTTTCCTGGAGGATATGTACCTATCAAAAAATTGGAGACTATGGAAATCTCCAACTGTCCAAGTGGTTGTCTAACGTCAGATGCTTGGTGACTAGATGGTATTGAGATACCATACAAGTGAGTGCAAAGTTATTCATAGCAAGCAAGTGATTGATAGACACTACTGAAAAAATAGTAATAACGAAGGTGAAGGCAAACAAACTCAATTTTAGGTTTGATCGACCGAACAATAATGTTGATGAGTGGTGACGTGTCACCCATGTACACTGTAAGGCTTTGCGAGATGAGTGCTTTGTCAATCTCTTTGAATTGTGTCTATCTTTTAGGTTGACTATGGCAATATGACAATGCAATGGAGCACAACATAAAGGAAAATAAGATCAAATTAGTCCTTTATTGATGTCATTGGAATGTGATGTCACTGGAATTATCCCCGGGGATGATATTGATGCCTAATTTTGTAGAAAAATTAGTCCTTTATTCCGTTTTAAATTACTACGTATGAATTTGATGGTGAAATTCAATACCAAGTCCTTTTTTGCTTTAAATTGTTTGTTATGCTAAAAGCTTGTGATATAAGTTAGTCTTTAGTTTTATGCACTTGCTCTATCATCTTTATAATATGTAGCTTATTCTTGAAATTATTAGGTGTTGGTTCAACTATTTATTAGGGAACTCATTCGTATTGAGGGGTGCTTTTCAGTTCTACGCAACCTGTAAGTCAATAAAATTTGAACTATTACATATTCAATGAAATTTGAACTCATTCGTGTTGGTTCAACTATTATATATATTCACTTTGCCCATATAGTTATTTATGGTTCGCCTTCAACTCAAATGTGCAGGTATCTAAATAATAATTATCTTACAGGAGGAATTCTTGCACAGCTTGCAAACTTGACAAACACAAAAATTTTGTAAGTTCTTCATACACATATATAATGTTCTGGAATTATATTCGTAGCATATATTGATGGCAATAAAAAGAGGCACATAACATTGATTTTTTTAATTGCTAAAGTCTTCTGTGGAGTATCAAGGTACATTAAGAAGGCGTGGAAGATTATGCACGATTCACTAGAACAAATTAGTCATTATAAATCATGGAAGATATGTGAATACCTGAATTTTCAATTTTTTAGGATTGATTGCTATGAAATTTGGGGTTATAACATACTGAGATTGCTAATATACTGAACTTTTGAATTTAAGCCCACTAATTATGTGAGTTAATGTTTAGAAGAAATTTACTTTCTAAACTTTTGGGGATTTGAGGATACATTTGTATGTATGTTACATATTGAGGTAGTATTGCTTCTAAGGTTTTGAATTGATAATATGATGATTTTATTGAATGATAAGTTGATTTCAAATGATTTTTAATGGTAAAAGTAATTGTTATTGTCTGATATAGGCCCAAGGAGATAGGTTGGTTGTGTGGGGTTATAAGGAGGCTAACATGGGTTTATAGCACAAGTAAAGGGCTATGAAAAGGGTGAATTAAAACTGTGCACACCACATGTTTGTTAAAAGTCCCAAGTGGACTGTTTTGGCTAAAAAGAGAATTCTATAGGGAATTGAAGTTGGGGTTATATATGTACATCTTATATAATATGAGGAGAGGTATTTTGACATATTAAATGGAAACGAAAACAAATTTTTTTAAGCTAAAACCAAAAGAGGGATTTTGATATGTCAAGCAATCTTTGGCCACTGTTTTGAGTAGCCTAGAGAATCTGAAATAGAGTGGTTATACCTTCTAATTACAGTCTTACATATGATATACAACATATATAAAGTTTGTTGCAATTTGGTATATGAACTAAATTAAACACGACCTCAAAGTGACCACGCGAGAGAGGGAGAAAGCTTCGCTTGAGCAAAGCAAGCGTGTGTACTAGCAAAGCAACAATAGCGATTGGGATGAATGAGGCTGGGGGCTCTTTTGAGCTCTCAGTCGGAAGGGTTAAACTGTCCCAAATAAGTTAGCTAATGCTTTTCTACAGTAGATGAATGTGTATTGTGAAAGTCTATTATTTAATATTAATTGGTATTCATTCTTTCACTTTCACAAGTAAATGATATTATTTAGTTTACTTCTCTGATTTCTCCCTTTTTCTGTTTCTAGGTAAATTATACCTAAAACACTATAGTTTATAAAAATTTCAATTGTGTATATTTTTTGAAAGTCACAAGCAAATTTTTTTTTTTTTAAAATATTCAATATTCCGGTCCAGTAAACATGTCCATGTAGAAGGACTAGCTTTAGATTGTTTGTGTGTCAGTGTTGGACTGTTGTTTGAGCTCTGTAATTCATGACTATAGTATTAATTATCTGCTAACAAGGTTATCATGTCTACTGAAACAAGCTCTTATTTGGATAAAAAGTATCTCAAAGCTAGCTGTATCCAAGACATTCTAAAAGCCAAGTTTAAACCAAGCACTTTCAGGAAAAGCATCCTGAGAAATTTTCTAATAAAGCTATAACATAAATGTTTAATGTGAAGAATTTAATGTTTATAAATTGCTACAAACAAGAAGATAACAAAAACTCGATTGATCAGCCATACAATGATAATTTAGCATCATGAGCTCAAATGTTGTACTTCTTGGCTTTTTTCCTCTATATGTTTTCTTGGTTTTTTTCCTTTCTCTGTATTTACGTGTGTTTGTGTGTATATATATGTATATGATTTTATTGTACGAATTAAATTATGAAAATGGTAGTTTCTCAAAAAATTATTGGTGCCCCCTTTTTTGATTTCTTTTTCTGTTTGATATGTTTCTCTAATTTAGTTGATTGATTGTATATTTCTTGAACATTTATGGGAAATCAAAATGGAGTAGTATGAGTCTCTTATAAGCAGTTTGATTAGGGTTTGTTTCTTTAAAACCCTTCCCCCCTTTTTCTAATTAGGGGTTTAAAATTTTTGTTTCTCAATGTAATCAATAATTCAAGATGTTTTGGGTTTTGATTGGGTGGTTTTGCATTGAAATTTCATGAATGACTTTTTATTTTATTTTTTGCCAACTGATGGGTGTTTTTGTTTAGTATATCTAATTTTTTTGGGCTTCTTTGGGTCTTGAATAAGCGAAATATATTGTATCTGTTATTCCTGATATAAGGTAGTTCGTATGAAGGATGGGACAAAAGTATTGGGCTCTTGAGTTATAAACCATAAACTTAAGAAATAAACATATGACTTTATAATATAATGTGCCTTAGGGGTTGATCATAGCCTCATAAAAGAAAATGCATAATGGTAAAATGAATTGATTGGGCATAGCCTCATGGAGTTGATAGTCTATGTGTGTGATGTGTGATTATACTTGCAGGTGACTTATTTAACACATTCTTCTTAGTGGTATACGTGTAGTTGCACGTAACTGGTGATTTTTTCCAAATTGTATACGTGTAGCTCAACTTTGGACTAAGGTAAATACATATCCATAGACAAAGGCAAGTACAATGCTCCCCTTTCTTTCTCAAGTGAAAAATCTAATACAAAAAATTATATTTCAAATCAGTTTTAGTTCTGAGCCCAGGTGTTTATCCAATAAATTTAGTTATATATCAATCCAAATGTCCAAAGAAAATAAAAAAAGAAAGAAACTAAACACAACTTAAACAGAACGAAGAATGAATAATTTGGTATGGGAATGCAAACAGTGGCATGATGAATAAATATCTGGTAATCTTAGGTTCTTTTGTAGACTACGGATGAATAATGAAGGGTAAAAAAATGATTTACGCTGTTGATTATTAGGAAAACACTGAAAATTCAGATCTTATTGTTAGTGCTCACAACTGACTATAGTAAAATAATAATGGTAGTAATAATAGTAGTAGTATATATAGATGTGAAACCATTATGAAGTCATTTGCGTTAGTAAAAGTTACCTTCAGTTTTCTTAATTAAATGTTTAGTTTGTCGAATAAGAGTACTGCGTGCTTACCCACTAAAAGAAAATAATAAAAAGAGGCGTACATCTTATTAAATGTTTTAAAAAACACCCTTTTTCAGATTCTATCACAAGATTTTCATTTCCAAAGTAAAAATAAATTAAGTATATCATATAAATGAAAATATGAAGGTCACAAAGATCTGGGATATTGAAAAATAGGAAGGCAATAACTATTATGGGACAAAAACATCAGTTATTCCTACTATATTCAAAAGGAGAAATAAGTAAAGGAAGAGTCCTGCTGCACACGTGTTATTTCATAAAGCTTTGATGTATTTATTGAGGTTCATATACGCATGACGCAATGATAGCAAAGTGGCCAAGTCCAACAAATATACATAAATGATCTAATAGAACCACTCTCAACTTTGATGTTATTATTACATCACATCATGAGAGAAATGAATTGATTTGACTGTTACGTTCTCTCCGATTCATCATCTCAAGGTTTCAACTCTAGGGCTTTTCTTTTTTGCTCTTCTCCTTTCCATTCTGGTAATTAGTTCACCTTAATTTCTCAATTTTGATATGTTCTCTTTCAGTTGAATATGAATTGTATACACACACACACATATATGTTCGTATTCAGTTGTGATTGTGTACATGTTTCCTTCTTAGAGTTCCCCCCCCCCCCCGTTTTTAAGCTATTTTGTATCAAATCTTTGTTGAATTTTGTGTTCCAGTTGTAAGTTTCCCGATTATGGTAATGTTTGGTTAAAAATTATTATTTTTATTATGATAGTATGAAAATTGGGTCCAAATTTTGTAGTGTGTAATATCCTTTTAAATTAAAGTCTCTCATTTGCATAAGTACTTGATAAGTTTAATATCTAATACTCCTACATATTAAGTAAACCATACTTATTAGTTGTTATTACTACCTCCCTTTAAAATGACAATCGTACCCTTTATTGAAAATTAATTTCTTATTTTCATGACACATTTATTCTATTTTAAACAATCATTTAACCTTCTTTTTAAAACAATCAATTCGTAGTTAAATATTGTGAATTATTATTATTTTGAATGTGAAATATTTTTTTAGTTGTGATAGATTTAATTAGTAATAAGAATATTCTTTCATCATTGAATTTGATTCGTTTCACACTAATACATTTTTTAATAAGCGAATATGAATCATGAGGTCACCCCACCTTACTTGGGACCACCTTCTTATACCGTGTTTGGATATGTAAGTTCCTTTTTCGAGACTTAATGAAAATTGAACAATTAATATTCCTTTTTGAAATTTCTAACGTGTCTTTCAATTTGGGACAGGAGGATTATAATTTGCAATGCACAGTAAAATTATTTTCTTCTTTTATAGCAAACTTGCAATTCGGGTTATGCTCAACATGTTGTTTTTCTATTTTCTGCATATATGTATTTTTATTTTTCATCTTTTGTAAAGTTGGCTAATTATACATGGTTATGATGATTTTGAGTATGGAATGATGTTTTTTTTGGTGGTTTGGATATGTATGGATGATTGTAAGTTTTTTAAACAGGTTTAGATTTTTCTGGATATCTATTTTTAAAGGAAACTCTGTCGAAATTTCTTGAAATTAGTAGCTACTAGCTTGATATATTGGTGGTTCGATATGTGTTTATTATTGAATATGTATTAATTTATGCATGGTATGATGATTTTGGGTATGAAATGATGGGTTTTTTTGGTGGTTTGGATATGTATGGATGATTGTAAGTTTTATAGACAGGTTTAGATTTGTCTGGATATCTATTTTTAAATGAAACTCTGCCAAAAAATTTTAAAATCAGTAGCGGCTAGCTTGCTGTTTTGGTGGTTAGATATGTGTTGATGATGGAGTATGTATTAATTTCTGTATGTGTGTATTTTTTGTGTTCCGTATTTTGTAAAGTTAACTAATTATACATGGTTATGATGATTTTGGGTATGGAATGATGGTTGTTTTGGTAGTTTGAATATGTAGTGATCTTCTGAAAACCTGTTCAAAATACTTGAGAGAAACATCAAAACTACATATCCAAATGTTAACTGTATGTGGGACTTTGGGTGAAATGAGGTGATGTTTGCATATGTTGAAACAGATGACATTATAAAGGATGTGGATCGGACGTGGTTGATGAACTCATAGACGAAATCATAAGAGAATGGTAACATGAGAAGCTCCAGTACTCTATGATGTTAACTGAGTTGTTTTTTAATACATTTTGTAATATGAGTTTCGCATTGTCCAACTGTGGTGTTGTTAAAAGGTAAAGTACATAATTATTTGCAGAGTTTTGTTTTGAATTTGTTGCTACAATATATATATATTCTAGCTGTGTCCATGGACGGTGGGTTTTATCCCAAATTTGCGATGGCCCAGATGATTTTTTTGGCTATATGTTTGACCAAATTTACCTTTTTTGGCGGTTAGGTCAATTATTTTTGAAGTTCTTATTTTATTTTATTTTTTATTTAATCAGGCAAAGGAGCTCCAAACCAATTTGGTGCACATGAACCTTTTAAGCAAGTGGGTATCATTATGCTTGCTCAAAACTACAATGCTTTTACCTGTTAATGTATCAGCGACTGGTATTCAATGGACACATTTGTATGATTGATTGTGCTTAAAATAGTTTTACTAATTAATCCATGTTCCATCCAAAATTGCAAATTAAATGAAGGGAATCAATAGCATATAGGTGAAGAGAAGTGCTTTTAAATGTGCTTGAAGAAAATATGAAGGTCATTGGCATTAGGAATGTTTCGAATTTAATAAATGTAGTTAACTGGACTAGGTCAATTTTATTGTTGAGTGAATGTGGATGTTGGCTTTAGTTGTTTTCTTAACAAATTCATTTATTCTTGCCAGTCTCGATTTGTAAATAATGAGTATGTAGATACAATTTGTGACAAAATTCTTGACTTCTTTACTTTTTGGGTGGGATGTCTATCCTGATTAGAAATTTTTTTATTTACAACAAATAATTACGAAATTTTCTAATTTTTATCAAATATATACTCTTTAAATATTGTAACACACAATTTTCATTTAGATTCATCTATAGGTATTAAATAATTACACGAGTATTAGTAGTCTTTTAGGCGTGGTTAAACTCTAGTATATATATATATATATATATATATATATATATATATATATATATATATATATATAGTAATCCTTAAACGTGTAGTAAAGGAACAACAAAATCAGATTGAGAAAAGGCCTCGCGAATCACATTTTTTTTTGTTTTTTTGTTTTTTTTATAATTAAATTTTATACAATAAAATTATGCCCAATTAAATTGTTCTAAACACATATCAATATACATATCAAATTAAAATAATTAATAATTTGTATAAAGATTTGGCTCTGATACCAGTGTTAGGTTTGTAATATTCATGAACACAATCAAATTGCACAAATTAAGCGGAAACGTGAAAAATCAGAATTTTAAAATTTTACAAACCATATACCCGGATCACCCTTTATGCATAATTATTAATTAAACGAAAATATGAAAAACAAGAATCCTACCCTTGAAGATCCGAGCTTCCTCAGGTACAAGTTCACCTCCAATCTTTTTCGCATTCACTTGAATCCACCGGGTTTGGTACCTTCCTTTGATCAACGTTAGCCACCCAAGTGTTTGGCCTTCCCAACTATTGGAATTACGTATTCTATGAAGACGACAACCACCACACCTATAATAAGACTCCTCTTATTTATAGATGTAGGCAACCCTCCTTAACAATTAAGGAATTAGGTTTTATTTTAATTAATTAAACTCCTTTAATTAATTAGGCTCCTAATCTTATTAGGAATAATTAATTAAACTCTTTTAATTAATTAGCCTTCTAATCTTATTAGGAATAAATGAGAGTACTTTTATTAATTAATTCCCAAACTCCTTTTGGAATTAAATAATAATAATAGTAATAATAATAATAAGACTCTCTTATTAATTTCTATTAATTAATTAGGCTCCTAATCTTATTAGAATAATTAATTAAACTCTTTTAATTAATTAGCCTCCTAATCTTATTAGGAATAAATGAGAGTACTTTTATTAATTAATTCCCAAACTCCTTTAGAAATTAAAAATAATAATAATAATAATAAGACTCTCTTATTAATTTATATTTAATATTTCTAAAATATTAAATAATAAATATTAAGCTATTTAATTTATTCTATCACCATAGATTAAATTAAATCTACTTAACTTATTATTACGATTATGCCATTAACTTCTTAAATAATTATTCTTCATTTTATGGTGTGACCCTTTAGGTTCTCCATATTAAACCGGTTGTAAATAAATCAATTAGAACAATTTAATCTTATTTAAATAAATAAATTAAACTATTAATTTATTTAAATAAATAAAATTTATTCTACAATAGGGATAAGCCTCCCCTAGCGATTAACGACTTTCCGGATAATATAGATTTCAACATTAATCATAAAAGAACCTTTGAGTAAATAGTTATCGTACATTTAATCATTCCACCATACAATGTCCCAATTAAATAAAGATATGGAATTATCATCAAGTCTTATTTTATTTAATTATATGTATTTCGACTCTTAAATGCCCAACTCCAAATAATACAAATTAGAAACTCATTTCTAATTTTATTCTCGCGATCGTCGAGGATCATTGGGTTGTCATTTATCGAATCACATAGGACATTTTCTTCTTTTACTAGAAGTGGTAGATTCTTTATTGGTCATACATTATCTCCATGCACAATTTATTATACTCAAGCATACCCTTTGATATACCCTAAGGGTCTTAAAAAAATAAGTCAAAGTATAACTCATCATACACGAAGATACTATGATGATCTCAAGTCCAAGGATCACTTCAGATTACTATTACTATAGAATTCTATCGACAAAAAGAGTAAACTCCATTAGGTATTCCTTAAGCGAGCCACGTTCAGTGAACTTATTCTCTAATAAGCACCTAGATATTTGCTTTAGTGTCTCCACACAAATGATCATGAGATTAATCATCCTCTTCCAATAAGCAAGCAACGTATATACCAATCTATCCGGATTCACTAATCCCCAATTTAGTAATCCAACGATTGGGAACTATTTTAGTTTTAAGCTTTCTAAGAATTTAGATCTCATTATAATGATCATCATCATTATTCTAAAAGCATTGCTTAAAACTAGGGGTTTATCACATATTATAAAATAGCATCATGTAGATAATTAAAAACTTTTAATAAATTAATACTTTTTATTAATAAATGAATAAGATTGTTACAAAGTATATGATTTATCATCAAGCATGATTAACTTGTGTGCATATTACTTTCACATGAACCGTGCATGACACCTGGGAACACACAGTTAAGTCCCTTTATAATTGCTTCATGTCTATCTGAAACAATGCATTGTCCTTCTCTAACTCCACAAGCATCTCTCAAATTAATGAAAAACCATCTTCAGGATAATTCATTTTCACTATCAACCACTCCAAAAGCAATGGGTATAATGTTTCTGTTTACATCTTGTGTGCTTGCTATGAGAAGTGTACCCCCGCAGGTTGATTGTATGATTACAATGATTGGAAAACAATGGTGCCATGCTTCAATGGATTCTCATATTGCAAAGAAGAGATATTTGAAGCAACCATTTTTTTCTAACTCCAAGGATGTGATGGATCCTGAAATGAATTTTCAGTTTGGTTAATGTAAATATATGTAATAAATATTGTCCATATTTGTAGTTTAGGATAACTATGTGTATTACTACTGGTATCCAATTACTTAGCATTTAATATTTTTCATAGTGTTCAGAAGGTGTCTAAAATGCTATTTAATAGTTACATTTCATGTAGATACTGGTCGCCTGCAAAAGCCATTTTTTATTTATATTTCAACATTACAGTTAGTAGCCAAACCTTCCTTATTAGGTAACCAAATCATTTAATTTGGGTAACTGAACTATTTTAAAATTTTAATGAACAGTTTTCAATTGTTACCTGGATTTGTTTTTTTCAGCATGTGCAACCATGAAGGGATCAGAGTGTAGTCGTGTGGATTTCCTCTAACTTTTTCCATCGCTTTTTCTTTCGATCTCCATTCTCTTTGGTAGGAGATGGACACATTATACTCTGTCATCATGTCTTCCACAATATCGGTTGGTGTGTAAATTTTCTTGAAGTTCGTTAATCTATGCATTATGCATTCACTAACCATCTGACTATTTGTTTGTCTATGATCTCCAAGGAGTATGTTGGACGACCAAGTGTGTAAATCATTAAATTCTCTCACCTTGAACATATTTGTTTTCCGAAACTTTTATGCTCTTAGTTTCCATTTGCAATTTTCACTATTTATGCATACCAGGACAAAGTCTCTACCACTTGTTCTTTCAACCCTGTGTTGTCTGTTTTGCCTTATTGAATGTAGGTAGCCTTATTGCTTGTGTTAGGATTTTTTTGTCTTTGTAAGTTTAATGAATTTTGACTTCAAACTTATTCGGATCTGATATGACCTCATCACATTGTTCTCCACTGTTTGCTACGTCTTGTTGTCTGTCTTGTTCTCTATCAATAACTTCAATGGCCAGATGCTCAACATAATGTGATCCAATTTGGTCTTCTTGTGTTGCCAACAATACAAGTTCAGAATTCTATTGTGTCAATCTCATTGGCGTTTCAGCTTGCATTCTATTTTCTTCTTCATTTATCACATTTTGTAAGATTGTAGCGCCTCCAATGCTGTATTCAGAATCTATAATCAGTGGAAACTTTCCATGTTCACCTGATTTTCTACTGACTTCCATATAGAATCTTAAGGTTGCTTCATTTGTCACCTTGATCGGAGGGATGTTGCTTCTAATCTGAAACTTGATTGACAATTCTGTTGTGTTGCAGTCTAGACTTAATGCAGTGCATATCAAGTTGTGCATTTCTGTGAATGAACAAGTCAAGGTAATAAGTAGTAGGTAACTTGAATTTTTGATATTAGGTTATCGGTCCCAATGCATTGAAGTAAATTACAATTTGGAATCATATCCATGGTTAAAATAACCTGAAACATTAAAATTAATACAATTATGTAAATAGTGACCAAATCAACATCACATAGGAATTAAAATTCATTTTTTAGTAATCGTAAATTTCTAACATAGTGTTTGCATTGTCAAATTAAAGAATGAATAGATAGACGAATGTAACCAAACTATTTTATGAATGCTGCCAAAATATGAATGTGTAACAAATACGATTTGGTAACTAAAATAATTAATATTATTTAATAGGTGACCAAATCAACAATATACAGTAACCAAAATAGACATACTTAGTATCCATGCTTATGTAACATACTGTTTTCATTTAATTTATAAATAAATCACAAATTATATTGTCGTGAAGGATAAATACTAAAGAATGAACATTTAAATTCGTAACAAAATTGTATTGAATTCTGCATTCATATAAAGTAACCAAACCTTTATATGAATGTTGCCAATCTATTATATGAATTCTGCCAAAATATGAATGTGTAACAAATACTCTTTTGTAACTGAAATTAATACTACTAATTTATTGGTTACTAAATCAACATTATATAGTAACCAAAATATACGTTATTAGTATTAATGCTTTTGAAAAATACTATTTTCAAACTGTTTATTAAAAATTCACAAATTATGCTTTTGTGAAGGTGAATTGCTAAATAATGAACACTTAAATCAAGGTAACCAAACCTTTATATGAATGTCCCCAAACTTTGATTTTGTAATAAATACGTAACAAAAGTGTGTTGAACTTTCAAATTCTAATTTAATATTTATATCAGACAATCGTTTTTTTAACTGATTTGATATCCATTAATAAAAAGCTACTAATCCTTATATTCAATACTTTTTTTTGTTACTGTTATAATTCTGACAATCTTTGTTGGATACAAAGTTAAATTAATAGATTTCAATATATAGATTAATTACTTCATACCTTTGTAGTCATTTGTGCGATTGGTTTTGCGAGCCTCGTAATTAATTTTTTGATTCGCATTTGGAATCCTTTGATCGGTTTTGTGAATGTGGTGTTCGGCTGCTCTGTTTTTGCTTCTTGATGCTTTCGAATTCGTTTTTTTTTTCTATTACTGAGTATGCTTCTTTTCGATTGCTCCTTTGTTACATATTATAATGATCTATGAAGTTTTCTATTTGTTCTTCGTTGGATTCGTTCTTTTTCGACGTGAATTTTGAATGTTTGAATTAGTTGGTAACTGCCGAACTCAGTGGAGTAGTTTTCTCCTTGACTTAAAGGTTTTTATTTTTGTTGATTGGATATAATGATGTGTATTGCACTATTCTTGATATTATTATACATTATTACACTGTTATTATAATTATTTGATTGATGCACTATTCTTGTAATTACTTTCTATTTGTTTGTTGTATATTATTGTAAAAGACCAATTATTAATTTCACCTTAATTTTTATTTGTGACTAAACAATAACAAAGTCAATCCTAAGCCAAGCCCAAACCCAGGCCCATTAAGAACTATGTGGCAAGACCGGACCTAGTTATTATAACTTAATTGAATTTTAGGGGTTTCTATCTTCTCTGCTTATTTCAGTACTACCCACTTTCTTCATCTGTTTCGATTCAATGGGGGCTAAGCGAAGGAAGGACGATAGCGATGGCAGAGAAGAAGAAATTATGTGTAAGGAGGAAGTTAAGCAGAAGAAGGATGGTGGGCAGCAATTGCTTCCGTCAACGATAAAGAACAAGGAAAAGAGGTCGGCTGTCCATGCGAAGCTCAAACAACAAAAGAAGCTCGATAAGCGTAAAAAGGCCAAGGCTCGTGAAGCTCTTGAGAAGAGAGCTCTTGAGCTTGGCGAAGAGGTTAATTTTTCCCTGAACTTTCTATATACTCTGTTGATACTCTGTAGTATACATATGTTGATTTGGTTTGCAAATGATTTGAAGATGAAAAATAATTTATATGTTGACTAATTTTATGCAGAATGTGAATTGCAATTAAGGTGGAACTGTAATACATAAAATAGAACAAATATAACTGTAATATGTAGGTTCCTGGAGCTGCTGTTGAAGTAGCACACGTGGGAATTAACTGGTGGGGGTTCTTTTTTATCTTGATTAAGTGTGGGTTGAGTGCTGTTTTTCAGTTACGAAAATTTCAGCTTAGCTTAGTAAATGTTGCATAATTCCATTCATGGGTTTATCTGGGCACATCAAGAACTTTGATATTGAGTGTTTGTTTATAGAAGTGATGATGACTTATTTATTGCACATCAATACTTTTGTGGCATAATAGTCAGATAGTGTTTGATGACTAATTTTAGTAACTTCTAATATTTTTGAAATAAAAATGTAATTTTTCATTTTAAATGCAATAAATTTTATATTTTCCTCAAAAAATGGTTATTTATCGCTAATAGCACTGTCATTAAATTAAGAAATACATATAAAGGTAATTATTCAAATCAAAAGTTTTTTTTTAAGCCCATCACACAACTCTGCTAAACTAATACCGAGTGTTGTTAACTATGAGTTAATTGTTGTTTTTAGCTATAAAACTTTCGGTACTATTTTTGTTTTTGTAGGTATTGTGGCTTGTACCAGTTCTCTGTTAATTGTTGTTTTTAGCTATAAAACTTTCGGTACTATTGAATAGGGGGTCTCAATCTATCCTTGCCCATCTTTTAGGACTTATACCAAGGTAAAGGGTTGGTCCAGTTATTCTTTGAACAAATTTTCAAATTACATGGAATTCCAAGTTCCATAGTAAGTGATTGTGACCCCCTTTTCCTAAGTGACTTTTGACAGGCCCTATTCAAAATAGCTGGTACAAGGTTATATACAAGCACCTCTTATCACCCTCAGAGTGATGGTTGTACAGAGAGAGTTAACCAATGTCTAGAACAATACTTGAGGTGTATGTGAAGTCAAGTTCCTAAAAAGTGGAGCATGATGGTTGTACAGAGAGAGTTAACCAATGTCTAGAACAATACTTGAGGTGTATGTGTAATCAAGTTCCTAAAAAGTGGAGTGCATGGCTTCCCATTGCGGAATGGTGGTTTAACACTACCTATCACACAGCTCTCAAAACTACCCCCTATCAAGTTCTATATGGGCATGAACCGGTACATTTAATCATAGCAGCAAACAGCAAGACTAGCATAGCTACAGTGGAAGAAATGATGCAAGAGAAGCAGCTTCAGCTAATAAGCATTCTCAAGGAAAACCTAGAAAAGGCACAACAGAATGAAGACATGCTGATAAAAAAAGAAAAGAAATAGAGTTTGAAGTTGATGAGTTGGTGTACTTAAAGCTCCAACCCTATAGGCAAGCTTCGGTGTCAATGAGGAATATGAAATTAGCTCCCACATTCTATGGACTCTACAAGATATTGAAGAAAGTAGGTAAAGTGGCCTACAAGTTGGAGCTGCCCAGTACTTCAAGAGTACACCCCACATTCCATGTTTCCCAACTCAAGAAACACATTGGCCTAGCTAAAGCTAGCACACAACTTCCCTGAATAACTCCAGACGGCACATTTGATATGGGGCCTCTAAGAGTTTTAAAGGATGGTGTACAGAGATCAAAGAATGATTCATCAATCCCTCATACAATGGAAAAATAACAGCGTAGATGAGGTTACCTGGGAAGATGAAGGCTTGATTAGGATCAATTACCCAACTTTTAGTTAAATCCATGAGGACATGTATTGGTTTAAAGGGGAAGGCAATGTCATATCGCACAGTTTTTGTTTGGGGTATTAGTAGTAAATAACTATAAATCCAGTGGTAGTTGGCAAATAGAGAGCATGTTCTTTTATGTGGGAATGTGAGTAGTAGTTGGAAGGGTACTTTAGTCT
The DNA here is from genome assembly GCA_020205615.1 of Panax quinquefolius. NCBI lineage: Eukaryota > Viridiplantae > Streptophyta > Magnoliopsida > Apiales > Araliaceae > Panax > Panax quinquefolius. The sequence goes on along the minus strand of CM035173.1, from coordinate 82,861,105 downwards.
TTTAGCCATATAGTCTATAAATATCATGATGTATTCAGGAAACCCTATGCTTATTTTGATAAAATGAATATCTGAAAACCAGTGCTCATTTATGAACCACATGGATCTTCTCCCTCCCCTTCTTCTTCAGTTCCCATTTCTTAACCTCCATGGAATTGCTTTGCTGCTGCAGTTATTTGAGCACCACTGTCATGACCCTAGTCATGACCAAGTGAGGGTCATGACTGTTTATCATTTATTACTTGGAGAAAAGTGTGGAAATCATTAGGAAGCTATGTATGGAATCCCTAATACTTGTACTTACACGCATTCACACACAAAAAACTTGACTACTAACAAAACAAATTTTTTTTTTCTGCCAATATACCAGTCAATTTCATTACAACTTGATGAATTCCGTTGACTATTCCTTTGAGAAAAAAGTTCTTATCAGATTATGAGTTGTCCAAAATATTTGTAGCTTCTTCCACATGCTTCTTAAGAGACTTGAGGGATTCATTTATCTGATTTAGTCCATAGCAGTCTCTTTTTGTGTGTCAACTTTAGTTATCAGACTTTATTTTTTGAACAAGATAACAAATGAAATGAAGGCTAAAAGGAATAACACTTGGTATAATTATTCTTGTTTAACTTATCTTTTTCTTGATTCTTAAGTAGTGGTTTTATTTGAAAAGGCAAAAGACCAAGTAAAGAAAGATTTGCTAAAAGGTTTATCGACCAGTATCTTAGGATAATCTATATAAGTTAGCTCGTGCAACTGAATTTTCATGAAAAGAATGATACTATGACGATTTGATACATATATATATCATGCTTGTCAAGTCGTCGACCTAGGCGATGACTAGTCGTTAAGTCGGTAATAAATTCTAAGGCGGCAGGACGACTTGGTTAGATGGCAGAAAGGCGAGCGCTCAGCCTTCGACTCGGACGACTGGCGAGCGACTTGGACGACTTGATTAGTAAGCGGGCGACTTGACGGAGCAAGTTTAGCCCGACCCGAAGCTTAACGTAAAAAAAGGGCCTAAACTTCGAAACCTAATCGATCCCTCAGTCTCACAACTTCGAACTTCAGTTCATCAGAGAGGGAGAAAGGGAGAAACGAAAAGAGGCAAGCGACTTACAGGCGTAGGCGACTCACTTCGGCGTAGGCGTAGGCGACTCACTTCTTCTTCTTCAATTCTTCAATTCTTCAATTCTTCTCGGCATCTGTTCTTCTTCTTCTTCTTCTTCTCTGTATAAAGTCATATGCTTGGGTTGTCTGTTGAAGCCTTTGTTAACTCATGCTATTCTTGCTCATCTTACATAATTTCCTAATCCCTATAAAGCATCCTGATTACTTGTATGGAGAACTGCCTTTTATTTATTTATTTTCCTTAAAAAAATTTGTTCAAGAGGGAGTGCTCTGCTTTGTTGAGTGACTGCTCTGCTTCTTTTTTTGTGCGAGTATTCTGAGTCCCTGACTTCTTTTTAGGTTTGGGGTATCCTGACTTTTAAATTTTTTTATTTGATATGATATGGTTTGTTTACTGTATTCCATGCTTATACTTATACCATGGTACACGTGGCAATCTTATGGTCTTACTATACACATGCATGAAGTAGTAATTGCTTATTGCATGCTTATACTTATACCATGGTACACGTGGCAATCTTATGGTCTTACTATACACATGCATGAAGTAGTAATTGCTTATTGCAGAATTGAATTAAAATGAAGTAGTAATAACTTTATTACTTGAGTTAGAGGCATGTGCTGCTGCCTATATACTGCTATTACTTTATTACTTGTCAGTACTATATTATATTATAATTTGTACTATATTATATTGTAATTTGTACAAGTTATCACTGTTGTCTGCTGCTTATACTGCTATATTATATATATAGTACATAACATAATTATGCCCTTTTGTAAAATTAATGTAACATTTTAATGTAAAATTATAAATAGGATGCTTAATTATACATTTATGGTATTCTATATATATATATAATATTAAAACTTAAAAACTAAACATAAATTTAAGAATTATATTGAATTAAACTAAATATTGCAAATGTATCAATATTTATATAATTTGAAGTTGGTACAAGTTCAAAAAATTACAAGTTTACAACTATAATAAAATTATCCATTTTGACTTGATCTTGTTCACTTCTTGTTGTGATTTGATATGCTACAACATACATTATAAATATGATAAATCATTAGAAAAATAAATATATCAATATTCATATAAATATTAATATATATAATTTTATTCGTATACAATTTACATTGTTAATGACTTGTCGACTTGTGGACGACTAGTCGAGCGTCTTGTCGCCTATAAGCGCTTAAGCTCCCGGCTGTCGACTCGCCTCGACTTGATAACTATGATATATATATATATATATATATATATACATATATATATATATATATATACATATTATGTGATAAAATACTACCCTGTATTTCTTCAATTAGTTTCATTAAATTGGAATTTAGATAAAGTTTTCCTGCAATAGTAATAGTCGTTTTTGTCTTTTGTTATTATTATCCTCATCATCATTATTCTATGCAGCTTCCACCAAAGAAAGTTCCTCGCACAATCGAAAATACAAGGGAACTTGATGAGACAGTTTGCAAGCCTGATGATGAAGAGGTTTGCTGTCTAAATTAATCTCTTACATTTATCATCCCTCTCACACACATTGCATCAACAATGGTAATCTGACCTCTGATTTCTTGTGTTCATTTGCAGCTGTTCGCTGGTAATGATGCGGATGAGTTTAGTTCAGTTCTAAACCTTGAACACACTCCAAAGATATTAATAACCACTTGCCGATTCAATTCGACAGTATGTCTACCATTTGAAATATTCCGCTATTTTTTCTATTCTGACTATCAATAATTTTTGAATTTGTACAGCTCTTTTTACTAGAACGCATTCAACTTGGTATAAATTTGCATCGTTCATATGCTTCTGGGTTATACATAATCTTTTTTGTATTATGTCCTGAAATTGTATATTGAAGGTATATGTTCATGTGTTTACTTTTTTCTTTTGTTTAAATATTGCTTGATGTGCAGCGTGGACCTGCATTTATTTCGGATCTACTCTCGGTCATCCCAAATACTCATTACTATAAGAGAGGAACATATGACTTAAAGAAGGTGCTTTTGTATATTTTTCTTTCCTCCAAGTGTTCTTCTTTGCCTATTTTATTTTTGGCCAATATATCACATCTTTGTTAATGTATGAATTGAACGATTTTACAGATCGTAGAATATGCAAGGAACAAGGACTTTACATCTGTCATAGTTGTCCACACTAACCGCAGAGAACCAGGTTTCTACTGTTGGCTTTATATTCCACACCTCTGAATTCTGATTTTACTCGACTTTTATCTGCTCCTAATTCTACTGTACTAGGTTTGGTAGTGAACCCCAAATTGTTTTTAAAAAACAATTTTTTTTTTCAGATTTCATCTTTTCCAAAGATTAATATACCAAAGCTTAATATACTATGTGTTTGTGTGGGAATGCTTTCTATACCTTGTTTGTTTTTTAACTAATATTTACTATTTTTGGCAAGTGTGCATACTATTTGTAACAAGTACGTAAAAAAGCAAAAAACGTACCTGAATATGGTGTTCCCAAATGAGCAGTAAGTGATGTGTTCCTTTATATATCATAATGTAAGGGTACTTATTATCAGTTGTGTTTGTGCTGTAGATGCTCTCCTAGTAATTGGCTTGCCTGATGGGCCGACTGCACATTTCAAGCTCTCAAAACTCATTTTACGCAAGGATATTAAGGTATGGCCTTTATTTCATGGTACAAACTCCTTGCAATTTAACTACTAGTCAAAGTACCTGCTTTCACATCTCATTTAATTCTATAATATCACTATTTTACTCTCTCCATATTAAATTAAAGAGCATAACTTTTAGTGACAAAAATTTGTGCATCATGTTTTCTTAAGCTACTACTAATACTAGTTTTGCTTAAAAAGTTTGTATTAATTGTAAAATTAACAATTATCATGGTAGAGCTCTTTCCAAGATAAATAAAGAATGTATCTTGGACCAAAGTTACTTGGACCTAAAGCAATTGGGAAGTATGGTTATACCAGCAAGAGTTTAGTTTTAGATGATTGTATTGGCAGTGGATTGCCCCTTGTGTTGAATCTTTTGTAATAGCAAAAGTTTACCAAATGAATAAGTAAAAAAATACTGTTGTCAGTATGATTCAAAATGATATTAGCTAAAGCAGTCCTTTGGAGACATTTTTTTCCGGTACTTCTGCCATCCACTGGTGGACGGAGGGAGTAACATCTAGCAGCTAAAATGTTTCTAGGTTAACGAGCTAATGAATTAATTGCACATAATGTTTAGCTACTCCATAGTACCAATGTTCTAAAAGGCGCTAGGCGGGAGGCGGGCGGCCGAGGGGGGCCTAGCGCCTAGGGGGCCTAGGCGGGGCCTAGGCGGGGCCTAGGCGGGATTTTTTATTTTAAGGTAATTTTAATATTTTATCTTAATTTATCCAAACAAAATAATAATATAAAGCAAAACAATCTATAATAAAGATAATAAAGGCCTTTTCTTAAAGTTCAAACACATATCCATATTGCTAATGTCAAATTTCAAACACATATCCATATTGCTAATGTCAAAGTTCAAACACAAACATGCAATTGTTCAAAGTTTAAACAAATTTTTAACGTATTAGTTTTATTTATAAATAAGATTGCTATTAAATAATAAATTTTAAAATTTCAAGAATTTAATTCAATATTAAAACTTAAGAAACTAAACATAAATTTAAGAATTATAAAATTGAATTAAACTAAATATTACAAATGTATTCTCATTTATATAATTTGAAGTTAGTACAAGTTCAAAAAATTACAACTATAATAAAATTATCCATTTTGACTTGATATTGTTCACTTCTTGTTGTGATTTGATATGCTACAACTCAGTATTATGAATATGGTAATCATTAGAAAAATAAATATATCAAGATTTGGTTTGGGTAGTTATTAAAATAAAAATCTCTCCGCCTAGAACCCGCCTAATTTTATAGAGGGATTTTTTGTCGCTGGGCCTAGGTGAGGCACCTAGGGGCTTAGAGGCGCCAAGTGGGGCCTAGGTCCTAGGCGGGCGCCAAGAGGGGGCCTAGCGCCTAGGCGGGGCCTAGGCGGACCTAGGCGGGGATTTTTAGAACGAGCATAGTACTAGTGGTTGAATTGGTCGATTGTATGCAAATGTAGATACAAAGTGTCGCAGATGTTATCTAAATGCATCGAAGGTCTGAACATTCTTGACAGTGTTGAAATATCGCATGCAAATTTATTTGTTATTTTTTGTTCAAATTAGAAGATGCTTCATATGAGCAGAATTTGTTTATGGTATTCTTGTCCTAATTATCTTTATTTACATTTGGTTGCAGAATCATGGAAATCCAACTAGTCACAAGCCTGAGCTAGTATTAAACAATTTCACGACACGCTTGGGTCACCGCATTGGGAGGTTGCTTCTCATTCTTTGTTTATTATATTGTTATTGAAGATTCTTTCAAACATTTACTTTTATGTACTGTAATTATGCCTCATTATTCATTGTTTTTCAATGTAGTTTTAATTTCTTTTTACCATTTCTACAATTTTATCTACATAGTATCACTATCAATCAATCATTGGTGGATGTTTGTGTGTCATCTAGGTTGATACAGTCACTTTTCCCTCAAGACCCGAATTTCCATGGTCGGCGAGTTGTAACCTTCCACAATCAGAGAGACTTTATCTTCTTCCGGCATCATCGGTGTGTGTCCTTGACAAGAAGGATGTTCTTTTTTATAGATTTGTACTTGGAAAATTTATAACAATTTTTTATGGTGCTTTTTGTTTTTTAATCGTGTGAAGTTATATATTTGAAAACAAAGGAAGTAAACAGAGTGACTCAAAAGGTAAAAAGGGAAAGGAAAGTAAGGATGAGAAAGTTTCTCAGGAAAGAGTAATTGCCCGCCTACAGGTATGTTTTCCCTGCCTTTACCATATCTGGTGCATTATTTCTAAGGATATAAATAATACTCCCTCCTATTCAGATTAAATGACATTTTAGAGTTAAGCACACTTATTAAGAAATAACACAAAATGTCTTTTATGTCCCTAATTAATTATTTCTCTCTCCACAATTGTCTCTTCTCATTCTCCACAATTGTCCCTAATTAATTATTTCTCTCTCCACAATTGCATTTACTAAGCATATTAAATAGAGGGGTAAATTAGGAAAAAATAGTGCAATATTGCATAGAGATTCCAAAATGACACTTATATAGAATAAAATTAAACTCCCTAAAACGTCATTTAATCTGAATAGTATTGTTTAGCCAGAATTTATTTGGTTTAGATTTTTTCCTACTTGGATTTGATACTCACATGATTTAAATTTACTGAATTTGAATATCCTGTTGATAGTGACTTTGCAATGAACTGCTTAAACCGGTTGCAGTCAGTAATCATAAAAGTACGTGCTTAAACTGGTTTTAATCAGCAGTGTCATTTGATGAAGTGTTATTGTATACTAAAGCTTGGTTGACGCCACCCACTAAAATAATATAGAAACTAATTACTTGTGGTCCGTTACAGATTAGTTACTTTTGAGCATCAAACAAATCTTTGGTTATGCATGAGGCTGTTTTTTTATACTTACCACTTGGAATAATGCCTTTTAAATTTCTTTTCATTTCTACTGAACTTAGATAAAATTACTGCAGCTGGTTGGTTAATGGTCTTCATTTAACCTGTTACTATAAACTCTGGCCAAACAGAGGGATCAATGGAATAATGAAAACCCATATTTCCAGGGACTCAAATAAAGTAAGAGAAGACGTATACAGATTTGCATCCCACCCATGTCGATGAAGACTGAACTTGCCTTTTTATCACCTTAATGCCAGAGAGTAGGTTCTAGATGAAACGTCAGAACCACTTGCTCGCTAAGGATCAGTTCCCAATTTGTCCTTCCCATCCTCTTGCCCCAGATCAAAGGAAATGGGACATTATATACTCTAGAGAATCGCACTTCTTACCGGAAACTTAAACAAAGGAAGTACAGGGGATACTAGAGAGACATGGATTAAAGTAATCCTTCCTACCACCTAAAGAGAGAAATCTCCCTTCCAACAATCTAGACTTTTCAACACTTGTTCTAACAGGGTCCCAAAAGAAAAGAGACCTAAAACTCCCTAAAGGGAGTTCCATGATGTGTCATAGGCAAGGATTGCACCTCTCAACTGACCAAAGAAGCATACATCTCTAATTTCTCCGGCTTAATCCCTACAAAACTAAATTCAAGACATCGACTTTAAGCCCAGGAGCGCAATGGATGAGATACATTACACTAACCAAAATATCATCTACAACAAGTGGTCATGTGCATACTCAACTTAGAAATTGTTAAAATCCTTGTTTCAACCAAAATAAACTATGAGCTTAAAATCTTTTTCATTGAATTCTAAATATCTTCTAGGATAATGTCACGTGCATACACAAGAAAGATAATGTCACAAATTAAGACAAAATAAAAATAAAAGAAAGGATGACCACTATGTTGTGGTACCAACCGCCAAGATCCTACCATTGAGCTATACTATTACTCCTGTTTTGGAGGTTGATTGGCCTGGTGGTTCAAGGTCTGTGCTTAAGATTTCTGTCAAGGGAGAGGTTAAGGGTACAACTCTTACTGGCATACATGCGCGCACTCCTGATATCCTTGGCTTTTGGGTGGCTGCGAGTAGTCAGAGTTACGAAGTGGTGTGGTTGGATCAGGTCCTTGTCTCCAAAAAAGGAAAATGAAAAAACATGTCACAATTGAAGCTTTGTTTTCTCTTAAAAAATTTTATTCTACTTTTTTAAAGGGACGTTATCAGTACAAAAACACTAAACTTTATTATGGGACCTGTTGTTGCAATAAATACTGTAACACATCTTTTCTGTGCTTTATTTGTGGTGGCATATGCCTGATGTTGTATTCTCCTTGAGGTGTGAAGTTCTGATGCAGCCAGGAGCATTAGAGACCATAATTTTACTACAAATTAAAGTCTTCGTTTCTTAGGAAGAAGAGAAAAACCAAAAGGGTGCTATTGAAGCAAAAACCCTACAAGTTCTCAAAAGAACTCCACAGCCAAAAGCGATAGTTTTCATCAATCATAAAAAGTCCGCATACAAATCTGCTGCAGCTACTATTTATAAGAAAAGAAAGATCTAAACCCTAATAATATAAAATCCTGAGCTTTAAAATAATTTAAACTATAAGACATAATTTAACCTAATACCATAGTTGTCAAATTGAGAATCATATCGTGAATCAAAACTCCCGTACCGTGTTTCATGTATCGTATCGTAAATTGTATCGTAAGATACGAATAAATAAATAAAATTATAATTATTATATTTATTTATATTGAGGACACAATTTATGACTTAAATTTCATAACAATTAAGCATATAGTCCAACAAAAAGCCAAGTCCTCAATGTTTTAAGTTGTCAAGAGGCACAAACATAGAAAATTAGTAACTACAAACAAAAAAGTTTATCAAATATGATTTGATATATAAAGCTGAAAATTACAAAATATATTTTAATTAAAAATATATCAAGTATTTAAGTGTATAAATTGATTAATTAATTAATTTTAAATTACAAACAAATTGGAATATAAAATTGAATATAATATAATAATATAAAAAGGAAACAAAGTAAATAAGTACTTTATGTGGGTGGATAAACTTTAATGTTAATATAATATAATAGTATTATACGTACTATAATACTTACCCGCTATTTAATGTTAATATAATATTTAGTATTATACATACTATAGTACTTGGCCGATGTCTCGAGATAAGGAACGGAAAATAAAACACCTCAATTGATTTGGGGGAGAATATCGGTGACGTTGGCGAGAAAATTAAGGTTGACGATGATGGAGATAATTGAACCAATCGAGAGATTAAGATGATGGAGATAATCGAACCAATCCAGTGATGGACAACTGGTAAATTTTCAGATTTTTTTTTTCTTTCAGTGTGTCTTCTTCCCGAATCATATCGTATTACACGATTCATGTGATTCCCTTTCGATTCGTACAATTCTTGTCCAATTTTCTATGCCCATACGATTATGTATTGATTGATACCTGTATTGTGTTGAATTGTACGAATGTATCGCTTATCGTACGATTTTGACAACTATGCCTAATACATAAAAGAAGAATAGACTATTCATCCCTAATATCAAAATTACTGTAGCATGAACAATAGTTTGCTACAGAACTGCTACTGTATGTAATTGTGAATGGAGCATGCTTAGTAATTTCCAAATTTTTGCAAAATTGCACCTGAGCAGATGTGATGTATATTGACAAGTGTTTGAATAAAGTCCAAGATTCTGATTTAATGCTAAGAGATTATGAAGATGTTTCAACTTGTTTACTGCCCAAGACATAATTGTGTTCGACATATGTCCAGGATGAACAATGTTTACTGCTCCTAAAGCATTTGTGCAAAAGATGAACAACTTAATTTTTTGCAACTAATCCACTACATCCCACTTAAAAAAATTGAAAAAAAGAAGCTATTCCTTCTGACAGCTGGTAGGACTTTGATTTGAGAACTGATATCTCAAAAAGAAATTGTAATTTGAGTGATGCTATTTAGGTAGAAGTCTGTTTGGTCTTGTGCTTGTCTTAATACGTGTATTTCCAAAAACTTGCAGGAATGTGGTCCTCGTTTTACATTAAAGTTGATTAGTCTGCAGCATGGAACATTTGATTCAAAAGGCGGAGAGTATGAGTGGGTCCATAAGGTAATCTAGTAACTACCTTCAAGCTTCTTAGTGAAAATGTAATACTAACTTTTTTCATCCCACAACATATTTATTTTCATGATCATGCATCTAACTAGGCTTGTTCTTTGTCTTTGGTGTTTTTTTCTTGATCCTTTCAAAAATCAGCCCGAAATGGATACTAGCAGAAGAAGATTCTTCTTATGAAGTGCTTTGGAATTGGATGTCTTGGTGGAGATGAGAAGGTTAGGACCCTTTTCAGGAACCAGGCTTAAAAGTTTTGTACCCTTACTCTTGATACACTAAATTGTTTTAATCTTTTGGGGAAGAAGGTGAGGAGTGATTTTTAAAAATTCGAGGGCAGTTTTTTTCAGTAATTTGATAATCCAATATAAAGGAAATTGTCTAAGTTTCTTGGTACGGCTATGAATTCTATTATGTGATTCAGTATTAGAAATTTGACATCCTCAAACAATGACTAAGCTTTCTCTATCCTTGGTCCATAATGTAGGACAATACCTCCTCCTTGCTAGGGATAGTGATGTTTCATATTTAATGGCCTATTCTTGTTCAATAGATGGTACTTCAATTTTTTTAAGATTAGAGATATAATATATCTATTTAGTCAGTTTCAAAAATGTAGTAACTTTTAAGTTTTTATATATTGTTCTTACTTTTTTGAGTTTGTAAAGAAAAAGTAAGAAAACTTTTCCCGTTTCGCTTTTTTTTTTTTTTTTTTTGCTAAGAGAGTTTCTGGCCTTGCGACCAATCAGTTTCCTCTTCCTAAACAAGGCTTTTGAAACAGGCATAAAATTGCAGTCTTTGGCCCCTAGTGTTTTGAGCGGGAGTCAAATTCAAGATTTTCAGGTTCACGGCTGATATCAAGTTTTCCTTTAATTTACTGAAACAACTAGTAGGGTTATAAAATACTATTCTAAACGTAACGCTCAAGTTTTCTTCCTTTTTCCTTTTCCTACAAATTTGGGGAAACAACTTTTGGGTTTAGTAAAGAAAGTTCCTCTCCTCTCCTAGACTCTTGGTTTTTTCTTTATTATAAATTCTCAATCAATCAAAAGGAAATTCTCCCCCTTCAATTTCATCCCCATGCCATTCCCTCCTCTCTTTTTCAGTTTTTGAAAAAGATTCTTACAAAGTATGACTAAATAAAAATAACCTCCTATTCGCTAGCAAACTTAGGTGTTGTTTGTTTACATCTTATTGCTTTTTAATGGACTATCTCTTATTCATTAGGAGGTATGATGTATTTTTTTGTTACCTCTTAATCGGTAAGACAGAAAATGAAATTTTAATAATTAAGAGGACTTTTTAATGAATTTTTTTTGATAATTTTTTTTAGATAAATATATTTGACAATATTATGCACTCATTTTTATTAAATTGAATATTTAAAATTATTAAATAAAATTTTTCCTTTTAAAATGGTAAAATAGTATCATTAAGAGATAATTTATTTTTTAGTTATCAAATAATTTTTTAGATTCAGACCTCGTAATCATTTAAATGATCTAATTTATTAAAATATTATAATCATTCGCATTTTAATTCTTATTAGCCAAAGAATATGTTGCATATAGCCACCGTGTAGCTCCACTATTACCTCCCACTAAGAATCCTGCAGTCGATCAGAAAAGAGAGTTGATAAAGAGCATGAATAGTGTTATTCGAGTCCATTTGTTTGATAATTGCTTATGTATTGTACTAGTTACGTGGCACACCACGGGTGAAAACCATTAGTGCAAAAGAGAGTTGATAAAGTGCATGAATAGTGATAATTGCTCTCTTTTAATAATATAGATATAATAAAAAGAAATACATAATTCATGTCACAATTAAGTTTGACTATAAATCATATCCAAAAAAACATAATTTTTGACATTGAAAGTGTAAATTGTCTAAAGTATCATTGATAAAAATGATGAAAAGACAAATTTGCCACTAATATATGAGTGCATTTATCTATTTATACCCAAATTTGGCTATGGATATCCTCTATTTCATTATTATATATTCCTTTTTGTTTTCGTGTATTTCTATTTTTACTATTAAAAAAATAAAATCAAAAGACTTGTAGCTAATCTAAAGAAGGTACACAAGTAAGGAATAGTGTAATTTAAGTTCATTTGGTAACTGCTTTTAGTTTCAGAAATTTTAGGGGGACATTTTTTGTGGACATTTTTTAGCGATATTTTTTTTTTTTTTGTTTTTTTTTGTAGTACCTCTTCAACTGAAATTTTTGTAAAAAACAGTGTTTTAGGTGTAAATTGGATACATACTGAAAGCAGAGTTATGCATGCATGCACTGCATTTCTTGTATGTATCAAATTACATATAAAACATTATTTTTACAAAAATTTCGATTAAATAAATATTATACATTTTTTAAAGTACTACAAAAAAACCCCAAAAAAAGTCATTAGAAATGTCCCCAAGAAATGTCCCCTAGAAGAACTCTCTTTTAGTTTATCAATAGTACTTTGATATATATATATATATATATATATATATATATATATATATATATATATTATATCTTAGGAATTGTTTCACTTCTTATCTAACATACCTTTCACTCCCTTTAGCGGCAGACGTGGTGACAATTCGATCCGTCACTATATATAGAACCGCCGCATATATGTTGTAAAGTTCTTTAAAAGTTAAGACGAGACGGTTTTATATATAGCGACGATGACAGAATCGTGAAATTTAAAATCGTCGCTAAAAGTGAAGCAAGGTATGTTAGATAAGGGTGAGAGATAAGGTATGTTATATATAGGTATGTTGGGTATGTTAGATAAGGTATGTTTTAGATAAGGTATATAAGGTATGTGTTAGGTATGTTAGATAAGGTATGTTATATATATATATTGAGAGAGAAGGCTTCTTATGCGGACCACCTTTAGTGACAGATAAAATTGTCGCTAAACCCGTCGCATAGGATTAGAACTGTCGCTATAGCTCAATTCAAACCCTATAATAATAGATTTAACGACAGTTTTATTCGATACTAAAAGTGCCGCAAAGAAAGCAGCCTTTATTTATATGTGTATTTATATTTATATATGTGTATACATATATTTCTACTTCTTAAAAGTAGAGAACATTGTTTCCTAGTATGTATGAGGAAGAGAAAAAGTTTAAAAAGAGAAGTCAAGAGGGTAATTTTTTAAGTCGCGTCAAATGGGTGCTATTATCATACTACGGTCAAGAAAGTTTATCAATTTGAAAATACTACTTTCTACTTTCACATTAATGTATGGAATTAATTTATAAAATAGAATTATAAAGGTGAGTTATTAAATTACTGTAATAGATATATCTTTAAAAGAGTCGTCACTCATATTTATTTACATAATTAACAATAAAAAATTAATACAAAAAATCCCAAGCCAAAATAAAAATATTTAAGTGAGAGAAGCTCGGAATGAGTTAAAGCTAACAAAGTATATTAAACTGAAATGAATTGCCCCACAAAATCTTACCAAAGTTTGCGCGTATATTCTAAAATAGGTATTCCAAACTTGCAGGATTATGGTTCTCCATTTCTCATTAAACTTGCATCGTCAGCGTTATCATAAACACAAATATAAAACGGGAGTGCATTATTTTTAAATAATACTTTTAAGCATTTCCTAAATTTACTTTTAGTATGGTTGGTCAAAGTTTTGTAGTAATTTTATAATTTTCTTTTCTTTTCTCCAACTTACTGTTGCAAGTGGGCAACCAGTAAAAATCGACCCGAACCGATACCAAAATCGGCCAAATTTTGATACCGATATCGATTGGACCGATATACTGAACCGATTTATCGGTTCGGTACCGGTTTTTATCAAAAAGTAATATAATTATTATTATTATTTTTATTAATATTAATATTATTATTATTTTATTAATATTATTATTATCATTATTTTATTATTATTATTATTATAATTATTATTTTATTATTATTATCATAATTATTAATAATTATTTATTAATAATAAAAAAATTAGAAAATCGATATATACCGGTTCAGTTCGGTAATACCGAACCATAAAAAGGTCGAACCGAAATCCAAATTGGACCGATTCTTTTTGTACTGAATCGACTGGTTCGATCCGGTCCGAAAAACTGAAAAATTGGAAAAACCGTATATATTGTCCGGTCCTAACTATAGATATGTTTTTTAGGGTTTATTTTAAGTTAATTTTTTGTAATTTTATTGATGTTATCAATTGTTCTGTTTGTGAGTTTATTAACTTATCGTATATTTAAGAATTTATTTTATTGACGTTGGTATGATAATTAAATATTCACTAATTTTGAGTTGGAGCATTTCACTCTAACTGTGTATTACAATTTTATCGTTATTCAACATTGTCATGAACATTTTAGTCAAACAAAATAAACGCTATAGTATGTAATCATAAATATTAAAATTTGCCTATTGATTTGAGCTTGATTGGAAGGTTGTAGTGTTTTTATTTTCCTTGTAAGCCAGTTGGTGAAAATTAGAAGAAACAAAGACAATAAAATTTAACTTCAGTAATTTGGCAGCGAAATTTTACAGTTGAAAAGGCTATTCACTTGCTTTTGAGCGAGTGCTCTACACTCACAATTAAGTTGAATGAAAAACCAACTATATAACATTATTTTTAACTGCTGTCATAAAATTACTTTAGCTTCGATAAACATATGACAGGGATCATAAGATTTTTTAAACACGCAATGTTTGTTTGCAAAAATTATATTTGAAATAAGATTATTAATTTCAAATATCTTATTTGTTTTCAAATTTAAACTTAAGACTATTAATTTAAAAATTATAAAATAATTTAATAGTCATGTAATTATAATTATAATTTTGGAATTATAATCCTAAAATTAATAGTCTTAAGATTATAATTTCATAAATTATAATTCTTACAAACAAACATAGTTTAGGTGAAAAAAGGAAAAAAAAATTCCCTCCTTGCTCTTTCTTCTCTATTTTGGGGACAACTAAATTGGAGTTCACGAGGAGAAATGGAGTATTCCTTCCTTTGTCTGCTTTCCTGATATTAACACTACCCCTCAATTTCTAAATCAATAATTCTAGAGGGACAAGGGTTTAGGGGCATTTCTAGTGATCGACTGATGTGGTTGTGCCACATCAGTATGAGAGAGAAAGTGGGAAAAAAAAAGTCAAGAGCCCTTAACAGAGGAAGCTCCTCTTTCACTTTGCCAAACAACGATGTATCTCAATATTATCTTCCTTCCTCTCTCATGCCGGTCGCCAAACTGAACTACAAGCTTCGCTGAACAAGCTTCCTCGTGAATTAACATCGAATTTCAAGGTATCATCTTTGTGACGCCCCCAAAATAGGTCCACACGATTCATTCTGAGTCGTCAGATATTATACTATAAAAATCAAATATAAACTTCATTTATACAAGCTGAACGTAAATGCAGAATAAATTACAGTTAAGCTGTGAGTTTTAATACAAATATATGTAACTCTCTACCAAGGCTCATAAACCACAACCTTACAATGATCTTTACATAAAATACAATAAAACCATTTTTTAAATTAAAATTTTTGGGAAGTCTTTCAAAGAAACCTTCGTCATACATGTTGGGAGACTATGCATACAGGTTATGATAGATATCATATGTCACGTAATTATCTTGATTGATTAATAGTCCCCAAAAAAAAACAAGAAGATTCTTTATCATCTTCTTACCAATGAGTGAGTCTTCTATCGACATATAATTATCTCTGCATTTTCTCCAATTGAAAATTATATTTCAAATAAACTCAAAGATCATATAGGTAGTCTTTCATGGATATACTTTCAAGAAGTGGATGTGCACAACCCCGTCTTTATGATAACACGAGGTTGTATGTCATTAGACATCTTGTATGTAAGAAACACACCTTCCAAAGTTGGATTCACCTCACCCTATTCGATTCACCAAAATTAAATATCAAATGATGTATACAATACGACACACTTATCTAAAGTTCTCAACAAAATTATTTCCAAATTATTTAGGAGAACCTCAGCAATATATAAACCACCGCTCTATTCCCTCGTTATCCCTCGGCCGACCCAAAAATACACTCTTATTACCCGAAAGGAATTGTGAAGAAAAAAGGAAAGCACAACCACTAATAAAGAATATCATGACTAAAGATAATTTACATCATCAATAGCCTTCATCGATAATAAATCAAAGATTTAGAACATATGGTAGATGATAAAACTTTTCAACCATAGTCAGCAGTTGCGTGAACGAAGCAATCCATTAGAAGTCGAATAGACCATCGCGCCTATTATCTTCTCCATGTTAAAAGTCCACCAATAATGTTTTATCCCTGTAACATCAATCAACAATTCCTGTCCACAAACATATGAATAACTCATAATCATAATTGTGATTATGATTTTGCATCCAGGACGAAGATAATTTTCGTCACCTATCTTCACCTGAAACATCAAGAATCATGGTTATGCCAAATCACAATTCCTGCTCATAATTATACTAATAAATTCATCTTTGTACTACGGTCAAAGATATTCATTAACCATTCATCTTTGCAGTACAGGCCAAAGACATACAACTGTATTTTATTAGAGTCATATAGAGCATGATATATACTATCTTTTACGATTTAAAAGTGTATAATCAATATTTTATAGCTGAGACTCAGCTTAATAAATAATCCACATCATCGAATCATCCCTGCACTACAGCCAAGGATATTCATGTAATCATCGATAATTAATGATTATCTAGAATAATCTCGGTTATAATCATACAAATAATCGTCCATCAATGCACTACTGCCAATGAGAACTTTTACCACATCATCTATAATATTACGGTCATGATTATCTAGAATGATCCCCTGGTCATAATCATACCAATAAACAATTCATCTATACACATAAGCCAAATATACTCATCAATCAATAGTTCATCTTTGCATATAAGCAAAGAGATATACAACTCAGAAAAACCAATAATCAGCAGATTCATTTTTTGCACGTAAGCTAAAGATATATTTCGTAAAACTAATAATCAACGGTCCCATCTTTGCACGTAAGCCAAAGATATACAACGTAATCATAAAACTAATAATCAACAAATCCATCTTTGCACGTAAACCAAAGATGACTTTCATTATAATATAAGCGTGAGGGATGACAATGATATAAGATTAATCAAACAAAATCAAGGATAAATATTAAAGACTTTAAATTTATCCAGGAGTTTAAAATATCCAAATGTTATCAATCACTTAATAATCTCATAATCTAATATCATTAATATTATAACAATATTTTAATCATTTTTTAAACTTATAAATAATTTATTTTAATTGTTTACACTGTACCAAATAATGCATTTAATCATTCAAAAATGCCATACTCATAAGATTTCATCATCAATGATCAAATTCCTCATCAAAAATCTGCATATACCTTATATAGGATTTCTAAGCCATAAAATCCTATTTACCAAATTTTCAACTTCACATAACATATTTAATTCATATGTTCGTAACTAAACCATTTTCATAAAAAATAACAAATCATTCCCAAAAAGTTTTCTTTTTTGAGATTTAGCAGAATATAGTCCTATATTGAACATATATTTTTCTCAAAATTTTTAAAATTCATTTACTATTTTTCATATGGCCAAAACTGCCAAATATTTAGACATTTATCATAAATTGTACTTCTGTCCAAAAAATTTGAAATTTACAGGGTATACTCCTGTTATATATATGTACTCCCAATAAAAATTTCACCAATTTTAGAGTTAACCACAAGGAGTTATAAGGGTTTACTTTTAAAATAGTCTTTTCTCGTATAATTCATAACTCCTAATCTATACATCCAAAAATCGCCAATTTTGGACACAATCTAGAAAACTCATCAAATTATCATTTCAAATTTTTCCAGAATTTTTGAGGGTCAGAAAAATTACGAAATTGTAAATAGATTTTCGCCTGCCATGCGGTAATCCACGTAGACAGATCATTTCCATAATTTAATAAGGAATGAATACGAAGAATCATTCACCATGCATGTGGTAATCCACATAGACAGGTTATTCCAACAGAATAATAAAGAATGGAATAACAGAAGAATTCACCATGCATGTGATAGACCGCACAGACAGGTTATTCCAACAGAATAATAAAGAATGGAACCAGGTTATACGTAATCCGCACAGACATGATATTCCAACAGAATAATAAAAAATAGAACCAGGTCATGCGTAATCCACACAGATAAGATATTCCAACAGAATAATAAAGAACGGAACCAGGTAATGCGTAATCCGCACAGACAAGATATTCCAATGTAATAATAAAGAATGAAATAACAACGAAATTCAATTCACTGCATGCGATAGGCGATAATCAGACAGACATGAGTTATTCCAAGAATAATAAAGAATGGAATAATGGAAGAATTTCACCATGTATGCGGTGCTTATATAGATAGGTTATTCCAACATAATAATAAGGAATGGAATAACAATAGCTCTCTTCATGAATCTGAAAGAAATAATACCCTTACCTTAGAAGAAAAGCTGGATCTTTGGAATAGTGAGGTATGAGAGACTTCTCTTCTTCTTTTTCTCTATAATAATTGCTCTATAGCTTTAGTGAATTGGTGAGAAATGAAGGAAGAATGAGCTTCTATTTATAGGAAAATATAGTTTCAATAATTGCACGTTTTGGGGCTCGAAATATTACAGTATAATACCTCCCTCTTTTTCTTCATTTTTAATTTAGTCCTGTAAGTATTATCAAACTTTCACCACCTCCCCTAATAGTAAATAATGTGAATCAATAGTTCAATCATGTGAATCAATAGTTATAATCATGTGAAAATACGAATGACAGTATAGTACCTCCATCTATACCTCCATTTTTAACTTAGTCATGCAAGTATTATCAATCTTGCACTACCTCCCCTAATAGTACAAGAATGTGAATCAATAGTACACACATGTGAACAAATAGTTATAATCATGTGAATTAATAGCAATTAAATGCTCATTTATCCGGTTAATTACCCGATTGGTCAATATAACTTCCAGACGTCAATTAATATCGAAATAAATGTCTATTTCCACTAACACTAATAATTTCCACACAATGGAATTATCAATTTCATCTTTAATAAACATGAACTTATTCATCATTAATATTATAACTCACAATATTTAACAACCAGGTCGTTCCCAGGAAAGAGGGGGCTTTCCGATAAGAATTTCTCTTTATTGGCGCGCAATTAGGTGACCAAACCTCTTCTTGACAGAACTTCTAGACATTGCTAATATTGCAAATAATAATATGAATAACTTTGTCGTCTCAATTATTGATTTAATAATATAACATATTGTGACAATAATTAAATTAAACTGAGTGACTTCTCACATAAACATCAATAATCAAAGATACTGTACAATACCGTGTGCTACTATGCAACCACGCATATTACTATACTTTTATCACCAATTATTTTATAACAACTTGTTTACTTTGAAAAAATTTCACATATCACCCTTAATTTTAACCTTTTATCAATTTAACCATTTACTAAATAGAATAATTATAAGAAAATTGAATACTTTCATTTAAAAAAATTCGGGGTCTCACAATCTTCCTATTTCGCATCCTTCTCTTCCTACCATTACTTTCTCATGCGCCTAAATTCCCAAAACCCTAAAATTAATTTGGGCATACTCTTATTTTGGGTGAAAATTTTGTGCAAACTCTTTGAGAATTGAAAAGGAAGGGATTTGATTGCCAAGCCCAAATTTTGTAAATACTTTTTTCTCATCAACCTTTTTTCTGAATATGTATGTAAAGTTTAATCTCTTACATGATGCTCAAGAACTGTTTGATAAAATGCATGAAAGAAATGTTGTGTCCTGGACTACAATGATAACTGCTTTCTCTAATGCTAAGGTTTATTAATTTTTTTGTTGCTAATTTTTTTTTTATTTTGTCTTTCGTTTTTGTTAAATCAAAACAAGAAAAGAAATTTCGAGATGTCATTTCGTTTAAAGATAAAACTAAGGACCATAGTATGACTGACTAAACATGAATTATAAAAGGAAAATTAATCAGAACATAATACAATGAGTAATGATGACCTGAAGCAAAGCAAGAGCATCACAAACTCTAGTAGAGTCTCTGGTTGTAAGCTTTTCAGGTGACAGCACCTTGTAAATTGATGTTAGTTCCTGAAATAGAGAAGATATTAGTATTAACCCATTAGTTGAAAAAAAAGTATTCAGTTTTCAAATCAATGAAGATACAATTGGTGTTTACTCACCAATACAAATGGTGGATATACGTGCTCGCCCACAAACACACAAACACACATATGTATATATACATACATTCATATGATAAACACACACTGTCAAATGCTAACAGTACTCTCTATAGTCTATACATCTGCAGGTGGAAATTTCGATATAGGTTTGACTTTAGCTGCCATTTCACTTTTACATTGCACCTTTGGTAATGATGCATTTAAAATCTCCAGTTTTTGAGAGTTGATTATTCTGTATTTGAACTAAAGTGCTTAGAAATGTCATATTATCTTTGTCAGTGACCCTCTATAGCTTGAGGGTATTGTAGATGTGTTGTTGTAATGATGGCTGTTAATAAGCTTAACTTGAGCTGTTTTTTGTAGTGATTTCAAATTACTTACATATGATGCTATATTATTTATTGTGGTCTACAATTGTTGCCTTGACTTGATCCTTTGTTTGTCATTTTTGTAAAAAGAAAACATGGCATCAGGAAGCATGGTAGAGAGCAACGAATTTGATTTAAGGATTCAAAGCAAGCAATGCCTTGGGATGGTTCAAAGCTATAAATGAAGAAAAATCATCAACAACTATTGAAACACTGCTGTCTAATAATTTTATTATGCATGATCCTACTATAATTGACATGAGACATGAAATTAAATTATTGAAGAAATTAGTCTTTGTAATACTTGTTCTCTGTTTGTTTGTTCTTATGAAAAACTAGTCGCCTTTTGTTGGAAGTTGTAATGGAGGTGAAGTTGTGAAAGAAATTATAATTCACAAAGTTGGTTTTTTCTGTAATCAGAATGATTATTTCCATTTTCATAGGCGTATGTGGAAGGATGTTAGTCTTTTATTAACTAAGTGAGCAAAGTGATGTCCAACAAAATAATAGGCGTTGTCATGTTACCCAATGTGCTCTTCACTATTGCTTCTCCTGGGTTATTTTCAGGTTATATCTAACATACCAACATACTCAAGGATTGATTCAAGCAAGCTTAAAGACTTAGACTAAAGAACCTGGAATGCTATTCTCTAATACAATTAAAAGTCACCAATAACGCAAAAAGTATAAGTTGTACAAAAATAAAGTTAACAATTTAAGAAGTTGCAATACTAGATAATCACTCAAGTCATTACAAAATATAGTACCAAGAACCCATTGCAATACTAGATTATCACTCAAGTCATTACAAAACATACGATTACACGAAAAGTATAAGTTGTACAAAAATAAAGTTAACAATTTAAGAAGTTGAAATACTAGATTATCACTCAAGTCATTACAAAACATTGTAACAAGAACCCATTGCAATACTAGATTATCACTCAAGGCTACACGAGTAGGTCCCTCTCAAGGCAAAAAGTATGCAGTGTCCTTCTCCTTGAACTTCTTAGTAAGTCCCTACAAGAGAAATTGATCCATCAGACATATACCACTATGAGAGTTCGAATTAAATAATATAACAATCATGATCTCAGTTGTAATTTCTAACTTTTAACAATAACTGCAATATAGAAAATTAAATATAGTTTATATAACTTTTAACAAGCATATAGTTTGAAGTTGAAATCAAGCACTGTATTTCTTAAAAAATAAAAGTGGGAAGCTCCAGATATTCTTTAACTATGTATACTGAATGTGTGTTGTACATTGTAATGATTTATAATGAACTCAATGTCTTAGAGCTTTATCAAGTGGGTTTTATAATAAAAGCAGAAAAGAAAGTGTGTAGTCTTAAAGTCTGATGTAACAATCATGATCTCAATTGCAATTTCTAACTTTTAACAATAACTGCAATATAGAAAATATAGTTTATATAATCTATTATTTCAAGAATTTATGTACCTGTAATATAGAAAATATTATACTTTCACAGTCAGGTAACACCTCTATTTTTATCCGCTCCTATTGTTTGGATCACATCCTTCACCACTCCTCCAATATGGGTTATAGTAATCATGCAACAAGAAAAATAAAATGGTGGTTTTATGAAACAAATAACTGAAAGTAGTATGCACACAAGCCAATCATGTTTGATGATAAAACATATACTTTGTAACAATCTTATTCATTTATTAATAAAAATATTAATTTATTAAAGGCTTTTAATTATCTACATAATGCTGTTTTATAATATGTGATAAACCCATAGTTTTAAGCAATGCTTTTAGAATAATGATGATGATCATTCTAATGAGATCTAAATTCTTAGAAAGCTTAAAACTAAAATAGTTCCCAATCGTTGGATTACTAAATTGGGGATTAGTGAATCAGGATAGAGATTGATACATCGTTGCTTGCTTTCGTTGGATGAGGATGATTGATCTCATGATCATTTGTGTGGAGACACTAAAGCAAGTATGTAGGTGCTTATTAGAGAATAAGTTCATTGAACGTGGCTCGCTAAGGAATACCTAATGGAGTTTTACTTGCCTGTCAATAGGAATTCCTGTAGTGATAGTAGTACAAGTGATCCTTGGACTTGAGATCATCATAGTATCTTGTGTATGATGAGTTATACTTTGACTTATTTCTTAAGACCCTTAGGGTATATCAAAGGGTATGCTTGGGTATAATAAGTTGTACATGGAGATAATGTATGATCAATAAAGAATCTACCACTTCTATTAAAAGAAGAGAAATGTTCTATGTGATTCGATAAATGACAACCCAGTAGTCCTTGGCCAAGGCAGAATGAAATTAGAAAGAAGTTTCTAATTTGCATTGTTTGGAGTTGTGCATTTAAGGATCGAAATACATATAATTAAATAAAATAAGACTTGACAGTAATTCCATGTCTTATATTTAATTGGGACATTGTATGGTGGAAGGATTGAATTGTACGGTAACTATTTACTCAAAGGTTCTTTTATGATTAATGTTGAAATCTATATTATCCGGAAAGTCGTTGATCGTTAGGGGAGGCTTATCCTATTGTAGAATAAATATTATTTATTTAAATAAATTAATTGTTTAATTTATTTATTTAAATAAGATTAGAATTATTCTAATTGATTTATTCACAACCTAGGTTTAATATGGAGAACCTAAAGGTCACACCATAAAAGGAAGAATAATTATTTAAGAAGTTAATGGCATAATCGTAATAATATGTTATGCATATTTAATTTAATCTATGGTGATAGAATAAATTAAATAGCTTAATATTTATTATTTAATATTTTAGAAATATTAAATATAAATTAATAAGAAGAGTCTTATTAATATTATTACAATTATTATTATTATTTTAATTTCTAAAAGAGTTTAGGAATTAATTTAATATAAGTACTCTCATTTATTCCTAATTGGATTAGGAAAGAAAATTAGTTAAAGGAGTTTAATTAATTATCCTAATAAGATTAGGGAGCTTAATTAATTAAAAGAATTTAATTAATTAAATAAATCCCAATTCCTTAATTGTTAAGGTGGGTTGCCCACATCTATAAATAAGAGGAGTCTTCTTTATGGGTGATGAGGTTGTTGACTTTTTACAACATACGTAATAATTCCAATAGTTGGGAGAGTACGCTCCTTTTCTATAGAGATAGAAAAACTAAGGTTTAGCCAACCACCCATCTTCTTGAATCCTTCTTCTTCCTTGGTGGATCACCTCTGAGGCCAAACACTTGGGTGGCTAACGTTGATCGAAGGAAGGAACCAAAACCAGTGAATTCAAGTTGAGCGAAAGGATTTGGAGGTGAACTTGTACACGAGGAAGCTCGATCTTGAGGTATGATTCTTGTCCTTCATATTTTTCGTTTAATTAATAATTACGCATATAAAGGGTGATCCGGGTATATGGTTTGTAAAATTTTAAACTCTGATTTTATCTCGCTTTCGCTTAATTTTTGCAATTTGATTGCGTTCATGAATATTACAAACCTAACAGTGGCATCAGAGCCAAACCTTTATGCAAATTATTAATTATTTAATTTGATATGTGTTTAGAACAATTTAATTGGGTATAATTTTATTGTATAAAATTTATTAAAAAAAAAATAATATTTTTTATGGAATTGAATTCCATAATTAATTAAAATAAAGGAGTTTATTTTGATTAATGATTTTGATTAAAATAAAATAGTTTATTTTATTCAAAATTGGATAAATTAAAATAAAATAGTTTTATTTTAATTTAAATTTGGATTAAAATAATAGAGTTTATTTTGATTCAAAATTAGATTTTATGCTAACTAAATTTGCCCATTAAATGATATCAATATATATATTAAATGTTTATTATTCATAAGATGAATGTTATTTATTGATGCATATGATGATGTGTATGATAATAAATGGGATTGATTATGGACTATTGACCAATGTGATTGGATTTTATTTTAGTTGGATGCATGAATGTATGGGTTTTATTAAATGGGAATTCTGCGTACCTCGTCTTCTCTAATTTTTCTGAATGTAAATTCTATCTCCCTCCTATGTACTTCCCCTTGACTACTGATCAAGGTTTCTATTTATTTTAAATAGTTTTGTAATAGGAATAGTTAGAATTAATTTTAAAAAATTGGAGATCAAGGAGCAAGGAGCACTTGAAGACCCGTTTGTAATGGAGTCCGGGTTTAAATGTAATAGTTATATTTAAATATTATTTCTTGCACCCCTAGGGTTTGACCTTTTGGTTCACTTGGTGGCTCTAGTGAACCAAACTAGAATAAAAGTCCATAATCAATCAAGGGTAGAATATAGTATTCTATATGTGCATGTTATACTATATATATTATATATTATGCAAACATGCTTAGCATGTTCATTAATATGATGGCGTATTTTATATATATATATGTGCATGCGCTAAACAAGATGAGACAAATTAATAACAAACCCCTCAATTTTTATATTAAGTCCTAAGCGTTCAAAGATATTTGGAATATTGAGCATTAAGCCTTCTAGCATGATAAAATTAATAGAGTATTAAATATTTAATATGAGTTTGTTGTGTCACCACAAGGCAAGTATTAAGTATTTAAGATGTTAATTTATCACATTTGATGCTTATAAAGAAAATTGAACAATATTGTTTTGTTGTGTCACCACAAGGATGATATTTTTCTTTTTTGAATATATGGAGTGCTAGGTCGGACTTAACTTGGATAATTTTGATTCGGATGTGCCACCACTTGATCAAAATAATCTAAGAGGCAAAAAGAAAAGGAGTTACATAGTTGATGTAATTGACAAAAGTTGTCTACCTATTTATTTATATATAGTTTGTTGTGTCACCACAAGGCTATATACATTTGAAATGGGATCCTTATTCTCACTAGCAAATCTTTAATTAGATTTTGTCGAACTATATAAGTGAGGTAATATAGTTTGAAGAAAATAGTGGGAGATACCAATTTAAAAACAAGACCTAATTTATTTTGGTAATTAATAAAAGAATGTATGTTAAAATGTTGTTAATTACAAATTCATTTCTGAGAATTTTACAATGTCTAAAATTACTATCACTGCGAAGCATATTAGATGCTAAATTAACGGCATCCGAATTAAGCGGATTGGTTAAGGAATTTGAGAATAGTTCTCATATTTGAAAAGCTATCTTATGTCCTTAATACGCCTATCCACGCAATGGTTGCGAACAATGCCTCTGAGGAAGAGATTGCTACTTTTAGAAAGTGGCAAGATGATGCCATGATTGGCTCAATGCATCATGCTCGCATCTATGAAATGCTTGAGCTTGTTGTCGGCATGAAACTATGGATGCTACTACTATATTCACGCACATCAAGTAGTTGATGGTGAGGAAAGTAGGACCGATAGATATCGAGATATCTAAGGAGCTCTTAGATCTAGAATGACCAGGTGACACTCTGATGATGGATAAAAAGTCCTTAACATTATCAATTTGATTGATCAATTAGGACAACGAGTTTTGTCATGGATGGAGAGTTGAGCAAGATTTGATCTTGCACTCACTCCGGACTCCTTTCATAATTGTTGTGAATTTTTCATATGAACAAGCTAGATATCGACCTCATTGATTTGCTTAACATATTGAAAAATGTTGAGAGTCACTTTCAACCAAGAAAGATCAAGTCTTCTTGGTAGGGGCCAAAGGATCTTACAAAAGAAGAAGCGATTCAAAGAAGGTATATAGAAAGGCATAAACAAAGGATAATAAGAACAAAAGCGATATGGATAGCAAAGGAGTTTGCTTCCTTTGCTATAAGCTTTGGACTTTGGAAAGAAAAGCATGAGAAGCATCTTGCGAGGCTAACCAAAGAAGCTTAGTGAAGTTTAGGTTATAATACAAATTTGTTCATGATTTAAAATAAATTTTCTTTAAGTCAAGGTTCTACTTGGGTATTGGATCCGACTTTGGTTATCATAAATATAGATTTATGAAGGGACCAAGCGAAGTAGAAAGCTAAACAAAAATAAGTAATCTATGTGTGAAAAATGAAACAAAGGTTGCTACATTAACCATAGGAACTTATAGTTTAAGCGGCGCTTACGGCAAATCTATTAAATCAATAAGTTGTTATTGTATTCCAATTCTCGTTGAAATATTATTTCTATTTTATTGTTGGACAATAAAATCTTTGGTATTATATTTAAGAACAATTGTTGTTCTATTTATAATAATAATGTTTTGTGTAGAACTAGAATATTACTTAATAGATTTAGTATACTTGACTTACATGAAAATAATTTTGCATATTGAACAAATTAGTATAAGAAAAGGAGATGATCATTCGAAAAGAGTTGAATGTGTGTATTTGCTAAAATACAAGTGTGAATTATTTGAAAGGTTCAAAGAATTGGAAGTGAAACAAATTGGCAATGTATTAAGATTCTTTGATTAGATATCAAGGAATAAATACTTGTGCAATAAGTTTCGGGATCATCTCAAATGGTTTTCTCATAATGAACACATCACGATCTGCAATAATTGATTGATGTATCTGAATGAAAAATCGTACCTTGTTGGACATAGATGCGGTCCAAATTGATTTTACCGAGCATTCGGTAAGATCTACAGGGTCATGTCCTAGAAATGGTATGCATATCTACGAAAATGGTAACCTCAAAATCCGGCCCCAAGACTCCATAAAAGTTATGGACGGGGAGGATTCTAATCTTAAGTATGTTAAGATAAGGGTTTGTCCAACTTATGTGAAAAGGTTTCAAAGGATAAGCTTGGGACAAAATTTGACAAGTACATATTTGTGGGACATCCTAAAGTAAGTTTAGGGCATATGTTCTATAATCCTACTTAGCAAAAGGTGTTTGTTGAGAAACTTGATGCCTTCTAAGATAAATATGTTTATCATTGAAGGGGCTAGTGGGAGGATAATAGATCTTGAAGAGTTCAAGAACCACAAAACACTATAAGTCAAATAAGAGGAACACTGTAGATGATCTATTGTACCCACAATCAGATAATCGTAAATCTGGAATAGTATCGAAGATACCTAGAAGGTATGGATTCATCATGGATGATGATGATGAGGTACACATCATGGAATATGATGATCCAGTTACATACGACGAGGTTAGAATGAACCTACTACGCATGCAAAGGGTCGATGGGAGGCGTCGTGAAATTTCTAGTATTGTATGTTGATATACTACGTATGAGGAATAACATACCAATGCTACAATCAGTAAAGATAAAGTTATCTAAACATTCCTCCATGAATGGTTTGGGAAGAGTATCTTAATTGGGGATAAAATCTATATAGATAGATACAAGAGGATGCTCGACTTAACCCAAGGAACGTATATTCATTTGATGCTAAAGTCGTTTAGCATGGCAAACTCAAGAGATGTTTCATGTCGATGAGCTATGGAGTGTATCTCTTAATAGTCCCCACGGACTCACGAAAAGAGAGGTCGCATGAGTGACAATCATGCATGCAATGAAATGTACGAGACACGATGTTGATCGGTCATATTATGGAGAAGTTCACTATGAGTCGGTGAAAACATCTTAAAGTGCTTAGCAAGCACTAAGGATGTGATCATATTTATGGTGGGTCTTAATTAAAACTAGAGGGCTTAATGAGACTCAAGTTTTCGAGACAGACCAAGATGATGAGAAAAATCCACTTTAAGGTAAAGCGTTATCTTGAGCAGGTGGTGCGATGAATTGGAAAGGTTCCAAGCAATGAAAAGAGTTCTTTGGTTTAGTGATAAAGACAAAGTATATAGCTATAAATGAAGGCGCAAGTTGATTGTTTGGATTAAAAGTTCATTACTGAACTAGGAATAGTTCTAAGTCTCATCTTGGATCTAAACATGTGTTGTGGCACTTTCATTTGATTATTAGAATCATTGAAAGATGGGAAATCACTATAGAGATAGTGGACTCTCATGAACAACAATACATATCCATTAACTAAAGCTTATCCAACAATGAGGATAATCGTCACTTAGAGAAGAAAAGTATGAGATACCATGACGATTGGCTTTAGTGCAAGTGGGAGATTGAAAGTAGTATGCACACAAGCCAATCATGTTTGATGATAAAGCATATACTTTGTAACAATCTTATTCATTTATTAATAAAAATATTAATTTATTAAAGGCTTTTAATTATCTACATAATCTTTGTTTTATAATATGTGATAAACCCATAGTTTTAAGTAATGCTTTTAGAATAATGATGATGATCATTCTAATGAGATCTAAATTCTTAGAAAGCTTAAAACTAAAATAGTTCCCAATCGTTGGATTACTAAATTGGGGATTAGTGAATCCGGATAGATTGGTACATACGTTAACTTGCTCATTGGATGAGGATGATTGATCTCATGATCATTTGTGTGGAGACACTAAAAGCAAGTATGTAGGTGCTTGTTAGGGAATAAGTTCTTTGAGCGTTGGCTTCGCTAAGGAATACCTAATGGAGTTTTACTTGCTGTCGATAGGAATTTCTGTAGTGATATAGTAGTCAAGTGATCCTTGGACTTGAGATCATCATAGTATCTTGTGTATGATGAGTTTTACTTTGACTTATTTCTTAAGACCCTTAGGGTATATCAAAGGGTATGCTTGGGTATAATAAGTTGTACATGGAGATAATGTATGATCAATAAAGAATCTACCACTTCTATTAAAAAAGAGAAATGTTCTATGTGATTCGATAAATGACAACCCGAAGAGTCCTTGGCCAATGAGAGAATGAAATTAGAAAGGAGTTTCTAATTTGCATTATTTGAGTTGTGCATTTAAGGATCGAAATACATATAATTAAATAAAATAAGACTTTGACAGTAATTCCATGTCTTATATTTAATTGGGACATTGTATGGTGGAAGGATTGAATTGTCACGGTAACTATTTACTCAAAGGTTTTTTATGATTAATGTTGAAATCTATATTATCTACGGAAAGTCGTTGATCGCTAGGGAGGCTTATCCCTATTGTAGAATAAATATTATTTATTTAAATAAATTAATTGTTTAATTTATTTATTTAAATAAGATTAGAATTATTCTAATTGATTTATTCACAATTGGGTTTAATGGAGAACCTAAAGGTCACACCATAAAAGGAAGAATAATTATTTAAGAAGTTAATGGCATAATCGTAATAATATATATGCATATTTAATTTAATCTATGGTGATAGAATAAATTAAATAGCTTAATATTTATTATTTAATATTTTAGAAATATTAAATATAAATTAATAAGAGGAGTCTTATTAATATTATTACAATTATTATTATTATTTTAATTTCTAAAAGAGTTTAGGAATTAATTTAATATAAGTACTCTCATTTATTCCTAATTGGATTAGGAAAGAAAATTAGTTAAAGGAGTTTAATTAATTATCCCTAATAAGATTAGGGAGCTTAATTAATTAAAAGAATTTAATTAATTAAATAAATCCCAATTCCTTAATTGTTAAGGTGGGTTGCCCACATCTATAAATAAGAGGAGTCTTATTATGGGTGATGAGGTTGTTGACTTTTACAACATACGTAATAATTCCAATAGTTGGGAGAGTACGCTCCTTTTCTATAGAGATAGAAAAACTAAGGTTTAGCCAACCACCCATCTTCTTGAATCCTTCTTCTTCCTTGGTGGATCACCTCTAGAGGCCAAACACTTGGGTGGCTAACGTTGATCAAAGGAAGGAACCAAACCTGGTGAATTCAAGTTGAACGCGAAAGGATTTGGAGGTGAACTTGTACCTGAGGAAGCTCGATCTTCAAGGGTATGATTCTTGTCCTTCATATTTTCGTTTAATTAATAATTGCTCATAAAGGGTGATCCGGGTATATGGTTTGTAAAATTTTAAACTCTGATTTTATCTCGCTTCCGCTTAATTTTTACAATTTGATTGCGTTCATGAATATTACAAACCCAACAATAACACCCAATAAGACACCACAAAATGAAAGAGAAAGTAGTAAAATAAGACATTGTACCTAAAAATGAATGGGAAAACCCCCTCCATAATAGACATCATGATTTTTGGCAAATGGAAAGTCATCACGTAATGATTGTAGATTTGCGTTGGTGGAGAAGTCTCCAATCTGAAATGTTTAAAAAATGATCATTAAAGCCTCTAAGAATGTTATTTATTCATATAAATTAGTGACAAACCTGTGAATTAAGATCTATTGCACCATGTCTTATGTAGTCTTTTAGACCATGTTCAACTTGAGAATTGTTATTGAGTACGCTTACAAAATAGTCACCTTGAGAACCCTACACAATAAAAAGCAGTAAAATAAGACATTTAATCTAAATAAATAAGTTTTTACATTTGAAAAAAATTAAAGAAAAAGGCTTACCAAATTATGTTCAATGGCCTTGTCTTTCCCTTTCTCTTTCTCTTTCTCTCTCCCTTTCCTCACTCTTATATTTCTAACAACTTTCTCAATCTTAGAGTGAAGCCTTTTAAAGCGGGGTTGACCTTTACGATGAACCGACAAAGAACTACGAATATTGTTGCTTTCTTTACACTCACTACCCATTTGGGTGTCTTTTCTAGAAGGAGTCGAGTGATTACTATCACATGTTCCATCATTTTTGTTTAGTACATTAACAAGCCTTTTAATCCAATGCATAACGACTTTTGTCTTATCTTCATTATCTGTTGCCAAGTCTGCCGCTTCATAAAAAGAGTTGCACATCCTATCAAAACGTTCATTTTCTGGATTCAACGTCCAGTCGGAGTATATGATCTTAATCTTCTTATGAAACCTCTTCACTTCTTTCCTCCACCTTCGAAGAATGAATTTATCCGGTAAGGTTCGAACTCGTTTTTTCAACAACACCGTTAGAGCATGTCTACATAATATTCCCCTGAACTCAAATAATTGACAGTTGCACTTAATGGTACATTCATCTTCTTTAAAATAAACTTTAAAAGTGGCTTCGCGAGTCCCTCCAAACATATCTTGTGTAACATCATATACCTCAAAATCACATTCTACTTTAACTGAAGCAATGGCACAATAAAGCTTCCCTTTTACCTCTTCTTGAAATTCCTTGAATTTTGTCGTGGTATAAGCATCTTGAAATTGTTTCTCAAATGGATAATCAGTAATGCATGGAATCCAATGGTCGAAGGAATTGAAATCCGCCTCATTCTCTTTTTGCACCTTACTTCTTAATGCATTCTCATACTGCTCAACAAATTATTTTAAGGTTGTCCTTGAATTCACATAACCATCAAAAAAGCATTCATACTTTCACTTCTTTGAGTTGAGGACATTCCAGCCCAAAAAGTATTCTTTAAAAATGCCGGCGCCCAACGACTTCTCTCATCGTATAACCTAGTCAACCATGTATTCTCTTTCAAGTTAAAATTCTCAATGAAACTAACCCACCGCTCTTCAAATTCTTTACAAGTCAATGAATCATAAACTGCCTTTTGCATTGAATATTTGATAGATTCATATTGATTGCAACCACTTAATTTCTCAGGCAACTTCTTCATAATATGCCACAAGCACCACCTATGCTACGCATTTGGGAACACAATTTCAATAACCTTCTTCATTGCTTTATCCTGGTCAGTGATTATTGCGGTAGGTGCACGACCATTCCTACATGCAAGCCAAGTTTTAAAAAGCCAACTAAATGACTCAATATCCTCATGAGATATTAATCCACAACCTAAGAGTATTGACTGACCGTGATGATTAACTCCAACAAATGGGGCAAATAGCATGTCATACTTATTAGTTAAGTATGTTGTGTCAAAGGTAATGGCATCCCCAAAATCCTCATAAGCTGCCCTACTCCTTGCATCTGCCCAAAACATATTTCGTAATCTCCCATCATCATCCAAATCCATCGAATAATAAAAATTTGTATTATTAGCTTGCATTTTTTGGAAGTAGTTTTGAAGTGCCATAGCATCCCCATCACCAAGTCTTAACCGCCTAACTTTGTCAAGATAATTGTAACAATCTTTTTATGAAAATGACACATTCTGATGCCCACCAGCTTCAACCAAGAAAGAACTAAAATTTTTATTTGGTCTGATACTAGCTCTATCGTTAAGTTCAAGTCTCCTTTTCACATATTTGCTTATAATCCGATTTTTCTTATAAAATCTAGATTTTCTCGGGCTCAACTGATGATTATGATCAAGTGTTAGAGTCTTTACTCGTACTTTTCTGCCTTCGACTACTGCAACCCTAATCTTAGCATTGCAACCAGTTTTGCTAACAGGGCATAAGTTGAAGGCATTCTTTGACTTGCTTATTAAACATCCTTACCGAGTACATGCAAGAACCACAAATTTAGTCTCTCCATTTTCTCCTTTTTCTGTAGATCTTATTTTCACTGGAAATCCATTTTGATTACCATAATTAGTGTAATATTCCATGTATAAATCAACGGAATCAAATTCCATTCCTACTTCTGGATCTCTAATCACTTCATCAACTTCTTCACTTTCTACTAAATCATCCGCCATAACACATTCCTTGATATCATTAATTCTCATACTTGATTGAAATTCATCACTACATGCCATTTCTGCAAATTTATAAAAATATATTAACTACATGCCATTGATATATAAAAAAAATTTCCATCTTTTTCATTTTTTTAATGTAGCCTTATCAATCAAAAATGATGGTTAATATTGCTTAAAAATGATGTTTTTACCCCGACTGTTGATATTTATACGCACTTCTAGTTCTAAAAAATACTTATTATTTTGTAAAGAAAATTCCTATATTTTGCCCATTCATAGTAGTACAAGTATATATCAACATGAAGATTGAAAAGTTACCTCGAAATTTCTTTTCTTGTTTTGATTTAACAGAAACGAAAGACAAAATAAAAAAAAACATAATTAGCAACAAAAAAATTAATAAACCTTAGCATTAGAGAAATCTTAGCATTAGAGAAAGCAGCTATCATTGTAGTCCAGGACACAACATTTCTTTCACATATTTTATCAAACAGTTCTTGAGCATCATGTAAAAGATTAAACTTTACATACATATTCAGAAAAACGTTGATGAGAAAAGTATTTACAAAATTTGGGCTTGGCAATCAAATCCCTTCCTTTTCAATTCTCAAAGAGTTTGCACAAAATTTTCACCCAAAATAAGAGTATGCCTAAATTAATTTTAGGGTTTTGGGAATTTAGGCACATGAGAGAGTAATGGTAGGAAGAGGAAGATGTGAAATAGGAAGATGATACCTTGAAAGCCGATGTTATTTCACGAGGAAGCTTATTCAGCGAAGCTTGGAGTTCAGTTTAGTGACTGGCATGAGATAAGAAGGAAGATAATATTGAGATACATCACTGTTTGGCAAAGTGAGAAGAGGAGCTTCCTCTGTTCCGGGCTCTTGACTTTTTTTTTTCCAACTTCCTCTTTCATACTAATGTGGCACAGCCACATCAGCCGGTCACTAGAAATGTTCCTAAACCCCGGTCCCCCAAGAATTATTGTTTCTAAATAAGTGATATTTTAGATAATTCAAAAATTTTCAATATATTTGACGTTAACAAATTTTTAGGAAGTATTAATTACAATTTTTTCTCTATTGTCCTCAAGTATCTTTCTATCGCATTTATTTAGACAACTTTATACATATTTTCTTAATTAATGCAAGGATAATTGTGATAATACATATCAATCTTAATGACAGAGTTGAAGTAATAAATGACTTCCTTAACAAGTGTGAAACCCTCTAAAATGTCACTTATTTAGGAATGAAGGGAGTATAATGTTAAGAGTGACAACCCGAGAATTTAGATAATTATTAAAAACTTTAAATAATGGATTAAAGGTTAAATAATAGACCTAGACTGGAAATAGTGTGTGGATTTAAAGATTTCCGTGAAGGATTTTTATGGATTTAAAAAATTTTGGTGAAGAATTACAGGGTTAAGTGTATATGAATTTGTGTACAGTAGTTATATGTGTATAGAATTGTAGTTTAGGATCAAGGATTGATCAGATAAGTAGTATAATTAAAAAAACCCTAATGTTATATTAAGAATATCAATGTTCAGATAGAAAACCCTAACGAATTGATCAGAAACCCTAATTATAGTTTCGGGAATCTGAAACCCTAATCGGGAATTTGTAAACCCTAAACTGGGAGCTCAAATGTTAAGTAAAAATACTTAAGTGTTAAAAGATGTGGGATATATATGAAATATCCAATTTGCCTTAAAATTATATGGAAAATTACTGAAATACCCTTAGTGAGTGTGAAATGACCAAAATGCCCTTTTACGTACTTTTTAAGTAAAAGATTACACCAAATCTTGATGACTCACTACATTTGATATTGCCATGTGCCTTATACACAAATATTAGATTTCCTTGCCACCTTGCAAGATTTGGTACATTGAATCAAAGATAAAGATTTTTAGTTAAGTAAAAATCTTACTTTACTTGCCATTCTAGCCAAGCCATTCTCTCTCTCTCATTTTCGAAAGTTGAGAGTAATTAAGACATAAAACAAAGCCAAGATAACTTCATAGCTTTCCAAGAACAGGATCATGGATCAGAAATCAAAGATCAAAGCATAAAAGGTATAAAACCATAGCCTTGCTAAATCTTTGTGATTTGATGTTAATGCTGTTATTTGTTGGTTAGATATGTGTTAATAGATGTTATTTAGTGATCTTAGATGTTACATCAAGGATACATAACATCTAGAATCAAGAAAATAGGATTTTAAGGACTGATTATGAACCCTAAAAATATGGTTTGATAGCCATATGCCAGGGCTCATAGATCCTTGTGTGTTAATTGTTAGGTTGATTTGATGTTATAGACTTGTTCTATGCCATGAGGAGAGTAGACTAGAAGTAGAATCAAGTCCATACCATATCTAGATCTCAAGATATGAGTGGTCAAACATGGTTAACCAACCATGAAAACTGGAAATCTGGGCAAACCCAGAAATCCAGAAAGTCTGACAATGACTTTTGAAGCCCTAGATCTTGCCGATGTTAAGTAGTTAGACTATGTTGTTGTATTGATGTTGTAGTTTGACATATGGACTACACATTCATGTCATTAGAACACCCATATCTTGCACAGGATCAAAGTTATGGGTGGTCAAAGTAGGGTTGACCATCTGCCGGATGAAGATTCTGGAAAACCCAGAAAACCTTCAAGAGCAGTTTTGTGACAAGGTTTGACTGGCTCAAATCTTGAGTGTGTGATGTTGTTAGACTGATATAATGTTATGTTGTTGTTCCTTGACATCTCTACTACATGATTGAGCAATTAGATCATACTGAGCAAGCCCAAAACTCAAGATTCAAGGCTTGGAAAGTAGCACCTTGAGTTATTCTTCATTTCTGGGTAACACAGAAAATGAAGAACAGGTCTGACAAGGTTTTTTAAATTATATCTCTCTGTTGTGATGTAGGATGGCCATGAAATTGGTTTGGGGGTTGTAGTATTACATCAATACTACAACAATAATGCATAATCCAGCCCAAAAAACATCAAGAACATGAAATTAAGTGTGGTCAAAGTAGGCCCCTGATGACTGGCTATGAAGGTTCTAGGTTGGCCAAGAACACCTATAGTGATAGTTTTGTCGCTATAGCCACATTTAGTGACAGTTTATGTGAGGCCCCCAAAATAGGTATACATCACCCATCTTGAGTCGCCAAATACATGGTACAAAATTCAAATACAACTTAATAATACAACTGTCGTGTAAATACGACAAAATATAAATTGAGAGTTTTAATATGAATATTGTCTTCTAGACAGTATTCAAACTCAAATGGAGTCCTCAATACATTTATTATCACACTATTTCATAGAATAGTGAGGACTACTAATGCAAACATCTGGATGGTCACTCCGTTCCCCGACTAGTCCTAGCTATGTTCTCATTTCCTAAAGAGAATAATGAAAGCAAAAGGGTGAGCTCAACTAACCCAGTAAGAAATATTATGACTATGATAATGCAGAATAATTTATCATTAGTCTTCAACAATGTTAAACTAATAAAATATAAGTTTAACTGCAACGGAACAAGCAATCCATTAGAAGAGTCAAGTAGAGCATGATATCTACTATCTTCTATGATTTAAAAGGTTTTTCATCACTTTTATCAGCTGAGACTCAGCTTAATAAATAATCCACATCATCGAATCACCCCGCACTACGCCGAGGATATTCTTTAGTATCACAACCACAAATTATCCATGCACACTACAGGCGAAGGATATTCGTGTATTCATCAATGGTCATGATCATGCCAACAATTTGTCCATCAATGCACTACGCAGACAATGATGACTTTTACCACATCACTTGTAACATTACGGTCATGATTATACCGAATAACCCCTGGTCATAATCATACCAAGTCCATCTATGCACTACAGGCCACAGATGACTTTCAACATAATATAAGCATGAGGATGATGACAATGATATAAGAATTCAATTAAAAGAAAGTAAAGGATAAATTTTTAAAGATTTATAATTTAATTTATCTAGAATTCAATAATGTCCAAATTGTCAACATGATACTGCTTTGTGGAGTAAAATTCAAGAATAATATTGTACCAAAAATGATTTGGACCGAAAACGAATCAATTTTTATCATGAATAGTACCCCGGGTGAATAGTACCCCGTGAATAGTAATTCATGAATAGTAACCCGTGAATAGTAATCCGGCATGAAAAAGTTAAAACTTATCAAGAATGCTTAGAATAATATTTTCATGAAAAGATATTGGATGAAGCGCAAATTTCAAGGATATTCTACTAATTTCATGGAGTATAGAAGCCAAAACTTTAACAAAATGAGTATAGAATTTGAAATCTGAAACGAAATAATATTACTTACATACTACAGAGTATGGAAGAAAATATTATTTCAAGCGAATATTGAACAAAAATAACACCCCTTACCTTGAAAAGAAGAGTATTCCAATTGATATAGCGGGGATATTCTTGAAGAAAACTTTTACTATTTTCTACGCTCAAAGCTTTCTAAAACTCGAAAGAAATACGCTCAATATTATAGAAGAAGAATTATCTGATTCTGGTGTGATTTTCAATTCTAACTAAGCATCCTATTTATAGGAGAATGGAAGGGGCACCGTGTAAGAAAATTCATGGACGCAACAGTTATGCAAATCACGGATGAAAATTTTGATAAACCACGGATGCAAATTTTCAAGCATTCAACCAATAAGAACAAAAAAAATATATATAATACATATATATATATATATATAATACTAATTACCTCTTTATTCCCTTCCCCCCCCCCCATTTCCCACCCGTGCCCGCAAACTCCATCCAAAACATCTTTCTTCCACACGTGGGCCCCACATGTGGTCCCCACCTTTATTTTATTAAATAATTTTCTACTGATTATTTTCAAAAATGGGTAAATGGGGGTCCATAAAATAAGCAAATTTACACAAATACTTCATAAAAATCCCCTCAATATTTTTAACAACATTTATCATCATTATTATAATTCGCAATATTTAACAACTAGGTCGTTCCCAGGAAAGACGGGGCTTTCCAATAAGGATTTCTCCTTATTAGCGCGCAATTAGGTGACCAAACCTCTCCTTGACAGAACTTCTAGACATCGTCAATATTGCAAATAATAATATTAATAACTTTATCTTCTCAATTATTAATTTAATAATATTAAATATTATGCAGAAGATACTGAGACAATAATTGAATCAATAATATGAGAAATATGATGCAGCTATTACTATAGCAATAATTGTAAGAACCCAAATTTTCAAAAAATATTAAAATAAGAATTTAGTAGATAAAATTCTTAAGGTATGAGATGGGTTCGAACAAGAATATATAAGTGTGTTACGACGTATGTGGTATTGTGGACTATGTGATAAGTGATGTTGTGTTTAATAAATATATACCGTTATTATATATTTATTATATATTGTAGAGATGAATTAGTAAGAAGATGGATAAAAATTTATCTATTGATATTAAATAATTTATGTGAAATTATTTTATGATAGTAAGTTGGTGACATTAAAATATCTTTGATAATCACCAATTTCTTGAGTATATGTGTGAGTGAGTATCAAGTCTAAGGTAGTACAATCGTACTCTTTAATGGTTGATATATGGGAGCTGGGCTAAACAATTCCTTCAGAGAGCGGAGGTATATACGAATTAGTGACCGATCTAACTCACTGTGAAAACAGTGTAGACGAGACAGAAACTAATTTATTGGTTGTTTGTGGGAAACCACTCAGTTTACTATATTGAATACTATTAAAGACTCGACACATGCTAGGGTTAGACTTGTATGCATGTACGTTGTTGATGAGAGAAGTGAAGATTAAAGGAATGTATGTATGTGTTATATTCGAGTGTTGTGTTATTGGTGGGAAGAAACCGTAAAGAAATGTTATAGTTGGTTTAACTAATAAGAGAATAGAGTTATAGAACTCAAAGGTTGATCCTTAAATTGTTAAGGAAAATAGTAACCAATGATGTGGAATCAAAGAGGGCATTGATGTTATACGAGTTAACACTTAAGGAGGATGTGTAAAGTATTTAGAGGCGTAGGTTTCATTTCTGCTAAGGCAGAACTTGTCTACCTCTGATTTTGGTATGGCGCAGCTGCGCCATTACCAAGCCTATGACCAGCGCAGCTGCGCCAGTCTGTAGAAAAGTCTGAGTAAGTTATGAACATTTGATTCCAAGAAATGGATACTAATAACTCTTATAAGGGTCATATATGGTGAATAAGTTGTCCATGAATGGAGTAGAATGGTAAAGCATGAATTTAATGAGAGTTAGTTATGAAAATTAACTAAACAAGAATAAATATTGGTTAATTAAAATTATATTATGGAATAATAGAATTTGAGTATTAAAGCCATGTGTGGTAGTGACATGATATTAAATTGATTGAAAGGATTAGTTCACTTGTATAAGATGGTGAATTAACATATGTGTTTAGCATAAGAGGAGGAAAGAAATATGTTAATTAATATTTGATATTTTAATATATTACATAGTCTTGTAATATATTAAAGGGTTGATAATTGAAAGATAAATGATTAATACTAATTAATCGTTGTGATATTAAAATGTCATTATGGGTTGGGAATACGATTGAATTAAACTTAGCCCAATTAAAATATTAATGTGGACATTATCATTAAATGGTATTACAATGTGTAATATGAGAAATGAATTGGGACATTAATGTTATATGTGTGGCATAAATGAAACCATATGATAGGAGTATATGAAGTTGTAATACAAAAATGATTAAATATCTATGTATTCTAGAAACTGGAAAGGAAATTCAATGTTTAAATAAACATTAATATTAAATAATGATACTGTGTTTATGTGAGTAGTAAAAATAATTATGGGGGATACCCGGACAATGATGCCTAACTGCGATATTTTATTACATGTATTTAATGTACATGGATTATATGCATGTTGCATAACATCTACTACCTTGCAATGATAAATCATATTGTGACACTAAGTTATAATGTATAGTTGATATGTGTATACAACATAGCATAAGAATAAGAGTTGTGTATAAGTATATAGTCTAATGTTGCAAGAAGGATGAGTATTTGGAAATTGCCCCAAAACTAGTGTCCCATTTGCTCCCTATTTCTCATTCACGTGTAAACCAAAAAGGCTAAGGCCTATGTTCTTCTTTTCTTCCAAGATTTGCTAGACAATGATTATGTAGGGAGTGGGCACAATGATGATCTCCAACAACCAATAACCAATAACCAATTACCAACTTCTTCTTGCCCAATGGATTCCTCTTCTTTTCCTTGGTTTAATTTGTTGGACAAAGCCATGAATTGGGTAAGAGCTTCTCTATAAATTGGGAGCTCCCCCTCATAAGTTATGTTGCTTGAATTCTTGATAGTTATATAGAGAGTTTGTTTCTAAGAATTGAGGGAGCATAATCAGTGTATTAAGGGAATTCAATTAAGCTTCAAAGAGGAATACACGAAGTGCAGATAAGCGTTAAGCAGTTAAGTCGTAGTTGATAAACTACGAATTAGGCAAATCTTTTAGTTCCTATTTGTTATATGAATTCGATAACTGTTAGTTGAGCTATATTATGCTATGCAAATATTGATATATGAAATGCATATGAGATATTACTGAAATGTGAAAGTTGATCTTTGATGATATGCTTATGTTGTTAAATCTCTATGCCTGTTATGTGCAAAGTAACATGTGTAGTAAATATTAATTGATTATAAATGCATGAACTGAATATGCTAGTATATGCTATGTGCTACATGAAAGCTGTTAGAATTGTTTGGCTGTTGAGCTCACCCTTGCAAATAACCACTTTTGCAGGTTAAGGATTCACAGTAAAGATTATGTGTTACTTGATTGATAGACTTCAATAGTATCGAAGGATATTGATTCGTTTATTTAAATATATACTCTTGAACCATGTTTAGGTTCTATCAGATGTACATGATAGTAGTTTATAATGTGTAATATCTGTTAAGTTGTAATATGTGATACATAGAGAAATTCGAATCGAGATGTAAAGATTTATACGAAT
Source organism: Panax quinquefolius (assembly GCA_020205615.1). Lineage (NCBI taxonomy): Eukaryota > Viridiplantae > Streptophyta > Magnoliopsida > Apiales > Araliaceae > Panax > Panax quinquefolius. The sequence goes on along the minus strand of CM035173.1, from coordinate 82,819,917 downwards.
ATTAAATAAAGTGAATCATAGAATAATTTGATTTAGGGATTTGTAATTGATTCGAGTTAAGATATCAGTAAAAGATTTATTTTTCAAAGGAGAGTGAAAATTTTTAAATTATTTCGCATATTTGTATAACATCGAATGTGACGTAAAACAGGAATAGTAAATGACCAAGATTAGAAACTTATAAAAGTTTGGGGTCATTACACAGATCCTGGAAATGGAAAGAATTTATATTCTAAATTGTAATAAGTAAAGTTATATTCACTAAGTTATGAATAAAAGATATAAATAGTTTGACGATAGTAGTATCGTGGAGGACCGAATTCGGGGCTCGAATGGAGTCGGATTTGGGGGCGTTACAGGTTGGTATCAAAGTTGTAGGTTATAAACTTAGGTAAGTGTACCTTAGGCTATAACCTTAGAGAGAGAGAGAAAGATAAAGATTAAAATATATATATGTGAAGATTCAAAGAAGAATCTTGAAGTATCTAGAGAATGAGAATTCAGGAGTTTTCTAACTCCGGTAATAAAAATGTTAAGATGGTGTCTATATGACAAAGATAATAATAATGAACTCGAGTGGAGTTTTGTTGATAAAAGAGAAAGAAACCTAAGGTGAATTGATGATCACGACGTGGTCGGATTGAACTATGAAGTGATAAATAGTCTGTAACGACTAAGTGTATATAGCTTGATGCTATAAGAGATTGTACTGTGAAATGGTACGATATGAACTCATGAGGAGTTGTATGTGATGAGATACGAAGAATTCGTATCAAGTAAAGTGTAAGATAGAGTTAAGTGGGATTTCAATTGAGGACCCATGTCAGCAGATGAGTTGTATGATTCCTTGTTATGGGCGGGGAATTGTACTTGGTTTAAAAACCACTTAGTTCTGGCACTGATAATCATTGAAATGTTTGTGTCGTGCTATTTGCTATATACATGTTAAGAAGGTGATTCTTTTCTCATGTGTATAACAAATAGATAGGTTATAATTAAAGAATATTAGGTTAAGTTACGAGTTCTTAAAATTCATACTTATGGTACGTTCGTGGCTCATAATTATATGAAATGTGTTTGAACCCCTCAACGAATGGACGCCTATAGTCTGACTAGGGTAAGTTCTTAAACTCATATGATTATGGCAAGTTCCTGAATTTCCAAAGTGTGGTAAGTTTGATGAACTATATCAGGTATATATATGTTATGAAGTTAGACGTTTTAGAATAGTAAGCATTGATGGTGTTAGAGATTGATAGAATGAAGTTATGGAGTAAAGAGTAAAGTTGATGGAGAAACATGAATTTTCTAAATCTTCTAGCTCTGCTAGATTTTCAAAATTTATTGACTTCGTGCTGAAGTTTGCATTCTGTTTTTTCGAAAAACTTTGGGTCATGTGATTGAATCAATGATGTTTTAAAAATAATACCGTTATCCATATGTCTATGCTAATTGTTTCGGCTAAGACAAAATGATTTAAAAATTTTCAAAATGTATTTCTGACCATTTACATCATTTGGTATGGTGTAGAAATGGTAAACGATGGAGTCATCAATGCAGTTGAACCTAGTGTTGGTTATGATCGAAAGATCGTCAGCCCACTATGGTATGATGTAATATGAAAAAGTCACCTAATGGCGAAATCCTCAATGTACTACTAATCTGGTATGGTATCATGACGTCATAAAAGAATTTTTGGTTTTCTTTTAGATTCTGAAGAAGGTCAATTAAGTTGACTAAATTATTTTGATTGATGTCCGAATTATTGATAAAAGTCTAAGCTATTTGATTCGGCTAGACGACTATTGAAAAATATTTGTGAAATTCAAGCGTTCTTGAGTATTTGAGCCAAACCAGATCGCTCTGGTGCGGATTTAGTTGTTGAAAAGTTGAGGTGAACAACCCTATAAGGGAACATGTTTTCGGGGACAATGGTTCCGAGCGTAACGCATGTAGTCATTAGAAAACACTAAGTTGCAGCCCTACGTAGTGGTACAATAGGCTGGCCACCTAGTGTACGTGTGGAGGGTGTTTTCAGTCTTCGTGATAGATAAACACTCTGGTTTGTAGTGTGGATGATTGTGTTGAAGCACTAGTTCACGGTCTTGTGACCCCTTAGCATAATTTGGAATCTGAGTTATTCATACTACTTCCCGATTATTGAAAAATTATGGAAGACTCTTATTCTTCTGTGTGATGAAAGTAGTAAGTAGAATGTTTCTTAGAAAGGAGAATGTGGTAGAATGCAAGTGAGCAAGTTATAATAAAACTTCTGAAAAGAGAATGGATAAAATTATTCAAAAGAATATGTAATATTCAGAATAGCATCGAGTAGAGGAGGTTTCAGTGATTCCGAGGACGGAATCCTTATAAGGGGGAGAGGATGTAGGAACCCGAATTTTCAGAAAATATTAAAATAAGAATTTAGTAGATAAAATTCTTAAGGCATGAGATGGGTTCGAACAAGAATATATAAGTGTGTTACGACGTATGTGGTATTGTGGACTATGTGATAAGTGATGTTGTGTTTAATGAATATATACCGTTATTATATATTTTAGAGAAGAATTAGTAAGAAGATGGATACAAATTTATCTATTGTTATTAAATAATTTATGTGAAATTATTTTATAATAGTAAGTTAGTGACATTAAAATATCTTTGATAATCACCAATTTCTTGAGTATATGTGTGAGTGAGTATCAAGTCTAAGGTAGTGCAATCGTACTCTTTAAAGGTGGATATATGGGAGTTGGGCTAAACAATTTCTTCAGAGAGCGGAGGTATATACGAATTAGTAACCGATCTAACTCACTGTGAAAACAGTGTAGACGAGACAGAAACTAATATGTTAGTTGTTTGTGGGAAACCACTCAGTTTACTATATTGAATACTATTAAAGACTCGACGCATGCTAGGGTTAGACTTGTATGCATGTACGTTATCGATGAGAGAAGTGAAGATTAAAGGAATGTATGTATGTGTTATATTCAAGTGTTGTGTTATTGGTGGGAAGAAATCGTAAAGAAATGTTATAGTTGGTTAAACTAATAAAAGAATAGAGTTATAGAACTCGAAGGGTGATCCTTAAATTGTTAAGGAAAATAGCAACCCATGATGTGGAATCAAAGAGGGCATTGATGTTAGACGAGTTAACACTTAAGGAGGATGTGTAAAGTATTTAGAGGCGTAGCTTTCATTTCTTCTAAGGCAAAACTTGTCTACCTCTGATTTTGGTATGGTGCAGCTGCGCCATTACCAAGCCTATGACCAGCGCAGCTACGCCGATCTGTTGAAAATTCTGAGTAAGTTATGAACATTTGATTCCAAGAAATGGATACTAATAACTCTTATAAGGGTCATATATGGTGACTAAGTTGTCCATGAATGGAGTAGTATGGCAAAGCATGAATTTAATGAGAGTTAGTTATGGAAATTAACTAAACAAGAATAAATATTGGTTAATTAAAATTATAATATGAAATAATAGAATTTGAGTATTAAAGCCTTGTGTGGTAGTGGCATGATATTAAATTGATTGAAAGGATTAGTTCACTTGTATAAGATGGTGAATTAACATATGTGTTTAGCATAAGAGGAGGAAAGAAATATGTTAATTAATATTTGATATTTTAATATATTATATAGTTTTGTAATATATAAAAGGGTTGTTAATTGAAAAATAAATGATTAATACTAATTAATCATTTGTGATATTAAAATGTGATTATGGGTTGGGAATATCCAATTGATTTAAACTTAGCCCAATTAAAATATTAATGTGGACATTATCATTAAATGGTATTACAATGTGTAATATGAGAAATGAATTGGGACATTAATGTTATATGTGTGACATAAATGAAACCATACGATAGGAGTATATGGAAATGAAATGAGGTACCTAGTAGCACCATGGTATCATATGAAGTTGTAATACAGAATTAATTAAAGATCTGTGTATTCTAGAAACTGGAAAGGAAATTCAATGTTTAAATAAACATTAATATTAAATAATGATAATGTGTTTATGTGAGTAGTAAAAATAATTATGGGGGATACCTGGACAATGATGCCTAACTGCTATATTTTATTACATGTATTTAATGTACATGGATTATATGTATGTTGCATAACATCTACTACCTTGCAATGATAAATCATATTGTGACACTAAGTTATAATGTATGGTTGATATGTGTATACAACATAGCATAAGAATAAGAGTTGTGTATAAGTATATAGTCTAATGTTGCAAGAAGGATGAGTATTTTGAAATTGTCCCAAAACTAGTGTCCCATTTGCTCCCTATTTCTCATTCACATGTAAACCAAAAAGGCTAAGGCCTATGTTCTTCTTTCTTCCAAGCTTTGCTAGACAATGATTATGGAGAGAGTGGGCATAATGATGATCTCCAACAACCAATTACCAACTTCTTCTTGCTTTTGATGGATTCCTCTTCTTTTCCTTGGTTTAATTTGTTGGACAAAGCCATGAATTGGGTAAGAGCTTCTCTATAAATTGGGAGCTCCCCCTCATAAGTTATGTTGCTTGAATTCTTGATAGTTATATAGAGAGTTTGTTGCTGAGAATTGAGGGAGCATAATCAGTGTGTTGAGGGAATTCAATTAAGCTTCAAAGAGGAATACACGAAGTGCAGATAAGCGTTAAGCAGTTAAGTCGTAGTTGATGAACTACGAATCAGGCAAGTCTTTCAGTTCCTATTTGTTATATGAATTCGATAACTGTTAGTTAAGCTATATTATGCTATGCAAATGTTGATATATGAAATGCATATGAGATATGTATGAAATGTGAAAGTTGATCTTTGATGATATGCTTATGTTGTTAAATCTCTATGTCTGTTATGTGCGAAGTAACATGCGTAGTAAATATTAATTGATTATGAATGCATGAACTGAATATGCTATTATATGCTATGTGCTGCATGAAAACTGTTATACTTATTGGGCTGTCGAGCTCACCCTTGCAAATAACCACTTTTGTAGGTTAAGGACTCACGGTAAAGATTATGTGCTACTTGATTGATAGACCTCAATAGTATCGAAGGAGATTGATTCGTTTATTTAAATATATACTCTTGAACCATGTTTAGGTTCTAGTAGATGTACATGATAGTAGTTTATAATGTGTAATATCTGTTAAGTTGTAATATGTGATACATAGAGAAATTCGAATCGAGATGTAAAGATTTATACGAATATTGAATAAAGTGAATCATAGAATAATTTGATTTAGGGATTTGTAATTGATTCGAGTTAAGATATCAATAAAAGATTTATTTTTCAAAGGAGAGTGAAAAAGTTTAAATTATTTCGCATATTTGTATAACATCGAATGTGATATAAAACAGAAATAGTAAATCACCAAGATTAGAAACTTATAAAAGTTTGGGGTCATTACACAGATCCTGGAAATGGAAAGAATTTGTATTCTAAATTATAATAAGTAAAGTTATATTCACTAAGTTATGAATAAAAGATATAAATAGTTTGACGATAGTAGTATCATGGCGGACCGAATTCGGGGCTCGAATGGAGTCGGATTTGGGGGTGTCTCAATAATTGAGTATATCTGAGTGACTTTTCACGTAAGCATCAATAATCAATACCGTGTGCAACTATGCAGCCACACGTATTACTGTACTTTTAACACTGATTATTCAACAGTTAACGGTAAAACTTCCATCGTTATTTTCATAAAAAAATATTTATATCGTTTTCTCATTCCGACAATAATTACGTTTTGGGGTCCACCAATGATTGTGCCATTATACGAATATTCCCTGTTAAAACGAATATTCTTCGACCAATAGAATATAATATAACAACTTACGTACTTTGAAAAATTTATAAATATTACCCACAACTATAACATTATATCAAATTCACTCCATAATATTCAAAAATGATATTTATAGAAAATTCATCTTTATTCATAAAAGTTGGGGTCTTACAACCTCCCCTTCTTATGAAATTTTGCCCTCGAAATTAGGGTACATACCAAGTATGACGAAGAGGTGAGGATACCTTGATTTCATTTCAGATTCTAACTCCCAGGTCATTTTCTCAACATCGTGGTTTCTCCACAAAACTTTGACTTGAGGTATAACCTTGGAGCGTAGAATATGTTCCTTCTTATCAAAGATTTTAACAGGAACCTCTTCATACATTAAATCTTCTGCTATTTCGTCCGGTTCTAACTCAATAATGTGGTTTAGGTCTTCCACATATTTACGTAACATGGATATGTCAAAAACATTATGAACACGAGACATACTTGACGGTAAAGCGAGTCTATATGCCACAGTTCCTACTCGATCGAGGATTAAAAATGGGCCAATGAATCGAGGATTGAGCTTTTCTCTCTTTCTAAATCTCATAACTCCTTTCCATGGAGCAACACGTAACAACACATGATCTCAAATATTGAATTCCATGTCCTTTCGATGAAGATCAACATAACTCTTTTGTCGATCTTGTGAGGTTTTTATACGTTGTCGGATCTTTTCCGTAGTCATACGTACCAACTCTGGTCCCAACAACGTTGCTTCACCCACCTCATCCCAGCATACTGGAGAACGACACTTTCTTCCATACAACGCCTCAAATGGAGCCATGCCGATACTTGCTTGATAACTATTGTTATAGAAGAATTCCACTAATGGAAATAACTTGTCCCAACTTCCTTTGAAGTCAAGGACACAGAGTCTTAATAGATCCTCAAGAGTTTGAATAGTCCTCTCCGACTGGCTGACCGTTTGAGGATGATATGCCGAACTAAATCGTAAATCCGTGTCCATAGCTTTTTGCAAACTAACCCAAAATCTTAAAGTGAATCTTGGGTCTCGATCAGAAACTATGGATACTAGCATACCATGCAATCTTACAATCTCGTTTATGTACATACGAGCAAGACGTTCAAGTGTATAAATTTCTCGTATAGGTAAGAAATGAGCAGACTTGGTCAATCTATCAACAATGACCCAAATTGCATCTATGCCTTGAGAAACCTTGGGAAGACCAGTAACGAAATCCATGGTAATGTGATCCCACTTCCATTATGGAATTTCAAGTGGTTGAAATGGACCTTTTGGCACTTGATGCTCCGCCTTGACTCGTTGACAAGTTAGACACCTTGAGATAAACCCAGCTATCTCTCTCTTCATATTGCTCCACCAAGATGTATGTCGAAGATCATGATACATTTTGATACTCCCAGGATGGATTGCAAACGGTGTGTTGTGCGCCTCCATCATGATTTTATACTTTATATCAGGATCGTTAGGAACATATAGTGCAGAGTTGACTCGAAGTATTCCTTCTTCATCGATTTCTTGCTTGGCGAATAGCACCTTCTTGAACTTTCTTCCTCATCACGCATCGACTCAAGTGCGTAGCTTGAAAGCGACTTTAACTTTATCGATTAAATTCAGTTCTACTCGTATATTCGCCATCATCATGTGGGTCCCTGGAGTCTTTAACTCTATCTCCATCCTTTGCAAGTCATACAAAATGGGCCTTTGCATTGAGAATAACACACTCGTACCTGCATATGATCCTCTACTCAATGCGTTAGCTATCACGTTCGCTTTTTTAGGGTGGTATTGAATGGTATGATCATAATCTTTCAACAGTTCGAGCCAACGTCGTTGCTGCATGTTGAGCTCCTTTTGAGTGAAGAAATATTTGAGGCTTTTATGATCCATATAGATCTCCACCTTCTCTCCATACAGGTAATGCCTCCAAATTTGAAGTGCGAAGACAACAGCTGGCAACTCTAGATCATGAGTAGGATAATTCCTGAGTTGTCGAGAGGCATAGGCTATGACTTTCCCATGTTGCATGAGAACACATCCTAACCCTTTGCTAGAAGCATTCATGTAGATGACAAATCCTCTCGAGGCAGGATGGTATTGTCGGAATAGGTCTTTGAAATGAGTCCTTCTTGAGTTCTTAAAAACTCTTCTCACATTCCTCGCTCAATCGAATTTTGTATCTTTTTGAGTTAGCTGAGTTAATGGAGTAGCGATTCGAGAAAATCCTTCCATGAATCTTCGATAATAACCAGCTAAGCCGAGAAAGCTACGTACTTCGGTCACTGACTTAGGTTGCTCCCAGCTTTGAATAGCTTCAATCTTTGCCGGGTAACCAGATATTCAATGACTTGATACTACGTGCCCAAGGAATGCTACTTCCTCAAGCCAGAACTCGTGTTTCTTCAACTTGGCATAAAGCTTATTTTCATGAAGCTTTTGGAGTATCGGCCTCAAGTGTTGCTCATGATCTTCACGGCTTTTGGAGTATATGAGAATGTCATCAATAAAGACAACCACAAAATGATCCAAATATTCCTTGAATACTCGGTTCATCATATCCATGAAAGCGGTGAGAAGCATTAGTCAATCCAAAAGACATGACTAGGAATTCATAATGCCCGTACCGAGTTCTGAAAGCCATCTTTGGAATGTCATCGGTTTTAATCTTCAATTGGTGATATCCAGAATGAAGATCAATCTTTAAAAAGAATTTGGCGCCTTGCAACTGGTGAAACATGTCATCAATGCGAGGCAACGGGTATCTATTTTTGACAGTGACATGGTTCAACTCTCGATAATCAATACAAAGTCTCATACTCCCATCTTTCTTCTTCACGAATAGAACAGGAGCACCCCAAGGAGAAGTACTAGGATGAATAAAACCGATGTCTAACAATTCCTGCAGTTGGGTCTTTAACTCCTGAAGTTCAATAGGAGCCATTCGATATGGGGCTTTGGAAATGGGTTTTTATCTAGGGTTCAAGGTCGATACAAAATTCAATTTCACGCTTTGGGGATAGGCCGGAAAGTTCTTTAGGGAATCGTCAAGAAATTTATTAACAATAGAAATATCACTCAAAGCCCGGCGTATTTTTGTTTAAATCAAGTGACATGAGCTAAGAAAGCTTGACATCCCATTTTTTCAATAAGCGAATAGCTTTATGGCTTGAGATGATAGTGATTGATTTTAATGATTTGGTTGCTTGAATTCGCATAATAGGTTGGTTAGGAATATGAAAGCTAACAACCTTATGAAAACAATCAATTTTTTCATGATGAGTAGTTAACCAATCAATCCCTAGAATTACGTCAAATGCAAGTATTTTCAATGAAATGAGATCGATAGGTAATGTGAGGGTACCGATTTGAACCAAATAAGACTTATAAACAGTGGATGTAATAAAGGTTTCTCCCAATGAAGTTTCAACAGATAAGTCAAAGTCTAATTTCTCCGGAGTCAAATTTAAAGGTTGAGCGCAAGTTGGAGAAATAAAAGAATGGGTAGAACCGGTATCAAATAAGGTATAGACTTCGCTAGAGTTTATGATAAGCTTACCCGTGATGACCTCGTTCGGGTTCCTTTCTTTCTGGGAGGTTACGACAAACGCTCTCCCTTGAACGGCCTTTGGTGCCTCCATCCCAGCTGGACTTGGCTTCCCTGAATGACAAAATCAAGCTAGGTGACCTTCTCTTCCACAATTGTAATACGTTTTGGACTGCTGCGCACAGTTTGGACTGATATGTCCCTCCCCTCCACATTTAAAGCAAATGATAGGTGGTCGTTCTCCTTCCTTAACAACGGGTGCTGATGCTGACGTCTTTCCATCATTGTTGAACCTCCTCTTCTTGAAATGTCCATTCTTATTGTCTTGGCCATGATTACCACCGAAGTGGTTACCATTTCTGGCATGTTGATTCCCTCCACGTTTGTTGTCACCGCTCCGATGACTGCTACCACTGGTATTATCATTTTTTCGGCTGCTCTCTCTTAGTTGAGTTGACTCATTATCGCGCTCCAATAACTGATCCCTATTAACAACATCTGAATACAAGCAAAGTTTGTTAGAAATGAGGTATTGACGTATCTCGGATTTCAAACCTCTTAGAAACATTTGCGTCATTCTTTCCTCATTATCAACTAAGTGGGACGCAAACCGAGACAGCTCGACAAACTTGGCTTCGTACTGCGATACGATCATATTATTTTGCTCCAGCTTGATGAAATCTACTTCTTTCATGTGGCGAATACTTTCAGGAAAGTACTTGTCGTTGAACAGTTCTTAGAACTTCTCCCAAGACATTTTGAGTGCGACAGGCTGGGTACGCTTTACAGATTCCCACCAGTAATTTGTCTCTCCTCGCAACATGAAGGTGGTAAAGGGAACCTTTTGCTCCTCGGAGCATCCCAAGACATCAAATATCTTGGTGATCTGCTTTATCCATGTCTCCGCCTTAAGTGGTTTTGGCTCTCCAATAAACTCTGGTGGTCCCAGCTCCATGAACTACTTAGTGGTGACCGTCCGAGAGTTGCCAATGTTTCCACCTGTATTTTGGATAGGAGCCGCTCTTGCCTGATGTTGCATGAATTGCATAAAGCCTCTGAACATTCCATCGTTCATGATTTAATCGGTGTTGTTGTTTACCTGAGGATTATTGTCTTCCTATTGCACATTATCCTGGGTATTGATATGTGGTGACTCAACGGTCTCCTGTGCTCCATTGCTATTCTCAATATTCTCGGATGTCATTTTCAAATACTGCGACAAAACAAGGGTTAATTGACATGTCAAATATTATCCCTATACTCTGACCGACCAATTAAATACCAAATAAACTTAGGTAGGTCATACTAGCAAAGAAATTCCCCGTCTCTCCCCTCCTAGTTCATGTCTCACATCTCAGCTAGGGATCATATCCCTAAGCTTTGATACCAACTGTGACGCCCCCAAAATAGGTATACATCACCTATCTTGAGTCGCCATATACATGGTACAAAATTCAAATACAACTTAATAATACAACTATCGTGTAAAATATGACAAAACATAAACTAAGAGTTTTAATACGAATATTATCTTCTAGACAGTATTCAAACTCAAATGGAGTCCTCGATACATTTATTATCACACTATTTCATAGAATAGTGAGGGCTATTAATGCAAACATCTGGACCGTCACTCCGTTCCCCGACTAGTCCAGGCTACGTTCTCATTTCCTAAAGAGAACAATGAAAGCAAAAGGGTGAGCTCAACTAGCCCAGTAAGAAATATTATGACTAATATTATGACAAACATCAAGTTTAACTACAGCGGAACAAGCAATCCATTAGAAGAGTCAAGTAGAGCATGATATCTACTATCTTCTATGATTTAAAAGGTTTTTCATCACTTTTATCGTTGAGACTAAGCTTAATAAATAATCCACATCATCGAATCACCCCTGCACTACGACCGAGGATATTCTTTAGTATCACGACCACAAATTATCCATGCACTACGGGCGAGGATATTCGTGTATTCATCGATGGTCGTGATCATGTCAACAATTCGTCCATCGATGCACTATGGGCCGATGAAGACTTTTACCACATCATTTGTAACATTACGATTAATGATTATCTTAGAATAATTCACAGTCATAATCATACCAAATCCATCTACATGCACACTCTGCCACATATGACTTTCAACATAATATAAGCATGAGGATGATGACAATGATATAAGAATTCAATTAAAAGAAAGCAAATGATAAATTTTATAGATTTATAATTGAATTTATCCGAATTCAATAATGTCCAAATTGTCGACATGATCTTTGCTTTGTGGAGTAAAATTAAAGAATAATATTGTACCAAAAATAATTTGGACCAAAAACGAATCAATTTTTATCATGAATAGTACCCCAGGTGAATAGTACCCCATGAATAGTACTCCGTGAATAGTAATCCGTGAATAGTAATCCGGCATAAAAAAGTTAAAACTTATCAAGAATGCTCAGAATAATATTTTCATGAAAAGATACTGGATGAAGCGCAAATTTCAAGGATATTCTACTAATTTCATGGAGTATAGAAGCCAAAACTTTAACAAAATGAGTATAGAATTCGAAATCTGAAACGAAATAATAATACTTACATACTACAGAGTATAGAAGAAAATATTATTTCAAGCGAATATTGAACAAAAATAACATCCCTTACCTTGAAAAGAAGAGTATTTCAACTGGTATAGCGGGGATATTCTTGAAGAAAACTTTTACTATTTTATACGCTCAAAGCTTTCTAAAACTCGAAAGAAATACGCTCAATATTATAGAAGAAGAATTCTACGATTACGATGTGATTTTTAATTCTAACTAAGCATCTATTTATAGGAGAATAGAAGAGGCTTTGTGTAAGGAAATTCACAGACTTATGACGATTATGCAAATCACGGATGAAAATTTTGATAAACCACAGATGCAAATTTTCAAGCATTCAAACCAATAAGAACAAAACAAAAAAAAATATATATATATATATATATATATATATATATATATATATATATATAAACAACACATGTTATAATATATATATATATATATATATATATATATATATATATATAATACTAATTACCTCTTTGTAAAGCAACCCCCCACCACCATTTCCCACCCGTGCTTGCAAACTCCATCCAAAACATCTTTCTTCCACACGTGGGCCCCACATGTGGTCCCCACCTTTATTATATTAAATAATTTTCTACTGATTATTTTCAAAAATGGATAAATGGGGGTCCATAAAATATGCAAAATTTACACAAATACTTCATAAAAATCCCCTCAATATTTTTAACAATATTTATCATCATTATTATAATTCGCAATATTTAACAACGAGGTCGTTTTACAGGAAGAGGGGCTTTCGATAAGAATTTCTCCTTATTGGCGAGGCGATTAGGTGACAAAACCTCTCATTGATGAACTTCTAAACATAAATCGATATTGTAAATAATAATATTAATAACTTTGTCGTCTCAATTATTAATTTAATAATATAAAATATTATTACGAGGCGATCTTTGTGACAATAATTGAATCGATAATATGAGAGATATGATGCAACAACAATTTGTAGCAATAATTGAGTATAAGCGAGTGACTTCTCACGTAAGCATCAATAATCAATACCGTGTACTCTTATGCAACCAGCGCATTATTTGTACTTTTCTTTTAGACCGATTATTTCAGCGAGTTAACGGTAAAACCTCGCCATTATTTTTATAAAAAGATATTTTTGTCGTTTTCTCATTCCGACAATAATTACCTTGTGGGGTCCACCAATGATTGTGCCGTCATACGAATATTCCCTGTTAAAACAAATATTCCCCGACCAATCGAATATAATATAATAACTTACGTACTTTGCAAAATTTATAAATATTACCCACAACTTTAATATTATATCAAATTCATTCCATAATATTTAAAAATGATATTTATAGAAAATTCATCTTTATTCATAAACGTTGGGGTCTTACAGTTTATTTATATATTAATTATTTTTATTAAATAATTAGTATTAAATGATTTTTAATTATGAAAATTTCATAATAAATTTCTAAAAATTATTTTAAAGCCTAAAAATGGGTTTTAATAATTTGGAGTATATTTCATTAATATTTTAATATTTTTAAATATTAATGTTATTTAATTATTATATTAAATAAATTGCTTAAAAATAATTTTAATTCTTGAAAAATCATTTGAAATTATATTAAAGTGGTAGAAAATATTTTAAGTTTTTTAATGACTTTTAATATTTTGTGATGAATTTTATTAATAAATTAATATTAATGATGATAAATTTATTTAATAAATGTATTAAATAAATTGTGAAAAATTAGTTTTAATGGTTTAAAAATCATATAAAAATAATTTGAAGGTTATAAAAATATTTTAAGTTATAAAATATAATTTTGATATTTTTCATGAAAAATATTAATATTTTGATACTAATGGCAGTTATTTGATAATGAATTTAAATGTTTAAAAATCATTTAAATGTGATATTAAAGTATTAAAAATACTTTCAGATATTATAAATGACTTATAATATTATGTTATGTGTGACGCCCCCAAAATTGGTCCAATCCATCTAACCTATTCTGAGTCGCCAAATACATGGTACAAAAAATAACTACAACTTTATTACTACAATTGTCGTGCAAAATACAACAACATATATGTTGTGAGTTTAAATACCAACTATGACTCTGGACACCAACTTGTGTCAGCACCTCACATTGATACATTAAAAAAAGGTATAGTCAATAACTATTTTAGAAATTAAAATCGTTGGAAAATGCTCAAAAAAACCTTCGTACATGGGAGGCCATGCATCTAAGTTATAATAGATATCATATGACTGGAGAATTATCCTTAGTTGACCCAATAGACCTCAAAGAAAAACAAGAAGATTGATATCATGTTGTTTCCAATGGTGAGTCTTCTCTTGACATATAACTATCTCCACTATCTGCAATTGAAAATTATATTTCAACCAAACTCCAAGATCATATAGGTAGTGCTCGTAGATATACTTAGCAAGTGGATGTGCATAACCCTAGTCTTATGATAACTCGTAGGTCATTAGACATCTTGTATGATAGTGGCAAAACACCCTTCCAAAGTTGGGTTCACCTCACCCTATTCAATTCACCAAAATTAAATATCAAATGACGTATACAATACGACACACTTATCTAAAGTTCTCAATAAAATTATTTCAATACTATTTAGGAGAACCTCAATGACTATAGACCGCAGATTCTATTCCATGTTATCTCCGCTTTCATTAAGAACACTCTTCTTATTACCGAAAGGAATTGTGAAGCAAAAGGGTGAAAGCACAACTAGCTTCGATAAAGAATATTATGACTAAAGATAATTAAATTATCAATAGCCTTCATCGATAATAAATCGTAGATTTAGAACATATGGTAGGTGATAAAATTTTCAACCATAGTTGCGGTGAACGAAGCGATCCATTAGAAGAGTCGAATAGACCATAATGTCTATTATCTTCTCTATGTTAAAAGTCCACCAACAATATTTTATCCTGTAACATCAATCAATAATTCACGCCCACAATCATATGAATAACTCATAATCATATTTGTGGTTCCAAATTCCTTTTCTCATCCGGGCGAAGATAATTTACATCACTGTCTTTACGAAACATCAAATTTCATGGTTATACCAAATCACGATTACATTTCATAATCATACTAATAAATAAATCTTTTGCACTACACGTCAAAGATATTCATTAATGATTCATCTTTGCACTACATGCCAAAGATATTCAAGAACAGTCATCTTTGCACTCTGAGGCCAAAGATATTTAACAATGAGTCATCTTTGCACTACGGCCAAAGATATTCATCAACAATTCATCTTTGCACTACATGCCAAAGATATTCAACAACATGTCATCTTTCAGACTACAGGCCAAAGATATTAATATCTCAAAGAAATATATAATCATTTCAGAATTTATATAAACAATAATTATAACCATGTTGATCAATTCACATTTGCACTTAAGCTAAAGATATTCAATTATAAATTCAATGGTCATGATCATACCAGTCAACAATTCATCTTTACACTTAAGTCAAAGAGAAATTTCATCACCGGGATTATAAAAATGTTATATATGATAATAAAAATAATATGATCAACAACTGCATTTAATTTCAAGAGTAAGATTCATAAATCAATAATTTCATTACACCTTAATCCAAATGTTATAAATCACTTAATAATATGAATTATTGATCTGATAATGAAAAATACTGTGCAATGACAATTATTGAAACAACAATAATATAAATTATCAATATGACAATTATTGAATCAATAAAATAAAATATTGAGCAATAACTCACCGTAACAATTATTGAGTAATGCCTTCTTACGTAAGAATCGATAATTCAAAATAATGTGCAACATCTGGTATCTTCTTTATGCGACCACAGCGTATTCTTGTATTTTAACTATCGGGTATTCTAACGATTATTAGCGGTAACAATTACTGTGAATTATTTATAAAACTCAAACTTGTCATTTTCTTCATCAAGCGGTTATTACATTATGAGGCCCACAAATGGATTACTTGGCAAATAAATGCGAATATTCCCCGACAACAAGAATATTCCACGACCAAACGAATATTCCCCAACAGAAATGAGTATTTTATAACCACTTGCTATTTTAAAAATTTTATATATATCACCCTTAACTTTAAACTTTTATCAATTTAACCATTTACTGAATAATAATTATAAGAAAAATTGAATACTTTTATTTCATAAAATTCGGAGTAAAACCCCAAATTTTACGAATAAAGATTTAATTTTCTTGAAATATTTTTTTGAATATTATGGTGTGGATTTGAGATAATGTTATAGTTGTGGGTAGTATTTATAAATTTTACAAAGTATGCAAGTTTTTATATAATATTCGATTGGTCGGGGAATATTCTTTTTATCGGAGAATATCCATACGACGGTACAATCATTGGTGGACCCCACAACGGAATTATTGTCGGATTGAAAAATAACAAAAAATATTTTATGAAAATAGCGGCGGAAGTTTTTACCGTTAAAGCTGTTGAACTACTCGGTAGTAAAAATCTGATAATCTGGCGTCGATAATAATAACCTGCGTTATTGATTCAATTATTGTCGATATTTTATATATTATTAAATCAATAATTGAGACGACGAAGTTATTAATATTATTATTTACAATATTAACGATGTCAGAAGTTACGCCAGGAGAGGTTTGGTCACCTAATTGCATGATAGGGAGAAATCCTTATTGGAAAGCCCCTCTTTTACGGGAACGATTGGTCGATTAATATTGTGAATTATAATAATGTTGATAAATATTGTTAAATATATTGAGGTGTCTTTTTATGAAGTCACGAAGTTTTATATATATATATATATATATTATATATAAATTTTATTTTATTAGTATTATTAATGTAATAAAATAGAAAAGCTTTTTATATAAAAGCAGAATACTTTTATAAAGTTATTTGTTTTATTAGGCGATAATTAGAATATAATATATTTTATTATGCATAGTGTTTTGCATAGTAAATTTTTTTTATATAAAATAGAATACTTTTATAAAGTTATTTATTTTATTAGACAATAATTAGAATATAATATATTTTATTATGTATAGTGTTTGCATAGTACCTGCATAGTATTTGCATAGTAAAATCTTTTTATATAAAACAGAATACTTTTATAAAGTTAATTATTTTATTAGATTTTAAATAAAATAAATATATATATATATTATATTATATTTTATTGAATAGTATCCTTTCTATTTTCCTATAAATAGGATGCTTAGTTAGAATTGAAATCACACCAGAAGCTCAGAGAATTCTTCTTCTATAATCTTGAGCGTATTTCTTTAAAGTTTAAGAAAGCTTTGAGCATAGTGCAAGTTTTCTTCAAGTATATTCCCGCCCTAACCGTCGGAGTAATCTTCTTTATAAGGTAAGGGATATTATTTGTTGTACTCGTAAGGGGTATTATTTCTTTCATATTCATGAAGAGAACTTCTGTTATTCCATTCTTTATTATTACATTGGAATAACTTTGTATATCTGTTACCGCATACATGGTGAAATTATTACTTTTTCTATTTTTATCATTACATTTGGAATATCATGCCGGTGCGTATTATTTACTTGACACAGTTCCATTAATTATTATTACATTGGAATAATCGTATGTATGTGATCTATCGCATGGATGGTGATTTTGTTGTTATTCCATTCTTTATTATTACATTGGAATATCACAGCCGATTGGGAATTTCGCTTTGACTGGTTCCGTTCTTTATTATTCAGCCGGAATATCACATGCATGCGTTCGCATGACACAGTTCTATTCTTTATTATTACATTGGGAATAACTTTATGCATGTGATCTATCGCATGCGTGGTGAATTCTTACATTATTCCATTCTTTATTATTACATTGGAATAACTTTGTCATATGTGGATTACCACATGCATGGTGAATGATCCTTTATATTCATTCCTTGTTAAATTATGAAAATGATGCATCTACGTAGATTACTGCATGGCGGGTGAAAACCAATTTGCAGTTTTGTAATTTTTCCGACCCTCAAAAAATGCGGAAAGTCATAATATAAGCATTGAATTTGTTGATTATGATGAAAGTCATAATAAAAGCTTTGGATGATGAAAATCATGGGTATATGTAGTATTAATAAGTGTTATGATGAGTTAGGTTGGTTATTATGTGAAAACATGAAAGTTTCTTAGAAATCACAAAGGGTTGAAAATCAGATTTTTGGTGAAAATGGAACATGAAATGCAATTGACCATATCTCCTATTATATTTCGAATTTTTGAGTGTGGTCAAGTTCTAGAGTTAGATCTATGAGTTTTCTAACTTATCCAAGTGGAATCACTGGAAAAGGTGTTGTAGATTTTCGTATGGACTGATTTTAACAAAGGAGTCAAAAACTGCAAAGTACAAAAAAGCTACTGCCCGGAAATTTAAAAGGGCATTTTCGGCCACTTAATTTATGAGAAAAATTCCGGCCTTTTGAGACATGAAAATATATGGTATAAAGTACCTCCTGTCCAAAAATGAGCTCAATCCGACTTAAAATGAACAAGTTATGACTATTTCAATATTTAAGTTTTTTCGACAAAAAATGCTATAACCGGAGTTCTATAACTCCAATGACCATGAAATTTAAACTGGAAGCTCACGTTAACATGTGCAAGATCCTGTCAAGATTTGGGAATTTCTGGAGTTAAACTTGAGGTAGCTAATTTCTTAAGGAATTAATTAGATATTGATTTTTGAAAAATACTTAAGGGAGTTGAAAAATTATAAAAAAAAATACTTGTTGTGTATGAAATATATGTATATATGTTTGGACAAAGGATAGAAAAATAATAAGTTGATTTGGTAATTTTTCATGAAAATAGTTTAGTTACGAACATATGAGTTAAATATGTTATGTGAAGTTGAAAAATTGGTAAATATGATTTTATGACTTGAAAATCCTATATAGGGTATATGCAAATTTTTGATGAGAGATTTGATCATTGGTGATGAAATCTTATTAGTATGACATTTTTGAATGATTAAATGCATTATTTGGTAAAGTGTAAACAATTAAAATAAATTATTTATAAGTTTAAGAAGTGATTAAAATATTGTTATAATATTAACAATATTAGATTATGAGTTATTTAAAGTGATGGATAATATTTGGATAAATTTAAAGTCTTTAATATTTTTCCTTGTTTTCGTTTGATTAATGCTTATATTATTGTCATCATTCTCATGCTTATATTGTGATGAAAGTCATCTTTGGCTTACGTGCAGAGATGGACTTGGTATGATTATGACCAGGAATTATTCGGTATAATAATGACCTGTAATGTTATAAATGATGTGGTAAAAGTCCTCAGTGGCCTGTAGTGCATTGATGGACAGTTTTTGGTATGATTATGACTAGAGATTATTCGGTATAGTCATGACCATTGATAATTTAATGAATATCCTTGGCTCGTAAAACAGGGATGACTCGATGATGTGGTTTATTTATTAAGCTGAGTCTCAGCGATAAAAATTGATGAAAACATTTTAAATCATAGAAGATAGTAGATATCATGCTCTACTTGACTCTTCTAATGGATTGCTTATTCCACTGCAGTTAAACTTGATGTATATTGTATTTTATCAGTTTAACATTGTTAAAGACTAATGATAATTTATTCTGCATTATCTTAGTCATAATATTTCTTCTTTGGGGTAGTTGAGCTCACCCTTTCTTTCACTTTATTCTCTTGAAATGAGAATATAGTTGGGACTAGTCGGGGAATGGAGTAGCGGTCCGGATGATAGCATTAATAGTCCTTACTATGGCATGACATGCGATATATAATTGTATTGAGGACCTAAGATGTGTGTGTCGTATTTTATCGTCAATTAATAATTGATTTTGGTGAACAACATTAGGGTGATGAGAACCAGAGCCACGAAAGCGTCAAAAGTGCACCACAAAAAATGAAGAAACAGAGAAATCTTCTCGTGTCCCTTTGGAGATTTGAAATATTTCTTTGTTGTACTTTATATGGCATGTATTAATTTGAGTATGAATATTGTTATATTATATACGTTACAATATTTGTATTAAAACTCATGATATATATGTCGTAAGTATTTTACACATTGTTGTATAATTAAGTTGTATTTGAATTTTGTACCATGTATCTGGTGACTCAAGATGGGTGATGTATACCTATTTTGGGGGCGTCACATTCGGGGTCTTACAATCTCCCCTCCTTAGGAAATTTTGTCCTCGAAATTTACGTACCTGGTATTTCAAAGAGTTGAGAATACCTTGCTTTCTTTTCAGATTCCATCTTCCCTGTCATCATGATTTCTCCATTGCTCATCTCCTGTATTTCAGATATCATTCTAGAATACAGCTTTAAAACAAAGGTTAATTGACATATCATAATTTGTCAACTTAAGTAAGAAAATTCAGCTTAGGTAGGACACACACTAGTGAAGGATATTTCTCGTCTCTCCCTTCCTAGTTCTAATTCCGGATCTCCGCCAGAGATCATATCCTAAGCTCGATACCAATGTATGGCGCCCCAAAATAGGTCCAATCCATCCAACCTATTACGAGTCGCCAAATACATAGTGTACAGAAAATAACTACAACTTTATTACTACATTTGTCGTGCAAAATACAACAACACATATGTTGTGAGTTTAAATACCAACTGTGACTCTTGACACCAACTTGTGTCAGCACCTCACATTGATACATTACATAAAGGTACAGTCAATAACTGTTTTAGAAATTAAAATCTTTGGAAAATGCTCAAGAAAACATTCGTACATGGGAGGCCATGCATCTAAGTTATAATAGATATCACATGACTGGAGAATTATCCTTGGTTGACCCAATAGACCCCAAAGAAAAACAAGAAGATTGATATCATGTTGTTTCCAATGGTGAGTCTTCTCTTGACATATAACTATCTCCACTGTCTGCAATTGAAAATTATATTTCAACCAAACTCCAAGATCATATAGGTAGTGCTTGTAGATATACTCAGCAAGTGGATGTGCACAACCCTGTCTTATGATAACTCGTAGGTCATTAGACATCTTGTATGATAGTGGCAAAACACCCTTCCAAAGTTGGGTTCACCTCACCCTATTCGGTTCACCAAAATTAAATATCAAATGACGTATACAATACGACACATTTATCTAAAGTTCTCAATAAAATTATTTCCATACTATTTTAGGAGAACCTCAATGACTATAGACCAGATTCTATTCCCATGTTATCCCCGCTCGACTGGCAACACTCTTATTACACGAAAGGAATTGTGAAGCAAAAGGGTGAGCCACAACTAGCTTCGATAAAGAATATCATGACTAAAGATAATTAAATTATCAATAGCCTTCATTAGTAATAAATCAGAGATTTAGAACATATGGTAGGTGATAAAACTTTTCAACCATAGTTGCAGCGGAACGAGCAGTCCATTAGAAGAGTCAAATAGACCATAATGTCTATTATCTTCTCTGTGTTAAAAGTCCACCAACAATATTTTATCCCTGTAACATCAATCAACAGCTCCTGTCCACAATCATATGAATAACTCATAATCATATTTGTTGTTCCAAATTCCTTTTCTCATCCAGGACGGAGATAATTTACATCACCTGTCTTTACCTGAAACATCAAAGATCATGGTTATATCAAATCACAGTTCCTGTTCATAATCATACTAATAAATTCATCTTTGCACTACGGGCCAAAGATATTCATTAACAGTTCATCTTTGCACTACATGCCAAAGATATTTAGCAACAGGTCATCTTTGCACTACGGGCCAAAGATATTCAACAACATGTCATCTTTGCACTACGGGCCAAAGATATTAATATCTCAAAGAAATATATAATCATTTCAGAATTTATATAAACAATAATTATAACCATGTTGATCAATTCACATTTGTACTTAAGCTAAAGATATTCAATTATAAATTGATGGTCATGATCATACCAAATCAACAATTCATCTTTACACTTAAGTTAAAGAGAAATTTCATCACCTTAGAGATTATAAAATGTTATATATGATAATAAAAATAATATGATCAACAATGCATTTAATTTCAAGAGTAAGATTCATAAATCAATGATTGCATAACACCTTAATCCAAATGTTATAAATCACTTAATAATCTTATAATCTAATATTATTAATATTACCATAATATTTTAATCATTTCTTAAACTTATAAATAATTTATTTTAATTGTTTACACTTTACTAATTAATGCATTTAATCATCCTAAAATGCCAAACTCATAAAATTTCATCACCAATAACCAAAATCCTCATCAAAAATCTGCATATACCTTATATAGGAATTCCAAGCCATAAAATCCTATTTTTTAATTTTGTTACTTCACATAACATATTTAATTCATTTACTCAAAACTAGTCCATTTTCATGAAAAATACCAAATCAGTACAAACAAATTTTCTTTTCCGGGATTTAGCAGAACATAGTCTCATATTGAACATATATTTTTCTCAAAATTTTTAAAATTTATTTACTATTTTTCATATGGCCAAAACTGTCGAATATTTAGACATTTATCATAAATTGTACTTTTAACCAAAAATTCCGAAATTTACAAGGTATTCTGATATTATATAGATGTACTCCCAATAAAAATTTCATCAATTTCGGAGTTAACCACAAGGAGTTATAAGGGTTTACTTTTAAAATAGTCTTTTCCCATAAAATTCCCAACTCCTAATCTATACATCCAAAAATCGTCATTTTTGGACACAATCGAGAAAACTCATCAAAATATCATTTCAAATTTTTCCAAAATTTTTGAAGGTCAGAAAAATTACGAAACTGAAGAAACATAATAACCCTTACAATCCCTTACCTCAAAAGAGCAGTATTTCTGACTGGAATATCAAATGTAAAGCCGAAGGAAACTTGCACTGAATAGTAATTCTCAAAGTATCTAAATACTCACAAAATATGCTCGATAATATAGAGAGAAAGAAAATTTATTTCTGGTGTGATTTTCAATTCTAACTTAAACACCTATTTATAGGAAAATGCTAGAACGCCAAAGGAGAATAAATTAATAAAATAATATTATATTATTTTCTTCTCTCCTACGCAGCCAAGCTAGACCAAATTCTCAGCCTTCACAGTGGGGCCCACCTAAAATCAGCACATGTTTTCTCAACAACCAAAAGTGGGTCCCACCTAATTTTAATAAAAATTATTTTATTTTTTAAAACTTCAGTAATTCATAGAAAATAGTCCATTTATCATAAAAATATGAATTTTATATCTATTCCACACGAAATTGAATTCTCTACAACTTTGTAGTTTTAAGTTTTTTCAAATTCCAGACAGAAAATATCCGAAATCCACAAACGGATGATTTTCAACACCTCTTAAAATTCATAACAAATCATACGTTAATTTTTAACGGTTCAAAATTTGTGGATATATACTCAACTTATATATGTATAACATATCCAAAAATCACAAAGATCCAACGGTCGGATTAAAATTATAACTCACGCAATAGAGCTTTAAGAACACTGATTTTATTTTTAATACCTCCAATCCGATAAAATACTGATAAAACACCTCAACATTAATTCCTTCATTTATAACCACATAAATAAATCTATCATTTATATACGCATCAAATAAATATTTTCTTATCATATAAATAAATAATTAATTATTCACAAATAATATTACAGAATCACAATAATGACAATCAGGGAGTTCTCAGGAAAGAGGGTGCTTTTCGATAAGGATTTCTCCTTACTGGCGCACAATTAGGTGACCAAACCTCTCCTTGACAGAACTTTCTAGACATTGCCAATAATGTTATTTAATAATATTATTCAAATAATATGAATTATTGATCGATAATGAAAAAAATTTGTCTGATAACGATTATTGAAACAACAATAATATAAATTATCAACGCAACAATTATTGAATCGATAAAATAAAATATTGAATAAGTAACTCCGTAACAATTATTGAGTAGTGCCTTTCTTACGTAAGAATCAATAATTCAAAAATCTTGCAATACTGGTGTGCTTATTTATGCGACCACACGACATCGTATTTTAACCACAGGGTATTCCAGCAAGTGTTAAGCAGAATAATTCTGTAGATTATTTATAAAAACTCAAACTTGTCATTTTCTTCATCAGACGGTTATTACATTATGGGCCCACAAATGGTTGCTTGTCGTAAATACGAATATTCCCAAACAACAAGAATATTCCACGACCAAACGAATATTCCCAATGAAATGAGTATTTTATAACCACTTGCATATTTAAAAATTTTATATATATCACCCTTAACTTTAAACTTTTATCAATTTAACCATTTCTTTGAATAATAATTATAAAAAAATTGAATACTTTTATTTCATAAAATTTGGGGTCTTACTTTTATGGATTTCATTAATATTTGATATTTAATAAATATTAATGATAATAGAATTATTTGGTATTTAAATCATATAAATATGATATTAATGATTGAAAAATCATGATAAATAGTAATAATTACTTGAAAATTTTTATGAGCTTTTGAAAAATATTTTGACTGATTAATAAATTATCTAAGATAATTGTGAGGCGTTTAGGCAGAGTCTTATGGGAATTAGGCTCGATAATTATCCGACTAGGCCATCGGGATGTCGAAATAGTACCGAACTCAATTCAGACTGAAATAGTTTGACTTGATACTAGGTTCTTATGTGTTGATTGACTGATAGAATATGTGGTAATGTGATTAGGTTATTTTATAATTGTGATTAACAGTAATATACTGTGATGATATTATTCTAATGTGGAGATCGGTATTATTAATATTAGGTCTTCAGATAAAGCTAAGATAGATTGCGTAGCAGTAGTCGACAATAAAGGCAAGTTCTTTATTTGTTGATTCACACTTTGTGCATGTTGCATGTGTTCATCAGGTATGAAAGGCTAATCACCTTCATTACTATCTGGTCCAGTTGATTTGTTCATGTTCATTATTGACCATTCATTCTTATTATCATGATCGTTCAGTTATGAAACTTGATTCATACTAGTTCACAATTGTTATATTGTTGAACGTTAGCCAGCTTATTGTTCAATTCTTTCAATCATGATATATCCTTTATTGAATTTAAACTTGTTGGGCAAACTTGTTGCTCACCCTTGCTATATCATGATAAACATTGCAGATTAGGACGAATACGTCGGATACAAGAGAAGCAAGTGACATTGTATGTCAGATAGAATATGGAATACATGTATTAAGTAAAGGTTCTCGACTTTTGGGATAATGTGTAAAGTTTAATGTATAAACAATTTATTTTTATATCTTCCGCAATAGTTATAAAAATAGTATACCAGATCCTTAGTGATTAGGACTAGGATTTGGGGATGCTACACTAAGGGTATTAAAAAATGTCTCAAATGATGTGTCATTATGATATTAATTAATTAGATCTTTGGTAATTAATTATCTTATGTATCACCCTACAAAATTAAGACACATAACATTTTATGTTAAGTTTAGATTGAAGTAATGAAGATAAAAATAAAATGACTATTTATATGGAATAAAAAAATTCGTGTTTAGTTGCGATTAGAATGGATTGAACAAAAAAAAATTCTCTGAAATTTTTGAATTTTATTCTTTAAAAAAAAAATATAAAATAACTCGTTTCAACTAGAATAAAATGAATATATATTTTCATTCTCCATTACATTACTTCAATCTAAACCTAACATTATTATAAACTTCCAAATAAAAGGCAAGTTCATTCATCCCATCCGATCTTATTAATATTCCCGTTGCTATTCCCATCCCATCCCTACATAAAGTCTCCCTATAGTTGTGCTCCACTATTGCTTCCCACTCACTCCCTCCCTCCGTATGAATCCTGTATTCTTCCAAAATATCAAGTTAATTCAGAGCATGAGGAAAATACATTTTTTTTTGGAATTAGTCTCAAAGACTGAAATATATTAAATTTGTAAATCTGTTGCGGTTCGTGATGAAAGAATAAAATACTTCAATGTTAAGAAAGCATATATTGAAATAAAATGAATTCTCTTAGTAAATCAATTCATTAGCTCTAATGTTATATATCAAAGTTTAATATCCAACAGTAACAAATATGTATGTATTGTTGAAATATAGAGCAGTTTTAACAAGACGAATTGAAGAATAAAATTGGAACAATTTACTAATAATTACTCATTAAGGTTTTTTGGCCGAAAGTCTAAGATCCAAACTTGACTCAGTTTAATTCCTTAAACATTCTCATGTGCGCGAGCCTATCTTTTTTTCCTCAACTATATTATTAAGTCCATACCAAAATGTACTAATATACACGAAACTTTGTCAAAATTATAAATTTTGAAGCACAACCAACATGTATTTCAGATAATTAATAAACTTATGTTTCTGTAACCCAATCTGGTTTATAAATCTTACATTTGTATTTGAATCTAGTCAACAAGTCAATCCTGATAACTAAATGTTAATTCTGAACCATTGATGGTGCTGAACTAGGCACTAATTCGACTGACAGTCACTGGCACGACATATGACACTTGAAATTGACCTCCGTCATCTTCTGCTGTCGGACCAGAATCAGGCTTTATTGTCTTACAGAGCTCAGCAGCTTCATGACTTTTACCCCAGAGAAGAATGTACATACCGACAATCACTAGAATAGATCCCAGGACACTGTTTTTGTTTTCCATTAAAAGAAACGTCAATTATGTTCATCATATATCTATAATAGTTTAGCAACGGTATACATATATGAGTAGATCTATGTGCACAAACAGTTGTGCTTGTGCATAATATGCGAGTCCAACTATTTAAATTATTAATAAAACTTATTAACAATTTACATCATTTTTTTACTATTTAATATATGGGGTAATAGTGTTAGTGTTCATGCATGCACAACTGTTTGTGTGTTTGTGTACGGCTTATGCACATAGAATTACTCTACAAATAATGAAGAAAGAAACAAGGCGAAATTGCCCCAAGTACCTTCCGAGGTGAATCTGTTCATGTAGGAAGGTGATATCAAATGCAGCAACAAATATCTGCATTAATGGGCTGAAAGTTGAGGTGAACACAGGACCCCTTTCTTTGACACACCACGACATCACCACGTAGCATAGTCCTGATCCTACCATTCCCTGTACATTTACTTAAACTCTTAACTAAGCATTGCATTCTCATTTTAGTAATTGAATGCTCATCATTTGCATAATCGTTAGTACAATGACAAACAAATCAAGTTTTTACATTGATAAATTCGACAAAACAATGAAGTCAACAAATAACTGAAGTTGAATATAATAATAACCCATTCGTTCTAAATTATTATTTTTGAAAGTCAATTTGACACATTTTCAAACTCAAAATTTATAAGATTAATTAAAATTATGAAACAATAAATTTATAATTAATAGTACTTTTTAAAAAGTTTACAACATCCATCATTGTATAGACTAAAATTAAATCAATTTATGTTATTTTGTGTTTGAAAATATCTTAAATTGATCACTTAAAAAGTCAATAATGATCTAATACTTCCTCCGTCCCTAATTATTTGACGTTTTAGAGTTTTTTATTTGTCCCTAATTATTTGACGTTTGTTCAAATCTAAAAGAATTAATGACAATTTTTTCAAAATTACCCCTCATTAAACTCTCTCTCTCTCCTTGTCCCAACAAAACTCACTTTATTCCAACAAAAGATTTAAGGATATTATAGACAATTGAATACTATATTTAATGCTTTCCAATCATTATCTTAATTCTTGTGTCCACTTTTAAAATGTCAAATAATTAGGAACGGAGGGAGTACTATAGAGGGGGTATAAAATATTAAAGGGATGACCAAATAGTGACAAGTGTGTATGTACGCGTATGCGTGTGTGCTATATATATGTTTCGAAGGTGTTTTAAATTTTTTAAATAAACTATGTAGTTTTGGAACAAGACACAAGTTTGTGTGTATTTAAGATACATATTTCCTTTTATGTATATATATAGCACTGAGTAATATTGATTGTAATGAAATTTAATAGACCTTTTGGATCAAACGAGACAAGATCAGATTAGACCACTATGTATAGATTTCCAACTTTCCTTAGAATCTCCAACTTTAGAGATAAGAAAGAATAGATTAAATACTTACAGCATAGAGGACAATTAGAATCTCCAACTTTCCTTTAACAATCCAGGTAGAAATATTCCTGTCAACGACCATACATAAGATAACTGACTGGATGGCGCTGAAGAAGGAAATCATGGCAGTGCTCGAATATTGACATGGGTATATCTTCCCAATCTTAGCTTGTATAAGGAACCATGAAGACCACATAATGCTCCCTGCAGTTAGAAGTAGGGTACCAGTTCCCCACCTCTTTGTGCCATCTAACTGATTATTTGTTTTCGGAATCTCTCCTGGTGTTGGTAGGCTTCTTAATGGAATTCCTTTGTAAAGCGTCAGCAATAACGCACCGCCAACACAAACCAATGCTCCTAGCAACTTAGATCGCCCACTCTTGTTTCTTATGCTCACTTTCTCCAGTCTGTAGGGGTTGAATAACTTAAAAGGAGTTAGATAAACTATGCACAATAGTATTGCAGAAATATAACGAACCGTGTGCTCATCCTTCATCAAACTTACCCCAAAGGCAATGCCATCATAAATGTCATCACAGGAACCATATTGATGAAAGCACATGAAAATGTCGCCGATGTAAATTTAAGCCCGAGAAGGAAAAGGAATTGAGTGAGTGTGACCCTAGCAAGAAACACAAGATCATCTTACAGAAGTTACAGAAAAATTGGTAAAGGAGGTAAAGATCTACTGACTAACCCAATCAGAGCACTGACAAAATGATGACATAAAATGGGCACTGTGTGCTTGGGCCTGCTTTTCCTGCAACAAAACTGACTAATATATATATAGTTGCTTGCTGGTA
The DNA here is from genome assembly GCA_020205615.1 of Panax quinquefolius. Classification (NCBI taxonomy): domain Eukaryota; kingdom Viridiplantae; phylum Streptophyta; class Magnoliopsida; order Apiales; family Araliaceae; genus Panax; species Panax quinquefolius. The sequence continues at coordinate 82,790,890 of CM035173.1, read as the reverse complement.
ATATATATATTTAAAGGAAACATACTTTGTGATACATGGGCTTGGGTATCAAAAATCGAGACACTACACAGCAAAAAGCAAAGAGCTCAAACTGGCTAATTAGAAAGCAGTTACACGTTCTACTCCTGAACAAATGGAAATGAAACATGCAACGAGTACCTTTCCCAAAAATAGGCGATTGGTGCCAAGAAAATAGCGGAGATCATTTGCCGGTATAAGATAATGAGCAAATGATTCATTCCGTCATTAAGGACCTTTTTAAGAAGTACGTTGACAATAGCCAAAGAAAAACTAGTGACCACCATTGCAAGAACCTGCTTCCACTGTTGAAAGCAATCCATATTAGCAGTATGATCTTCTTGTAAGTGGGTACTCTTCTCGTATCTAAGTTATTGTGTTTGGAAGCCACACTGAAGATATACATGTTAGCTTCAACAAATATAAATAGAATTTACCTTTCAATATTGTGAATTTGTAAGATTATATTCTCAAGTCGCATCAAAGCTTTAAGCAATCACTTTTACAATTTCTTATTGGAAATTAGTACTGGTTCATTCTACTCTTTAGAAAATATGTGTGGATCCGGTACCTCAAGTTGTATGTTTTCAATATTCTTTTTAAGCATGAATGAGGAGGTGTTGATTTCCCAGCAATTTGAGAACTTCTACAGTCAATCATGCAAACAATAAGCATCTTAAAAAGTAGTTATAGACAGGACAAACCATTAGCTCTTCTGCATGGCATCTATACTTATTTTTGTAAGAAGAGACAAGTTCCTGTTGCTAGATACAATATATGAAGTGGGAGTTGGGAAAGTGGGAACAATGTGTCTTGTCTGAATAGTAATTTTAGTTATCGTGAAAGTATGGAATGCCCTGTATAAAACGTTTTTCAAGACTCACCTTCACCACTGGCGAAGCCCCATAGGAGAGAGCGGGTCAATTGAACTCACTGGAATTTTTTTATATATATAATATATGATAAATTTAAAAGAAATTTAAGTGTAATGAATAAATTGATTCCATTGAAACTTTATAAATTTTTTAATATACAAGGTTAAATTAAATTTTTTATAACTTTCTCAATTTTATATTACTTCTACTCCTTGATGTATGCATCTTCCTCTAATATTTTTAAAATAAATAATAATCTAATTTATATTATTTTTATAACATAAGAAATTTAAATATTTATTAACAAATTTGTGACTAGAAAAACATATTAGGGGTTAATAAGGTGTGTGTGTGTGTGTATATATATATATATATATATATATATATATATATATATATATATTACTTTTTTTTGAATTTATGATGACGATTCACCCAATCAACAGTATCCCGAATAAATATATATGATGACGGTTCGACGGGTAAAACCGTCATTATAACTAAAAAAACGTCGTCATCAAATAGCCCAATGTCTTCACAATTTGTATACATATATTTTTCCCATATATATATATATATATATATATATTTAATGTTATTACTTGTTATATTAATAATATTGTAATCAAGTACATATTTTACATATGTAATCGGTCAAAAAACATAAAATTATCTAAAAAAATTAACTCGAAAACACTGATCCCAAACTTCCATCAAATTATTTATAACATCACAATATTATGAACCTACCAACTAAATATAAATTCTGCCTTCACGACTGACCTTCACTATACCATTAAGTATTAGCATGTGATATCAGATCAGAATTTGGATCAGCACTAGATTAATCAATCTGCCTCCATCTTTTTTGAGGATATATCCAAGGACCAAGGTTTACTTCAAATATGATCAAACTTTTAATAATTCACTTAACCATCCATTTTCTATCTTATATCTAGTCCGTAGGTTCTACAAAAGAGCATAAATTTTTAAATAATTTAGTTATATGTGCCAACGACTTTATAATAATAATAAAATAAAAATCAAATGAGTAGTTGAAAAATAGTTATTTTACGTTGTTATAATAATGATAATCCACAAGTTTAAATCAAATACAATTTTAAACACTAATATTTTTGCATACACTTTACATCCTTAAGATTAGATTGTTAGGTGAAAGGCTGAAGGCTCAAAATTACGTCATATTAAAGTGAACATAGATAAATTATCTAGGTTCAATTTTAAAAACCTTTTACCATATATCTAATCAATAGAACCCTTATTCATGTAAAAAAGGAAACTTTTGAATGCTACCATTTGTAATCAATCAATTTGTAAGTTTTTATATCAATCAATTTGTAATCATTTTTGATTGTGGCATTAGTTATGGTGTCTACTATGTTATGTAAAATTTTGTTCAAAAGTACTTATATGAATTTAAAACATTTATACCTGAGCCTTCATATAGCATAATACTCCCTCACTTTCTTATTATAAATTGTTTTAGAGTTGTCTTTGAAGTATTAAATAAATAATTGTATAACATTAAATATAATATTAATTGTCTATATTATTCTTATATTAGAAAAAAATAGTGTTATTTATTAGGCAAAAATAGTAAGAGAACTAAAGTTATATTTATTACTCGGGATAATATTGAAAACTAAGCAATTAATGCTTACTTGAAATTCTCATACGACTTATATTAAAGAACAAAAATAATTCTCTAAAAGGATTTATATTAAGTAACGGATTGCGTAAGTGATTTCTGAAAATGATGGGGTGGAACAAATGAATAACAACTATAATAGCGTTTAAACTCACAACTCTATGGAATTCCAACAATAGAGATAAGAGCAACTCGCCATCAATGGGAACCAACAATCCAGACAAAGGACTAATTACAAAACAATCCTCTAAAATTTGGACAAAATCAATTTGACATTTAAAGTTTGGAAATCGTCAATTAATAAGTATTTAAAACAATAATTCTGTTCCTTTTTTCCTTTTCAGCCAATTAGATCGCCGGAGATAGACATGTCTCAACAAATTAGCTAATTTCTACTAATTTAATATGGATGCATATGTTTATTGTATTTTTAGACAATCAAAATTTCACTTTACTTGGACTAACCTTACAGGAGGGTAAAAGCGTAATTTCACCCCGGAGTCAACCCCGGAAGGGCAAAAATGTAATTTTACCGACACAACACAAAGACAACAATTTTTCGACTGAGGATAGGGTCATAAAGAGCCACCGTAACAATCTCGAGTCGTAAACTACACAAGACAAATCCACAAACTACTCTCGGATACTTGAAGATGTTATTCTGGTCATGAACTCATCTTTCGGGATCCTTAAATGATCAAGTTTGATGTCATTGCGTAACTCTTGGAAAGAGTTTTTCGGAATGGTATGACACATCTCCCAACGATTCCCGGATTGCAAGATACGGACGTTGTAGCATACACCACAACGATCGAGAGAACGAACTTCAAGGTTGTGGAACCCACTGGGCCCAGCCGTAGGTCTCTACCTGCAGCTGGCCCGGGATCCATAAATCAGCACTTCCAGCTCACTTTTGAAGAGCGAGGGTCAGAACCATAAAGTTGGAGAGAGAAAATTCGAGAGCTAGAGATAGAAAAAGCTTGAATCTTGATCCCAAACACTGTTTATCTTAGTTTTATACACTTTTATACATAGAAATCTTGTTATAGCAACTTTCTACCAGTTGAATACAAGTTCTTGACCTAGAATTGGTAGCAGTGGTTTTTGCCTTGAAGATTTGGAGGCATTACCTATATGGAGAGAAATGTGAGATATATACGGACCATAAAAGTCTAAAATATATCTTCACATAGAAGGAATTGAAAATGAGACAGTAAAGGTGGTTGGAGTTGATAAAAGATTATGACTGTGATATTTTGTATCATCTAGGAAAACCGAATGTTGTGGCCGACGCTTTAAGTAGAAAGGGTTGGGAGAAGCTGTCAATGCTAACGGCTCAAAATGAGTTAATAACAGAGATGACTAGGATGGAGTTGGAAGTGAGATTTCTGAGGGAATCAAGGAGAATTTATTTGTAATGGAGAATCGTTCAACAATTGTTGATAGAGTAAAGGAAGCACAATTCAAAGATAAGGAGTGAAAAAGGATAAAGAATAGAATTTCAGATGGAGAAGATACTAAGTATAATCTTGATAAAGAGGGGTTATTAAGATTTGAAGGAAAAATTTGGGTTCCATGTGTAGCGGAATTGAAAGAAGAAATTTTGCAAGAGGCCCATAGTTCGAGTTACTCGATTCATCCCGGTAGTACTATGATGTATCAAGACCTCCAACAACATTTTTTGTGGCCGAATATGAAGAGAGAAATAGCAAAATGTGTTAGTAGGTGCTTGACTTATCTGAAAGTTAAGTCCGAACACCAAAGACCAAGTAGGTTGTTACAATCGTTAGAGATTCCGAAATGAATATATGGAAGTGCTAGGTTGGACTTAATTTAGATAATTTTGATTCGGATCTGTCACCACTTGATCAAAATAATCTAAGAGGCCAAAGATAAGGAATTACATGATGATGTAATTTACAAAGAGTTGTCTAACTATTTATTTATATATAGTTTGTTGTGTCACCACAAGGCTATATATATTTGAAATGGGATCTTTATTCTCACTAGCAAAACCTTTAATTAGATTTTGCTGAACTATATAGATGAGGGTAATATAGTTTGAAGAAAATAGTGGGAGATACCAATATAAAATAAGACCTAATTTATTTTGGTAAAATGAATTAATTAAATGAATGTTTGCTAAAAATATTATTTTTCACATGCAAAAATTTGAAAATGTCACTCACTAATTTCACTGCGTAGCATACTTGATGCTAACAAACTGACCGGACAGAATTACACGGACTGATTAAGGAATCTGAGAATAGTTCTCACTGCTAAAAAGATTGCTTATATCCTAAATTTGCATGTCCCTGCAAATGTTGTAGAAACAACCTCTGAGGAAGAGATTGTTACTTTCAGAAAGTGGCAAGATGCATTTGTGGCTTAATGCATCATGCTCGCATCCATGAGTAACGAGCTTTAGCGTCAGTATGAAACCATGGATGCTCCTACTATACTGCTGTACCTCCAATAGCTGTATGGTGAGCAAAGTAGGATTGATAGATATGAAATATCTAAGGAGCTCTTCTGATCTCGGATGACCGAGGGCACTGCTGTTGAGACTCATGTCTTAAAGATTATCAATCTGATTGAACGTCTTGGACAACTTGGGTTTGTCATGGATAGGGATTTAAGTCAAGATTTAGTCTTCCAGTCACTACTTGACACCTTCTCACAATTTTTTGTGAATCTTCACATGAATAAGTTAGATGTCAGCTTGCCTGAATTACTTAACATGTTGAAAACTGCTAAAGGCCACTTCCTATCCAAGAAGAACCATGTCTTAATAGTGGATGATTTTTCCAAGAAAAAGAAGAGGTCCAAGGTATCTTTTGAAAAGAAGAAATCCAAGAAGGCTAAGGGTAAGGCGAAAGTGAAGGATCAAAAGAAACCTGATCCAACTAGCAAAGGAATTTGCTTCCATTGCAACAAGCCGGGTCACTGGAAGAGGAACTTCAAGGATTATCTTGCGGAGCAAAAGTAGAAGAAGCATGGAAAAGCTTTGAATCATAATCAAGGTTTGTTTATGATTGAAATTAATTTTTTAGAAAGTCAAAAATCTACTTGGGTATTGGATACCGGCTGTGGTTCTCACATATGTAATACTATGCAGGGACTAGTCAGAAGTAGAAAGTTGAACAAGGATGAGGTCGTCCTACGAGTGGGAAATGGAGCAAAGGTTGATCCATTAGCTGTAGGGACTTACTGTTTAGCACTGCCTACGATCAAGTTCATTAATTTAAAAAATTGTTATTTTGTTTCGAATATCATAAGAAACATTATTTCGATTTCTATAATAGATATGGATGGTTTTGACATTATAATAAAAATAACAGTTGTTCTATTTATAATAATAATATTTTATATGGTGTTGGTAATTTGCAAAATAGACTTTACATACTTGATTTGAATGAAAATATACTTCAAATTGAAAAAAAATAAGAATAGGAAAAGAGATGATGTTAATTATACCTATATGTGGCACTGTAGACTTGATCATATTAATGAAACAAGATTATCCAAGTTGCATAAAGATGGGCTCCTAGAGCTATCGAATTATGAATCATATCCAACTTGTGAATCTTATCTCATGGGAAAAATGACTAAATCTCCTTTTAGTGGAAAAGGAGAAAGAGTTACAGAGTTGTTAGCGTTGGTTCACATAGATGTATGTGGACCTATGATAACGAATGCACGAGGAGGGTGTTAGGAATATGCATGTGAATGTTATTCCTTTATTAGTATAATTTGATGATGAAGTTAATGAATGAATATGCAAACATGTCTGCATTTATAAAAGCTATAAAGTCCTTAATAGAAAATATGGACAAGGACTTAGATTGACATGATCAAAATTGTTAAGTTGATCTGTGCTTAATGTTTATCATTTTGTAAATGAATGTATAAAAGAAAAGATCAAAGTTGTTAGGTTGATCTATTTTGAAGTGTAATAGATAAGCATGTTTGATCGTAGAGCTCTGCACAAGTCATTTAAGTCTGCCAAGAAAATAAGGCATAATCGTAATCTATTGAAGTAGACTCGTAGACTGTCGAGCTAGTTGAGAGATTGCAAAAGCCAAGGCAACATCATAGAGTATCAAAGAAGTTGCTTCAAAATCGTAGTCTGTCTTGAAAGCCACACTCATAATCATGGAGTTGGTCCGAGCATATGCCGAGCCAAGTCAAGAATCGTAGTCTTCACTTGAAATCGTAGAAGATGCCTGCTGACCATCTGTCGAGCTAGAATCATAGACTTGACTCTGAATCGTGAATTCTACATGTCATCACCTATCAGATTCACAGTTTGCAGAACCAGAGCCAAAGTCGTAGTCAACCAGATGCTTATATAGCCAAGGCATAATCGTGGAGCACTATACGATTCTCTACAGAAGCAAACCTAAAGTATATATATGCATAGATCGCTTTCTCTGGTAAGAACAGTCAAGTTCTAGAATGCAGTCTACATGAAGAATATCAGAAAACATTCTCTGAATGATCTGCAAGCAAGTAAAAGATCAAAGCACCAACTCTATCAAAAAGGCTTATTGAGAAGTGAAAATCCATTCAGAAGGAATCTCCTATAAGTGCTAATCAGAAGACTACGATCGTAGTGCTTACCAAAGAGATAAGAGTCTGATAAAGGTGATACAAAGATAATGGTAAACCTGCCTCAAAGTGAGCAAATGACAAACAAGGAGGATATCAATGCTCAGCCTTACCATAGAGTATGATCAAGAGATCACAAGGCTGAAAGTTAAGGAAGCTGAGCATGACAAATCAAAAGGGATATGCAAACCGAAGTATCAAAGATGTTAATCAACTTGTTAGCTCTTGAAGCAAGGCAAGACAAGCACGATCGTAGAATAGACTGTGAGAGAAAAGTACAAGATGGTACAACGTTGACCACTCTCAGAATCATATAAGCTGTCAAGGTCAAGTCACCCTATGATTTCCACAGACAAGCAATCGTAGAGTTTATTAGGAATATACATAAGAATGTTATTCTTATTTATATATGATTTGATTATGATATAAATGAATGAATATGAAAGTATGTTTACATTAAGGAAAGCTGTAAAGTCACTTGATCGATAATAGGAATATATGTACAAGGACTTAGAATATTGATCAAGTATGTTAGGTTGATCCTACAGAAGCAAAACAACTTTGTAAAGTCCTTAAAAAGAAAATGATGTACAAGGAATATAAATATAGAAAGATCAAGCTTGTTAGGTTGATCTTATAATATAATAGATAGGCTTGTTTGATCGTCGAACACTGCACCAACATCGTAGTCTACCAGGAGAGTCAAGGAAAACTCGAGAACTATCAAGGCAGAATCGTAGTCGGCCAGGAGAGACGAAGAAGGATCGTAGTGTGTCGAGAAGTACTTTCTCAGAGCTGTAGTCTGCTGAGGAAGTCATTTTCAGAATCGTAGAGACAGCCTATCTAAGAGCCGACCTAGCATCTACCAGAACCAAGTCAAGAATCATAGGTCACACTTGAAGTAGTGGATTCTACTAATCATATCAGAGGCAGAGATCGTAGTTGAGCCAGATCAGACGAGGACAACAAACATAAAGACAAAAATCGTAGTCTATCAAGATCTGATCTCAGAGTTGTAGTTTCTGCAGAACCAAAGCTTAATCGTAGTCTGCAGAACTATTGCTTAAACAAAGGTGCTTATAACGCCAAGGCAGAATCGTAGAGTCAACACGATCCTCAAAGAAGGAGCACTCCCAGAATATCCAAGTATGAAGTCTCTGGTCTAAGTTGCAAAGATACATTCCACCTGAAGGAAACCAGAGAGCACTCAACGAATGGCATGCAAGCTAACAGAAGATCTAAGCACCAACCCAATCAACATCCAGATTGAGTTGTGAAGTCATTCAAGATGAAGTCTTCCACAAGTCGATCAGAAAAAGACTTTAGTGAAAGTGACTGACTAAACAAAGTTAGCAAGTGCAGTAGCTGTCAAGAGAACAGAAGACAACGATCTTGGGATTAACCAAGATCTTAGTGTTTGCCAAACAAAGTAGGAACTGATGCAGTTTACACAGAGATACTGGCCAACCTATATAGAACGGACAAAGAAGATGAAGCATGGTTCAGACCATTGATGATATGTGAACGGGAGATCACAAGGAGAAAGAGACTGAGCATAAAAAATTTGATAAGTCTTGAAGTTAAGGAGGGCCAGAATAATTAGGTAAGTTGTCAGTTCCTGAGATCAGTCGAGGCAAACAGAAGTATTGAAGCATTGCATAAGTGAAGGAAGAGGTGTTCTACATTGAAGATCCAATAAACACTCTTCAGAATCGTAGTGTTATCTCAACCAGTTAATGAACAACATTCAACAAGACACGCTACGATCAGGTCCAAGAACATCTGCATCAGAATCGTAGAGTTCGGTCATCTTAAGATTGAAGCATTGGCAATGATTTAATCTGAAGACTGATATTCGAACGTTGCAAATTGAGAGCATCGATGCAGAAGGATAATTTTTGATGTTCTGATCGAGAAGTCAGAAAGAAGAAATAAAGGTGACTATCAGCCTGACACAGATAGATGACATCTCTGAGGCGGTAGGTAAGGTAGTAGACTGTTGTGTAAGTAAAGTCATAAAGGAGCTGTCACGTCACATCAAGCAGTCTGCACTAAATAACTCAAGATCTGCGAAGCAATTCAAATAGCTTCCAACGACTATATTCCAACGGGAAGATTGTGAAGGAGTATATATTTGCTAGAGCTTCAAAGATCAAGTGTTGCTGAGTTGAAGAATCGTTGAGTTGTTGGAATGCTATATTATTGACTCTACGAGTTCCACCAAAGCTGAACAGAACAAGTCTCAGTGGTAGTGGGACTACGAAGGTGCAAGTGAAGCAGATTTGAAGAAGGACTTGAACAGACTAAAGCTTCACTCAACAAGGATGAGAATACCACTGAAGATGGCAGCTAAGTTGAGAGCAGAGAAGGCCAAGAAGATAGCATTCAGAAAAGTGACAGAGTACAAAGAAGATCTAAAGAGCCACTCTACGAATCACCATGAACCAAAAGCTGAAACAGAACAGATGAAGAACCATGTCTGCATATCATTCAAGAAGGGTTCAGGGAATGCTAAGTGCCAGACGAAGTCTACCAAAAGCTCAAAGACTTAGCAAACCTAAATGGTGATGGTGCACAGCTGACATCAGATGAAGATGAGATAAACAGTATGAAGATCAGCTGCACCAGAGAAGAGGTGGTCCAGAGGCTATACAGAATGCAAAGAGGACCACGTCAAGCTACTAAGTACAAAAAATGTTCAAGCTTCAAGACATCTTAGCAGCAAAGCACCAACAACAACTACAACAACAACAAGTAGCTAGGGCCTGAGGGGTCCTTGTACAAATGGGCTAAATGAAGTTCCAAGTTTGTTGGGCTTGAAGAGTTCTTAGTGAACTAAAGTTCCAAGGCTGCTGGCCTTGAAGGAATATTAGTGATTCAGGGTGCTGCCTTTCCTTAGTGGAATTCCTACTTGTTGAAGTAGAAGAGTGGATTAGTAGCTTGAGTCTCTGAACCACTTAAAATCCCTTGTGTCGTTTACATCCATTCATTTACTTTTCATCATTTACATTATGTACCTAATTGCTATAAATTTTATGTATGTATGAACTACTTACAACTAAACTAACTTCACGAACAATGTATAAATGTTTATCAATATATCAATAAAGGGGATCTTTTACTTATTTCGCTGTGTTTGAAAATATTATTATGCTTGTCATATGCTAATTCATTAGCAAGACAAAATAAACAGGAAAAATATTTGAAATGAAAAAGGATCTATTCAACCCCCCTTCTAGATCTATTGTGTGCCTACTGGGAACTAACAGAGTTCATAAAGGTCAACATCAGAATCGTAGAGGGCATTCATCTGAGGAGTAAGAATGTCCAAGCAAAGAAGACTGACATTCGAACGTTGTGAATTGGGAATCCAGATATACTTTCCAAACATCCTTGATGTAAATCGAGGAAATAAGAGAAAAGGGTGACTACCTACTAGTCTACTGAAAGTAACGTCTCTGATGTGTTAAGTGATAAAGCAGACTGATATGTCAGGTAAGTCAAAAAGGAGTTGTCACATCAACTTTGCATGTCTACATCAGTGCTCAGAAAAGTCTGGAGCATTAAATAATACAATGGATACCTTCAACTAAAACATTTCAAGGGCTCCTTCACAAACAAATAAGACATAGATTAAAAGGGAGCTTGTCAATGAAAGACTCGCAACGGTTATGTTCTAACGGGAAGATGTCAAATGGATATATATAAGAGCCGAGACTTCAAAAGAAGAAAAATGTTGTTGACTTGAGAAGATGAAAGTCATATAGAGCTTAACAGAGAAAAGGTCTTAGTGAGAGTGAGACCACTACAGAAGAGTGAAGCACAACTAATGAGAGTCCTATAATGGAAAAGCTTCACTCAATACAAAGGAGTATGACAACGAGGTGGAATCTGTGCTGAGAGCCGGAAGGCCAAGAAGACAACAATAAGAGTGGCAGAACAGAAAACAAGATCCTTAAGCCACTCTATTTTTCCTATGAACACACAAAACTGAAGAGAATAAGATATAGAGCCGAATCTGTTCATAAGTCAAATAGTGTTCAAGGACTGCTAAGTACCCAAAGAAGTCAAACTAATATGCGTAGACTTAGTAGTAGCTCAACGATGATAGTACGCAATGCTGAATATCAGATGAAGACAAGCATCAACAACAAAAAACAGTAGCACCAAGGGATAAATCAGACTGCTAAGTACTAACAAGATGTTAAGCTAAATGTACATCTTAGCAGTCCATTAGATGTGATCAAATACCAATGCTGAATGTCTACTAATCACAAGAAGCTGCCAAGTACTAGAAGATGAACAAGCTGAATGTCATCTTAGTAGCTCAACAACAACAAAAAACAAAGAAACAACCAAGCAACCAGGGCCTGCCGGGTCCTTATCTTAGTGACTAAACCAAAGTCAAGTCTGCTGGACTTGCTGAGTACCAAAGGGTACACAAGATTCTAAGTCTGCTGGGTTTAGTCTACTATTTCCAAAGCTGCTGGTCTTGAAGAGTTCTTAGTGAACTAGTGTTCCAAGGCTGCTGGTCTTGAAGGAATCTCAGTGATTCAAAGTTGATCAAATCCTTAGTGGAATCCCTGCTTGTTGAAGCAGAAGAGTTGATTAGGAGCATTCAGTAACCTCTGGTGTCATTTACTTTATGTCATTTACATTCAGTACTATAACTGCCATATCTGCTTACAGTTAACTCTACATTAGAACTTTGTTTAATGCTATATTTTTGAAGGGTATCTTAATTTATTCCGCTGTGCATGAATTGATTCCTCTATTAATTATCTGTTAATAACTTAACAAGATAAAACAAAACAAAGAAAAAGTTTTAAAGGATCTATTCAACCCCCCCCCCCTTCTAGATCTATTGTGTGCCTCCAGGAACTAACAATTGGTATCAGAGCAGGTTCTCGCGAATATGTTAAAGCTCACGCTTTGAGTTTGATCCATGGCACAAATAAGTTCTAAACGTGGTATTAGTTGTAAGTCACTTCTGAATGTAGTTGAACTCATAAGGTGAAAATTGTATGTGCAAATAAATGTGTATATCCAATGGATGCAATCTAGATTGGTCCTCTTTCTTACATGAAATTGCTATCAGGCCAATCTAGAAAAATTTACAGTTAATTAGCAGTCTATAGCCTACAGACGAAAAGTCCAGAAGCAACAAGAATTGAGAACCTTATGTTCAAAGCTCAGTAAGATAATACGCCTAAACAAACTATGTGTTTCATATCCAACAAAGGAGTTAGAGAAACTCATCAAATGCACAATCAACAAGATCCATGAATCCGAACCTTGAGAATTACTAACTGTCAAGAGACTGACATTTGCAAGGTATGTATCCTCATTAAAATATACACTCATCATATTAAAGTTGGTCACCACTCACTGAAAAAACTCTCTCCACCTAAAATTGAGGTTAAAAATATTTTATTTGGTAGATATCTGATGTATGCCTTAAGTTAAGAATAATCTAATCATTCTAAGTTACACGACCTTTGCTAATGGGTTGGTGTGTATGCAAATTCATACAAATCAATGTTCTGTGATTTTGACAAAACATAGAGTGTGATGAACACTACAGTTGTATCTTGAAGGTTCTTGGAGACTGATCAACTCTACGAACCAACTAGATGTAAACTATAGAACTGATCTTCACTCTATGATAGTTCAAAATCTAGGAACATAGTAAAAGCAAAAAGTGATTAAACCAAAAGAAAATTTTAGCATATCAAGATTGCTTAAATCATACACACTCACAATCATGTTTTATAACTGTTATCACGTGTGCATGCTTTATGATTATTATTAATGATAATTTCCATGTATATCGAAAATCCAAAAAAAGTTAAAATGACTAGAGTTTTAGACAAAAATAACTCAGCAGGACACAAATCGAAATGGGTACTAAAATAGAAAATCATCTAACTTGCAGGTACCTGATGATATATGACCTTGACTAAGAAAGGCTGAAGTTTAATTACCAAGCTTCTACCAAGTTGCAATACAAAAATCCCTCAGCTATGCTCCCATTTAAGATCATCCAAGGAAGCATGAAATTTATGACAAGAAATTGAAGACCGTACAAGCTCATCTATGCAAAGCATTTCATCTCAAGAGGACCAAGAAGGAAGATTACATTTGTAATCATCTGCCAATAGTGATGAAGTATGAGTCGTAGAGTGGAAACTCTACGAGTACGAAAAATGCTAAAAGTCTGAATGATAGAACCTACGCTCGTAGTAACTGGTCAGTAAATCGTGGAGTGACCAGTTCTAAGGAAAGTATTCTACGATCCAATGGAACTGATTTAATCATAAAGATATCGGATCAATTCCAAAGATTCCAGCTTGGAAGGAAAATGCAAGGTAACCTTGAAAAGATCTATACACAGAAGCTAGGTCATCTACTTCTAAGACGGAGGTATCAACTATGGGGGGAAAATAATATGCTAAAGCTTAACACTGCTCAAATTAAGGAGGAACATATTGAAGCTAAATGCTTCAGATCTCTCAAACAATGAAGGCAGCTGAACCTGATGTAAAGGAAAGAATAACCGAGGATATAAATATCATGAAGTTGCATGATGATAAAACTTAAGGAGAAGCAGAAGTGGAATTCATTGCTATATTCAGAGATGAGCTCAGAAGAAAGTTCAACCTTCCTTACATCTCTGATGACCATTTCACAAAGAACCAGTCCTTTACTACAAAGCCTTTTGAATTAGCAACGAACATTCAAAGGTACTGGAACAAGAATTCTCTAGAAGCTGACCATCAGCTGCTCATCTTAAGTTCTTAAAACGAAAGGTGCTTCATCTGATAACGCTGCATGATGAACTATCCACCTACAACTCTTCAGGTAATGAGAGAAGCTTCAATGATTCTTGAATTGAAACTCCAATTTAGCCAAAAAGCCCTCTCCCAGTAACAGAGTCCCAAAACTCTGTAGCTGATGAACCAAATAAATTTTCATTCCCGGTCATAGTCCCTAAACTTTACGACTGATAATCAAGTTAGTCTCACCGTCTCAGTCGTAGAGTTCCTACGATCAACATCTTGATTATAGAGTATAAGTATACTAACCCTACGATTGCAGTACTTTTTTGAATACACTCTCCTATCCATACAAATGAAGCAAATGAAAGTACTTCACCCTCTCCCACTAACTAATGCCAATATCAAAGTACTTCCAAAGTTGGCAAATGAACTTTGGCAAAAAGGCCAGTCGTGATGACATTCTTACCACCAAGTCTATACAATCTCTTTTCTGATAAGCGCCTCAGAGACAAACCTAGCCCTAAGTTTTACACTAAGAGGCCAGCCCTTTCTGAGCTTCCTTAACCTAGAAGAAGAGCTGAAATAGAATGCATCGCAAGAACTCATGCAGAGTATATGTACAGAAAATCCCTCAGAAGAGGTCAAGCTGTTGATGAACCATGCAACTCCCAGTTGGATATTAATGACGAATCATTTACTAAAGCATAGTCACAAAAGTCGATTTTTGAATTAACAAAGAAAATCGTAGAGTCTATAGCTATCTCATCAAGCTACTCTACGAACTGGAAAAGTTAACGGTCAACCAAAGGCGGTAATGCTCATATTCTTAAAAGGAAAATCAAAACTAAAAAATGATCAGTATATGGGAAGTTACAGTGTCTCCGTGGGTATCGTGCAACCAATGGCTTTTTGACACGTCACAGTTTCTGCAGAGTCAGAGGGAACTATTATAAAGATAAATTCAAAAACCTCCAAACAGTTATCAAAGGCTATCGATTTCCTCTCCCTCCCTTTTTGAACCTTAAATCCTTTTCAAAGCAAAAATCCATTAAACCTTGAGCTCCACCCAAATCGCCTTCAAATATCTCTTGTAAGATCCCTGAGATCGAATACCCATACACTTCAAACTCTCAAAATGGAAAATTGGCGTGTTATCACTGGAATTTAACTCGGCTCTAAGAAGTTCGAAAGATCAGAAAAGAAGTTCAAAGATATTCTTGAGCTTGTAAAGAATGTTGGGTTTTCGTAGTGCTTGGAAGCCAACACTCCAGTCTACACCGATTTGGTGAAGGAATTTTATTCAAATGCAACAATAGATTCTGGGCTTATATCTACAAAAATCAAAGGAGTAAGTTTGAAGATAAGAGCATCAGATATCAACCAATGTCTAGGGTTTCCTAACCAAGGTCTGATAAATCTCGAGGACATCGACATTGAAGAAGGCAAGAAGTTAATGCGCTACAAGAGAAATGCAAATCTGAAAGATATAAAGAAGAAGGAGTTTCCTAAGGAGTTTGAATTTCTGGCTGAGATTACAGAAAAATGTATCTTATGCAAAGACACTGCACACAATACTATTAGCGATCTACAACTGAGAGTCATGATTGCAATCGTCATGAAGCAACTAATGAATTTCGAGGTCCTACTGATTGATTGGTTGTCCAAATGGCTAGAAAAGGCTGAGAAGAAGAAGTCTATAGACAAAACTCTCAAAAAAAATTTCCTAGAAGACTCTTGAGCATTATTCTAAAGAAGAAACTAAAGAGAAAAATAAGGGATGATGAGGGAGAACCCCTTAATGTTCAAAAAGTTATGTCTCCAAAACTGTTTGACAATTGGAAGAAAAACCCTATGGAGAATAAGAGGCTAAAGACATCTAGCAGCAGCAATTAGGGTACTGCAAAGAAGAGGAAGGCAAGAGTAATGGAAAGCGAGTCATCTCAATCTGATGATTCTGCATCTCCAATGGCTACTCCAGCAAAGCCAACCAAGAAGAGAGCTAAGTTTATGAAAAATTCAACAGAGGTTCCACCAAGCAGTCTCTCTATTGATAAAAAGGGATCTAAATCTAGAAAGGAAAAAGCACATACTGTTGCACCCCCAAGGAGAAGAAAGAGTAACCAGGTACTTCTAAGAACAAACCAGAAGAAAGAAGGAGGCTCTTTATCAAAAATGATTGACCTCTAGTGATGATGATGAGATGATAAACTTGAGTCTATAAGAGAAGACTTCAAAGGCAAAAAGAGGATGATTTCTGATAGCTCCAGCAGTGAAAGTAAAGAGACTGCAACTGCAAATGAACCCAAGTCAGAAGAAGAAGATGAAGGTGAAACGGAAGAGATTTTGAAGACTGGAAAGCAAAGAATGACTATTGAGTCAAACAGTTATAAAAAGGATACTTCATAAGGAACAAGTGATGAAAATCAGTTAGAAGGATCCACTGATGAATCAGTTGAAATGACCCTACATGATTCAAGCTCAAAGTTAAAAAATGAAGAGATGGAGATAGACTCCAGCTTTGTAAATCAGGAATTAGCAGATTATCATATTCCGTTTCCAGCAACAGCTCGTAGAAGAATAGTGGTGGAAGTTAGTAATGAACAACGAAATATGATACCAGGAAGATGGATAGATCATGGGAATGAATAACTCAAAGTAGTGACGATGTCTACAGAAGAATTGTTCAACAATTTTCAAGACATGAATTTAGATCGTAACACAATAGTGTACAATCCTGATAATCTTCTGATAAAATGGTTCTACCCATGGATGCCCTGGCTAAAGGCTTATACTGCTGGAGATGAAAGTTACATCAGCTGGTGTTATTCATACTTTCCTAATTTGGAGCTGGTCTCTCAGAACTTCCCAAGGGTCAAGACATTTCACACAAAGCTAATCACGAATTTTCCTCATTACAAAATCTATCGTCATGCTGATAATATCTACATTCCCTACTATTTCTTAGAAAATCAAGATAGCAGAAAGGCTACACCAAAACCCATAATCGTAGAGGTCTAATACTCTATGATTGCAACTAATTAAGCTCATCCTGATACACAAACATCAAACCCCACTCTCAGTACTCCAAGCTTATATCCCTGTATACCCTCTGATATTCCCTCTTCATCCAACAATGATTTCTTTGACATTCTCACTGCCTTTAAAAACATTTACAAAAATGAGAAACTCAAACAATCTGCCCAAATCTCTCAAGACTCTGAGTTATTGCAAAACTCTAAAGAATTGGCTGAAAAATTTTCCTATATTACTGAGGAAGCAAAGAGTCCGTCAGAAGGAGAGGATATTGAGTTCCACAAGAAGCTTCAAGCAACCATCTCCGATATATCCAATAAGCTTCATCAGAGAGATCAGATTTATTTAAAATCTATCGAGCAACAGAGGAAAGAAGCCCTGCTACTTCAGAAGAAAAATAAAGAATCTATTGTGTCTCTCTCTGAGAAAATAGATGCCCTCAACCAGTCTCTTTCTCAACAACTAGAGCTCAGCCAACAGGAGCTAAAAATTGAAGTTGGAAATTCATCTTACCTACTTGAGCTGCTCATGTCCAATGTCAAGCATCTCTCTCAAGTGATTGATGACAAAAAGGGGGAGAAAAAGAGGCACTCAAAGAGACATAAGAATAGACAAATGGAGACAAAGAAGAAGATTCAGAAAGAGAAGCAGGAAAAGATGAAGGCAAAGAAAGAAGAAGAGGACTCATCATCTGAGGGGGAGCTCAAAGAAGATGAAGCAATGAAGTCATCATCTAAAGGGGATCAGGAACCAGGAGAACAAGTAGATGAGTAGCAACAATGAAAAGAAAATCCAGAAGACACAAACATGAGAAGAGAAGATACATCTCTAATTGTAATAGTTAGCTCTAGATCCAGAATTTAGATTTGCTCTGCCATCTGTAATAAAATGCTCTCTAATATCATTCATATTATCTGTTCTAGCAATACAGCAACTCACTGTATCTTAAGATTCATTCATCTCATACATATGCATTAAGTATTTTTGTCATCATCAAATAAGGGGAGATTGTTAGGAATATGCATGTGAATGTTATTCATTTATTAGTATAATTTGATGATGAAGTTAATGAATGAATATGCAAACATGTCTGCATTTATAAAAGTTATAAAGTCCTTAATAGATGATAGAAAATATGGATAAGCACTTTGATTGACATGATCAAAATTATTAGGTTAATCTGTGCTTAATGTTTATCATTCTTAAAATGAATGTATAGAAGAAAAGATCAAAACTGTTAGGTTGATCTATTTTGAAGTGTAATAGATAAGCATGTCTGATCATAGAGCTCTGCACAAATCATTTAAGTCTACCAAGAAAATAAGGCAGAATTGTAACCTATTGAAGCAGAATTATAGACTGTCGAGCCAGTCGAGAGATTGCAAAAGCCAAGGTAACATCGTAGAGTATCAAAGAAGTTGCTTCAGAATCGTAGTTTGTCTTGAAAGCCACACTCAGAATCGTGGAGTTGGTCCGAGCATATGCCGAGCCAAGTCAAGAATCATAGTCTGCACTCGGAATCATAGAAGATGCCTACTGAGCATCTGTCGAGCTAGAATTGTAGACTTAACTTTGAATCATGAAGTCTACATGTCGTCACCTATCAGATTCATAGTTTATAGGACTAGAGCCAAAGTCGTAGTCAGCTAGATGCTTACATATCCAAGGCATAATCGTGGAGCACTCTACGATTCTCTACAGAAGCAAACCTGAAGTATATGCATAGATCGCTTTCTCTGGTAAGAACAGTCAAGCTCAAGAATGCAGTCTACTTGAAGAATATTAGAAAGCATTCTCTAAATGATCTGTAAGCAAGTAGAAAATCAAAGCACCAACTCTATCAACAAGGCTGATTGAGAAGAGAAAATCCATTCAGAAGGAATCTCCTACAAGTGCTAATCAGAAGACTACGATTGTAGTGCTTACCAAAGAGATAAGAGTCTGATAAAGGTGATACAAAGATAATGGTAAACCTGTTTTAAAGTAAGCAAATGACAAACAAGGAAGATATCAATGCTCAGCCTTACCATGGATTATGATCAAGAGATCACAAGGCTAAAAGTTAAGGAAGCTGAGCATGACAAATCAAAAGGGATATGCAAACTAAAGTGTCAAAGCTGTCAATCAACTTTTTAGCTCTTGAAGCAAGGCAAGACAAGAACGATCGTAGAATAGACTATGTGAGAGCAAAATACAAGATGGTAAAACATTGAGCACTCTCAGAATCGTAAAAGGTGTCAAGGTCAAGTCACCCTACGATTTCCACAGATAAGCAATCGTAGAGTTCATAAAGGTCAACATCAGAATCATAGAGGGCATTCATCTGAGGAGTAAGAATGTCCAAGCAAAGAAGACTGACATTCGAACGTTGTGAATTGGGAATCCCGATATATTTTCCAAACATCCTTGATGTAAATCGAGGAAATAAGAGAAAAGGGTGACTACCTACTAGCCTGCTGAAAGTAATGTCTCTAATGTGTTAAGTGATAAAGTAGACTGATATGTCAGGTAAGTCAAAAAGGAGTTGTAATATCAACTCTACATGTCTACATTAGTTCTCAGAAAAGTCTTGAGCATTAAATGCTACAATGGATGCCTTCAACTGAAATATTTCAAAGGCTCAATCACAAACAAATAAGACATAGATTAAAAGGGAGCTTTTCAATAAAAGACTCCCAGCGGCTATGTTCCAACGGGAAGATGTCAAATGGATCTATATAAGAGTCGAGGCTTCAAAAGAAAAAAAAAGTTGTTGACTTGAGAAGATGAAAGTCATATAGAGCTTAACAGAGAAAAGGTCTTAGTGAGAGTGAGACCACTACAGAAGAGTGAAGCACAACTAATGAGTGTCCTACAGTGGAAAAGCTTCACTTAATACTAAGGAGTATGATAACGAGGTGGAATCTGTGCTGAGAGCCAGAAGGCCAGGAAGACAACAACAAGAGTGGCAGAACAGAAAGTAAGATCCTTGAGCCACTCTATTTTTCCTATGAACACACAGACCTAAAGAGAAGAAGGTACAAAGCCGAATCTATTCACAAGTTAAATAGTGTTCAAGGACTGCTAAGTACCCAAAGAAGTCAAACTAATATGCGTAGACTTAGCAGTACCTCAACTATGATAGTGCACAATGCTGAATATTAGATGAAGACAAGCATCAACAACAAAGAATAGCAAAACTAAAGGATAAATCTGACTGCTAAGTACTAACAAGATGTTAAGCTAAACGTACATCTTAGCAGTCCATTAAATGTGATCAAAAACCAATGTTGAATGCCTACTAATCACAAGAAGCTGCCAAGTACCAGAAGATGAACAAGTTAAATGTCATCTTAGCAGCTTAACAACAACAAATAACAAATAAACAACCAAGCAACCAGGGCCTGCAGGGTCCTTGTCTTAGTGACTAAACTAAAGTCAAGTCTGCTAGACTTGCCCAGTACTAAAGGGTACAAGAGATACTAAATCTGATGGGCTTAGTCTACAGTTTCCAAGGCTGCTCGTCATGAAGAGTTCTTGGTGAACTAATGTTCCAAGGCTGCTAGTCTTGAAGGAATCTCAATGATTCAAAGTTGATCAAATCCTTAGTGGAATCCCTTCTTGTTGAAGCAGAAGAGTGGATTAGGAGCATTCAGTCTCTGAACCACTTAAAACCTCTGGTGTCTTTTACATTCAATACTATAACTGCCATATCTGCTTACAATTAACTCTACATTAGAATTGTGTTTAATGCTACATTTCTGAAGGGTATCTTAATCTATTCCGATGTGCATTAATTGATTCCTCTATTCATTATATGTTAATCACTTAACAAGATAAAAGAAAACAAAGAAAAAGTTTTAAAGTATCTATTTAACCCCCCTACTAGATCTATTGTGTGCCTTCGGGAACTAACAGAGGGTATTCTTATTTTATTACATTCACTGATGATCACTCAAGATTTGGATGTGTATTTAATGAAATACAAATTTGAATCATTTGAAAAGTTCAAAGAGTTCAGAAGTGAAGTAGAAAAAAAACTAGTAAAAGTATTAAGATTATTCGATCGGATCGAGGTGGTGAATACTTAAGCGGTAAGTTTCTCAATTGTCTCAAAGAAAATGGTATAATCTCACAATGGACTGCTCCAGGGACGCCACAACTTAATGGTGTATCTAAAAGGAAAAATCGAACAATGTAGGACATGGTTCGATCCATGATTAGCTTTACCGATCTTCTTGTTTCCTTATGGGGATATGCCCTAGAATCGGCTACATACCTACTTAACAAGGTTCCAACCAAATCTGTCCCTAAGACCCCATATGAGTTATAAACAAGGGGGAAACCAAATCTTAAGCATGTTAAGACTTGGGGTTGTCCAGATTATGTCAAAAGGTTTGAAAATGATAAGTTACAGAATAGATCCGATAAGTATAGATTTGTGGGATACCCTAAAGAAACATCTAGGTATTATTTCTATCATCCAACTGATCAAAAGGTCTTTGTTGCGAAACATGCTACTTTTTTAGAAAAAAGAGTTTATCCTTAAAGGGGTCAGTGGGACTAAGATATATCTTAAAGAATTTCAAGAACCACAAAATACTACGAATCAAATTCAGGTACCTAACCAAGTGGAAGAACCTATTGTAACACACCCTATTCGTAAATCTGAAAGAGTACTGAAGATACCTGATAGGTATGGATTCATCACAGAAGATGACAATGAGGTATGCATCATACATGATGATGATCCATTGAATTACGAATAGGTTGTGAGTAGTAAAAACTCAGAGAAGAGGCAGGAAGCCATGAAATCTGAGTTGGACTCCATGTATGAAAACCAAGTATGGACTTTGGTTTCACCACCTGAAGGCATTATGCCTATTGGGTGTAAATGGGTCTTTAAAAGAAAGACTGGAGTAGACGGCAAGGTAGAGACCTATAAGGCCCGACTGGTCACAAAAGGTTTCAAAAAAAGGCAAGGAGTTGACTATGATGAAACCTTCTTACCAGTAACGATGCTCAAGTCCATTCAGATTTTGCTTGAGATTGTAGCTTACCACGACTATGAAATCTGGTAGATGGATGTGAAAACGACCTTCCTCAATGGAAAACTTGAGGGGGATATGTATATGACACAGACAGAGGGATTTGTTTCAATGGTTGGAACAATCAAGTCTGTAAGCTACAACGATCCATTTATGGATTAAAGTAAGCTTATTGTAGATGGAACATCTGTTTTGATGAAATAATCAAAGAGTTTGATTTTATCAAAAATGAGGATGAACTATGTGTGTACAAGAAGGTTAGCGGGAGCGCTGTTTCATTCCTTGTATTATATGTTGATGATATATTACTGATAGGGAGTGATATTCCTATGTTTCTCCATGAAGGAATTGGGAGAAACATCCTATATTTTGGGGATAAAGATCTATAGAGATAAATCTAAAAGGATGCTTGTCTTGTTCCAAGGTATGTACATTGACTCGATGCTAAAATGGTTTAGCATGGAAGATTCCAAGAGAGATCTCATGTTGATGAGCCATGGAATACATCTCTACAAGAAACAGGCACCAAAGACACCTGAGGAGAGAGACTGTATGAATAAGATTCCTTATGCTTCAGCAATAGGATATATCATGTACGGGATGATATGTACTAGACCGGATGTCCCTCATGCACTTAATGTAACAAGCAGATATCAGTCAAATCCAGGAGAAGAGCACTAGAAGGCAGTGAAAAATATCCTAAAGTACTTAAGAAGAACTAAGGATGTATTTCTTGTCTACGGTGCGTCTGAATTAAAACTAGAGGCCTTCACAGACTCAAGTTTTCAAATGGATCAAGATGACAATAAATTCGTTTCGGGGTATGTGTTTACCTTAAATGATGGCACAGTGAATTGGAAGAGTTCCAAACAGCAAACAGTTGTTGATTCAGTTACAGAGGCAGAGTACATAGCTGCAAGTGAAGCTGCAAAGGAGGCTGTTTGGATGAAAAAGTTCATAACCGAACTTGATGTGGTTCCTATAATTAAAAGAGCAGTACCTTTATGATGTGACAATACCAGAGCTGTTGCGTAGGCTAAGGAACCCAGGTCTCATCAGAAATACAAACACGTGTTGCGGCGGTTTCATTTGATTAGAGAAATCATTGAAAGAGGAGATGTCACCCTGGGGCATGTGGACTCTCAAGACAATATTGCAGATCCATTTACTAAATTGTTATCACAACAGCAGTTTGATCGTCACTTAGAGAAGATGGGTATGAGATACCATGGCGATTGGCTTTAGTGCAAGTGGGAGATTGAAAGTAATATACATACAAGCCAATCATATATGATGATAAAGCATATACTTTGTAAACAATCTTATTCATTTATTAATGAAAGTATTATTTATTAAAGCCATTTATTTATCTACATGGTGTTATTTTAATAATATGTGATAAACCCATTGTTTTAAGCAATGCTTTTAGAATTATGATGAGATCATGCTAATGAGATCTAAATTCTTAGATAGCTTAAAAACTAAAATGTTCCTAATCAATGGATTACTAAAAAGGGGATTAGTGAATTCAGATAGATTGGTATATACGTTGTTTGCTCATTAAATGAGGATGATTGATCTCATGATCATTTGTGTGGAGACACTAAAACAAGTATGTAAGTGTTTATTGGAGAATAAGTTCACTGAACATGACTCGCTAAGGAATACCTAATGGATTTTTACTTGCTTGTCAATAGGAATTCTTGAAGTGATAGTAGTACAAGTGATCCTTAGACTTGAGATCATCATAGTATCTTGTATATAATGATTTATACTTTGACTTATTCTTTAAGACCCTTAGGGTATATCAAAGGGTATGCTTGGGTATAATGAGTTATATATAGAGATAATGAATAATCAATAAAGAATCTACCGCTTCTAGTAAAAGAAGAGATATTTCCTATATGATTCAATAAATGACAACCCAGGAATCCTTGGCCAAGGTGGAATGAAATTAAAAAGTAGTTTCTAATTTGTATTTATTCGGAGTTGTGCATTTAGGAATCGAAATACATATAATTAAATAAAATAAGACTTGACAGCAATTCTATGTCTTCTATTTAATTGGGACATTGTATGGTGGAAGGATTGAATTATACGGTAACTATGTACTCAAAGGTTCTTTTATGATTAATGTTGAAATCTATATATATGGAAAGTCGTTAATCGCTAAGGAGACTTATTCTTATTGTAGAATAAATATTATTTATTTAAATAAATTAATAGTTTAATTTATTTATTTAAATAAGATTAGAACTATTTTAATTGATTTATTCACAACCGATTTAATATGGAGAACCTAAAGGGTCACACCATAAAAGGAGAAAAATTTATTTAAGAAGTTAATGACATAATTGTAATAATATGTTAAGTGTATTTAATTTAATCTATAGTGATAGAATAAATTAAATAGCTTAATATTTATTATTTAATATTTTGGAAATATTAAATATTAACTAATGAGATGAGTCTTATTAATATTATTACAATTATTATTATTTTAATTTCTAAAGGAGTTTGAGAATTAATTTAATATAAGTACTCTCGAGATATTCCTAATATGATTAGAGAAAAAATAATTAAAAGAATTTAATTAATTATCCCTAATAATATTAGGGTGCTTAATTAATTAAAGAATTTTGATTAATTAAATATAACCTTATTTCTAATTAGATTAGAAGGGTTGACTAATATCAATATAAGAGGAGTCTTATGTCATATATTAAAAGACGTGATTCCAATTGTTGAAGAGTACGTCCTTTTTCTATGAGATGTAACATTCTAGAATTTTAATTGTTATATTAAATATTTATTGAATTATTTAAATATTTAATGGATGTGTTTATTGTTGAATAAATAATTGTTCAAATTTGAATTGATGTGGTTAATTATTTGTTAAATAAATAATTAAGGAAAATTAATTATTTTGCTAATTTAATTTAATTATTAAGTTAGAGAATTTTGATTAATTGAATTACTATTCTTTTTATTGGAATTGTAATTAAAAAGGATGTGTTAGTTGATTAAATAAAGTTATAATTATATAGAAAATTATAATTTTGTGATATTGATTTTTGTGTTAAAGTGATTTGATAAATTGTTTTTAGAATTAATTTAATTAAGTTAATGTGTGACAAATAACCTTTTATAAAGGAGTTATTAAAATAACTTAAAGGAGTTTTAATTCCGTTTTGGCCAAACAAGGCCTAATGCCTATTAAGTCTTTAATTTATTTGAGTTTTACCAAACAAGGTGTAAGGTTAATGGGTTATTTTTTTAGTTAGTAACCAAACAAGCCTTATGGCTTTTGATTTCAAAATTCACATAATTGATATCGCTTATGTTTATAATTATATTATATAATTAATATATATAATATCTATATAACGTTATTTGTTAAGGCGTATGTTGGGGAGAGAGGTTAGAGAGAAGAAAAGAAAACTAGGAGGAAGAAGAAGAAGAAGAAGAAGAAGAAGAAGAAAAGAGAGAGAAAGAAAGGCTAGAGATTGGGGAAGGAGAGGCTTGAGAGAGAAAAGAAATAGCATATATCATCTTCTATCAAGGTATTCTTCAATTTCTTTTTAGTTTTAAAAGTCTAGTTTCTCTTCCCAAATTTCTCTCAGTAAATTTTTGTGTAAGCATGAATTATTGTGTTATGTGGCTTTATATGACTTATTAGTGATGTTAAAACGATTTTCATAAATTATAATCTATGAATTGATGATATGTATATAATTTGGAAAGAAAAAATTTTACTGATGAGTTTTGGTGATTACATATTGTCTAGTTAAAATAGAAATTATGGGTTGAATAGTTGTTTTATTGATAAATTGGCTTTTCAATTTGTTAGAGTATATATATACTTTGATAAAATGCTTTGAATTAATGGTTTTGGTTGCAAAACAAAATTACGAAGAGTTGTTTTTCTTCAAAAATATCAAAAAAATGAGTTTTAGCCAAAAATAATGAAATTGAGTGTGTTAATTTTGTTGTTTATGTTGTTATATGAGTGGAAACATGTTAGAATCCTTGAATTATGTTTACATGAAGTTTTTATGAATTATATGTAAATCATCGTTTAAACGAAGCTCAGTAGGCCAAAATTTGTTTTTTTTCTCAGATTGTTGTGAAAGTCGTCAATGAAATCGAAGCTAAGGAAGTATGCATGCAATAATGATAGTAGTTTCATGGCCGCTATCACCATGACTATACAACATACCGCCTTTGTAGCCTTATTCACCGCATCAGAAGGTTATGTTTCACGCCATGCAGTACAGTGTAACCACAGTGTAAAAGAAGTGGAAATGCGGCCATGCAAGTTAGAAGCGTAATGGTCCGACAAAGGTACTTTTTGTACACAAAATTTTAAAAAAAGTTATGTGATGATAGTAGGACTGCTAAATGTTGATTTCAATATTTCTATACTATGAATAAGTATGTTATTAACAATTAACTTGTGTTATAACTCGATTATGTGATTAAAAATCCAATTTTAAATGATGAACGCACTTAGTTATGTTTGTAAGATGGTAATGACTAATTATATCATGATGACATATGTTTATAGGATATTGTGATTCGTATTGATTTGGTTTAGCCTACGAGCAAGGCAAGTTTTCTAAACTTTCTTTTTACATTGAGCAAGTTCTCTAACTCTACTATTGTAATTGGAATCAATTATTGTTCTCAATATAGTAATGCAAGTTTTCTAATTCTTTATCTTGTTGAACTGTTTATTCAATTCGATCACTTTATAAATGATGCAAGCTTCCTAAACTTTGGTTTGATGTTGACAAGTTATTCTTGTATTTAACTTGTTGTTTAGCATGCGCAATTATTTATACTAATGTCGAGAAATTTTAAAGTTCAGACTGTTATGCATGCTTAGTATTCAATTCTAATTAACATTGACTTAATATTGTTCAAACAAGGCATGTTATAGTTATTCAAAGTATATGCTATTAGATTATTCCTAAAGCATGATTTTGGTTTAGCATGTTGATTCAATTACAATTATTCTGTAATATAATGTTATTAATTCAACTAGTCCTCTAGTTGATGATCGTTGAACTTCAAATTACCCTTGAAAGCTTATCCAAACCAAATTCTCAAAAGTGCGGACTTGTACTCCAAATAATCGAGATGAACAACCCTATTATTATTAGGGGATAACTTACGCGTAGCGTTAAATGTTTGTGCACAATACATGGTACGAAGGGTGATCCCCAAGTACGAGGAGTCCTTATAATCTTTACGATTTGTTAAAGTTGGAGTTGAAAGATTACTTGAATCGTGGACATAGTTCATGGTCTTATGACCCTCGTTATAGTTATTCTACACATTTGGATTTCAGTTTCGATTATTGATGATAAAGTACTATTCATTGTTGATGAGCCTATTATTGGCAATTATTATTACTATACTCTCGTTGATTTTATATTGTATCCAAAGTGAGCAATTGTTTTGCTCACTCTTGCATATTTTAAAACTCATTGCATAGCCTAAAGAAGAGAAGGTAGATGAACCTTCGCTCTAGCAAAGGAAAGGAAAAATGTGCAAGTGATGAAGACTTATAATTTTACTTTGATTGAGATGTTAGATTTTTATTATGATGATCTTAGACTTGGTTTTAATGAAGTTTATTTAATTTCCGCATTTGAATGATTGTAATTAAAGGTTAGATAACCTGGGAGATTTTATTATGTAACCCTTTAATGGGAAAGGTTTTGTTTATCCAATTTTATTGTGATTGGATAGTTAGATATGAATGTTTGATTAAGTGACACCAGATCCTGTAGGAATGAAGTACCTAGATTTGGGGGTGTCACAGGTTGGTATCAGAGCTTTAGGTTATGAACCTTAGGTGGGGGAAAAGCCTTAGGAAGTAACCTTCGAGAAGATAGTGATGATAAACTATTATCGAGTTTCAAGGAGAAAGTAATAAAACACTTATGTGCTTATGTGTTTATAACTTATGTGCTCGTGAGAGTCGAGTAGTGATGATTAATAACTAAAACTTAAAAATCTTGTTGTCAGGATGACTAATGTCGGATAATCCAGTTAGGCTAGAGAGGAAGGACCTCAGATGCCTGGAGAGGAGGAATCTCGTGATATTCAAGTGGTTTGGGAGCAACTACTTCCACGAGAGTCAGCTCCATTACTCGCAGTGGTCGAGGATGATGATGATGATGATGTAGAAACAGATGAGGAAGATTTTGTGGAGCTGCCGTAGACGGATGAATAGGACGAGGAGGAAAGGATTCCACTTAACTCGATAGCTGGCCGTATATACGATGAGGTGCATGACCGCAACGTGGAACTTCAAGATACTGTTGAGGAATTGCAAGAGATAGTAGTGAACAATGACTTCGTTCGCACGAAGTATGACGACGAGATTCAGGATCGAGAAGAACGACTGAACAATGTTGAAGAGAAGCTGGTTCACACTGAAGAAGAGAACGATCAAATGAGAGCAGAGGTTGAAGAGTTGAAGAGCAAGTTGAGAGAAGAATCTTCAAAAAGGGCAAGAGCCGAAGACGCGTACAGTGAAGCTTATCAACAAGCCAAAATAGCAAAGGGAGACGCACAAGCAAAGAGAAGGAAGATGGAAGAAATGGATAACGTGTTCAACACCGCGATCAATCGAGCTCAAGATCGGGTCATGGGTTATCCAATTCAGTTCGAGACGCTACCCTCGTTCTTACTGGACCGTCGGACCATGTTCCGAGCCAATTCAGAAGAAGAGACGCTACCTCTTTTCATATCTTAATAGAACCATGTTCCGAGTTATGGAAAAAGAGCGTCGTAAGGCCTTGCAATATCTTAATAGGACATCGTAGGGAGTGTACTTGAGTTATGTAACCTATGGGATATGATGATGATGTCTTGAAACTTTAGTAGTTCAGGAAAATAATGTAAATAGCAGTGATGCTATTGATATGATGTTTTCAAAGAAGTTTTGAATAAAAGATATTATTTTCTTTATCCAAAGTGTTATGTGTTATGTGGTGAATACTTTTATGGGGGCAAGTTAATTAGAAATTACTTGAAAGAGTTGAGTAATAATCTAATGAGTGTATTTTTAACAGAAAATGCCTCCAAGACGTCAACCACCCCGTTAGAGAACCGCTGAAGGAACCAACAACGATAATGCTGAAGCTAACCCCATTCAGCAGCTAGTGATGTTACTAACCGGTGCACTGCAAAATCAACCGCAGAATCAACCTCAGAACCAAGGTGCTACGTTTAAGGACTTCAAGGCGGTTGGACCACCAGAATTCCGTGGATCCATGAACCCAGTTGAAGCATAGACTTGGATTATGGAAATCGAGAAGGTTTTTGATGTTGCTAGGGTAGAGGAGAATCAGAAGACTGCTTTTACAACGTTTATGTTGAAAGAGGAGGCTAGCTATTGGTGGCAGGCCAACAAGACTCGGGAAGGACCAGGAGTAATGACCTGGGATAGGTTTAAGGAGCTGTTCTTCGAGACTTATTTCCCTGAGAGTTCAAGAGTCAGTCGCCTAGAGGTCCAGATTTTTGAGTCAAGCAGGAACAATGTCTGCGGTGCCGAAGTATGCCGCAAAAATTCAAAGAGATGGCGAGGAGGAATGCAAAACGCAAGGCGAAAGAGGTTTGAAAGGTGGACTCAAACCTCGGTCAGACAAGAGGGTCTCCTGTTCCAATTGAAGACATTTGTAAAGAAGTGATGGAGAAGGCGATTCTCACGAAAGTGGAGGCGAAAGGCAGAATAAAGCATAATCAAGAGCAAAGAAAGAAGAAAAGTGAAGGTAAAGCTAAGAGTAGTGGTAATGGTAGTAATGGCAACAACCTCAAGAGGAAGTGGAATGGAAATGTGAGGAGCCGGAAATCAAGAAAGAAACCAAAGAAAATAAGAAGTTCAAAGCATGTGCTACGCAAGGAAAGTTTCATAAGGGAGTGTGTTTGCTGGGAAACGAGTATGCTTCAATTATGGCCAGGAGGGTCACATCGCCCCAAATTGCACTCAAGCTTAAGAAGAATGTGTGCTTCACGTGCGGATCCAAGGATCACTTTGCTCGTGAATGCCCCAAGAAGAGATCCGGTGAGACAAATGGGAGCAAGGAAATGTTAGTGAGAAGTGCGTTGGCTATCATGGACCAACAACAACAAATAAGCCCACATCCGTAACCTTCAACATGATCATGCAAGATGTATGCAATCAAAGGATGTGGTGTCGTATTATCCCGATCAATGATATTGATGCTTATGTATTATTTGATTCGGGTGCTACTTGCTCATCATTTATCTCGATGAATTTGCTATGAGATTAGGATTGCCTAGTGAAGATTTGAATTTCCCTTTAAACATAGAAATTGCGAATAAGGAAGTAATTCCTCAGTTAGGTTCAGATACAAGAAACCGTAGGGTGAACATTAAGGGAAATATTTTGATGGTAGATTTGATTCCGATCAAAGTAGGAGAGTTTGACGTTATTTTGGGAATGGATTGGTTGTTCAATTATGGAAGCGATAATCGATCGCCAAAAAAATGTGTAAACCTTATGACTCTGGCCAAAGGTAGTATTTAATGGTAGCAAATCGCTTAGACAAATGAAATGTCGGCGATGATTACGCAGCAAAAAGTTGTTGAGTCAGGTACGTGTGTGGGTTATTTAGCTTACATAGTCGATACTCGTAAGAAGAAGGGTGTGAAACTGGAAGAAATACCAGTAGTTAGGGAGTTTGTGGACGTGTTTCCAGAGGATTTTCCAGGACTTCCGCCTGACAGAGAAATCGAGTTCGTGATCGACTTAGTGCCAGGAACCACTCCGATATCGAAAGCCCCGTACAGAATGGCTCCGGTGGAGATGAAAGAACTGATGGTACAACTACAGGAGCTGTTGGACAAGAAATACATTCAGCCGAGTGTGTCACCGTGGGGAGCACCGGTGTTATTCGTAAAGAAGAAGGATGGGTCAATGCATCTTTGCATTGATTATAGAGAGTTAAACAAAGTCACTATTAAGAATAAGTATCCATTGCCGAGAATAGATGACTTGTTTGATCAATTGAAGGGTGCTAGATATTTCTCAAAATAGATTTGAGAAGTGGGTATCACCAACTCAAAGTAAGGAAGGAGGATGTACCAAGACGGCATTTAGAACTCCCAGATGGACATTACAAATTTTTGGTGATGTCTTTTGGTTTGACAAATGCCCCTGCAGCGTTCATGGATTTGATGAATAGGGTGTTTAAACCATTTTTAGACAAGTTTGTGGTGGTGTTTATCGACGATATTCTGGTGTACTCTAAAACTCAAGAGGAACATGTGGAACATTTACGTCTAACGCTGGAGACGCTAAGAAAAGAAAAGTTGTATGCGAAATTCTCTAAATGTGAATTTTGGGTCGAACGTACAATTTCTTGGGCACGAATTGACAAGGATGGAATTTTCGTGGATCCATCAAAGGTCAAGTCGTGATAAATTGGGAACAACCGAGAACTCCATCAGAAGTGAGAAGTTTCTTGGGATTAGCAGGGTATTACAGACGGTTTATCCAGGATTTCTCCAAGATTGCCACTTCGTTGACAAATTTAACGAGGAAATCTGTAAAATTTGTTTGGATGGAGAAGTGTGAAGAAAGTTTCCAAGAATTGAAAAAGAAGCCAAGTATGGCACATGTGTTGTCATTACCAAATAATACAAGAAATTTTGTGGTTTATTGTAATGCTTCATACAAGGGATTAGGGTGTGTTCTTATGTAAAACGGTAAAGTCATCGTGTATGCATCAAGAGAATTGAAAGATTACGAAAAAGGGTATCCGACTCATGATTTAGAGTCAAGCATTGTTGTTTTGTTTGCTCAAGATATGGAGACACTATCTCTACAGAGAGAGAAATGTGAGATTTACATGCACCATAAAAGTTTGAAGTATATTTTCACACGTAAGGACCCGAACACGCGTCAAAGAAGATGGATGGAACCGATAAAAGATTATGATTGTGAGATCTTTTATCATCCGTGCAAATCAAACGTGGTTGAAGATGCCTTGAGTAGGAAAGGCAGGGAAAAGTTGATGTTGTTAACTTATAAGGAGGAGCTTATTACAGCAATGTCAAGGTTAGAGTTGGAAATTAAATTTCCAAGAGAATCCAATGAAAGATGTTACCAGATGGAAGTCAGTCAAACTTTGGTGGATAAAGTGAAGAACGCTAACTGCAGGATGAGGAATGCAAAAAAATCAGAAAAAGTGTGGTTGAGGAAAAAGAGGTGAAATACAAGATTGATACCGATGGAATGCTGCGATTTGAAGGACGAATATGGGTTCTAGCAATACCAGAGGTTAAAGAAGAAATCATGATCGAAGCTCATAACTCGAGATATTCGATTCATCCGGGAAGTATGAAGATGTATCAAGATTTGTGACGACAGTTTTGGTGGCCAAATATGAAAAGAGACGTTGCAGAATGCGTTACAAAGTGTTTGACATGTCAGAGAGTCAAGGCCGAGCATCAAAGACCAAGTGGGTTACTTCAACCGTTGGAGATACCGGAATGGAAATGGGAGCATATCACAATGGATTTTGTGGTAGGTCTTCCAACAACTCAGAAAGGATACGATGCGATATGGGTGATAGTGGACAGATTGACAAAATCTGCACACTTTTTGCCAATAAAGATTAGATTTAATCTTGATCACAAGTAAACGTGACACGTTAAGGAGATCGTTTCAAGACATGGAGTTCCAATATCAATTGTATGTCGATAGAGATCCGAGGTTCACATCAAACTTCCGGAAGAGACTACAAGAATGTATGGGAACATGATTCAAGAATGAGTACATCATATCACCCGCAAATAGATGGCCAAAGCGAACGAAACGATTCGAGACATTAGAAGATATGTTGAGAGTACGCATCATGGATTTCAAAGGAAGCTGGGATGAGCAATTACCTGGTTGGTGGAATTTGCCTACAACAATAACAGCTTATCACGCTTAGCATCGTATGCCGCCTTTATGAAGCATTATATGGCCAAAAGTGCGTAACTCCACTCGTGGCCGGGATGAAGTCGATGAACGTCAATCGTTAGGACCAGAATCGGTACAACAAACTATTGAGGTTGTCAAACTCATCGTAACAAGATTGATAGCTACTCAAGATGCATAAAAGAAATATGCCGATCAACACGCATAATCGCATGCATTCGACGACGTAGGAATTTACGTATTCCTAAAGGTTTCTCCTCGAAGGGAAAAATTCGATTTGGTAAGAAGGGGAAACTAAGTCCGAGATTTATTGGACCCTTCAAGTGTCGCGAAAGGTTGGAGAGGTGGCTTACGAGGTAGCTCTACCTCCGAGTTGCAAAACATTCATAAATTTTTTCACGTGTTTGATTGTTACACACCATACAAACCCGATTACAAGCACGTGATTGATTGAGTACGAACCATTACAGATTTGAGAAAGATTTGTCCTATGAAGAGATTCCTATCCGGATAGTCGACATGTGAAAGAACAAGTGCTCAGAATAAGGTGATACCTTCGTGAAGGTAATTTGGAGGAACCACAATGTCAAGAGGCCACGGGAACTCAAGTTGAAATGATGAAGAATTACCCCGAAGTTATTTGTTTGATTCGTGTCTTCGATTCTCGGGGATGTAATCTTTGTAAAGTAGGGGAGAATGTGATTTAATGAATTGTTTGAATTGTGATTCGGGGATGTAATCCTTGTAAGGAGGGAATGATGTAACATTCTAGAATTTTAATTGTTATATTAAATATTTATTGAATTATTTAAATATTTAATGGATGTGTTTATTGTTGAATAAATAATTGTTCAAATT
Source organism: Panax quinquefolius (assembly GCA_020205615.1). Classification (NCBI taxonomy): domain Eukaryota; kingdom Viridiplantae; phylum Streptophyta; class Magnoliopsida; order Apiales; family Araliaceae; genus Panax; species Panax quinquefolius. The sequence goes on along the minus strand of CM035173.1, from coordinate 82,757,054 downwards.
TGAATTGATGTGGTTAATTATTTGTTAAATAAATAATTAAGGAAAATTAATTATTTTGTTAATTTAATTTAATTATTAAGTTAGAGAATTTTGATTAATTGAATTACTATTCTTTTTATTGGAATTGTAATTAAAAGGATGTGTTAGTTGATTAAATAAAGTTATAATTATATAGAAAATTATAATTTTGTGATATTGATTTATGTGTAAAGTGATTTGATAAATTGTTTTTAGAATTAATTTAATTAAGTTAATGTGTGACAAATAACCTTTTATAAAGGAGTTATTAAAATAACTTAAAGGAGTTTTAATTAGTTTTGGCCAAACAAGGCCTAATGCCTATTAAGTCTTTAATTTATTTGAGTTTTACCAAACAAGGTGTAAGGTTAATGGGTTATTTTTTTTAGTTAGTAATCAAACAAGCCTTATGGCTTTTGATTTCAAAATTCACATAATCGATATCGCTTATGTTTTTATAATTATATTATATAATAATATATATAATATCTATATACGTTATTTGTTAAGACGTATGTTGAGAGAGAGAGAGTTGTTAGAGAAGAAAGAAAACTCAGAGGAAGAGAAGAAGAAGAAGAAGAAGAAGAAGAAGAAGAAGAGAAAGAAAGAAAGGCTAGAGATTGGGGAAGGAGAGGCTTGAGAGAGAGAAAAGAATAGCCATATCATCTTCTATCAAGGTATTCTCCAATTTCTTTTTAGTTTTAAAAGTCTAGTTTTTCTTCCCAAATTCTCTCGTAGAATTTTTGTAAGCATGAATTATTGTGTTATGTGGCTTTATATGACTTATTAGTGATGTTAAAACGATTTTCATAAATTATAATCTATGAATTGATGATATGTATGTAATTTGGAAAGAAAAATATTTTACAGTGAGTTTTGGTGATTACATATTGTCTAGTTAAAATAGAAATTATGGGTTGAATAGTTGTTTTATTGATAAATTGGCTTTTCAATTTGTTAGAGTATATATATACTTTGATAAAATGCTTTGAATTAATGGTTTTGGTTGCAAAACAAAATTACAGTAGTTGTTTTCTTCAAAAATATCAAAAAAATGAGCTTTAGCCAAAAATAATGAAATTGGGGGTGTTAATTTTGTTGTTTATGTTGTTATATGAGTAGAAACATGTTAGGAATCCTTGAATTATGTTTACATGAAGTTTTGTATGAATTATATGTAAATCAGTCTGTTAGAAACGAACTTGTAGGCCAAAATTGGCTTTTTCCCCGTGACTATTCGTCAAGCGTCACGAATTCATAGCTTCATCATGGCCATGCACACGCAACCAATAGTAGTAGTTTTCAAGGTCATTACACCTTGACCACGCCGCAAAGACGTCCTTGTAGCCTTATTCACCGCAAGGCAAGATGGTTATCTCCATCACGCATGACTCGACCACAATGTAAAGCGTGGCTCATGGCACATGAAAGTTAGCGTAATGGTCTCGACAAGTGTACTTTTTGTACACGAAATTTTAAGAAAAGTTATGTGATGATAATAGGACTGCTAAATGTTGATTTTAGTATTTCTATAATATGAATAAGTATGTTATTAACAATTAACTTGTGTTATAACTCGATTATGTGATTAAAAATCCAATTTTAAATGATGAACGTACTTAGTTATGTTTGTAAGATGGTAATGACTAATTATGTCATGATGACATATGTTTATAGGATATTGTGATTCGTATTGATTTGGTTTAGCTTATTTAGCAAGGCAAGTTTTCTAAACTTTGGAATCAATTTTTTACATTGAGCAAGTTCTCTAACCCTACTATTGTAATTGGAATCAATTATTGTTCTCAATATAGTAATGCAAGTTTTCTAATTCTTTATCTTATTGAACTATTTATTCAATTCGATCACTTTATAAATGATGCAAGCTTCCTAAACTTTGGTTTGATGTTGACAAGTTATTCTTGTATTTAACTTGTTGTTTAGCATGCACAATTATTTATACTAATGTCGAGAAATTTTATCGTTCAGACTGTTATGCATGCTTATTATTCAATTCTAATTAACCTTGACTTAATATTGTTCAAACAAGGCATGTTATAGTTATTCAAAGTATATGCTATTAGATTATTCCTAAAGCATGATTTTGGTTTAGCATGTTGATTCAATTACAATTATTCTGTAATATAATGTTATTAATTCAACTAGTCCTCTAGTTGATGATCGTTGAACTTCAAATTACCCTTGAAAGCTTATCCAAACCAAACTCTTTTTGGTGCGAACTTGTACTCCAAATACTGAGATGAACAACCTTATTATTATTAAGGGATAACTTACGCGTAGCGTTAAATGTTTGTGCACAATACATGGTACGAAAGGCTGATCCCCCTAAGTACGAGGAGTCCTTATAGTCTTATGACTGTTAAAGTTGGAGTTGAAAGATTACTCGCAACTGTGGACATAGTTCATGGTCTTATGACCCTCAGTTATAGTTATTCTACATTTTGGATTTTAGTTTCTAATTATTGATGATAAAGTACTATTCATTGTTGATGAGCCTATTATTGGCAATTAATATTACTATACTCCTGTTGATTTCATATTGTATCCAATGAGCAATTGTTTTGCTCACTCTTGCATATTTTAAAACTTATTGCAGCTAAAGAAGAGAAGGTAGATGAACCTTCGTCTAGCAAAGGAAAGGGAAAAATGTGCAAGTGATGAAGACTTGTAATTTTACTTTGATTGAGATGTTAGATTTTTATTATGATGATCTTAGACTTGGTTTTAATGAAGTTTATTTAATTTCCGCATTTGAATGATTGTAATTAAAGGTTAGATAACCTGGGAGATTTTATTATTTAACCCTTTAATGGGAAAGGTTTTATTTATCCAGTTTTATTGTGATTGGGTAGTTAGATATGAATGTTTGATTAAGTGAACACCGAATCCGTGGGAATGAAGTACCGGATTTGGGGGTGTCACGATATTGGTTTATGGTTTGTAAGAAAATTTCAAAATCCAACTATTTTACACTTCCACTTCGTTTATGTGATTTTATTGCATATACATTTTTCTAGCAAACCTAACACTAAGCATATCCTTAGGAGTCTATTGTCCTAGGTGGATGAATATGCTAAATTGAATTGACTGGAGTAGAAACACACCTCGCCCTTTTTAAGTCGATTTGGAGTTTCTTTTTAGGCCTAGCAGTTCCACGTCCCGTATCCTTGGGCGTTATGAGGACAACTTCAGATGTTCCTTTGCCTCGCCCGGCCCGACAAGCTTGTCGGTTGATCGAGTCTGTGATCCATCCTATTAGAGTTGATAGGAATGGAATTCCTGAGGAGAAGGAAGATGTCCCTGCTGTGGATCCAGCTCCCTTTTCTTCCACTGCTCGCACGGACCTTCCCGGCATACATGTGATGATTCCTGATCTATTAGGCGATTTGAGATGCCATCCATCGTTCCATCTACATACTAATGAGGTACTGGAGGTTTTCATTTTTTAAATAGCTCTTCTTTTCCATTTTTGGCAATGGTTGAACCTTATTTTTGAATATGTAGGTTCTCGGGTTCACTCAGCCACGGGGGAACTAGTTTAGCATCCATTCTCTATATAGGAGCCTTCATCTCGATTAACAGGCCATTTTACATTCCTGGGGCTTCGAGCCAATCTTCTCTATTACACCGTGGTGTTGTCCGTGGGGTTATCTGAGAGTTTTATCTGAGAGATGGTTTCATCAGAGCCAGTCTCTCCATCTGCTCGACTGTGAGGTGATGATGACACCGATGGATTGGAAATTCATCATGGGCTTGGAGTTTACAGGTGAGAGGGTGCCCTTAGTCATGGATATTTCCCCTACTGTTGTTTGATCCGAGGTGGAAGTTCCTTCTTCTGCCCTTAAAGGTCGAGTCGTTCGTTCCGGTCCTCTGAGTATTGATCCTGCTAGTGGCGCTTTATCATAGCCTCTTCCTGATGATCAACGAGAGAGAGATCGCATTCTGTGACGTTTGTTTCTGACCATCATCAGGGGTTGTTTCATTATAGACAATTCCTAACTGTCTCATTTGCCTTAGTCGACGCTCTTTGCGAGGTAGACTGCATAGGGGATTTTGACTACGGATCCTTTACCTTTGCGTATTTCCTTCGCGGGATGTGTGTGTGCTCTGAGGGCGTTACAGAAGTTTGGTTGGGTTTTTACTCATTTCTGCTAGTGAGTAGCTTTAATCAATTTTCATTTCCCACCTTCGGGTATTTTTGATATATAGAATGATGTAGTTGATTAATGCATTTTCAATTATGGGCTTATGAGAGGCTTCCTTGCCTTCGTCTAGTTACCACTTTAGGCTTGGAGACATACTAATGGGGACGCCGATCGCACCATTCTACCTTGGGTGAGCTCCCTATAGCAGATGGCTTTACTCACTGTAGATTCGCAAATTTGGAGTTGCTAAGCTCTGCTATGACGTTATTCGGCTTCCTTACACCCTGCATTATATCGTGATGGGTTTTGAGGATGGCTTCCCGACAGGAGCTGAGTATGCATTGTCTACCCGTCAGATTCCCTTCGTAACTGAGGGAGGTTGGGAGCTCTACTTTGAAGAGCATGCTATCAAATGCATCACTGGAGAGATTCATATTCCACATCTTCCTCCTGATCGGCGGTCTTGGCCTTTGTCCCAACCAGTTAAATATATTCCCCTGATGGGTTTAGATGGCTTAACATTGTCCGATGGCCTTTGTACTTAAAACTTTTTTCATCGATGGTTGACTCCCCGTACCATTGGGGCTCACACCCGTGCTACCCAGTTAAGGGTGTAAACGAGTCAAACCAAAGCAAACAGAGAGCTGCTCAAATTTGACTCGAAATGATAAATTCGTACTCGAATTCGAATTGTATTTGAAAACTTATACTGATATTCAACTCGATTCGAATATTTATTACTCAAATTCAATCTGACTCGGATCAAATTATATTCAAACTACTCGCGAGCTTCAAATTCAAGCTCGAATTCGAGTCTCTATATAATAACTAGTTTTATAATAAATATAATTATAAATTGAATTTGTTATTTTACTTAGAAATGATAAAATATATTTACTATTACACTTTATAAATATAAAATAACAATTAAAATTAAAAACAAAACAAAATAATAATAATAAATAATTATCTTAATTTGATTTAAATTTGTATATATTATAAAAGAATTAATCGAGTATCTAATCAAATATGTATCAATTGAGTATGTATTGAAATATAATCAAGAATTTGAGTAGTTTGAATCTTAAACGAGTCGAGTATAACCTTGCTCAGATATTATTGTCACAATGTAATTATTGTCGGAGCTAGAAAATGACAGAAATAACTTTTTATAAAAATAACGGTGAAAGTTTTACCGTTAACTGTTGAAATACCTGATGATAAAAGTACAGTAATACGTGTGGTTACATAGTAGCACATGGTATTGATTATTGATGCTTATGTGAGAAGTCACTAAGTTTTTTTCAATTATTGTTACAGTAATTGCTGCATAGTATCTCACGTTATTTGATTCAATTATTGTTACAATATTTTATATTATTAAATTAATAATTGAGATGAAAAGTTATTCATATTATTATTTGCATAATTAACAATGTCTAGAAAGTTCTGTCGAGGAAAGGGGTTTGGTCACCTAATTGCGCGCCAATAGGGAGAAATCCTTATCGGAAAGCCCCCTCTTTCCTGGGAACGATCTGGTTGTTAATGTTGCGGATTATAATAATGATGAATAAATGTTGTTAAAAATATTGAGGGGATTTTTATGAAGTATTTGTTACAAATTTTGGCACATTATTTGGACCCCCACTTACCCATTTTTCAAAATAATCGGTAGAAAGTTATAAAGTATATATATATATATATGTATATATTATAAGTTTTGTTTTTTATGAAAAATAGAATATATTATATTTTATTATGTGTGACGCCCCCAAAATAGGTATACATCACCCATCTTGAGTCGCCAAAAGCATGGTACAAAATTCAAATACAACTTAATTATACAAAAGTCATGTAAAATACGACAAAACATAATCTAAGAGTTTTAATAAGAATATTGTCATCTAGACAATATCCACACTCAATGGAGTCCTCGTTACATTTATTGTCACACTATTTAACAGAATAGTGAGGACTATTAATGTTATCATTTGGACCATCACTTTGTTCCCCGACTAGTCCCGGCTACGTTCTCATTTCCTGAAGAGAACAATGAAAGCAAAAGGGTGAGCTCAACTAGCCCAGTAAGAAATATTATGACTAAGATAATGCAGAATAAATTATCCTTAGCCTTCAACAGTATAACAACTGATTGAATACAATAGACAACAAGTTTTAGATCAACAATTTGCAATGAATAAGCAATCCATTAGAAGAGTCAAGTAGAGCATAAAATCTACTATCTTCTATGATTTAAAAAGTTTTTCATCAACTTTATCGCTGAGACTCAGCTTAATAAATAAAATTGAATCATCCATGCACCACGACCAAGGATATTCATGTAATCGTCAATAATCATGATTATACCGAATAATCCCTGGTCATAATCATACTAACAACTGTCCATCAATGAACTACAGGCCGGTGAGGACTTTTACCACATCATTCGTTACATTACGGTCATAATTATACAGAAAAACCCTGGTCATAATCATACCAAGTCCATCTATGCACGTAAGCCAAATATGACTTTCATCAAAATATAAGCATGAGGATGATGACAATGACATAATAATTCAATAAAACAAGTTCAAGGATAAATTTTAAAGATTTATAATTTAATTTATCCAGAAATCAATAACGTCCAAATTGTCAACATAATACTGCTTTGTGGAGTAAAATTCAAGAATGCTCAAAAGAATATTTCCATGAAAAGATACTGGATGAAGCGCAGATATCAAGGATATTCTACTAATTTCATGGAATATAGAAGCCAAAACTTTAACCAACTAAGTATAATAGAATATATGAAACTGCAAATAGATTTTCACCCGCCATGTGGTAATCCACGTAGACAGATCATTTTCACAATTTAATAAGGAATGAATACGAAGGGTCATTCACCATGCATGCGGTAGTCCGCGTAGACAGGTTATTCCAACAAAATAATAAAGAATGGAATAACAGAAGAATTCACCATGCATGTGGTAGTCCGCGTAGACAGGTTATTCCAACAGAATAATAAAGAATAGGATAATAGAAGAATTCACAATGCATGCGGTTGTGTCGCGTGAGCAAAGTTATTCCAACAGAATAATAAAGAATGGAATAATGGAAGAATTCACCATGCATGCGGTGAGTCCGTAGAGATAAAGTTATTCCAATAGAATAATAAAGAATGGAATAATGAAGAATTTCACCATGCATGCGGTAGTCGCGATGAGCGAGTTATTCCAACGTAATAATAAAGAATGGAATAACAACCCTTACGAGTATTGAAAGAAATAACTCTCTTCATGAATACGAAAAAAATAATACCCCTTACCTCGTAAGAAGACCTGGATCTTTGGAATAGTGAGGTAGTGAGACTTTCTTCTTCTTTCTCTCTATAATTTCTCTATAATAATTGCTCTTGTGAGACTTAGTGAATTGGTGAGAATGAAAGAAGAATGAGCTTCTATTTATAGGAAAATATAGTTTTGATAATTGCACGTTTTGGGGGTCAAAATATTACAGTATAATACCTTCCTCTTTTTCTTTATTTTTAATTTAATCCTGCAAGTATTATCAAACTTGCACCACCTCCCCTAATAGTAAATCATGTGAATCAATAGTAAATCATGTGACTCAATAATATAATCATGTGAAAAAAATAATTACAGTATAGTACCTTCATCTATACCTCCATTTTTAATTTAGTCATGCAAGTATTATCAATCTTGCACCAACCCCCCTAATAGTAAATCATGTGAATCAATAGTACACACATGTGAACACATAGTTATAAGCATGTGAATTAATAGCAATTAATTACTCATTTATCCGGTGAATTACTCGATTGGTCAATATAACCTCCAGACATCAATTATTATCGAAATAAATGTCGATTTCCAGTAACACTAATAATTCCCACACAATGGAACTATCAATTTTATCTTTAATCAACATGAACTTATTCATCATTAATATTATAACTCATAATATTTAACAACCAAGTCGTTCCCAAGAAAGAGGGGGCTTTCCGATAAGGATTTCTCCCTATTGGCGCGCAATTAGATTATCTAACCTCTCCTTGACAGAACTTCTAGACATTGTCAATATTGCAAATAATAATATGAATAACTTTGTCGTCTCAATTATTGATTTAACAATATAACATATTATGCAGATGATATTGTGACAATAATTGAATCAATAATATGAGAGATATGATGCAAAGAATTATCAGTAGTAATAATTGAGTATAACCGAGTGACTTCTCACGTAAGCATAAATAATCAATACAGGTGTGCTACTATGCAACCACGCCAGACATCGCATTACTTTTACTCTTTGGGTAGTTCAACGGTTTTAACGGTAACACTCATAGTTATTTTTATAAAAAGATAATTCTGTCATTTTCTAACTATGACAATACTTCCATTGTGGGGTCCACCAATGATTGTGCCATCGTACGAATATTCCCAACAAAAAGAATATTCCCCGACCAAACGAATATTTTATAACAACTTGCATACTTTGCAAAATTTTAAAATATCACTCTTAACTTTAACTTTTATCAATTTAACCATTTACTTTCATTTCATAAAATTCGGGGTCTTACATTATGCATAGTGTTAACATTGTGTCTGCATAGGTTTTGCATAGTAAGGAAAATTAAATTATTCAGAAAATTTTGGCGTCCGTGATTTTCCTTCACAGTGCCCCTTCCATTCTCCTATAAATAGGATGCTTAGTTAGAATTGAAAATCACACCAGAATCAGAGAATTCTATTTCTATAATATTGAGCGTATTTCTTTCGAGTTTTAGAAAGCTTTGAGCGTAGAAAACAGTATAAGCTTTCTTCAAGAATATCTCCGTCCTACCAGTCGGAAGTACTCTCTTTTTAAGATAAGGGGTATTATTTATTTTATATTCGCTTACGATATTAATTTTCGTATTCGTAAGAAATTTTATTTCGTTCAATATTCGCAAGAAATATTATCTTTGTTTAATATTCGTAAGGAATATTATCTTCGTTCAATATTCGTAAGAAATATTATTTTTGTTCAACAGTTGTAAGGGATATTATTTTTGTTCAATACTCGTAAGAATTAATATTTTCTTCCATACTCTGTAGTATGTAAGTAATATTATTTCGTTTTAGATTCTAAATTCTATACTCATTTTTTTTAAGTTTTGGCTTCTATACTCCATGAAATTAGTAGAATATCCTTGAAATTTTATGCTTCATCCAGTATCTTTTCATGAAAATATTATTCTGAGCATTCTTGATAAGCTTTAACTTTTTCATGCCGAAGTACTATTCACGGGGTACTATTCCCAAAGTACTATTCATAGGATACTATTCACTCGATTACTATTCACCCGGGGCACTATTCATGATAAAAATTGATTTCTTTTCGGTCCAAATCATTTTTGATACAATATTATTCTTGAATTTTACTCCACAAAGCAGTATCATGTTGACAATTTGGACATTATTGAATTCTGGATAAATTAAATTATAAATCTTTAAAAATTTATCCTTTGCTTTCTTTTAATTGAATTCTTATATCATTGTCATCATCCTCACGCTCATATTATGATGAAAGTCATCTTTGGCTTACGTGCATAGATGGACTGTTGATTGGTATGATTATGACCAGGGATTATTTGGTATAATCATGACCGTAATGTTACAAATGATGTGGTAAAAGTCCTCATTGGCCCGTAGTGCATTAATGGACAGTGGTTTGCATGATCATGACCATTGGTGAAAACACGAATATCCTTGGCCCGTAGTGCATGGATAATTCGTGGTCGTGATACTAATGAATATCCTTGGCCAATACTGCGGGGATGATGTGGATTATTTATTAAACTGAGTCTCAGCGATAAAATTGTTGATAAACTTTTAAATCATAGAAGATAGTTGATATCATGCTCTACTTGACTCTTCTAATGGATTGCTTGTTCTGCTGCAATTAAACTTGTTATTTATTATATTTTATCAGTTTAACACTGTTGAAGGCTAACGATAATTTATTCTGCATTATCTTAGTCATAATATTTCATACTGGGCTAGTTGAGCTCACCCTTTTGCTTTCATTGTTCTCTTCAAGAAATGAGAAAGTAGCCGGGACTAGTCGGGGAACGGAGTGACGGTCCGAGATGGTGGCTATAGTAGTCCTCACTATTCTATGAAATAGTGTAATAATAAATGTAATGAGGACTCCATTGAGTTTGGAAATTATATAGAAGACAATATTCATGTAAAAACTCTCAGCTAAGCTTTTAGTCGTATTGTATAATTAAGTTATATTTTAATTTTGTACCATGTATTTGGCGACTCAAGATGGATGATGTATACCTATTTTGGGGGCATCACAGTTGGTATCAAAGCTAAGGGATATGATCCCTGGCTAAGATGTGAGACTAGAACTAGGAGGAGAGAGGCGGGTAATTCATTCACTAGTATGACCTACCTAAGTTTATTTGTTATTTAATTGGTCGGTCAGAATATAGGGATAATATGTGGCATGTCAATTAACCCTTATTTTGTGGCAGTGTTTGAAAATGGCATCTGAAAATGTTGAGATCAATAATGAAGCACATAAGACCGTTGAGTCTCCAACGATCAATACCCAGGATAATGTGCAACATGAAGACAATAATCCTCAGGTAAACAACAACACCAATCAAATTATGAACGATGGGATGTTCAGAGGCTTTATGAAATTCATGCAACATCAGGCGAGAGTGGCTCCTGTTCAGATTGCAGGTGGAAACACTGGCAACTCATGGATGGTCACCGCTAAGCAATTCAAGGAACTGGGACCATCGGAGTTTTGGGAAAAGCCATAACCACTCAAGGCAGAGATGTGGATAAAGCAGATCATCAAGATATTTGATGTCTTGAGATGCTCCGAGGAGTAAAAGGTTCCCTTTGCCACCTTCATGTTGAGTGGAGAGGCAGATTACTGGTGGGAATCAATAAAACGTACTCAGCCTACCGCACTCAAAATGTCTTGGGAGAAGTTCCAAGAACTGTTCAACGACAAGTACTTTCCCGAAAGTATTCGTCACATGAAGAAGGAGGAATTTATCAAGTTGGAACAAAATAAGATGACCACGTCGCAGTACGAGGCTAAGTTTGCGGAGTTATCCCAGTTTGCATCCCATTTGGTAGATAATGAGGAGCATATGATGCAGATGTTTCTAAGAGGTTTGCATCCCATTTGGTAGATAATGAGGAGCGTATGATGCAGATGTCAATAACTCATTTCTCACAAACTGTGTTTGTATTCAGATGTTGTAAATAGGACTCAGTTGTTGGAGCGCGATAATGAGTCAACCTAACCAAGAGAGAGCAGCCGGTAAGTCGATAATACTAGTAGTAGCAGTCATCGAAGCAGTGACAACAAACGTGGAGGAAATCAACATGCCAGAAATGGTAACCACTTCGGTGGTAATCATGGCCAAGACAATAGGAGTGGAAATTTCAAGAAGAGGAGATTCAACAATGATGGAAAGACGTCAGCACCAGCACCCGTTGTTAAGGAAGGAGAACGACCACCTATCATATGCTTCAAATGTGGAGGGGAGGGACACATCAGTCCAAATTACATGCAGCAGTCCAAAATGTTTTATAATTGTGGAAAATAAGGTCACGTAGCTCGATTTTGTCGTGCAGTGAAGCCAAGTCCAGTTGGGATGGCGACACCAAATGCCGTCCCAGACAAGTCAAAACCAATAGTTCAAGGGAGAGCGTTTGTCGTGACCTCCCAAAAAGCAAGGAACCCGAACGAAGTCATCACGGGTAAGCTAATCATAAACTCTTGCGAAGTCTATACCTTAATTGATACCGGTTCTACCCATTCTTTTATTTCTCTTACTTGCGCTCAACATTTAAATTTAACTCTAGAGAAATTAGACTTTGACTTATCTGTTGAAACTCTGTTGGGAGAAACCTTCATTACATCCATTATTTATAAGTCTTGTAACTACTCATCATGCAAAAATTGGTTAACTACTCATCATGCAAAAATTAATTAGGGATTGATTGGTTAACTACTCATCATGCAAAAATTAATTATTTTTGTAAGGTTGTTAGCTTTCATATTCCTAACCAACCTATTATGCGAATTCAAGCAACTAAACCACTAAAGTCAATTACTGTTATATCAAGCCATAAAGCTATTCGTTTACTGAAAAACGGATGCCAAGCTTTCTTAGCCCATGTCACAAATTTAAACAAAAATATGTCAAATTTGAATGATATTTCTATTGTTAATAAATTCTCTGACGTATTCCTTGAAGAACTTCTTGGCCTACCCCCAGAGCGTGAAATTGAATTTTGTATCGACCTTGAACTCGTTACAAAACCCATTTCCAAAGCCCCATATCGAATGGCTCCTATTGAACTTCAGGAGTTAAAAACCCAACTGCATGAGTTGTTAGACATCGATTTCATTTGTCCTAGTACATCTCCTTAGAGTGCTCCTGTTCTATTCGTGAAGAAGAAAGATGGAAGTATGCGACTTTGTATTGACTATTGGGAGTTGAATCATGTCACCATCAAAAATAGGTATCCGTTACCTTGTATTGATGACCTGTTTAACCAGTTGCAAGGAGCCAAATTCTTTTCAAAGATCAATCTTCATTCCGGATATCATCAGTTAAAGATTAAAACTGATGACATCCCGAAGACTGCTTCTAGAACTCGGTACGGGCATTATGAATTTCTAGTCATGTCTTTTGGATTAACTAATGCTCCTGTTGCCTTCATGGATATGATGAACCGAGTATTCAAGGAATATTTGGATCATTTTGTGGTTGTCTTTATTGATGACATCCTTATTTACTCCAAAAGCCGTGAAGATCATGAGCAACACTTGAGACTGATACTCCAAAAGCTTCATGAAAACAAGCTTTATGCCAAGTTGAAGAAATGCGAGTTCTAGCTTGAGGAAGTAGCATTCCTTGGGCATGTGATATCAAATTATGGAATATCTGTTGACCCAACAAAGATTGAAGCAATATAAAGCTGGGAGCAACCTAAGTCAATGATCGAAGTACTTAGCTTTCTTGACTTAGCTGGTTATTATCGGAGATTCGTAGAAGGGTTTTTTCGAATCACTACTCCATTAACTTAGCTGACTCAGAAAGATACAAAATTCGGTTGGAGCGAGGAATGTGAGAAGAATTTTCAAGAACTCAAGAGGAGACTCATTTCAGGACCTGTTCTGACAATACCATCTGGCTCAGAGGGATTTGTCATCTACAGTGATGCTTCGGGCAAAGGGTTAGGATGTGTTTTCATGCAATATGGGAAAGTCATAGCCTATGCCTCTCGATAACTCAAAAAATATGAGAGGAATTATCCTACTCATGATCTAGAGTTGGCAGCAGTCGTTTTTGCACTAAAGATTTGGAGGCATTACTTGTATGGGGAAAAAGTGGAGATCTTTACGGATCATAAAAGCCTCAAATATTTCTTCACTTAAAAGGAACTCAACATGCGACAGCAACGTTGGCTTGAACCGTTGAAAGATTATGATCATACCATCCAATACCATCCTGGAAAAGCAAACATGGTAGCTGACGCATTGAGTAGAAGATCATATACGGGTCTGAGTGTGATATTGTCAATGCAAAGGCCCATTTGGTATGACTTACAAAGGATGGAGATAGAGATAAAGACTCCAGGGACCCACGTGATGATGTCAAATATACGAGTAGAACCGACTTTAATCGATAAAGTTAAAGCTGCTCAAGCGAAAGACCTGGAGCTGATGCGTATGAAGAAGAAAGTGCAAGAAGGTGCTATTTCAGAAGCAAGAATCAATGAAGAAGGAATACTTCGAGTCAACTCCAGACTTTGTGTTCCTAACAACCTTGATTTAAAGTATAAAATTATGATGGAGGCGCACAACACACCGTTTGCAATCCATCCCAGAAGTACCAAGATGTATCATGATCTTCGACATACATTTTGGTGGAGCAATATGAAGACAGAGATAGTGGAGTTTATCTCAAGGTGTCTAACTTGTCAACGAGTCAAGGTGGAGCATCAAGTGCCAAAAGGTCCATTGCAACCACTTGAAATTCTAGAATGAAAGTGGGAGCACATTACCATAGATTTTGTTACTGGTCTTTCCAAGGTTTCTCAAGGAATTGATGCAATTTGGTTTATTGTTGATAGATTAACCAAGTTTGTTCATTTCTTACCTATACGAGAAACTTATTCACATTAACGTCTTGCTCGTATTTACATAAATGATATTGTAAGACTGCATGGTATGCCAGTGTCCATAGTTTCTAATCGAGACCCAAGATTTACTTCACAATTTTGGGTTAGTTTGCAAAAAGCTATGGGCACGGATTTACGATTTAGTTCGGCATATCATCCTCAAACGAACGGGCAGTCGGAGAGGACTATTCAAACTCTTGAGGATCTATTAAGACTCTGTGTCCTTGACTTCAAAGGAAGTTGGGACAAGTTCTTGCCATTGGTGGAATTTTCCTACAACAACAGTTATCAAGCAAGTATAGGCATGGCTCCATTTGAGGCGTTGTATGGAAGAAAATGTCGTTCTCCAGTATGCTGGGACGAGGTGGGTGAAGCAACGTTGTTAGGACCAAAATTGGTACGTATGACTACGAAAAAGATTCAATTGATCCGGCAACATATAAAAACCTCACAAGATCGACAAAAGAGTTATGTTGATCTTCATCGAAAAGACGTGGAATTTAATGTTGGAGAACATGTGTTATTACGTGTTGCTCCATGGAAAGGAGTTACGAGATTTGGAAAGAGAGAAAAGCTCAATCCTCGATTCATTGGCCCATTTGAAATCCTCGATTGAGTAGGAACTGTGGCTTATAGACTCGCCTTACCGCCAAGTATGTCTCGTGTTCATAACATTTTTCGCATGTCCATGTTACGTAAATACGTGGAAGACCCGAACCACATTATCGAGTTAGAACCGAAAGAAATAGCGGAAGATTTAACGTATGAAGAGGTACCTGTTAAAATCTTAGATAAGAAGGAACATATTCTACACTCCAAGGTTATACATCAAGTCAAAGTTTTGTGGAGAAACCACGATGTTGAGGAAATGACCTGGGAGTTATAATATGAAATGAAATCAAGGTCTCCTCACCTCTTTGTCATACTAGGTACGTATACACCAATTTCGAGGGCAAAATTTCATAAGAAGGGGAGGTTGTAAGACCCCAACTTTTATGAATAAAGATGAATTTTTCTCGAATTATATTTTTGAATATTATGGAGTGAATTTGTTATAATGTTACAGTTGTGGGTAATATTTATAAATTTTGCAAAGTAAGCAAGTTGTTATAAAATATTCGATTGGTCGGGGAATATTCATTTTAACAGGGAATATTCGTACGATGGCACAATCATTGATGGACCCCGCAATGTAATTATTGTCGAAGTTATAAAATGTCAGAAATAACTTTTTATAAAAATAACGGTGAAAGTTTTACCGTTAACTGTTGAAATACGGTGATGATAAAAGTACAATGAATCTGCTGTGGTTGCATAGTAGCATATTATTGATGTATTGATTCTTACGTGAGAAGTCACTTAGTTTTGTTCAATTATTGCTACAGTAATTGCTGCATAGTATCTCACATTATTTGATTCAATTATTGTTATAATATTTTATATTATTAAATCAATAATTGAGATGACAAGTTATTCATATTATTATTTGCATAATTAACAATATCTAGAAAGTTCTGTCAATGAAAGGGGTTTGGTCACCTAATTGAGCACCAATAGGGAGAAATTCTTATCGGAAAGTCCCCTCTTTCCTGGGAACGATCTGGTTGTTAATATTGCGGGTTATAATAATGATGAATAAATGTTGTTAAAAATATTAAGGGGATTTTTATGAAGCATTTGTTATAAATTTTGGCGTATTATTATGGACCCCCACTTACCCATTTTTCAAAATAATCGGTAGTAAGTTATAAAATATATATATATATATATTTAAGTTTTATTTTTTTATGAAAAATAGAATATATTATATTTTATTATGCATAGTATTTGTATAATGTATGCATAGTGTTTGCATAGTAAGGAAAATCGAATTATTCAGAAAATTTAGGCATCCGTGATTTTCCTTCATAGTTGCCCCTTCCATTCTCCTATAAATAGGATGTTTAGTTAGAATTGAAAATCACACCAGAATCAGAGAATTCTTCTTCTATAATATTGAGCGTATTTCTTTCGAGTTTTAAAAAGCTTTGAGAGTAAAAAACAGTATAAGTTTTCTTCAAGAATATCTCCGCCCTACCAGTTAGAAGTACTCTCTTTTTAAGGTAAGGGGTACTATTTATTTCATATTCGCTTACGATATTATTTTTTGTATTTATAAGAAATTTTATTTCGTTCAATATTCGTAAGAAATATTATCTTTGTTTAATATTCTTAAGGAATATTATCTTCGTTCAATATTCGTAAGGAATATTATTTTCGTTCAACAGTTGTAAGGGATATTATTTTTGTTCAATACTCGTAAGAATTAATATTTTCTTCCATACTCTGTAGTATGTAAGTAATATTATTTTATTTCAGATTCTGAATTCTATACTCATTTTTTTAAGTTTTGGCTTCTATACTCCATGAAATTAGTAGATTATCCTTGAAATTTTGCGCTTCATCTAGTATCTTTTCATAGAAATATTATTCTGAGCATTCTTGATAAGTTTTAACTTTTTCATGTTGAGAGTACTATTCACGGGGTACTATTTCCAAAGTACTATTCACAGGGTACTATTCACTCGATTACTATTCACCCGGGGAACTATTCATGACAAAAATTAATTTCTTTTCGGTCCAAATCATTTTTGATACAATATTATTCTTGAATTTTACTCCACAAAGCAGTATCATGTTGACAATTTGGACATTATTGAATTCTAGATAAATTAAATTATAAATCTTTAAAAATTTATCATTTGCTTTCTTTTAATTGAATTCTTATATCATTGTCATCATCCTCATGCTTATATTGTGATGAAAGTCATCTTTGGCTTACGTGCATAAATGGACTGTTGATTGGTATGATTACGACGATGAATTATTTGGTATAATCATGACCGTAATGTTACAAATGCTATGGTAAAAGTCCTCATTGGCCCGTAGTGCATTGATGAACAGTGGTTGGCATGATCATGACCATTAGTGAAAACACGAATATCCTTGGCCCGTAGTGCATGGATAATTCGTGGTTGTGATACTAATGAATATCCTTGGCCTGTAGTGCGGGGATGATGTGGATTATTTATTAAACTGAGTCTCAGCGATAAAATTGTTGATAAACTTTTGAATCATAGAAGATAGTAGATATCATGCTCTACTTGACTCTTCTAATGGATTGCTTGTTTCGTTGCAGTTAAACTTGACGTTTATTATATTTTATTAGTTTAACACTGTTGAAGGCTAACGATAATTTATTCTGCATTATCTTAGTCATAATATTTCTTACTGGGCTAATTGAGCTCACCCTTTTGCTTTCATTGTCCTTTTCAGAAAATGAGAACGTAGCCGGGACTAGTCGGGGAACGGAGTAACGGTCCGAGATGGTGGCTATAGTAGTCATCACTATTCTATGAAATAGTGTAATAATAAATATAATGAGGACTCCATTGAGTTTGGAAATTGTCAAGAAGACAATATTCGTGTAAAAACTCTCAGCTACGCTTTTAGTTGTATTTGAATTTTATACCATGTATTTGGTGACTCAAGATGGGTGATGTATACCTGTTTTGGGGGCGCCACAGAGCGGATCTAAGTGGTGCCTTTCCTGAGTCTCGCGGGATTATTCTCTTCTTGAATCCAATAATCAGCCACTGATAGGTTAGCCTCCTGGTGGAGGAATCACACATCATATATTCATCGCGCCTCACCGCATGCATGATGACATTTTGTGAAGCACTAATATAAAGTGTTGTAAATAAAGCTTTCATTCACATCCATTTAATGTAAAGAATAGCATTCAAAAATATGCAGATAGAAAGGGAATTAAAAAGATTGAAATGCGACTTAAGCCCTCTACATCCCCAATAGTGTCGCTGCCCGTCGACGCCGGGTTTTTTCTCTTTTTTGTTTCTTTTCTAGGTGTTTCTACCCTTTGTTTTATGTTGATTTTATTTATCTTCCTTAAAGGATGTATTTTAGAAAAGACCGATATACATGTCGATGATTTGAAAAGATTGATCTTAATGATTGGGCCGAATTAGATAGAGCTGCCGGTTGGTATGAGTTTAAATGGATGTACCAACTTATCCAGGGTTTGAAAGGTTTTCTCAATATGGCCCAATATGTGACTTTGTTTAAATGGTCTAGAACCCAAGATTCATAGAGTTTGGGGGCTTGCTTAAGTGAGGGGAAGATGTTAGGCATCCCCCGACTTCCGTGAAACACGGTTACCGCTACTTTTTCATGCCTTATGCATTGTGTGTGTGTGTGTGTGTGGAAAGCTTTTTGTTTTGCAAAGATTTTTTATGCTTTGCTTTGAAAGTAGTGATGTGCCTCTTTGAACCTATGTGCAAAGGGTTTGATTTACATAAAATTCAGTTTTAAAAAGATATGAAAGTGAGGTTTTGAAACTTGCTTTTTAAACCCTTTTAACCGAATAGAATCGAGGCCCTTTGATACTTCCAATTTTATTCTTATGATGACTTTATTTGATTTTATTTCTCGAGATGTGAAGCATCTTCGAGGCTAAATATGAACTATTTACAAGGGTCAGACTTCTTATGGGCATGTAAGCCATCGAAGTAACCCCGAGCACCACATACATGATTTCTCATTATTTTAGAACCTTAAATCTGGATAACTATTTTAGGGTTCTGGATTTACATGTACAAAGGATTGCAAGCTAACTGTACAACTTAAATAAGTCCATCACGGGAACCGAGTTTGAGATTCATTGGTTGAATCTTTACCCGAATGGTTCATAGGCTCACATCAATCATTTAACAACTTACACAATGAAAATATTGCAATAAAATAGATATTTACATTAAACTGTGCCAAACAAGTGATTTATTCATTAAATCCTTGTAGACGAGTCAACAAGCTTCCCGTTTCCTCTAGATACAGATCCAGGCTCACGTGGTTGCTTAATATTTACAAAAACTAGAAAGAAAACTAGATCTATCCAGATCTTAGCTATTCTAGCTCAACGATTAAGGTTTTAGAACTTTTGAACTGGTTAAAAGCTAGATCTGTCTAGATCTAGTATAGATCTAGTTAATACATTGATTAATATCGAATATTTACAACAACAAAAATAAGAATAGTTAAAACCGCTATCCAGGCACCACCAAGCAATATCTATGTATATACAACACTTATATATATAGTAAAGCAAGAAATGAAAACAGATCTGAAGAGATCTTACAGTCTAGCACGAGAACTATAATTGAACGGTTTTTAACGCCTTTAAACTTAGTTTCCACTGGTTAAAACTTGATATGTTGAAGTATATATGTATAGAAGTGTTTACAGAAGAGATTTACAAAGATTGAAGTAGGTTTGAGTTGTTTCTCTCTCTAGATCTCGGATTTTCTCTCTCTTGGACACTTTTTTTCTCTCCAAAACTACTAAAAATGAGTTGGGGATCTTATAAATATAGATCTTGGTTGGTCATGAGTGGACCTTGGCGCAAGTAGTAGATGGACTCATGGCTAGGCCAGTGGGCCCGCACGCCTCGAGTAATCGTGATCTCGATTGTTGTGCATACTGCTTAAAACCTTCATAACTTGTAATCTGGGAATCCTACAGAGATGTGCCATACCAATCCAGAAAACTCTTTCTGAGAGCTACTCGATGACCTAAGGCTTACATTTTTTTTGAATTCAGAAAGATTGGTTCATGACCAGAATAGCATCTTCAAGTCTTCCTAGGCAGTTCGTTGAGCTGTCTTGAGCGGTTTGCACTCGGGATTGCTGTGATGGCTCTTTGTAACCCTATCTGTAGTTGGATAACTATTTTTTGATGTTGAATTTTCAACATTCCCTATTTTACCTCTCAGGGTTATCTCTAGGGTTGAGGTGGCTTTTGGCTGTCCCTCGAGGTTGTCTCCATGGTTTGACTACTGTTGATTCTATCTTTCCTCAGGGTTGTCTCTGAGGTTGATTTGATATCCCATGGGGCTGTCTCCAGGATTTGGATTGATATCCCACGGGGATGTCTCCGGGGTTTGAGGTTTAATATAGTCCTCCAGGCTATCTTCGGGTGTAAAAAGACGTTTTTACCCTCCTGCATGGTTAATACCTGGAAAATAAAATTTTGAGTGTCTACAAGTGGTATTAGCATATCTTAGTAGCATCAAACCTCTTTGAATGGGGTACATTGGGGGTAAAAGTTTTGTGATCTTTCTTTCATTTATTAACATCTATAAAATTTCCTCCATTGGTTAATTCAAAGGAGTAAACTTTCTTTTAGCAGCAAACGCTCTATGAGCTTGGAATCTCTCTTCCCTTACAACTTTATCTACCCGTGTTTCATGGTCTTGGAATCTATAATGATCCCTCATTATAATTGACAAGACTATAGGTGGAGAAGAGTTTGTTTACTTCTGGCTGATCTGGCTTATTAACTACCTCGTTACTTAATGTAGATATACCATCAATTCTTCCAATTGATTAATCTGCTCTTTAATGGATTTTAGCTCCGCTCTAGTGAAAGTTGTTCTTCTGAATAACCTATCTTTGCGAGGTTACTTGACGATTCTCTAATGTATTTAAGGTATTTGTAACCTTAGCCACTCCCCATATTGATCATGTTCACTCATTCCTCATTGTGTTGAGGCAGAGGATTATCTTGGACATGTGGTTATTCTGGTGTTGTCACCACAATCTCCCTATTATCTATCATGTCATGGATCTTATGTTTTAAAGACCAACACTCTTATATATCATGGCTCGGGGAACCAGAATAATAAACACACTTTTTGAATGGGTTAAAACTTTTCCAATTTGGATTTGCAGGTGGAAGGAGTTGAGTGATCTTCTTTTGGTTAGTTAAAAGTTTCAATACGTTTTCTAGTGAATCCCCTAAGGGTGTAAAAGTTCTTCTGCGTTTAACATCTCTTGGTTTCTGAAATGGAGGATTTAGGGGCTTTATAGATGTTTGGATAAGGATTAATTATTCTGCTTTTGTATAGGAGGGTTATGATTGCCTTGCTGAGTTTGACCCTGAAGTATCAAGGATACATATGAACCCTTCTAGGGTTAGTCCTATAATTTATAGTCTGGATGTGCTCAACAACTGCCTCTAAAGCAGTGAGGTTTCTAATCTTTCCCGATTTCAACCCCATTTCATCCATTTCTTCATGTTTAATCATCTCTGAAAATGGTTTTCCTATTCCAGCTATGACCTTTTCATAATGGGGAGCTTCCTGTATATCGATCAATGTCATCACCATTTCAGTTTCTGTCATGGGAGGAATTACTTGTGTTGCCATACGTCTCCATCTTTGGGCATATTCCCAGAAAGACTCAGTATTTTGCTTTTAGACTTTGTTCACTTGATATCTATCAGGTGTCATTTTTAATGTTTTCCTGCAAAACAAAGGTTAGTTGTTTTGATGACAGGATAACATGACAAGATTTGATATTTGATAGGTAATTTACATTTAATATTTGACAAGAATTGACATTTGACATTTATTGAAAGAGGAAAGACATAAAGAATCTTCCCTTCGCGTTTGGTTTATCAGAGGCTGGCCTATCTTAGGTTTACTCTCACGGGCTTTTCAGCATGAAGGTTTCCAGATCATCGCAATCTACTAGACGAGAAATTAATCCAATCTTTCAATTGGAGCGGATCTAAGTGGTGCCTTTCCTAAGTCTCGCGGGATTATTATCCTCTTGAATCCAATAATCAGCCACCGACGGGTTAGCCTCCTGGTGGAGGAATCGCATAACATATATTCATCGTGCCTCACCGCATGCATGATGACATTGTGCGAAACACTAATATAAAGTGTTGTAAATAAATCATTCATTCACATCCATTCAATGTAAAGAATAACATTCAAAAATATGCAGATAGAAAGGGAATTGAAAAAATTGAAATGCGGCTTAAGCCCTCTACATCCCCAGCAGAGTCACTACCCGTCGACGCCGGGTTTTTTTCTCTTTTTTGTTTCTTTTCTAGGTGTTTTTCTACCCTTTATTTTATGTTGATTTTATTTATCCTCCTTAAAGGGTGTATTTTAGAAAAGACCGACATATATGTCGACGATTTGAAAAAGACTGATTTTAATGATTATGCCGAATTAGACAGAGCCGTCAGTTGGCATGAGTTCAAAATGGTTGTACAAACTCAAACGAGTTTTGAAAGGTTTTCGCAATATGGCTTAATATGTGACTCCATTTAATTGGTCTGGAACTTGAGATTCATAGAGTTTGTGGGCTTTCTTAAGCGAGGGGAAGGTGTTAGGCACCCTCCAACTTCCATGAAACACGGTTACCGATACTTTTTCATTCCCTATGCATTGTATATGTGTGTGTGTGTGTGTGTTGAAAGCTTTTGTTTTGCAAAGATGTTTTGTGCTTTGTTTTGAAACTAGTGTTGTGCTTCTTTGAACCTATGTACAAAGGGTTTAATTTATATAAAATTCAGTTTTAAACAAGATATGAAAGTGATGTTTTGAAATCTGGTTTTTAACCCCTTTTGCCCGAATAGGAATCGATACCCTTTGATACTTCCAATTTTATTCTATAATGATGGCTTTATTTGATTTTATTTCTCGATATGTGAAGAATCTTCGAGGCTAAATATGAGATATTTACAAGGGTCGGTGGGAGCTGTCGTTTACACTCCTAAATTAACCTCACTTTCACTTTACAATTTCAAACAATTTGCACAGTAGTAAGGATCGATCCCACAGAGAGTGATTTGTTTTATATTTATCCTATGATTTCTAAAGAAAAAGGAATTTTGAATTAATTAACTAAATTAACAAGAATAAACAATGAATAAAAAGCTTTAGTTCTTCAGTTTAGTATCACCTTTTTAGAACAATAGATTAATAGTGTAACATTATTTACCCTTCAATGAAACTAATAGCCCTAGGTAACAACAAGCTCTGCTACCCGAAACTCCCCTTAGATTGTCACTCAATGAAACAAACTCTTCACAAGATTCTAACAATTATATAACCTAGAACAAGCTCTCTAGATTTAATATAACAGTAGCATTAAGAATTAGGGAATTAGACTATTCCAAGTAACAAACACATAAGCTCGGATTGTTTAACTTGTCTTCTGATAATCATAGAAATACTCAAAAGTTTGTCCACAATCAGGTATTACTAATTACTACTTGTGATTAGGAACAATATCAATTACACGTAATATTATTCATTGGTCTAGTATATGATATTCGTTAACCAACTCAATCCTGCAGAAATCAAAATAGTTAAGTCAAATAACATTCAGAAATTAAATTAAATTATCAAGAATGAATTTCGTGTGAGAAGAAATTAATAATGAATACTCAATTAACCATTAATTATAAATAAGGTTCAACATCCCTTAGAACTGAATAAAAAGAACTTAGCTCATGTCTTCAATCCTCCTATGTTGTAGTAGATGATTGAATGAATAAAACCCTGACTATCATCCTCTATTTATAGTGCTAGACAAAGTCCTAAATCCTATGGTAATTAGAAATCCAAATCCTAAAAGGAATTACAAATCATAACTAGTTTCCATAAAGAAATAGAATCCAATTTGGAAATAAATCTTAGTCTAAAAGATATCCTAAATCTAATAGAAATATCAATCCAATTCCATGTATAAATCTGCCAAAATTTGTTTTTAGAAACTTTCCAAAAATTTAATATTTTCCAATTTTCCCGCTCAAATATGCCCATATTTTCTACTGCGATGTCATTTGGTAAAATGATTATAACTTTTGGTTCGGGAGGAGTTACGGGGCCTATTACCTATCAAATTAAAGCACTCAACGGGATCTACAACTTTTATTCTTTGAGAATTGGCAGATTCGGGTTACATCAAGGTCGAAATCGGGCTCCAAGTAACTGTTGTGTAAATTGTAACTTCCAAACTTTGAGGTTCAACGTCCATTTGGTAAAAAGATCATAACTTTTTCATATGAACTCCGATCGGGATGATTCAAGATGTTCCAAAAAACTAAGGAAGAGCTCCACAATAAAATGCAAGTCCCAAGCCAAGACCATGCATCCAACTTAATGCTAAAAACCCTGCATTTTTCCCTTTTTCCTCATTTCAGCTCCAATTCTTCCTGAATTCATTAAACACCTTAATAAGCTCATATACACATGAAACATGCTATAAAACTAAACAAAAAGGAATCAAAATAAATGAATACTATGCACTCATCAAATTCCCCCACGCTTAGCTTTTACACGTCCTCGTGTAAACCAAAAGTTTGATTTCCAGAAAAATTCTATTGAACCATTATCTCAAAAGGTTTCAAGGTAAAAATTATGACTATCAACACTAAACTCACATAAATCTAATCAATGCCTCATCAGTTAACTCACAATGAACAACCTTACCATTTCACCAACGAACTTCATTATACCAATCTGTAACCACATACGAAACTTTCCTACAGTCCACATGCTTACTTAACTCGGTTATTATGGAACAAAAACCATGCACACTGATTCATAACCAAGAACAAGTTTTCCTTGATTTTTAATTTTTTTTCATAGAACCTTTTCTTTAGCACAGATGAATGTATTTTCATGCTTTTCTCGTATTTTATTTCTTTTCTTGACATGTGCAATGTCTCCTTTTCTTAGGCTATTCAGAGTTACCCATGTAGTGAACTTTCCACCAACGACTCCCAAACCAAATGATCTTAGGGCGCTGGGTGTAGAGACACCCCTAGGGCTTAATTATTCAGGTAATAAAGGCCACAAAAATAGACTAGTCAAGCTATTTTTATCCATCACACTTTTTAGCGTGAATACCGATGCTTCCCGAGGCTTGGATACCCAGTTATTTCGCACAATAGACATTGAAGCAGATTTTCATTTTTCATTTTTTCCTTTTCTTTTTTTCATTCATCATTTTTTCACATGGTTCTATAACAAAATAAGCAAGTTAAATAGTTCTAAGTCATGAAATTAGTGCACATAGATAACTCCACAAATAACTTAGCCAAATAAACATGCTTCTCATATTCAAGTACTCATGTATCACAAATTCAATTTATATCAATTATTATGGATCATAACTAGTTTTCATCATTCATCAACTAATTAAGCATCAAGTAGAATCGGAATTTTAGAATCGATTTTCAATCTTTGACTTTAATCTTTTTAACACATAGCCAAATAGAATCATGAAACCAAAATTTTCAAAAGCATTAATTTTTTCAAATTCCCCATCAAAATTGGATCAATATCCCCTAATAAAATAAAAACCTAAATCTTCCCCCCCCCCCCCTTACACTCAAACCTTACATTGTCCCCAATGTAAGAAAATCATGCAAAGAAAAAAATACTACTAGCTAACATGCAATAAAAAAACTAAAAAGTGAAGGGATAGAAAAATCAAATCTGAGATCTTGGGTTGTCTCCTAAGCTGCTGCCCTTGTTTATTGTCATTGGCTTGACATCATCCTTCTCATTCTATGCAATTGGACTTTTGTAATTCAAGTGGACTGGTAACAGTTTCAATTCATTAGGAGCATCCTTCATATCATGATTTTGCTTCATTCCAGCCCTCAAATCCTCCTTGTATATTTTCTTAAGAGATTCCTACATTATAGAGTCAACAACATTAATAGCAAAAATAAACTTAATATTACCAAGATACCTTTTTGTGTCATTATGATGAACCGGACATGTGCCTCATCCAATTCCATAGTTAAGGTCCCATGGTATGTATCATGTGTAGACACTCGAAATTTTCTGCACACCTATTTCTAACATTGTAGGAGGGCAGATTCGTCTTTCAAAGATAACCCTGGAAGACAGCTCACATCATTCCGGATACTACTGGAAGTTCAGTTTCAACCCCAAAACACACACTGGAATATCAATTCCAACCTCAGAGATAACCCCGAGTTTCATCCTTGGAAATAACCCCAAAGAGTGTTGTTGCAGTTCCGGTGATAACTCCGGAAATGCTTGTTTTAAATGCATGCAATCAGCTTCAATCTCAGACCTCCTGCTGAAGCACTCATTCCAAAGACCCGAAGCTAACACCGGGAAGACAGGCACACTTACAGATGACCCTGCGGAATTCAAACACTTGCAGTAATCCAATCTCAGATGTAACCCTGAGCAACGTCTGCTATCAGCCCAAACCGGAGATAACGCCAGTGAGAAGCAGAAACATCATCTTGCCACCTCAACCCCAGTGCACCATCTCAATATTTCATACATACATTTCTACACAACAATGTCCCACAAGAGCCAAGGAGTTCCAATCCCGAGTGACTATTATGTGTGGCAGCACACCGGATAGAATTTGAAGCTTGAAGACCATGGCCATGGTCCCCTCTTCCTGACTTCGTACAACCTCTAATCCCATGTCATTACGTAACTCTCGATAAAAGCAGTCCAAAGATGGTCTTGTACACCTCGTTCGAATGCTCGGATTGAAGTTCTGCAAGTTCGAGTGGACATCACAGTGCACGAGTGAACGTACTTTGAGATGGCAGGAAACGCGGAGCCCGGGGCACCCTGGGCAGCCACAGGTGCATCTGCGGCTACCGCAGGTACACCTGCGGCTCCCAACTCTATAAATATAGAGCTTGGGGTGGCCATTTATAAGAGAAAAAAGGCGAGGAAGCCCTGTCCAATTTGCTTTGTACACACTCCATATTGAGTGCTTTCTCATTTTAAACACCTGTTAGCTCACATATATCTATATTTTACCAGTGGGAGCTGAGTGTTTATCCATCTAGAGTCATAGAAGTCTGCCTTGGCAGCCCACTGTAAGCCTTCTCACACTCTATAAAACTTTTCTCTTCATCTTTGCACACACTATTCTTCACATTGAGAGTCATGTTGTGTGTGTATGCCCGGACTTCGGTCCGTGGTTTTCATTTTTGTCTGTATATATACACTTATATATGTATATATTTATATATGGACTAACATTGTCGAGTTATGCCTCAATTGAGCCTAGACTTATGTCTGGAGCGAGCTTTTATATATATATATATATATATATATATATATATATATATATATATATATAAACTGCTTGTCGAACTCATTCGATGAGCCCAGATTTTACATCGATGTGTTTATTTCTTTTATATATATATATATATATATATATATATATATATATATATATATATATTTCGCCCATCACTTTGGAGTTTATTTCGTGGCGATTGATAAATTTTACTTGCCTTATTTACATTTAGTCCCGCTTTAGAATTTACTTTGTGGCGGTTGATCATCTTTTCTGACTTTAATTACTTTTCCGATCCCCCATGGAGGTGCTTCGTGGTGGTCGATCATGTCTATATATATATATATATATATATATATATATATATATATATATATATTTTCCGCTTTTATATATTTACATTTGATCCCCGTGGAGGTTGCTTATGTGGTATATATATATATATATATATATATATATATATATATATATATATATTTACCGCTTTTATATATTTATATTTTCGATCCCCATTGGAGGTGTTTCGTGGTGGTTGATCATGTGTGTGTGTATATATATATATATATATATATATATATATATATATTATATACTTTTTTATATATATAATCGCTTACTTCTTTTCATATAAATCTATGGCATCATGTGAGCCAGGAATCATGTGATCTGATCAGATTCCATGAATCTAGATTCTGATTCTATGATGGACTTTTTCAAATTGTAAGTTGAGCTTGTACATTATTTATAGTGTTTCAATTTCCTTAGATGGTTGTCATACCCTGAGAAGTTCGGCACTGTTGTATATTATTTTCTCAAAGATGCCTCGCATCTCGAAAATAAAAGCAATCAAGCCGAACATTTAATAATAAAATGGAAGTATGAAAAGGTCTCAATTACTATTGAGCACAGGGTTTGAAAAACCTCTTTTTTACAAAACTTCATTGCTATATCTTGTTTAAAACTGAATTTTTCTACAAATTCAAACCTTTTGTATATAGGTGCGAACGAGGCCTCACACTACTTCCAAATAAATTGCACATTGACCCACACACACACACACATACATTCATATAACAGTTTCTTGAAAAGTGGCGGTCACCGTGGCAACACGGATGTCGGGGGGTGCCTAACACCTTCCCCCTGCATAATCAAAACCCCGAACCCAAATGAATCTTGGTTTCACAGACCCGTTTAGCAGTGTCACATCACTAGGTCAATGTTCAAACCTTTCTCGCATTACAGTGCAACCGATTAAAAAACACCAATTGGCGACTCTTACGGTCAAATCGTCGACATGATATATATGTCGAGACCTTTTTCACTTGTTTTTCAAATAAATCTCACCTAATACGAGAACACCAAAAATAAGAAACAAAAGGGACAATAAAAATCCCGACGTCGACAGGTGGCGACTCTGCTGGGGACTCCAGTAAGAGGGTTTAAGCTGTTACTACAAGCTTTTCAAAACTGTTATATGCTTGTGTGTGAATGTTGCATTTACATTTATGATGAATGTATACGAATGCATTTTACTTACTGCACTACAATATATCTATATGTGATATTAGTGCTTCTAATATGACATCATTTTCATAAACGGTGAGACACGTTGTATGTGAATGTATGTTGTGTGGGTCCTCCACCAGGAGGCTATCCTGTCGGTGTTTGATTATTGGACTCTTAGGGAGACTAATTCCAACGAGGCTCAGGAAAGGCACCACCCAGATTTGCTCCAGTGGAAAGACCGGATTAACTACCCATCAAGTAGATTGCGATGATCTAGGAACCTTCATGCCAAAAAGCCGCGAGAGTAACCCTAAGATAGGTCAGCCTCTGATAAACCAAACGCGGAGGAAAGTCTCTTCATGCTTTCCATTTTCTATTACTTGTAAAAGCATTTACTTGTAATTTTATTCCATATTAATCTTTATGTAATGGAAAATATGAAGAATATTTGTGCATACCTGACATGCTATCAAAATAACACCTGTTTTTGCAGGATGTTGTTCCTAAAATGGACACATTATGATAGCATTTACATTATCCCTAAGACTAAAATACATAAGTCTTTTGTAGGAAAACAATTGGGCCTGTTACCGGCTCAAAATCCAAAAAGGCCATGAGCTTGCAGCCAATCATGTCTTCTTCTGACCAGTCTAATCCCGTTTCTCATGAAGAATTTGACAGATTAAGTAAACAAATTATAGATTTGGCTATCCTGATTAAAGAATTGCATCAGTCTACTCAGGGCTCAAAATTGCCCACACATGCAGAATCCTCTACATAAGGAGGAACACAAGATTTGGACAAAATAAATCCAGAACCTCAGTTGGATACGACCAACAAAGATCTTGAAAACACCTATCTCAAAGGAGATCCAGACACCGGTGATATCAGGAAAAAAGTCCTTCAAATGGAAGAAACCATCCGTTCTCTCAAAGGGATTGGAACACATGGGAGCGTTTCCTATGCTGATCTTTGCATATTCCCTGGTGTTCATTATCCAGAGAAATTCAAAACCCCTGACTTTGAAAAGTATGACGGATTAGGGGATCCATACACACATTTGAAGGTGTTCATTAGAGAACTTGGATCTTATGCAGAGGACAAGAAGCTCAGAATGCAGTTGTTCCAAATAGTCTAACTGGAGAAGCCCGTTCATGGTATACCAGATTAGACAACTCAAAGATCCATAGTTGGGAAGAGCTAGCTTACGCCTTCCTCACTCAATACAGTTTTCAATCTCAAATGGCTTCTGCCGGTACCAGATTACTAAGGTCAAGAAACAGTGTAATGAGTCTTTCAGAGAGTACGTTCAAAGGTGGAGGTGCCTTGCTGCTCAAGTTATCCCTTCTATGATAGAATCAGAAATGGTCATGACTTTCATAGACATACAAGAAGGTCCTTTCTATGAGAGAGTTTTAGCTAGTATTGGCAAACCATTTTTTGAAATGATCAAGCACGGAGAGATGGCTGAGATGGGATTGAAGTCAGAAAAGATTCAAGACCTAGCCACTCGTAAAGCAGTTGCTGAGCACATCCAATCCGAATCTTATGGAAACAACCCCCGAAGGGTCCATAAAAAGAAAGAGGAGGATGTTTCCTTGATACTACAAGGTCAAAAAGGCAGTCAGGATATGCCTATACAAAGGAGAAACTACTCCCCTTTCCAAGCACAATCTTCAAACCCTCCATTACCTAATGGTGGAGAAGCAAAGCGCCCTCGAACGTTCACACCCTTAGGGGACTCGCTCGAGAATATTCTTGCTCTTCTGACTACTCAGAAGAAAATCACACATCTTCTTCCACCAGCCAACCCTAATGGGAGGGGTTTCAATGCTACTCAGAAGTGTGCTTATCATGCCGGAGCACCTGGACATGATACTCAAGATTGTTGGGCCTTGAAACACAAGATCCAAGATTTAATAGACAACGGTGAAATCGTGGTTACCAAACCAGATCAACCTCATGTGCAAGACAACCCTCTTCCTCAACAC
This sequence comes from Panax quinquefolius, assembly GCA_020205615.1. Lineage (NCBI taxonomy): Eukaryota > Viridiplantae > Streptophyta > Magnoliopsida > Apiales > Araliaceae > Panax > Panax quinquefolius. Next base: position 82,726,188 of record CM035173.1, on the reverse strand, counting down.
AAAGAAGAAGAGGTCAACATGATTAATTGGAGCACTGGACAGAGTTCTAGTTTTAATAATGAATCATCCCAAACCATCAAAGATGGTGTTGACAAATGGGATTACATAAAGTTTCAATTTTCTATGGAACAAAAGATGAAAGCTCTTTGTAAGCAAATTGAACAATTGGCAAAACTGGTGACCTATCAGCATCAAGTCACACGCCAGTTAGTCAGCCAAGAGTATGCTTATCTTCTTCCTTTTGTTATGAATGCTCCACCATCACCTTCAGAAAGTGAAGCTATAGAGGATAAAGTTGAGAAGAGAGCAAATGCTAAAGCCCGTAGGGATTTTTCCAATCAAAGGGAATTTACATACCTGGGCCAACCTATGGAGGAGATATTTCAGATGTTAATCAACGAAGAAAGAATTACCTCCCTTTTACCTCCAATTAATCCCCGTTCAAGATGGTTCAACTTCGATAGAGTATGTCAATATCATTCACATTCTCGCGGTCACAGCACAGAAGAATGTTGGGCACTCCGCCACCTTATTCAGAATCTAATTGACAGCGGTGTCCTGTAGTTGGCAGACGATGACACTGTGCTACTCGAGAGTGGGAATACCTGTCCTACCAAATGGAAGGGGCTAGTAGCAGTTATATTCGCTGAGGCTGATGAGACTATCAAACCATTTCCCATACAAGCAATTAAACTCAAAGGAGCTAATAATCCTTTGAAAGTGGTTGCACCAGTGCCAATTTCTTTACCCTTTAGACCACAGTATCATGTTGTCAGCTTACAAAAAGTCCCATGGAATTATGGAGAAGCTAAAGGATCCATGTCTCATACTACTGCTACAGTGTCGAAGGAAAATCCACTGTATCTTTCTCAAAGGGTGATGAAATCCGCCATCAAAGCAAAGGTGAAGATTCCCATGGAGAAAATTGAGAAATTCCTCCGCACTATGGGCCATAATGAAGCCTAGGTGGTCATAATCTTAAGAGAAGCTCTGTAACGCCCCCAAAATAGGTATACATCACCTATCTTGAGTCGCCAAATACATGGTACAAAATTCAAATACAACTTAATTATACAACAGTCGTGTAAAATATGACAAAATATATGTTGTGAGTTTTAATACAAATATTGTCATCTAGACAATATCCATACTCAATTGAGTCCTCATTACATTTATTATCACACTATTTAACAGAATAGTGAGGACTACTAATGCTATTATCTGGATCATCACTCCGTTCCCCGACTAGTCCCTGCTACGTTCTCATTTTCTGAAGAGAACAATGAAAGTAAAAGGGTGAGCTCAACTACCCCAGTAAGAAATATTATGACTAAGATAATAGAGAATAAATTATCATTAGCCTTCAAGAGTGTTAAACTGATACAATATAACAAACATCAAGTTTAACTGCAGCGGAACAAACAATCTATTAAAAGAGTCAAGTAGAGAATAAAATATACTATCTTTTATGATTTAAAAGGTTTTTCATCACTTTTATCGCTGGGACTCAGCTTAATAAATAATCCACATCATCCCTGCACTATGGCCAAGGATATTCATTAGTATCACAACCACAAATTATCCATGCACTACGGGCCAATGATATTCGTGTTTTCATCAATGGTCATAATCATGCCAACAACTGTCCATCAATGTACTATGGGCTAATGAGGACTTTTACCACATCATTTGTAACATTACGGTCATGATTATACCGAATAATCCCTGGTCATAATCATACCAAGTCCATCTATGCACTCACAGCCACAGATGACTTTCAAACATAATATAAACATGAGGATGATGACAATGATATAAGAATTCAATAAAACAAGTTCAAGAATTAATTTATCCAGAACTAATAACGTCCAAATTGTCAACATGATACTTCTTTGTAGAGTAAAATTCAAGAATGCTCGTAAGAATATTTCCATGAAAAGATCTTCGGATGAAGCGATATATCAAGGATATTCTACTAATTTCATGGAGTATAAAAGTCAAAACTTTAACCAACCGAGTATAATAAAGAATGGGATAACAAAAGAAATCACCGTGCATGCGATAGAGACACGCATGCATAAAAGTTATTCCAATGTAATAATAAATAACGGAATTCGGTCACGCGCATGCGTAAACGCACGCATGTGATATTCCAATGTAATAATAAAATAACGGAACTGTGTCAAAGTAAATTAATTGACCGATGGGATGTTCCAACGGAATAATAAATAACAAAACTCAGTCATGCGTAAACGCATGGCGAGGATGTTCCAACGGAATAATAAAGAATGGAATAATGAATAATTTCACCATGTATAAGATTTGATGTAAAAGTTATTCCAACATAATGATAAAGAATGGAATAATGTAAGAATTTCACCAAGTATAGGGTAATCGCATATACTGATTATTCCAACAAAATAAAAAATGGAATAATGAAGTTCTCTTCATGAATCTGAAAGAAATAATACCCTTACCTTAGAACAAATTTGGATATATGAGTAAAGTGAAGTAGCGAGAATACTTTTTTCTTCTTCTCTCTATAGTTTCTCTCTCTAGAGTTTCAGGTGAATTCGTAAGAAATAATGAAGGAGTGAGCTTCTATTTATAGGAGAATGGATGAATAGTAACTCAATTCTGAACGATCCAGATTGATTTACTTTTAAACAGACGGGTCAAATTGGTTTACTATAAAATATTCTAATAAAACAAAATCTTTTAAATAAAATAAAATATATTCTATTTATAATCTAATAAAACGAATAACTTTATAAAAGTATTACATTTTATATAAAAAGATTTTACTATGCAAAACACTATCGCAGCACTATGCAAAAAAAGATGCATAATAAAATATAATATATTCTATTTATAGTCTAATAAAACGTAATAACTTTATAAACGTATTATGCTTTTATATAAAAAGATTTTACTATGCAAAATACTATGCATAATAGTAATATAATATATTCTATTTATAGTCTAATAAAACGAATAATTTTATAAAAGTATTCATTTTATATATAAAAAGCTTTTTCTGCTTTATTACATTAATAATACTAATAAAATAAAATTTCATCATTATTATTATAATTCACACTATTAATCGATCGATCGTTCCGTGAAAGAGGGACTTTCTAATAAGGATTTCTCCCTATCAAGCGGCGCAATTAGGTGACCAAACCTCTCCTCGCGTAACTTCTGCATATCGTTAATATTGCAAATAATAATATTAATAACTTCATCGTCTCAATTATTGATTTAATAATATATAAAATATCGACAATAATTGAATCAATTAACGTGAGATCTTATGCAACAATTCATCAAGCAATAATTGAACAAAACTGAGTGACTTCTCACGTAAGCATCAATAATCAATACTGTGTGCTACTATGCAACCATGCGTATTTCTGTACTTTTAACACCGGGTGTTTCAACAGTTAACGATAAAACTTCCGCCATTATTTTCATAAAATATTTTTGTCATTTTCTCAATCCAACAATAATTCCGTTGTGGGGTCCACCAATGATTGTGTCGTCGTACGAATATTCCTTGTTAAAATGAATATTCCCCGACCAATCGAATATTATATAACAACTTGCGTACTTTGCAAAATTTATAACTATTACCCACAACTATAACATTATGTCATATTCATTCTATAATATTCAAAAATGATAATTATAGAAAATTCATCTTTATTCATAAAAGTTGGAGGCTTACAAGCTCCACATCAGATCTCAATACTGGACTTGGTTTTTTCTTCCAAAGATCACAAGAAGATATTATTGAAGGTTCTGGAAGAAGCCTACTTGCCAAAATCAGTGGATGTGGAAAAATTTCAACATCTAGTTGATCACATTTTCAACAACAATGTGATATCCTTCACTGATGACGACATACCGACTGAAGGGACCGGTCATTACAAACCATTGCACATTATAGTTTTTTCCTCCGGGTATATGTTAGCTGGAGTTTTGATAGATGGAGGTTCGTCTCTGAATATTTGTCCTTATGCCACCTTGATGAAGATGAACGTCAATCTCAAATGGATCCGAAGTAGCCATACGAATATCAAAGCATTTAACGGATCCCGACGAAATTTTGTCAAAGAGATTGAGCTGCCAATTGAGATTGGTCCAAATACACTCAATGTATCCTTTCACGTCCTCAAGATAGATTCAGGATACAACTTGCTATTGGGGAGACCATGGATCCACATGGCTGGAGCCGTCCCTTCTACACTACATCAACAACTCAAATACATTGTCAACAATAGCCTAGTCACTGTCAACGCTGAGCCGGAATGTCCTGAACAAGGAAATCTACCAATCATCATCCTCAATTCAGAATTTAAGCCGGCCAGTTTTCATACTTTGGAAGTGAGTAACACACAATACCATCCTATTGGAGCGCCACTTCCCATACCCAAGATTTTTGCCGAGGTTATCTCGATCACTCAAGAAATGATGTCATTAGGTCATCCGCCTGGACAAGGGCTGGGTAAAAATTAGCAGGGTATTAAGCACCCAATTCAAATGTCCAGTCAAACTGGGATAGCCGAACTAGGCTATTCTACCAGTTCCAGTTATAGGAATCCTTATAAGCACAAACAGGTTCCTCAAACTTCCGCCACACGACGATTTTCTCCACATGTACCTCATGAGCTGATACAATCTCCGGTAAAGGTGCCAGCCTATGTTATGGCTATGCTGTTTCCCAAATAAATACCATTCAAAGCAAAAGAGGTCCTGATTCCTGATCCCAAAGTGGAAGAAAGGGAACAAAAATGTAAACATGACATCGCCTTTATGATGTCAGGCGTAAGCATCATTGTCCATGATGAACATATAAACAGATACACCCCAGACGATGATTGCCCAGATGTTATGGTCATCATTCAGGAAAAGGAGGACGATGACAGCCCCTCCATCATTGCAGTCCATCAGGACTTTGCCCTCGACAATTGGAGCAGCACTCCATGCATTGGTGGACGAGGGTAAAACGGGCAGAAATCCCTCTGCCCTGTAGATAACTTTAATTGCTTACTTTTCTATACAGTATTAACAATTATTTTATCAAGTACATGCTAACACTTGTGTATGATTGAACAATTTCATATATTAAGTGAAAGCATATTTTGTTTCAGGACTGAATTTAGATGTGTATGTACTTGCTGATGAAGTGCCTTTTCTCCACAAGGACTGTAACTTTGATGAAAAGCTGGACTCAGACTTGATGGAAATCCAAGAGGACATTGAGACACCTCAGAAGATTAAGGAATGGGTCAAAGAAAAACCTAAACCTAATCTTGATCAAACAACTTCTTTCAATCTTGGAACCTTAGAAAGCCCTTGTAGACACTCAAAATTTTTTGCACACTTGTTACTACATTGCAGGAGGGCAGATTCGTCTTTCGGAGATAACCATGGAGGAAAGATCACATCTATTTCGGATACTACCAGAAGTTCAGTTTTAACCCCGGAACACACACCGGGAATATAAATTCCAACCTCGGAGATAACCCCGAGTTTCGTCCTTGGAAATAACCCCAAGGAGAGTTATTGCAGTTCCGGCGATAACTCCAGAAATGCTTGTTTCAAATGCATGCAATCAGCTTTAATCTCCAACCTCCTACCGAGGCACTCATTCCAAAGACCCGGAGCTAACACCGGGAAAATAGGCACACTTACAGATGACCCTGCGGAATTCAAACACTTGCAGCAGTCCAATCTCAGATGTAACCATGAAGAACGTCTGCTATCAGCCCAAACCGGAGATAACCTCGGTGAGGAGCAGAAACGTCATCTTTCCACCTCAACCCCAGCGCACCATCTCAACATTTCATACATACATTTCTACACAAAAATGTCCCACAAAAGCTAAGGAGTTCCAATCCCGAGTGACTATTATGCATGGCAGCACACCGGATAGAATTTGAAGCTTGAAGACCATGGGCATGGTCCCCTCTTTCTGACTTCGTACAACCTCTAATCCCATGTCATTGCACAAGACAAAAGAAGTTCTAAGATGGTCTTGTATACCTCATTCGGATGCTCAGATTAAAGTTCTATAAGTTCGAGCGGACAACATAGTGGACGAGTGCACGTACTTCGAGACGGCAGGACCCGTGGAGCCGGGCCACCCTGAGCTGCCGCAGGTACACCTGCGGCTCCCAGCTCTATAAATATAGAGCTTGGGGTGGCCATTTGTAAGAGAAAAAAGGCGAGGAAGCCCTGTCCAATTGGATTTGTATACACCCCATATTGAGTGTTTTCTCATTTTAAACACCTGTTAGCTCACATATAGCTATATTTTACCGGCGGGAGCTAAGTGTTTATCCATCTAGAGTCATAGAAGCCTATCTTGGCAGCCCACTATAAGCCTTCTCACACTCTATAACGCTTTTCTCTTCATCTTTGCACACACTATTCTTCACATTGAGAGTCATGTTGTGTGTGTATGCCCGGACTTCGGTCCATGGTTTTCATTTCTGTCTGTATATATATATACTTATATATGTATATATTTATATATGGACTAATATTATCGAGTTATGCCTCGATTGAGCCTAGACTTATGTCTCGGTTTACTTGTTTATATATATATATATATATGACTGCTGCTGTCGAACTATATATATATATATCGATTTACATTTAATTTTCAACTCGCTTTTATATATATATATATATATATATATATATATATATATATTTATATATATATATATATATACATTTTCAAATTTTTCAAATTTTTTATATATATATATATTATAATACATTTTTCAAAATTTTTTAGGGTCATTTCAAATTTTGAGGGTCGAAAAAATTACTTAAACCGCAAATGGATTTTCACCCGCCATGTTGTAATCCACGTAGATAGATCATTTTCACAATTTAATAAGGAATGAATACAAAGGATCATTCACCATGCATGTGGTAATCCACATAGACAAAGTTATTCCAATGTAATAATAAAGAATGGAATAATGAGAAGAATTCATCATGCATGCGATAGACGCAGATGCATGTGAGTTATTCCCAATGTAATAATAAATAATGGAACCAAGTCGGCGTAATTTGCATGAGATAGGATATTCCAATGTAATAATAAAGAATGGAACCAAGTCATGCGTAACGCGATGTATGTGATATTCCGACAGTAATATAAAGAATGGAACCAGTCATGCGTAAACGCACGCATGTGATATTCGACGAATAATAAAGAATGGAATAATAGAAGAATTTCACCATGTATGCAGATTGCAGATGTATAAAAGTTATTCCAACATAATAATAAAGAATGGAATAATGAAGAATTTCACCATGTATGCGATTAGATAGCACAAAGTTATTCCAACATAATAATAAGGAATGGAATAACAATAGCTCTCTTCATTAATACTGAAAGAAATAATACCCTTACCTTAGAATAAAGCTCGATCTTTGGAATAGTAGAGGTAGCAGACTTTCTTCTTCTTTCTCTCTATAATAATTGCTCTATAGCTTTAGTGAATTGGTGGGAAATGAAGGAAGAATGAGCTTCTATTTATAGGAAAATATAGTTTCGATAATTGCACGTTTTGGGGCTCGAAATATTACAGTACAATACCTCCCTCTTTTTCTTCATTTTTAATTTAGTCCTGCAAGTATTATCAAACTTGCACCACCTCCCCTAATAGTAAATAATGTGATTCAATAGTTCAATCATGTGAATCAATAGTTATAATCATGTGAAAATACAAATTACAGTATAATACCTACAATCTATACCTCCATTTTTAACTTAGTCATGCAAGTATTATCAATCTTGCACCAACTCCCCTAATAGTAAGTGAATGTGACTCAATAGTACACACATGTGAACAAATAGTTATATAAGCATGTGAATTAGTAGCAATTAATTACTCATTTATCCGATTAATTACCCGATTTATCAATATAACCCCCAGACATCAATTATCATCGGAATAGATGTCGATTTCTACTAACATTAATAATCCTAACATAATGGAACTATCAAATTCATCTTTAATCAACACGAACTTATTCATCATTAATATTATAACTCACAATATTTAACAACCAGGTCGTTCCCATGAAAGAGGGGCTTTCGATAAGGATTTCTCCTTATTCGTAGCATGCAATTAGGTGACCAAACCTCTCTTCGACAAAACTTCTAGACATTATCAATATTGCAAATAATAATATGAATAACTTTGCCGTCTCAATTATTGATTTAATAATATAGCATATTATACAGATGATACTGAGATAATAATTGAATCAATAATATGAGAGATATGATGCAAAGAATTATCGTAGTAATAATTGAATATAACCGAGTGACTTTTCACGTAAGCATCAATAATCAATACCGTGCTACTACGCAACCACGCAGCAGACATCTTGTTTTTACTATCAAGTAGTTCAACAATTTTAATCAGTAAACCTTCCACCGTTATTTTCATAAAAATATTTTTGTCATTTTCTCAATCCGATAATAATTCCTTTGTGGGGTCCACCAATGATTGTACCGTTGTACGGATATTCCCCGAAAAAAAGAATATTCCCCGACCAATCGAATATTATACAACAACTTACATACTTTTCAAAATTTATAAATATTACCCACAACTATAACATTATCTCAAATCCACACCATAATATTCAAAAAAAAATATTTCGAGAAATTTAAATCTTTATTCATAAAATTTGGGGTCTCACAATCTCCCCTCCTTATGAAATTTTGACCTCAAAATTTACGTACGTACCTGGTATGATGAGGATACCTTGACTTCATTTCAGATTCTAACTCTTGAGGTATAACCTTTGAGTGTTGAATAAGATCCTTTTTATCCAAGATTTTAACACGTATCTTCTCATACGTTAAATCTTCTGTTATCTCATCTAGTTCTAATTTAATAACGTGGTTCAGGTCATCCACATATTTACGCAACATCGATACGTGAAAAACGTTATGAACACGTGACATACTTGGCGGTAAAACAAGTTTATAGGCACAGTTCCTACTCGATCAAGGATTTTAAATGGGTCAATAAAATCGAGAGTTGAGATTTCCTCTCTTCATCGATTCTTATTTCTAGAATAACGCCCTCTTGAACCTTCTTCTTCATATTCATCAACTCCGGGTCTGTAGCTTGAGCAGCTTTAACTTTATCGATTAAAGTCGATTCTACTCGTATATTCGTTATCTTCACGTGGGTCCCTAGAGTCTTTAACTCTATCTTCATCATTTGTAAGTTATACGAAATGGGTCTTTGTGTTAACAACTTCGCACTCATAAACGCATACGATCTTCTACTCAACACGTCAGCTACCACGTTCGCTTTCCCACGATGATATTGATTGGTACGATCGTAATCTTCAACAGCTCGAGCCAACGTCTTTGGCGCACATTACGTTCGTTTTGGGTGAAGAAAAATATTTGAGGATTTTAGAAATGGGTTTTGTACTAGGGTTAATACAAAATTTGATTTCACGCTCTAAGTAGGCTAAGAAGTCTTCAATAATACGTCAGGAAATTTATTAACAATATAAATATCTTTCAAAACTGTGACTCTCATCCAAGACTTGGTAAACATATGTAATGAAGGTTTCTCCTAACGGAGCTTCAACCGATAAGTCAAAGTCTAACTTCTCTGGGGTCAAATTTAAACGTTGAGCGTAAGCAAGAGAGATAAAATAAAGGGTAGAACCAGTATCTAATAAGGTATAGACTTCGAAAGAATTTATAATTAACTGACCCGTGCTAACTTCGTTCGGGTTACTCGCTTTTTGAGAAGTCACGAAAAATGCTCTTCCTGAAACCAACGACTTTGTTTTGTCCGTATCCGCCTTTGGTGCCACCGTCCCAACTGGACTTGGCTTTGGTGCACGACAAAATCGGGCTAGGTGACCTTCTTTTCCATAATTGTAACATGCTTTGATCGCATCACGCAGTTTGACCGATATGTCCCTCCTCCTCGCATTTGTAACATACTCAATAGGTGGTCGTTCTCCTTCCTTAACAACAGGTGCTGGTGCTAACATCTTTCCATCATTGTTGAATCTCCTCTTCTTGAAATTTCCACTCCTATTATCTTGGCCATAATTACCACCTAAGTGGTTACCATTCTTGGCATGATAATTTCCCCCACGATGGTTATCATTGTTCTAATGGCCGTTGCCACCGGTACGATTATTATCGTTTCCTTTTGGTTGGGTTGGTTCATTATCGCGCTCTAATAACTAAGCTATATTCACTACATCTGAATATAAACAAAGTTAGTGAGAAATGAGGTATTGACGTATATCGGGTTTCAAACCTCGCAGAAACAATCGCGTCATTCGCTCCTTATTATCGACCAAATGGGATGCAAACTGGGATAACTTCGCAAATTTAGCCTCGTATTGCGACACGGTCATATTGTTTTGCTCCAACTTGATAAACTCCACCTCCTTCATGTGACAAATACTTTCGGGAAAGTACTTTTCGTTGAATGACTCTTAGAACTTCTCCCAAGACATCTTGAAAAGGCCAGTCGGGTATGTTTTATAGATTCCCACCAATAATCGCCTCTTCACGCAACATAAAGGTGGCGAAGGGAACCTTTTGCTCCTCTGAGCATCCCAAGACATCAAATATCTTGGTGATCTGCTTTAACCACGTCTCCGCCTTAAGTGGTTCTGGCTTTCCCAAAAACTCCGGTGGTCCCAACACCTTGAACTGCTTAGCGGTGACCGACCGTGGGTTGCCATTATTTCTACCTATATTTTGAATAGGAGTCTCTCTTACCTGATGTTGTATAAATTGCATAAGGCCTCTGAACATCCCATCGTTCATCATTTGATCGGTGTTGTTATTTACCTGAGGATTATTGTCTTCCTGTTGCACATTATCCTGGGTATTGATCGTTGGTGACTCAACGGTCTCATGTACTTTATTGCTTATCTCAACATTTTCAGATGCCATTTTCAAACACTGTCACAAAACAAGGGTTAATTAACATATCACATATTATCCCTATACTCTGACCGACCAATTAAATACCAAATAAACTTAGGTAGGTCATACTAGCGAAGGAATTCTTCGTCTCTCCCCTCCTAGTTCTTGTCTCACATCTCAGCCAGGGATCATATCTCTAAGCTCTGATACCAACTGTGACGCCCCCAAAACAGGTATACATCACCCATCTTGGGTCGCCACTTACATGGTACATAAAATATAAATACAACTTAATTATACAACAGTAGTGTAAAATACGACAAAACATATACTGTAAGTTTTAATACAAATATTGTCATCTAGACAATATCCACACTCAATGGAGTTCTCATTACATTTATTATCATACTATTTTATAGAATAGTGAGGACTACTATGACACCATCTCGGACCATCACTCCGTTCCCCGACTAGCCCCAGCTACGTTCTCATTTCCTTAAGAGAACAATGAAAGCAAAAGGGTGAGCTCAAATAGCCCAGTAAGAAATATTATGACTAAGATAATGCAGGATAAATTATCATTAGCCTTCAACAATGTTAAACTGATAAAATACAATAGACATCAAGTTTAACTACAGCGGAATAAGCAATCAATTAGAAGAGTCAAGTAGAGCATGATATCTACTATCTTCTATAATTTAAAATGTTTTCATCAATTTTTGTCACTGAAACTCAGCTTAATAAATAAACCACATCATCGAATCATCCCTGCACTACGGGCCAAGGATATTCATTAAATCATCAATGGTCATGACTATACCGAATAATCCCTGGTCACAATCATACCAAAAATCGCCCATCAATGCACCACAAGCCATCGAGGACTTTTACCACATCGTTTATAACATTACAGGTCATGATTATACCGAATGATCCCTGGTCATAATCATACCAAGTCCATCTCTGCACGTAAGCCAAAGATATACAACTATAAAATCAATAATCAACAGTCCATCTTTGCACGTAAGCCAAAGATAACTTTCATCACCATATAAGCATGAGGATGATGACAATGATATAAGCATTAATCAAACGAAAACAAGGATAAATATTAAAGACTTTAAATTTATCCAAATATTATCAACCACTTAATAAACTCATAATCTAATATTATTAATATTATAACAATATTTTAATCACTTCTTAAACTTATAAACAATTTATTTCAATTGTTTACACTTTACCACATAATGCATTTAATCATTCAAAATGTCATACTCATAAGATTTCATCACCAATGATCAAATCCCTCATCAAAAATTTGTATATATCCTATATAGGATTCCCAAACCATAAAATCCTATTTACCAATTTTGTTACTTCACATAACATATTTAATTCATTTACTCATAACTAGTTCATTTTCATGAAAATATCAAATCAAATTCCCAAAAATATTTCTTTTCCGGGATTTAGCAGAATTTAGTCCCATATTGAACATATATTTTTCTCGAAATTTTTAAAATTCATTTACTATTTTTCATATGGCTAAAACCGCCGAATATTTAGACATTTATCATAAATTGTACCTTTGTTCAAAAATTCTGAAATTTATAGGGTATACTCCTGTTATATACATGTACTCCCAATAAAAATTTCACCAATTTTGGAGTTAACCACAAAAAGTTATAAGGGTTTACTTTTAAAATAGTCTTTTCCCATAAAATCCATAACTCCTAATCTATACGTCCAAAATTCGCCATCTTTGGACACAATATAGAAAACTCATAAAATTATCATTTCAAAATTTTTCAGAATTTTTGAGGGTCAGAAAAATTACGAAACTGCAAATGGATTTTCACCTGCCATGCGGTAATCCATGTAGACAGATCATTTCCACAATTTAATAAGGAATAAATACAAATGATCATTCACCATGCATTTGGTAATCCACATAAACAGGTTATTCTAACAGAATAATAAAGAATGGAATAACAAAAGAATTCACCATGCATGCAATAGACCACACAAACAGGTTATTCTCAACAGAATATTAAATAATGGAACACAGTCACGTGCGAATCCGCATGTATGTGATATTTCAAATGTAATAATAAAGAATAGAACCAGTCATGCTAAACGCACGCACGCATATGATATTCGGCTGTAATAATAAAGAATGGAACTGTGTCATGCGTAAACGCACGCATGTGATATTCCAAAACGTAATAATAAAGAATGGAATAATAGAAGAATTTCACCATGTATGCTTATGCGATGCATGACAAGTTATTCCAACATAATAATAAAGAATGGAATAACAGAAGATTTTCACCATGTATGCGGTACTTCGCATAGACAGGTTATTCCAACATAATAATAAGGAATGGAATAACAATAGCTCTCTTCATGAATATGAAAGAAATAATACCCTTTACCTTAGAATCATGAATATGAAAGAAATAATACCCTTTACCTTAGAATAAAGCTGGATACTGGAATAGAGAGGTAGCAGACTTCTCTTCTTCTTTCTCTCTATAATTTTTCTCTATAATAATTGCTCTATAGCTTTAGTGAATTAGTGAGAAATGAAGGAAGAATGAGCTTCTATTTATAGGAAAATATAGTTTCGATAATTGCACGTTTTGGGGCTCAAAATATTACAGTACAATACCTCCCTCTTTTTCTTCATTTTTAATTTAGTCCTGCAAGTATTATCAAACTTGCACCACCTCCCCTAATAGTAAATAATATGATTCAATAGTTCAATCATGTGAATCAATAATTATAATCATGTGAAAATACAAATTACAGTATAATACCTCCATCTATACCTCTATTTTTAACTTAGTCATGCAAGTATTATCAATCTTGCACCAACTCCCCTAATAGTAAGTGAATGTGACTCAATAGTACACACATGTGAACAAATAGTTACATAAGCATGTGAATTAGTAGCAATTAATTGCTCATTTATCCGATTAATTACCCGATTTATCAATATAACCCCCAGACATCAATTATCATCGGAATAGATGTCGATTTCTACTAACACTAATAATCCTAACATAATGGAACTATCAAATTCATCTTTAATCAACACAAACTTATTCATCATTAATATTATAACTCACAATATTTAACAACCAGATCGTTCCTGGGAAAGAGGGGGCTTTCCGATAAGGATTTCTCCTTCTTCGCGCGCAATTAGGTGACCAAACCTCTCTTTGACAGAACTTCTAGACATTGTCAATATTGCAAATAATAATATGAATAACTTTTCCGTCTCAATTATTGATTTAATAATATAGCATATTATACAGACGATACTGTGACAATAATTGAATCAATAATATGAGAGATATGATGCAGCAATTACTGTAGCAATAATTGAATATAACTGAGTGACTTTTCACGTAAGCATCAATAATCAATACCATGTGCTACTATGCAACCACGTGTATTACTGTATTTTTACTACCAAGTAGTTCAACAGTTTTAACGGTAAAACTTCCGTCGTTATTTTCCAAAAAATATTTTTATCATTTTCTCAATCTGATAATAATTCCTTTGTGGGGTCCACCAAAGATTGTACCGTCGTACGGATATTCCCCGACAAAAAGAATATTCCCCGACCAATCGAATATTATACAACAACTTGAATACTTTTCAAAATTTATAAATATTACCCACAACTATAACATTATCTCAAATCCACACCATAATATTCAAAAAAAAATATTTCAAGAAATTTAAATCTTTATTCATAAAATTTGGGGTCTCACAACCAAGCTCAAAGGCTCATGGATGATATCCATGGTGGAGTATGTGGCCCACACATGAGCGGACCCCTACTTGTTAAGAAGATCCTCAGAACATGGCATTATTGGCTTACGCTCAAAGCTGACTATGATGATCACGTCAAGAGGTGCTATCAATGCCAAATTCATGGGAATGCTATCCACACCCCTCCAAGGGAACTCCACAATATGAGTTTGCCATGGCCCTTCTCAATGTGGGGAATGGACGTGATCGGGCCCATCGAGCCCAAAGTCAGTAATGGACATCGATTCGTATTCACCATGATCGACTACTTCACCAAGTGGGTAGAAGCAACCTCCTTCCCCAAGGTTACTAAAGAAGTCATCATTGCTTTCATCAGAAATAATATTGTCTGTCGATATGGACAACCAGAGGTCATTGTGTCAAACAATGCTAAAAACCTCAACAACAAAATAATGGAGGAGTTATGCAGTAAATTCCACATCAAACACATTAACTCCGTCATCTACCGTCCAAAGATGAATGGTGCTATTGAAGCGACTAATAAAAACATCAAGAAAATCATGCAAAAAATGTTCGCCAACCACGAAGGATGGCCTGACCTCTTACCTCTGACTTTATTAGCCTACAGAACTTCAATGCGTATTTCCACTAGCAAACCCCTACTCATTAGCCTATGGGATGGGAAGCAGTGCTCCCCATGAGAGGTTGAAATGGAATCCTCGTGAGTGTTGATGGATGCTCGGTTAGATGAAGACCAATGGGTACAAGATGTATCACCAATTGTCTCTAATAAGCGAAAAGCGAACCATGGCTATCTTCCATGGTCAATTATATCAAAGAAAGGATCGCAAGATCCTACAACAGAAAGTCCGGCACATTGAATTTAAATAACACGACTTGGTTTTGAAGAAGATCATTGACAACCAAGATCAATCAAAGGAAAATTCGCTCCTAGCTGGGAAGGCACATTTTGTTGTCAAGGAGGTATTGATGTAAGCGCGCTCTCAGACATGTGAAATGGATGGCGAAGAATTTCCATAACTTATCAACTCGGACACCGTGAAACGATACTATGTCTGAGGTTTCCATCAAGCAAACATCCTGGTTTTGATCATCGAATCACCAGTCATTCCAGTTTTTTAACCCTTTTTACATACTTTTCTACCCCTCAAGGAAACATACACTTCAAACCACCAGCCTGGTTTCACTTTATTTTCAAACCTTTCACATAATTTCGGTTATCCCCCTAGAGATTGAACCTTTCACACTTGCAGTTTATCTTGAAGATGGGATTAAACTTTTCTACGCTTGCAGTTTGTCCTGAAGACGGGATCAAACTTTTTCACACCTGTAGTTTGTCCTAATCATGGGATCAAACTTTCTTCTCCCCGTAGTATAGCCTGCACATGATATTCATACTTCTCTTTGGCTGTAATTCATCTTGAGGGGCGAACTACGTCGACCTGATCTCCCTGATACCTGGGAGTACGTAGGCAACCATATTCTATATGGCCCGGTCGCAATAAAAAAAATAACAAAAACATTTCTGCCCTTTTTCTACAAAAACAAAAAAATAACAAAAACACTTCTACACCTTTCTTCATCAATAAAGCTTCTACACCCATCTGCCTTTCACATTCAGCGTTGAACCTCTTACACCAGGTTTGAACTACGCAGACCTGATCTCTTCAATAGGAGTACGTAGGCAGCCATTTATGGTTTGGTCTAACCCCCCTACCAGAACAAATACTTGTCACACGGTACTAGGATCAAACTTCAATCCACCACATTTCATCGGCTTCAGACCAAAGGGATGGAACTACCTAACATCTCCTCACAAATAGGAGATTCGGCGACCATCAAAGCTGCGGTTGTGCCTCAAAGAGCAACACCAATCCATAAGAGATGGAATTAACTAGGCTTCTCACAAATAAGAGTATTGGCGACTATCTGTGGTGCGGTCAATCCTAGAGAGGAAAAGCCACACTTCTCTCCACATTTCCACATAGAAACCAGTCCCAAGACACCAAAGATGATAGGGGTACACACAGATCAATGATCCATTCTGAAAGATCCTGCGACATCTCAATGTCTACACATCAAGGATGAGGTCAGAATGCATCAAGATCACAAGCCTTGAAGAAACAGGCAAATATCAAGCAAGTATCAAGGCACAACAGAAACGGAAGTGAATCAAAATATATTTCCCTGCCATATATAATACTGTTTGATATATGCATATGTGCTATACATGACAAAATGGCTAAGCTAGTCTGTGCAGGAAAATACAAATCTATCTACGGATCTGTGTGTATGCGGCTATCAGATCTAACATAGCATCCCTCTCTGAAGAAGGAGGTAACGCTGCAAGCTCCTGCCCAATGGTATCTACACGAGCTAGCAGATCCGAGGCTAACTGCATGGTGGCATGATGCTCATCAATGTATGCAATCATATCGGCAAGGATGCCAGCCGTAAAGGATCTCAGTAAAGTACTGTCTGTGATGGACACATCTCGGGAAGATAGGGCAACATCCCGCTCTATAATCAATGCATCTCTGGCTGATCTAGCCTCACCTCTCTCTAATAGAATTGTGTCTCTCCCATCAAGAGCTGTCAACATCAATGCCCTAGTCTGATCTCTCTCAAAGGTCATCAGATGTAGACTCTGCTCCGGATACTGTGTCGAATGCTGAATCACAGTAGCACTCGTAGTGGGAGAATCCATCGCAAATGCTGGAAACCCAGCAGTCAAATCCTCCTCGATGGGAATATCAGCCTCCTCCATAGGCTCCTCATCATCATAATCAGTCCCCCTACACTGTGGATACTACCGCAGCCGATGCAGTCTCTGTCTCTATCCATGCGGAATACTCTGTAGAACAACCTGGATGGCTGATGGAAAACGCAGCTAGCTCTCGCTGATCCCAATAGGCATACAACCTGGATCTGTCCTCTGCTGATAAGTGGCGGAGAAGCGGGCCGACTTAGTGCCCCTCAAAAGGATGGAAGTCCTGAAACTAGTCAAACTGACACATCACGGCCAGTGGGTGGTAAGTGATCATGCCTCTCAAACTAGCCAAGAGGAAGATAATCCATGCCCGGAGCATGAGTAATGAAGTTGTAGGGTGAGCTAAGCCCTGAATACGGCAATATAGCAAACGGATCTCCGATCCATGCCAGGAAAGCTGACCAAGATGCAGCATCTATACACTCTGCAGGCTGAAAGGAGTATGACATGGCTATATCATGGGTGAAACAATACCCATGCCATCTGAAAGTGCCAATCGGTCTTAAGTGTGACATAAACCACACGTACAGCATGACCAAGCTGCCTGTAAACACTCCCGTTGGATAAGTACGGCAGTATGTGGCTGACCTCAAAGTCTCTGCTATGATCATCGGTATGATGGTGTAACCCTCCCTGAGAGCTCTCACTGCCATGATGACTCCTATGTTCAACTCATCCATGTACCACGACATGTAGACATACGATAGTACGCACAATAGCAGTACATCCACTCTAGCCAAATGCCAATGATCCTCCGGTGTGGTGAAATCCCCAGAATGTCATGCATAACTATCTTCACAGCCAAATCTGTCAACCAGAAAATGCTGAATATAACATGGCCAGATGTGAGCTCATCCTGCACCACTCTATGCCTCAAACCAGTAAGGGTCATGAACTTCCTACTTATGTCTCCAATCGCCATATGCACGTAAGGTCTATCTAGTGGCAGCATCGTCAAACGTGCATACTCCTCCAGAGTAGGAGTCAACTCCTGGGTCCCAAATCAAAAAAAACGCCTCTCCGATACCCAAAGGCTCCAAAGATGCCCTCGATTTAATCCTGTGGGAACTCGAAACATCATCAGGTCATAAGATGTCGCAACATATGATCTCTGATCCACCCCCGTTCGATGGTGACATGCTATCATACCACGATCGATACCAAATGCCACCAATGATGGTGGGGTATGATCAATACTGACTAATCGTCAAGAAGAAGGCAGACATGACGGCGTGTCATAAGACCATCCAGGGTCAATGTTGAATATCTCTGGACATGCATACATATGCATAACATAATAACATGCATGATACAATAGATGGCAATATGATATAGGGAATGGAAAATTGTACATACATTCCTAAGTATATCATCTTCTAATACATCTCTGTACAGTTAAAATACAGGGAAATGGGGCAAAACTGCCCTACATCTAGCAGAGGCCTATCAAAAGATATAGCGAGAATGGGGCGAAGATACCCAATGTCTAACAGAGGCCTATCAAAAGAGATAACGAGAATATACATAAGAAGAAGATAATGGTGTCAATGTCTACATCATCAATCCTGTCCACCTGATGTAACTCCTCCTGAGTCACTGGATCTCTATCTACAGGGATGTCAGGCCTATACAATGGAGGATCTGCGCCGGCAAAACCAAATGGGTCACCTGAGGGGCCAGTGCCAGAGCTGGAAGGATCAAAAGTATCTGCCTCTGAAGGATCTCTACCCAAATGTCGGATAAAAGAATGTTTTCGGTCCAACTCCAGGGTCAAACTGTCAATCTTTGTCAAATAAGTCGGATCTCAGACACAGGCTAACCAATCTATCATCATCACGGATCCTGGAACCATATCCCCCATGAACTGAGTGGCGCGGGTCTGGGCTCCAATGGTACGAGGGAATCACCAATGCTGGAACATCTCCTGAGTGCAGGAACCCTCTGATAGTGTAAAACTGTCAACCCCCAACAATGGGATATCAATGATGGGCGATCGGGAAGCAAAGCCAATACGCGCTGGGGGAGGCAAGATCGGCAAGACATGAATCTCTCATGTAGTGCTCCTGATAGCACGTTCTCCTAAGTAGAGCTCCCATTCAACATTTGTGAAGAGAGGAATCCTACGGGTGGAAATCACATGCTCGACACAGTCGGGTACCCATCCTCAAATCCAATGCTCAAATGCTCCCCAGAGTAGGGAACCCATGTGATGACATCCGCTGTCAATAACTCCAGCTATAGGCGGCAGTGAGTAAAGCCCTCAGCAACAGGGACCTCCGCCAGTATGGAATGTTGCCATCTCCGTCCTCGTGGATAGGTGTCTAAACCTAACACACTCATAAGACGCAAACATGGAAGCCTCTCATAGGCCCAAAACTGCCAACACAAAGGCAAACATCTGCTGTCAATCAACACTCTTAACCTGTACATAGGAAAAGACAAGAGGAATACTAACCAGCAGAAACGGGTAGAATCCTAACCAAGCCTCGGTCAAGCCCTGCGATCGCATGCGCATTCCCCTGAGGAACTAGGCGTAGGTGTAAGAACCTCAATCATACTCTCCTATATGGTCCATGTGTCGAGTAGCGCTGATCAAAGCGAAGGACACCATAGAAGAGTTATCTGCTATGAAGCAGCCCCTAATGATCATCAGGAACAATCGCCGAAGAATGCGATCCCCGACTCTCACATCATCGGTATGGGCTCACTCAACACCTCATTCATAGCATCTACGCTCAAAGGGACATCACGAATAGTCTCGCTTCGAAAGCGCCTCCATGGAACTCCTAGCAAGGATCGGCGTGATCGGGGTAATATATCCGCCATACAAGGCATTGGCACCCCTCCATACCTGTGATAAACCGCCAATCCATCGGCGTTATCATCATCTCACAGTCCAGCAAATAGAGTGACAGAGTTTGGTGAAACCAGTGCTCAGACAATGCCCTGAGGTAACCCCAGGGACAACGACGGGGAAGAATGGAAAAGAACGTCCCGAATCCCCAGCCATGTACAATTGCTCTATAGTCATCTTGCAAAGCCTGATACATAGAGTGGATGCTGAACCAGTTCCCTCGAGGCTGTGTAAAGCCGGGAACCTACATCAAATGCAGATCAAAATTAGAACCCTTTACTCCTCATCAACAGGAAATAAGGAAGATTAAAATCTAACTTTATACCTCATTTGCGTGCAGGTAAACTGAAGGGTGTCGACTCAAGTCGCCCAGAAGCTCTGGGTTCACCACTTGAATGCCTGGCAAATCCCTACGGGGAACACATGCAGTAGAAATGGGGTCCGCAACCGGAACATCCTCCTCCTCGTCCTCGATGTCTGGCACTTCAACCTGGACAGGACATATCACCGCCTCCACCAAACGACGAGGCTGTCTAACAGAACGGGGTCGAGGCACTTTAGAAGCCCTTCTCCGTACACCAGAAGTGGTCCTGCGGGAACTACTCGGCTGATCTGGATCCATAGTATCTGGACAACAAGTCTCCAAATCACCTCAGAAAGGGTGTGGTAATGTTTAACCTGGAGCCTTTCAAAATGCATTTTTATGACTACATGCATGCATGCATTATTTTAACATACATTTACAGTAGAGTTAAAATGCATGACTACCCAATGCCTACATTTTGGAAAATTTTGACATAGTTCCCTTTATAAATAGGACTATCCACATGTACATAGGCATGACTAGGTGACCATTCAGTAGCACACCTACCCACAGTCATATACATCCTACATGCATTCATACAGAATCCGTAAGTGTAGTCTAATTACCAGGATTATTTTGCTTTCTTACCTTTACTCATTTGTCCTAAAATGGGATAAGAAATGACAGTAAAAGGTGCCAATTTGACTGTTTCAAAAGTTAAAATTTTTCACATCATTATGTTCAGCATGGTTTAATACTAACATTTACTATGTTGAATTTTTTTTTATCAAGTCATATTATCATGCATATTCACTACTATGTGTCTAAATGCATTTTATGTGATAAGTCAGTTTCCAACGGATAGAAACTGGAAAAGAATACATGCATATGTTACTAGGATAGTGAAGAACACTTGTACGGTGGCATAATGTGCAGAAAGTCACTCGAACTCAGCAGGTCTGAAGAAGAGCTCTCGGATTTCCTTCGCGGCGC
Organism: Panax quinquefolius; assembly: GCA_020205615.1. Classification (NCBI taxonomy): domain Eukaryota; kingdom Viridiplantae; phylum Streptophyta; class Magnoliopsida; order Apiales; family Araliaceae; genus Panax; species Panax quinquefolius. The sequence continues at coordinate 82,704,503 of CM035173.1, read as the reverse complement.
AACTTGAAAGTGACTTATGAAAGTAACCTTCAGCCATTTTATACTCACGTTTAGTCATAGGTGTACCTGCGGCACCCCTACATGGGTCCCACACCTCCGGCTCGGTCAAGTTCGAGTTGGAAAGGAGGTCTCACAAGCTGAAAAGGCTAAATTAGGAATAAAAACCCTATGCGATTGAGCGAAATCGCCTAGAATCCTGGTTCTCACAGGCCAAAATCTGGCTCCCCACATCACTCATTGGTATTTGCCTGAATGCAAGGTATACTATACCATTGACCTCAACTTTTACAAATCATGCTCGACAATACCTCACACAGTCCGATCTTGCCAAACATGTGGTCGTAACCACAAAAAAAGCGTTACCGACGGGTCATGTATTTGAAGTTATAAATTGATGAAGTGTCCCCGGCGGGGGTCACAACGCCGAAGTTATAAATTGATGAAGTGTCCCCGGCGGGGGTCACAATGCCGAAGTTATAAATTGATGAAGTGTCCCCGGCGAGGGTCACAACGCCGAAGTTATAAATTGATGAAGTGTCCCCGACGGGGGTCACAACACCGAAGTCATTCATTGATAAAGTTTCTCCGGCGAGGGTTACAACGCAATTCAACCATTGATGTACGGGTCAATAAAGTTCAAGTAGCCTTGATGTCATTTCAACCGATGGCAAGTAAACCCATCGAAGCATCAGAGGCCATTCGATGATCTCATTCATCAATACATTTATCCACAACCTTTCCCCGACGGGGGTCACAACGTAATGCAACCATTGATAGACGCATCAATGAAGGTCAAAAAACCTTGACATATTCCCCAGCAAGGGTCACAACGCAATGCAACCATTGATACACACATCAATGAATGTCAAGCAGCCTTGACAGTTTGCCCAACAGGGATCTATCCAATGATACACATATCAGCGAAGGTCGGGCAGCCCTGACAATACATACTGTTGGCAGTAACTCCAACAGGACCGTGGTATATGCTGGTAACACAAACCAGAGAAGACCATCCTCATCGGAGAGGACCGATGATGGAATATGTTATACACATCCTCAAACAGACAAAGCTTTTTCCCCACAGATCTCTTGCACACAAGAGGCACCACTATGGAGTAAAGTCTGTATCAAGGATCCAGGACTTTGGTAATAACCTCGACGTCAGCATCCTTGAAGACTTGGATCGCACGTCCAAGACATCACTAATTGTCATCCCCGACAGGATAACAGGGAACCGACAATCATCCCATCATGTTGGAAAATAATCCAACAACATACATACATCACGCATTTGCATCATGTTGCTGCACATAGCATCATGTTTATCTTATTACATTTCAAGTGTCTAGGATTCTTTATCCTATCCATGCCTTACATTGCATGAATATGATAAAGAGGGGCATCTGTAGACACTCGAAATTTTTTGCACACCTGTTGCTAACATTGCAGGAGGGCATATTCGTCTTTCGGAGATAACCCTGGAAGACAACTCACATAATTCCGGATACTACCGGAAGTTCAGTTTTCAACCCCAAACACACATTGGGAATATCAATTCCAACCTCAGAGATAACCCCGAGTTTCATCCTTGGAGATAATTCCAAGGAGTGTTGTTGCAGTTCCGGTGATAACTCCAGAAATGCTTATTTCAAATGCATGCAATTAGCTTCAATCTCAGACCTCCTACCGAGGCACTCATTCCAAAGACCCGGAGCTAACACCGAGAAGACAGGCACATATACAGATGACCCAGCGGAATTCAAACACTTGTAGTAGTCCAATCTCAGATGTAACCCTGAGCAACGTCTGCTATCAGCACAAACCGAAGATAACCCCGGTGAGGAGCAGAAATGTCATCTTGCCACCTCAACCCCAGCACACCGTCTCAACATTTCATACATACATTTTTACACAACAATGTCCCACAAGAGCCAAGGAGTTCCAATGCCGAGTGACTATTATGCGTGGCAGCACACCAGATAGAATTTGAAGCTTGAAGACCATGGGCATGGTCCCCTCTTCTTGACTTCGTACAACCTCTAATCCCATGTCATTGCGTAACTCTCAACAAAGCAGCCTGAAGATGGTCTTGTACACCTCGTTCGGATGCTCGGATTGAAGTTCTGCAAGTTTGAGCGGACATCACAGTGCACGAGTGCACGTACTTCGAGACGGCAGGACCCGAGGAGCTCGGGGCACCTCAGGTAGCCACAGGTGCATCTGCGGCTACCGTAGGTACACCTGCTGCTCCCAACTCTATAAATATAGAGCTTGGGGTGGCCATTTGTAAGAGAAAAAAGGCCAGGAAGCCCTGTCCAATTTGCTTTGTACACACCCCATATTGAGTGCTTTCTCATTTTAAACACCTGTTAGCTCACATATAGCTATATTTTACCGGCGGGAGCTGAGTGATTATCCATCTAGAGTCATAAAAGCCTGCCTTGGCATCCCATTGTAAGCCTTCTCACACTCTATAAAGCTTTTCTCTTCATCTTTGCACACACTATTCTTCACATTGAGAGTTGTGTTGTGTGTATGCCTGCATTCGGATTCTGTGGTTTTCATTTTACATCTGCATATATATACACTTATATATGTATATATTTATATATGGACTAACATTAGCGAGTTATGCCTCGATTGAGCCTAGACTTATGTTGGAGCGTTTACTTATATATATATATATATATATATATATATATGAACTATTGTCGAAACTCATTCGATGACACCGATTTTACATCCAGTGCGTTTATCGCTTTTTTATATATATATATATATATATATATATATATATATATATGACATAAATCATTTGAAATGATAAACCGAGCCGGATTGAGAAACATCTCATTTATCGCTTTTTATATATATATATATATATATATATATATATATATATATGCATTTCTATCAGCTGAAGTTTACTTGAGGCCTTTTACCGCTTTTATTTACATTTAGTCCACTTTAGAGTTTACTTCATGACGGTTGATCGCTTTTATCGCTTTATTTACATTTAGTCACTTTTGAGTTTACTTCGTGGCGGTTGATAAATCTTTTACTAGCTTTATTTACTTTTTTCGATCCACCATGAGGTGCTTCGTGGTGGTTATCATGTATATATATATATATATATATATATATATATATATATATATATATATATATATATATATTACCGCTTTTATATATTTACATTTTCCATATATATATATATATATATATATATATATATATATACCGCTTTTATATATATATTTATAGCTTTTATATATATAACTGCTTACTGCTTTTCATATAAATTGCGGCATCATGTGAGCCTAGGAATCATGTGATCACAGATTCAGTTCACTGAATCTAGATTCGGTTCCTATGATGGACTTTTTCAGTTGTAAGCAACTTGTACATTATTTACAGTGTTTGAATTACCTTAGATGGTTGTCATGCCCATGAGGAGTTTAAGATCCTTCTTGTATATATTATTTTCTCGAAGATGTCTCGTATCTCGAAAATAAAAGCAATCAAGCCGAACATTTAATAATAAAATGAAAGTATGAAAGGGTCTCAATTACTATTGAGCATAGGGTTTGAAAAATCACTTTTTTACAAAACTTCATTGCTATATCATGTTTAAAACTAATTTTTTTTACAAATTCAAACCCTTTGTATATTGGTGTGAACGAGGCCTCGCACTACTTCCAAATAAACTACACATTGACCCACACACACACACACATTCATATAACAGTTTCTTGAAAAGCGGCGGTCACCGTGGCAACACAGATGTCGAGGGCTGCCTAACACCTTCCCCCCGCATAATCAAACCCCCGAACCCAAATGAATCTCAGTTTCACAGACCCGTTTAGCAGTGTCACGTCACTGGGTTAATGTGCAAACCTTTTCTCGGTTGCGTTGGTGCAACCAGTTAAAAATACCAACTGGCGACTCTTACAGTCAAATCGTCGACATGATACATGTAGGACCTTTTTCACTTGTTTTTTCAAACAAATCTCACCTAACATGAGAACACCAAAAAACAAGAAATGAAAAGGGACAATAAAAATCCCGACGTCGACATCATGTAGTGTTTTTGTTGTTTGCACCGATGTGTTTTTCACTTGTTGTTTTAGGGAAGGGGGTACTGTAAACAGGCGCCACGGGGCCGAATTATAACTACGGATCCAGGATCCACAGCACCGGAGAAGGGCAAGACCCAGTAATGAGTATTTATTTACTCAAAGCTTAGGGACAGATTAGGACATGATTATGAACTTAAAGATTATGTAATGCAACACTTTAAGGAGTGATTTAAACCTTAAGTTAAGGGTTCAATGTTGTTTATAAGTTAAGAATTGTAAACGTAAAGTACTTAAACAATGTAAATATATAGTATATACGTTGGACAAATGCTCTTCGCATACATTGGTTTGTATGACTTATACACTAATGAATTATAAAGGGTTATGACATTTGAATGTCTGAAAGCCAAAATAAACGATAAAGAACTTAACGAACGTTATAAGTTTAACGATTCAGATAAGATATGATAGGAGAAGTTATCGTAAAACAATGTCTGAAGATTATTATGTGGCTAATTGATGTGCTATTATGATTATATCATGTAGAACATATAAAGTTTGAATTAAAATAAGTACTAGGAGACGCTTAAGGCAAATTTTCTAACTTTTGTCTATACTTTGTGTTAGACGAGTTGTTTACTTCATTTGATTTTGTTCATATGAAGATGTATGATATGTTAAAGTTAAGTATACATTGTTATTACATGAATATGTGTATTCCAGACTTATACAAATCTTTTTGTATTTGTAAAAGTGTTCAAGACGTGGTATGACATGAAATGTTTAAAGAAAGTGTCGATGTCATTTGATTCGGCTAAACAAAAGTTAAAATGTTTTGTCGATTTATTTACAAGTCTTTCAAAATATTATTGATGCTATCATAAACCAATTGCTTTGGTAAGTATTCAAAAATAAGCCTAAGGAAAAATAAACGAAAGGTTTTTTAGACGAATTTTATACTGGCACGCAAGGTTGCCAAAACTTAAACGTAAATACATTTTAACCGGATGAGTGTTGTACAACATAGAGTACTATAGGTTGATCACCTAGATGTGCTCTTAAGTAATATCAAACTTGTGGTCTTAGTGTCGGGTTGTCCTTTTCAAGTAAATAAAAAAAAGGTTCATAGTCTTTTGACCAACTCAGAATTTTAAATAACTGATATGTCATCTGGAAATATTTTAAAGGAAAGAAAAGTGCTATTTTGTTATTCATAGTACTTCATAACTATTTGTTCAGTTATTGATGATAAATCATATGATTCTTGATTTTGTTGTTATTAAAATTGTTAAATTTGTTGGGCAATTTAATGCTCGTACCTTACTTAAATTATATGATTTTAGCTAGGGCTGAACGGATTGAAGGATCCGACAAAGATAAAAGAAAGGCTAAGATGGATAAATAGATTATCCTGTAACAGTATAGTATTATCTTTGTAATGAATAATATTATGATAATATAAGAATGTAATGGTTATAGAAACGTGAGAGAATGTTGGATATGATGTACTAATATAGTAATTACATTCATGTCAATAAGATATATAGTTGAATATATATATATATATATATGGTCCAGATCTTAAGCTCACCCCTTATCTAGCTCACCTTGCTCACCCCCTTTTAGCGACGGACAGGGCGACAATTCGATCCGTCGCTATATGTTCAGTCCGTCGCTATATGTTGTTCGTCGCTATATGTTGTTCGTCGCTAAAAGTTAAGACGACGGTTCTACATATAGCGACAGATCGAATCGTCGCCTGGTCTGTCGCTAAAGGGGGGTAAGCAAGGTGAGCTAGATAAGGGGTGAGCTTAAGATCCGGACTGTATATATATATATATATATATATATATATATATATTGTAGCACCGTGTAGCACCATATCTAGGGTTTGAAGGTACCCGGATTTGGGGGAATCACAAATCCTCCCCAATAATCCACCAATTGTTAGAGGTTCATACCACCGAAAGAAACCACATCCATTATGAAGAATTGAAAATTTGTTAGTTAATGGTAGCTTAAAATGATGAAGAAAAAGAAGAATAAGAAGATTTGTGAAGTTTACCCCTACGGATTGACAAGATAGAAACCTTCTCCCCGGATTTAGCTTGGTGCATGATGTTCTCAACACTGCTGAAATATGACAATGGAAAAGCATGACAACCATTGAAGGTTTAGAACTTTGCTCTTTCCTCCCCTCCTTCTTTTATACCCTGACATTGGTTTTCTTCTACTAAAAATGGAAATATATATATATATATATATATATATATATGATTTGGCGGGAAATGAGCACATGGGTTGGAGGGAACTAATCTTGAAGGGAGTCAGCTATTTTGACTGGTAAATTAGTTATTTATTGTATTAGAAAATATAAACGTATTACTTAATCTTAGGTTTTAAAATTTTTTATACTCTCAAATGTATAAAAATTAGGACAAAGCGTACTTATATTGTGACTACCGGAACACGTGGCAATTCCGACCACTTTTCTGACCGTAAATAACAAAAGGGCTAATAATGGTTACTTACGGTACTTTGGGTAGCGGGATGAAAGCTTTTAAACCTCAGAGTACGAAGTATAAAAGGGTGTTTACTTCGAGGTTCAATATGCAGTTAACCCAATATTTATAACACACACTGATTTTTGAAATGTATATACACTATACACACAACCGACAAGAGTTTATGGAGTCTTTTATCCTTTAGTTGTATACTATTACCGATCTCAATGTAAACCAACTTAATTTTCCCAATTTCCCAAATGTCTACAAAATTTAACCAACCTTAACATCTCATGCTCATAACAATACATTTAATTGAATGTATACACTCCGCAAATGGAGTTCCTCTACACTTTTTGATCCGCAAATGGATGGTTGAAATCTATTGTATGAATAATGTTATTCTTACAACGTTGAATATAAAACGGTCTTCACATACAAGTGTGTGTGTGTGTGTGTATATATACACACACACATACACGTTGGGACTACTGAGTTACCCATACTTGAACTGATGGGTTATCTTGTGACCAACTAAAATATCGCTTAAATATATGTTATACGTAAAACTTACATAGTAATTTAATCCTAAGTTTATATATGTTGTCAACGGGTTATTATGCTTTTATTATACTTAAATAAACAAATTAGTTTTTCCTTATTTTTTGTTCGACTTTTTTCTTTTTTATGTTAGGTCTACTTTTATTATATATATTGTGAGACCCCAAATTTTATGAATAAAGATTTAAATTTCTCGAAATATTTTTTTTGAATATTATGGTGTGGATTTGATATAATGTTATAATTATGGGTAATATTTATAAATTTTGCAAAGTATGCAAGTTGTTATATAATATTCGATTGGTCGGGGAATATTCTTTTTATCGGGAAATATTCATACGACGGCACAATCATTGGTGGACCCCACAACAAAAGTATTGTCGTAGTTAGAAAACGACATAATTATCTTTTTCTAAAAATAACGGCGAAAGTGTTACCGTTAAAACTGTCGAACTACCCGGTAGTAAAAGTACAGTAATACGTGTGGTTGCATAGTAGTACACGGTATTGATTATTGATGCTTACATAAGAAGTCACTCAGTTATACTCAATTATTGTTACAGTAATTGATGCATCATATCTCTCATATTATTGATTCAATTAGTGTCACAGTATCATCTGTATAATATGTTATATTATTAAATCAATAATTGAGACGGTAAATTTATTCATATTATTATTTGCAATATTGACAATGTCTAGAAGTTCTGTCAAGGAGAGGTTTGGTCACCTAATTGTGCGCCAATAAGGAGAAAACCTTATTGGAAAGCCCCCTCTTTCCTGGGAACGACCTGGTTGTTAAATATTATGAATTATAATATTAATGATGAATAAGTTTGTGTTGATTAAAGATAAAATTGATAGTTCCATTGTGTTGAAATTATTAGTGTTAGTGAAAATCGACATTTATTTCTATAATAATTGATGTCTGGAGGTTATATTGACCAATCGGGGAATTAATTGGATAAATGAGCAATTAATTGCTATTGATTCACATGATTATAACTATTTATTCACATATGTGTACTATTGATTCACATTCATTTACTATTAGGGGAGTTGGTGCAAGATTGATAATACTTGCATGACTAAGTTAAAAATGGAGGTATAGATGGAGGTACTATACTGTAATTATTTTTTTCACATGTTTAAAACTATTGAGTCACATGATTTACTATTGATTCACATGATTTACTATTAGAGGAGGTGGTGCAAATTTGATAATACTTGCAGGACTAAATTAAAAATGAAGAAAAAGAGGAAGGTATTATACTATAATATTTCGAGCCCCAAAATGTGCAATTATTGAAACTAAATTTTCCTATAAATAGAAGCTCATTCTTCCTTCATTTCTCACCAATTCACTAAAGTTATAGAGCAATTATTATAGAGAGAAATTATAGAGAGAAAGAAGAAGAGAAGTCTGCTACCTCACTATTCCAGTATCCAGTCTTCTTTTGAGGTAAGGGGTATTATTCTTTCGTATTCATGAAGAGAGTTATTTTCTTTCAATACTCGTAAGGGTTGTTATTCCATTCTTTATTATTATGTTGGAATAAACTTTATCATGCAATACCGCATACATGGTGAAATTCTTCTGTTATTCCGTTCTTTATTATTCTGTTGGAATAACCTGTCTATGCGATCTATCACATGCCTAGTGAATTCTGTTGTTATTCCATTCTTTATTATTCTTTTAGAATATTCTGTCTGTGTGGATTACGCATGACCTGGTTCCATTCTTTATTATTCTGTTGGAATATCCATGCATGCAAATTACGCATTGACTGGTTCCATTCTTTATTATTACATTGGGAATAACACATGCGTAATGCATGGTGAATTCTTTCGTTATTCCATTCTTTATTATTATTTACATTGAATAACATGTATACATGTGGATTATCGTATGCATGGTGAATGATCCTTTGTATTCATTCTTTATTAAATTGTGGAAATGATCTATCTACATTGGATTACCGCATGGCGGTGAAAATCCATTCATAGTTTCAGTATATTCTATTATATACTCGTATGAGATATCATTTCTTTTGTACTCATCATGGAATATCATTTTCTTTGGTATTTTTTTTACGAGTTACTATTCATAGGTTACTATTCACCCTATTAATATTCACTCTAATATTATTCACTCGGGTATTCGGGGCTCTTTTTGTGCCGGAATACTATTCACGAGTTACTATTTACGGGTTACTATTCACCCGATTACTATTCACTCTAGTATTATTCACTCGGGTATTCGGGACACTTTTTGTGTGGGGGTACTATTCCCGAAGTGCTATTCACGGGGTACAATTCACCCGAAAAATATATTTCTTTTCTGTCCAAATTATTTTTGGTACATGAATATTATTCTTGAATTTTACTCTACAAAACAGTATCATGTTGACAATTTGAACGTTATTGAATTCTGGATAAATTAAATTATAAATCTTTAAAATTTATTTTTGAACTTGTTTTATTGAATTATTATGTCATTGTCATCATCCTCATGCTTATATTGTGATGAACGTCATCTTTGGCTTATGTGCATAGATGGACTTGGTATGATTATAACCAGGGATTATTTGGTGTAATCATGACCATAATGTAATGAATGATGTGGTAAAAGTCCTCATTGGCCTATAGTTCATTGATAGACAGTTGTTGGTATGATTATGACCAGGGATTATTCGGTATAATCATGACCATTGATGATTACATGAATATCCTTAGCCGTAGTGCAGGGGATGATTCGATTTTATTTATTATTGTCGAGTCTCAATGATAAAGTTGATGAAAAACTTTTTAAATCATAGAAGATAGTAGATTTTATGCTCTACTTGATCCTTCTAATGGATTGTTTATTCCGCTGCAGTTGTTGATCTAAAACTTGTTGTCTATTATATTCTATCAGTTGTTATACTGTTGAAGGCTAAGGATAATTTATTCTGCATTATCTTAGTCATAATATTTCTTACTGGGCTAGTTGAGCTCACCCTTTCTTTCATTGTTCTCTTTAAGAAATGAGAATATAGCTGGGATGAGTCGGGGAATGGAGTGATGGTCCAAGATAAATGACTTTAGTATTCCTCACTATTCTACGGAATAATGTGATAATAATTATAATGAGGACACCATTGAGTGTGGATATTATCTAGATGACAATATTCTTGTTTAAACTCTCAGCTATGTTTTGTTGTATTTTACACGACTGTTGTATAATTAAGTTGTATTTGAATTTATGTACCATGTATCTGGAGACCCAAGATGGGTGATGTATACCTGTTTTGGGGGCACCACAGTTGGTATATGAGCTTAGAGATATGATCGTTGGCTGAGATGTGAGACAAGAACTAGGAGGGGAGAGACGGGGAATTCCTTCGTTAATATGACCTACCTAAGTTTATTTGGTATTTAATTGGTTGGTCAGAGTATAGGGTTAATATGTGATATGTCAATTAACCCTTGTTTTGTGACAGTGTTTGAAAATGGCATCTGAAAATGTTGAGATCAGCAATGAAGCACATGAGACCGTTGAGCCACCAACGATCAATACCCAGGATAATGTGCAACAGGAAGACAATAATCCTCAAGTAAATAACAACACCGATCAAATGATGAATGATGGGATGTTCAGAGGCTTTATGCAATTCATGCAACATCAGGTAAGAGAGACTCCTGTTCAAAATATAGGTGGAAATAATGGCAACCCACGGTTGGTCACCGCTAAGCAGTTCAAGGAGCTGGGACCACCGGAGTTTTTGGGAAAGCCAGAACCACTTAAGGCAGAGACGTGGTTAAAGTAGATCACCAAGATATTTGATGTCTTGGGATGCTCCGAGGAGCAAAAGGTTCCCTTTGCCACCTTTATGTTGCGTGAAGAGGTAGATTACTGGTGGGAATCTGTAAAACGTACCCAGCCTGACGCACTTAAGATGTCTTGGGAGAAGTTCCAAGAGCTGTTCAATGACAAGTACTTTCCCGAAAGTATTCGTCACATGAAGAAGGTGGAGTTTATCAAGTTGGAGCAAAACAATATGACCGTGTCGCAATACAAGGCTAAATTTAGGGAGTTATCCCGGTTTGCATCCCATTTGGTCGATAATGAGGAGCGAATGACGCGAATGTTTCTAAGAGGTTTGAAACCCAATATACGTTAATACCTCATTTCTCACAAACTTTGTTTGTATTCAGATGTTGTGAATAGGGCTCAGTTATTAGAGCGCGATAATGAGACAGCACAACCAAAAGGTAATGACCAGCAACACGATAATAATCGTACCGGTGGCAACGACCATCGGAACAATGATAAGCATCGTGGGGGAAATTATCATGCCAAGAATGGTAACCACTTCGGTGGTAATCATGACCAAGATAATAGGAGTGAAAATTTCAAGAAGAGAAGGTTCAACAACGATGGAAAAATAGCAGCACCAACACCCATTTTCAAGGAAGGAGAACGACCACCAATTGTATGCTTCAAATGCGAAGGGGAGGGACATATCAGTCCAAGCTGCACGATGCATTCCAAAGCATGTTACAATTGTGGAAAAGAAGGTCACCTAGCCCGATTTTGTCGTGCACCAAAGTCAAGTCCAACTGGGACGGTGGCACCAAAGGCGGATACGGACAAAACAAAGTCGGTGGTTTCAGGAAGAGCGTTTTCATGACTTCTCAAAAGCGAGTAACGAAAGTTAGCACGGGTTAGTTAATTATAAATTCTTGCTTGAAAGTCTATACCTTATTAGATACCGGTTCTACCCATTCTTTTATCTCTCTTGCTTGCGCTCAACGTTTAAATTTGACTTCAGAGAAATTAGACTTTGACTTATCGGTTGAAACTTCGTTAGTAGAAACCTTCATTTCATGTATTATCCAAGTCTTGGATGAGAGTCATAGTTTTTAAATGATATTTCTATCATTAATAAATTTCCGACGTATTCTTGAAGACTTCCTAGCCTACCCCAGAGCGTGAAATCAAATTTTGTATTGACCCCAGTACAAAACCCATTTCTAAAACCCTCAAATATTTTTCTTCAACCAAAACGAACGTATAATGCGCCAAGGACGTTGGCTCGAGCTGTTGAAGATTACGACTATACCATTCAATATCATCGTGGAAGAGCGAACGTGGTAGCTGACGCGTTGAGTAGAAGATCGTATGCGTTTACGAGTGCGATATTGTTAACACAAAAACCCATTTCGTATAACTTACAAATGATGAAGATAGAGTTAAAGACTCTAGGGACCCACGTGAAGATAACAAATATACGAGTAGAATCGACTTTAATCGATAAAGTTAAAGCCGCTCAAACTACACACCTGGAGCTGATGAAAATGAAGAAGAAGGTTCAAGAAGGCGTTATTCTAGAAGCAAGAGTCGATGAAAAGAGGAAATATCAACCCTCGATTTAATTGGCCCATTTGAAATCCTCGATCGAGTAGGAACTGTGGCCTATAGACTCGTTTTACCGCCAAGTATGTCGCATGTTCATAACGTTTTTCACGTATCGATGTTACGTAATTATGTGGTCGACCTGAACCACATTATTAAATTAGAACTAGACGAGATAGCGGAAGATTTAACGTATGATGAGATACGTGTTAAAATCTTGGATAAGAAGGATCATATTCGACACTCAAAAGTTATACCTCAAGAGTTAGAATCTGAAATGAAGTCAAGGTATCCTCACTTCTTCGGCATACCAGGTACGTACGTAAATTTCGAGGGCAAAATATTATAAGGAGAGGAGATTGTGAGACCTCAAATTGTATGACTAAAGATTTAAATTTCTCGAAATATTTTTTTTGAATATTATGGTGTGGATTTGATATATTGTTATATTTGTGGGTAATATTTATAAATTTTGCAAAGTATGCAAGTTGTTATATAATATTCGATTGGTCGGGGAATATTCTTTTTGTCGAGGAATATTCGTACGACGGCACAATCATTGGTGGACCCTACAACAGAAGTATTGTCGTAGTTAGAAAACGACATAATTATCTTTTTATAAAAATAACGACGAAAAGTGTTACCGTTAAAACCGTTGAACTACGGTAGTAAAAGTACAAGAATGTCTGCTGCGTGGTTGCATAAGTAGCACACCTGTATTGATTATTGATGCTTACGTAATAAGTCACTCCGGTTATACTCAATTATTACTATAGTAATTTGATCATATCTCTCATATTATTGATTCAATTATTGTCACAAAGATCATCTCGTATAATATGTTATATTATTAAATCAATAATTGAGACGACAAAGTTATTCATATTATTATTTACAATATTGACAATGTCTAGAAGTTACGCTAATGAGAGGTTTGGTCACCTAATCATGCTATAAATAAGGAGAAATTCTTATCGGAAAGCCCCCTCTTTCCTGGGAACGACCTGGTTGTTAAATATTGTGAATTATAATATTAATGATGAATAAGTTTGTGTTGATTAAAGATAAAATTGATAGTTCCATTGTGTTAAAATTATTAGTGTTAGTGAAAATCGACATTTATTTCTATAATAATTGATGTCTGGAGGTTATATTGAACAATCGAGTAATTAACCGGATAAATGAGCAATTAATTGCTATTGATTCACATGATTATAACTATTTATTCAAATGTGTGTACTATTGATTCACATTCATTTACTATTAGGGGAGTTGGTGCAAGATTGATAAAACTTGCATGACTAAGTTAAAAATGAAGGTATAGATGGAGGTACTATACTGTAATTATTTTTTTCACATGTTTAAAACTATTGAGTCACATGATTTACTATTGATTTACATGATTTACTATTAGGGAAGGTGGTGCAAGTTTGATAATACTTGCAGGACTAAATTAAAAATGAAGAAAAAGAGGAAGGTATTAAACTGTAATATTTTGAGCCCCAAAATGTGCAATTATTGAAACTATATTTTCCTATAAATAGAAGCTCATTCTTCCTTCATTTCTCACCAATTCACTAAAGTTATAGAGCAATTATTATAGAGAGAAATTATAGAGAGAAAGAAGAAGAGAAGTCTGCTACCTCACTATTCCAGTATCCAGTCTTCTTTTGAGGTAAGGGGTATTATTCTTTCGTATTCATGAAGAGAGTTATTTTTTTTCAATACTCGTAAGGGTTGTTATTACATTCTTTATTATTATGTTGGAATAACCTGTCTATACGAAGTACCGCATACATGGTGAATTTTTTTTGTTATTCCGTTCTTTATTATTCTGTTGGAATAACCTGTCTATGCGATCTATCGCATGCCTAGTGAATTCTGTTGTTATTCCATTCTTTATTATTCTGTTGGAATATCCTCGTCTCGTGCGGATTATGCATGATTGGTTCCATTCTTTATTATTACGTGGGGATAACTCCGTTATACGCTGGAATTTTATCGCACGCATGATGAATTCTTCGTTATTCCATTCTTTATTATTACATTGGAATAACTCCATTCATGTGGATTACCGCATGCATGGTGAATGATCCTTTGTATTAATTCTTTATTAAATTGTGGAAATGATTTGTCTACATGGATTACCGCATGGCGGGTGAAAATTCATTTGCAGTTTCGTATATTCTATTATACTCGTATGAGATATCATTTCTTTTGTACTCGTCATGGAATATCATTTTCTTTGGTATTTTTTTTACGAGTTACTATTCACCCAGTTACTATTCACTCTAGTATTATTCACTCGGGTATTTGGGGCACTTTTCGTGCCAGAGTACTATTCACGAGTTACTATTCACGAGTTACTATTCACTCTAATATCATTCACTCGGGTATTCGGGAAACTTTTCGTGTCGGGGTACTATTCCCGAAGTACTATTCACGGGGCACTATTCACCTAAAAAATATATTTCTTTTCTGTCCAAATTATTTTTGGTACATGAATATTATTCTTGAATTTTACTCTACAAAGCAGTATCATGTTGACAATTTGAACGTTATTGAATTCTGGATAAATTAAATTATAAATCTTTAAAATTTATCCTTGAACTTGTTTTATTGAATTATTATGTCATTGTCATCATCCTCATGCTTATATTGTGATGAAAGTCATCTTTGGCTTACGTGCATAGATGGACTTGGTATGATTATGACTGAGGATTATTCAATTATAATCACGACCGTAATGTAACGAATGATGTGGTAAAAGTCCTCATTGGCTTGTAGTTCATTGATGGATAGTTGTTGGTATGATTATGACCAGGGATTATTCGGTATAATCATGACCATTGATGATTACATGAATATCCTTGGTCGTGGTGCACGGATGATTCAATTTTATTTATTAAGTTGAGTCTCAGCGATAAAGTTGATGAAAAACTTTTTAAATCATAGAAGATAGTAGATTTTATGCTCTAATTAACCCTTCTAATGGATTGCTTATTCCGCTGCAGTTGTTGATCTAAAACTTATTGTCGATTATATTTTATTAGTTGTTATACTGTTGAAGGCTAAGGATAATTTATTCTGCATTATCTTAGTCATAATATTTCTTACTGGGCTAGTTGAGTTCACCCTTTCTTTCATTGTTCTCTCGTGAAATGAGAATATATTTGGGATTTAGTCGGGGAATGGAGTGATGGTCCATGATAAATGACTTTAGTAGTCCTCACTATTTTACGGAATAATGTGATAATAATTGTAATGAGAACATCATTGAGTGTGGATATTGTCTAGATGACAATATTCTTGTTTAAACTCTCAACTATGTTTTGTCGTATTTTACACGACTGTTGTATAATTAAGTTATATTTGAATTTATGTACCGTGTATCTGGCGACTCAAGATGGGTGATGTATGTGACGCCCCCAAAATAGGTATACAACACTCGTTCTGAGTCGCCAAAATACATGGTACAGAAACAACTACAACTTTATTAATACAATTGACGTGCAAAATACGACAACACATAAATTGTGAGTTTAAATACAAATATTGTCAGCTAGACAATATCCACACTCAAATAAGTCCTCATTATAATTATTGATACATTATTTTACAAAAATGGTGAGAACTACTAAAACAACCCTCTAGAACCATCATTCCACACCCCGACTAGAACTCACTACATTCTCGCCTCCTGAGAAGAAAAATGGAACAAAAAGGAAAAGGGTGAGCTTAATTAGCCCAGTAAAGAATATTATGACTAAGATAATATAGAACAAATTATCATTATACTTCAACAGGGAAAAATCTGATAAAATACAATAGACAACAAGTTTCAGATCAATATTTGCAGCGGAAATAATAATTCATAGAAGAGTTACGTAGAGAATGAAATCTACTATATCTATGAATTTAAAAGTCCATCATCAATATTTTATCCCTGTAACATCAATCAATATTCATCTTGAATCAAATATTCATCTTTGACTACTGTGCCAAAGATATTCATCAATGAGGTCATGTTCATCTCAACACTGCTCATCTTTGCACTACTACGGGCCAAAGATATTCATAAGAAAATCATTACTCTTTTGCACTACAGGCCAAAGATATTCAATATTATCATCATTTAGGACTGAGGATGATGAAAAATATTTTAAAGAAAACGAATCCAGTGAAACAAAAGAACAAATATTAAGGATTCGTACTTTAAACAATCCGAGTTCAAAAATACTTCATAAATAATCATAGTGAAGTAAAATTCAAGAATGATCAAAACATGGATACAATCTAAGCTAGTATCCATATTAGATATCTTGGATAAAAATCGAAAATTTAATTTTTCTGTGAATAGTGCCATATTCGTGAATAATAGTCAGATATCGTGAATAATGTCGTATACGTGAATAAGTAACTCCCAGACACTAAAAGATAAGAATTTCACAAGAAAAATTTTACCAATATTTAAGATAATGATATTAGAAGAAATAATATCATTTAAAAAAATAACATCCCTTACCTCGAAAAGAATAGTACTTACATTTGGAATATCGATATAACGTTGAAGGAACTTCAGCATCAGATAAAGCAACACTCAAAGTATCAAAATACTTACAAGAATACGCTCGATAATATAGAGAGAGAAAACTTTAGTTTCTGGTGTGATTTTCAATTCTAACCTAAGCACCCTATTTATAGGAAAATGCTTAGAACACCAAAACAAAAAATTTAATATAATAATATTATTTTTAATCAAAATTCCTACGCACACCTTTGAATCTGATTTCAGCCATTTAACACATTTATATCACATGTGGGACACTCACCAAAAATGTTTTTCTTTAAAAAAAATAATTAAAACCTCAAAAATCAATTATTCTAGAACTTCAAAACTTCAATAATTCATAATAAATAGCCCTTTTATCAGAAAAAATTCGACCTTTATGTCCTTTTCATAGGAAATTCCATTCTCTACAATTTTGCAGAAGAAAGTTTTTTCCAAATTCCAAACAGAAGTTGATTGAAATCCACAAATGGACGATTTTACAGGCTATAATCAAATTTCAGTCAAGAAATGGGGTCCACAAACATGAAAAACATGTTTTAAATATTTTTAATAACAAAAATACTCTTCCTCCTCATATACTCATATATCCCACATTCATTGTAAAAATATCACCATTATTATATTATTATAATATAATAATATATTTAAATGAATTATTTTATCAAAAAAAGATAAAATATTTATTTTCAACAATTGTCACATTAAAAATTTTCTCCATCTATATCCACGTAAAATTAATATTTTTCTCATCATAAAAATGAATAATTAATTATTCAAAAATAATATTATGTAATCACAACATCGACAACAAGACAGGTTCCTGTGAAAGAGGGGTTTTCAATAAGGACTTCTCCTTATTGGCACGCAATTAGGTGACCAAACCTCTCCTTGATGTAACTTTCTAGACATTGCCAATAATGTTATCTAATAATGTTATTCAAATAATATGAATTATTGCTCCGATAATGGAAAATACTGTGTAATGACAATTATTGAAACAACAATAATAAAAAATATCAACGTAGCAATTATTATTGAATCGATAAAATAAAAATATTAAAGAATTATCGTAACAATTATCGAGTAGTGCCTTCTTACGTAAGAATCAATAATTGGTGCAATACCGCAAGTATCATCGTGTGTTTTAACCAATGGTATTCCAACAAGATAATCTGAATAACTACACCAATTATTTATAAACAACTTATACTTGTCGTTTTCTTCATCCAATCGCTTTCAGTTATGGGGCCCACACAAAAGGTCTGGCCGTCGCACAAAAAATTCTCCGACAACAAGAATATTCCACCACCAAACGAATATTCCCCGACAACAATGAATATTTTATAACCACTTGCTTATTTGAAATATTTGCGCATTTTACCCATAACTAACCACATTAATCAAATCAACCCTTACTATTTCAAAATAATAAATAGAGGAAATTTAATTTCATTTATAATAAGTTGGGGTCTTACAATGTATACATAGTTTTGGGGGCGTCACATATATGGTCCCCTTTTTCAGCGAACAAAAAAAAGGAACCAAAGATGAACCGGCTATGGCGACGGACTGTCGCCATAGTTATGTCGTCGGCTTTGTATGCTATAGTGATGGAAAAAACCGTCACTATAGTCGGTTCGTTTTTGATCCACTCCATTAGATCACTTTTAATATAACATCGTTTTGATAATATGAGATTGTGTAAAATTTTGTTTTATGCAACAAGAAGTTTATAACAATAGAAGTTACTAAAATCTAAGTTGTTGATATATATATATATATATATATATATATATATATATATAGAATACCAATTTCTTGTAATACTTTATTTTTTTTAATAAATTTGTCAATAACTTGGATATCACATACATATTATTTACACTATTATAAAAATAATATTTCAATGTCTTAAATTAAACGATTTTTTATACAATCTCATATTTTTACATGCTTTTTACATCCGCATGGTCAAATTATTATGTTGATGATTAAATACTGTTATATTGAAAGTGACGTAAGATAACTTATATATATATATATATACACAACTATGTATTATACAGTCGGACTATAGCGATAGATTTTTTGGGCTATAGCGACGGTTCAATCGTCACCAAGTAGCCTCAGACAATGCAAGACGGGTGACCCGTCATATATATAGCTCAAAAAAACCCGTCGCCATAACCGATCGCAGTGTAATACATATTTATCTTATACATTTTTCCTATATATATTACTACCTCAATTCTAAATTATATGATGAATATTAACTTTTTAGAAGTCAATTTTATACATTTAGAAACTTTAAATTGCCAAGAATTTATTTTGTTTATGTTAATTATAATTAATTATGAATATCATAAGGAAATTGATATTTCCACAAGGAAATTGATATTTCCACAAAACTCTTCTCACATGAATAGTAAACGGGATTCACATTCATGTGAGTGAAACTTTGCGGAAATATGAATTCTCAATCATAAATTAACATTCTATTTATTATGAGATTTATTATTTTTAAAATTTAAATGAATCATAATCTTATAATTGAGAGAGAGAGAGAGAGAGAGAATTCAAGTAAATTGTTTACTATTTAGATAATATAATTTTTTTTTAAAAACAAAATACATATAATTTCGAGTACAAGTTAAATTTTACTTTACTTGCATAATAACTTTTTCCAAAAAAAATATTCCTACTTTTACTAGTATTATTTAGATTTTTTATTCTTTTAAATTTGTTTGAACGGATTATTTCACATAATTCATCCCGAACAAATAATTCTGGCAAAATAACAGAAACGAAAGAGCAAGATGGATGAAGACGAAGCTAGAGGACCAAGGCTGAGCAAGCGATTCTCTGACAAAGATGAAGGAGGAGAAGTTGATTACAAGACCAAAGCCGGCACGGCATGGTCTCACTCTTTCCTAAACCAGAAGCCATGGCACCCTCTCTCTTACCCTAACCAGCGCCGCAAGTGGATCGCCGAACAAACCCACGCCCAACGCGATTGTCGCGCAATTGAAGTCGCCCGCGAGGTTTTCTCTCTGATTCAAGTCTACCGAAAGCACTAAATCTATACAATTTTGCAATTTTTCATATTCTCTTGCTTTTGGGACATATTTTTCTGGACAAATTTAAATACCCAATTCATTCATTCTTTCTTTATATATATCAATGTATTTTTGGATGTTTTTTTGGGTCTTCGGGAATGTTTGGTTGAGCATTTGGAATCCAAACTTACTTTGAAAATCTTGTTCATATAGTAGCAACTTATAAGGCAGCTTATTTAACTAACAAACCTAGCATTTGGAGGTCCAAGCTTTGCAAACACTACTGCCGCAAATGCTACCTCTGTAAACGCTAGTAGCTGAACAAAGTTTAGCATTCTCTCCTCCAGGCAATGCCATAATTTTCGGGAGAGATTTAAGTACCCAATTTATTCTTTATCTCTATCAATGTTTTTTTTTGTCTTCTTTAGCATTGTATCTTAAAAAACATTTTGCAGGACATATTTAAGTACCCAATTCATTCTTTATCTCTATCAATTTTTTTTGTCTTCTTTAGTATTGTATCTTAAAAAACATTTTGCAGGACATATTTAAGTACCCAATTCATTCTTTATCTCTATTAATGATTTTCTGGTTCTTCTTTAGCATTCTATCATCTATGCAAAAGACATATTTTTCGGGACAGAGTAAATTACCCAATTCATTCTTTATCTATATTAATGTGTTTTTATTCTGGGTTTGTTGTGCAGTATGCTCAGGAGCAGGAGTTTTTCCGACAGACAGCTCTTGTCTCCAAGAAAGAAAAGGAAAAGGTGATTTTTGATAGTTAAATGTATGTATATACTATATATAATATGACTAAATGTGCAATTTTCTTGTTAATTAATAGTATATTTAACTTACTATTTAATACTCCGTAAGATCCAAAATATAGGTTTATTATTGAATTTTTTGAAGTTGATTTTAGATATTTTTAAATTCAAAATTAACATGGATTAGTTTAGTTTTGGATGAAACAATTATCAATTATGAAATTTGTGAGCTATCTAAATTGTTCTACTATTGTTCTCAAAATCTAAATGAATCACATCAATTTTTAATTTGAGAATATCTTAAATTGGCTTTGAAAAGTCAAACTTAATCCTATATTTTGGAGTGGAGGGAGTATTTGTTTTGTGAAATTGTATCACATTGTAACTATGTAACACTTTGACCCCCTTAGTTTGCAGGAATATCACCCATTATCTATTATATAATAGATAGATAAATAAAATTAAAAATATCATGTTGTAGTATCAAAGATTAAAATTTGTTACTTACAAAATTAAAAAATATTATGCCAAAGTATGTCTTTTAATATTCAAAAGAAGGATTAAGAAAATGAACGAGTGCTACTAGAACATTCACGATCAATGAATGAGTGGCAGATTATCTCACCTCCTTCACTTGTTTTGTATATAAGTGCCCTTCCATTCATCAACCAAAAAAATACCCATCACTTTGAAGTTTCATATAATCCTTAAAGCAACTATAGATTAACATTTGTTTTACAGTTAAAAGAGATTCACAATTTCTTGGGTTTTTTAAATTAGAATCAAGGCCTACGCCTTGATATGCCTCGAGGCTTACACCTCAGCCAAATGAGGCGCAAGCCTCTGTATTTTCCTTTGAAGCCTAAGCCTCGCCATAGCAAATTACCGCCTCGCTTTGAGGCGCGCCTCGAGGCTTACGCCTCGAACACAATTTCGAACCATCGGAATATGTACTACTACTACTTCTTACCCCCTTATTTTGATGAACAAAAAGTATTAGGAAATTTGTTCCCCGTCCTTGTTAGTCGTGGTTTTACCTGGTTAAAAGTGTTTAGGAATAATTACTGAAAAAGCATCTAGTACTGTTGCAATGAACTAAGATGATTTTATTAGTCTGTAGAATACTTGCTCTCTCTCTTTCAACATACTTTGAAAGAATATAAAAAGAAAAAGATGTTGCACTATCTTGGGAAACCATCACAACAATGAAAAGAAATCTTGCAGAAGATTGAGCGAGAGAACAGATGTTTTATATTTATTTTTGGATACCAAACTTGGGTACAAATATTGATTTTTAGTTTTTTACCTAAATATGTTTTCTTGCAAGAAAATAAGTACCTAAATCAATGTTAGTAACAACTGGATGACAATTTATTACAGACTAGAGAGTTAGAAGTGTGAAAATACCAAACATGACTCGAACTATAATTAATTGTATAAAAACTAACTTATGACCTAAGTAAACGAACCATTGCAACTACTAAATTGAAGTCATCTACTCTCTTGAACCTTATGATTTATCATCAAAAGTCAAACAGTGATTATTTACCTGAGCTACTCTCTGTAATGGGGGATAATTTGAAGTTGTTTGCTTCCCTCACATAAACCCGCATGTATATATAAACAATGGAAACTTCTCTGAATCTGAATAAACACACACAAGGACATTGCCATGAGAATGTATTTAATTACTGCCACTTCTATTGCTTGAATTTTGGAGTGTAAAGGAGATAAGGAAAGCTATTAGCTTCACCCATGATTCACACTCAAGCACCTATACATATAGATATAGATGTACACATTTACCTATTTGATTTTTGGTGTAATTATTTGACTCGACTGAAGTGTCTTTTGTGTTTAGATGGAGATGATGAAAGCTGTCAGCTTCATGTATGTCCGTCCACCGGGTTATAATGCAGAGAGTGCTAAAGCAGCAGAGATTGCTGAAGATGTGAAGAAGCAGGAGCCAAACAACACTTCTCAAGATCCATCTTCGAATGTGGACTGTGCTGCAATGTACTAGTTTATGTGCACTAAAAGTATTCATTTGTTCTGCAGTTGATTGAAATTGATTGTGCTTCTCATCAATTGCTGACCTATTGCATATGGTTTTGAAATAAAGTATTGAAAACATTTCTACGCTTCTCTTGTAGGCCACCAAACTCTATGCTCTCAGGTGAAGAAAAAAAGAAACCAAGGCCAAAAGACATTTATGGCCGTGCTTTACCGACAGAAGAACAGTTCGAAGTCCTCAAAAATGCCCCAAGGTGTGTCTTAAGTTCTATTGCACAACTGTAAAAGCATAATTTTCTGCCCATGGCAAAATTATGTGTTAGGAATTTCAAGTTGTTTCTGATTACAAAGGCTCAACTTTTTCATTTGTTTAACCACAAACAGTGTTGGCATCTATGGCATGTAGTGTCTAAAAGTGATGACACGTTATTAGCGACCACACTTTGCATGCCTAATTATTTTGAATTGATGGTTTGAGGACATAAGAAGCTTTATCAGATATCTTACCAAAAAAGGAGAAAAATAAAAGAGAGCTCTAGGCAGATTATTGGTGGAACAGCTTCCGTTGATGCAAAGTCGCGGGAGCAGTTTAAGTTTCGGAAGAGTTTCAATTTTTTTTAAAAAAAATATGAAAAATTCTAAATAATAAGATTAACAAGATGGATCAACTAGATAAACACAAAACCACCATCTAGTATACATTCTATTGTCCAAATGATCATACATACATCTCGCAGACTTGTCTAGACTAATGCTATATTGCATAATAATTGAACAAAATCTGTTTTAAGACATTCTATAAAGTACATAAATAGAATAAAAGCAGTTAAATAGTTATTTCTCCTACTCTTGTCCTACATTATTGCCCTCTTCTTGTTCGTCAATAAAATAATTTTTTTTTTTTGATAAGTTAGCATGTACATATACATAGTAAATATAGGTTAGTATGTTAACATTATAATCCTTATAATCATCACCCCATTTTTTACATTGTTATTTCGCCTTTATTCCTCTGGTATGTGGTATGCCATTATTCCTCCCCGTTACACTGTTATTCCCCCCCACCACCCCCAATAATTTTAACTATACATGACCTTTACATTGATAATGCTTGAAATAACGATTCGTGTCTTGTCATCGGAGCGATGATTATTAAAGAAACCAAACCGATATGCTTGATTGGAAGAACCACTAATAAAAACGGTTAGATATGACTAGGAGTAGATGTTTCTTAGTCTCGTTGATAGAAAATTAACATTTACAAATTGTAAATGGGTGTTAAAAAAATGGGATAATGACAAAAATGTCTTCTGAAGTTGACAAAATTTTCTATTTTAATCCATAAGTTTAAATATCAACGATTAACTCTTTGGCTGGATCTGACCAATTTTTGGCCGGAGTGTGACACATGTCAATTTTATATGACTTTTGTACAAATTGACCTTTTAATTAATTTATTTTATTTTATACAGATTAATACATATATGATATTTTCATAAGAATATAAATGTAATTTATTAAGTACTTTCATTGTAATTAATTTATATAATTAAAAGTAACATTAACACTAATACAATAAACAATAACATACAGGAACATAGTTTTAGACCATTAAATTAACATTTATAACTTAATTAATATATTTTAACATTACCATACAATTAACTTAACACAATAAATTAACAAAATAATAATTAAAATAAAAAATAACATTTAAACTAATCAATTAAACACAAGGAAAAAAACTCAATTAAACTAAATAATCAATTTGGAATAATCTCTTCCCTTTCTTGTAAACCAGACAGAACCCCCCTCTCTGTCCTCTTTCCACACCTATTTACAGCGGCCCCTTCTGCCTTCAATTATAACTTTCATTAACAAAGTGTTATGATCTGGTTGTGTTGATATATGTAACAGGATGGAAGATGTATATATGAAAGTATTTGACAATAACTTGGACTGTGATTTTAGATTTTTTTAAGCCAGGAATACGTGATGCTTCTCTTCTTCTTCTTCTTCTTCTTTTCCCACCTTTATCTTCACTTTTCTTGTGAGAGGAGTTGATTGTGGTGGCTTGAAGACCTTTTCCAAGTTGATCATTATTTGTAATGGCTACATTCTTGGTTGAAGATGACGAACAATGATGGCGGTAGGGTTCGATGAAGATTGAAAAAGTAGAGAATGTGAATAATATTTAGCTAAAAGTGAATTCGCAGGGGAAAAGTAAATAAATATTGTTTTTTTTCTCTCCCTGGTATTATGTCAAATATTGACATTTATTGTCAAGATCTTAGTAAGCCTTGAAAAGAGAGAATTTCAGAAGAAATAGAAGATAGATCTATGGAGTTTAGGCTTATCTTGGGTAAAGAAGAAGACGACGAAGAAAAACTGTGATTGGATAAGAATGGGAGGGGAAAAATAAACGTTGGCTCTCAAGAAAGGTCACACAATTCAGAATTTCAGATTTCATTCATATTATCAAGCTTAAGATTCTATAACATCACTGGATAGTCATAGACTACTAAGTACTAATATGCTTATAAAAGACAAAGGTACCCCTCTGACTAACTCTTTTCTTCTGCTCATAGAACAATACCCTTGTACTGTTAGCATATTACTACTAGTGCTCGTGTGGACTGACTATTCTGACATTTACAGTCAAGTACTACAATACTTTTGTTACTTTATACCATCAACATACATCAAGTAGCCGAACCGTATTTCAGGTGATTAATTGGCCGGATCCGGCCAAAAGGAACATCAAAATTCTTAGGGGTGTTAATTTTCGATATTTGAACTTATGGATTATGATAGAAAAGTTGGTCCACTTTAGGGAACATGTTTGTCGTTACCCCTAAGAAAATTGAGGGATCAACAAATTGAGGGGTCAACTATACTTGGTTCTTCACAAACATCGAAGGGCCTTAGACTTGGTGCATATTGTTGTTAGTGTGTTCTTTATATGCACTAGTCTACTGCCTGTAGACAATAATCCCTCCACCCTAGTAGCCTTTCCTCGAACCTTTCAATAACTCCACAATTTAGCTATGTAGCTGTCTTAAAGAAGTTCCTCCCACTTTTCACTTCATTTTGCTTTTTATGATATCAATGACCTCCTAGGAATCCCAGATTCTCCGTTTTTTGATTATTGTAGACCATGAAACTTATTTCTGCACAATCTGCAAAAACTACGTCGTTTTGGTAGATTTGTTTTAAAAAAAAAAAAACAGTTTCTCTCTCAAATCAGAAATCAAAAACAAATCTGCCAAAACGACGTAGTCTTGGCAGACTGTGCACAAATAAAATATACACAGATGTGACCATTATTGCCTACATATATATATATATATGTTTATATAATTACACATGCATTTAATAATTAAATATGTGCTGAATCCCCCCGCACCGAATCCCCCTTTTTTAGATAAGGTGAATTTACGGATACTCATATGACAAATCAGTATCCTGCACCTGTATCTTTGCTTCTTGGATGGCTTCTAAGTTAGTAATGTAGATTGAAAATGATAATGTTTAGCAATTTTGTGTGTGTATATATATATATATATATGCATATTTTTATTCCCTGGCTTGCATTTTGTTTTCGTTATTAGTTAAAGTTTACAATAACTAGATTAGTTGTACTATTCGTATCATTCACTTAATGCATAGTCAATGGGAATCTCATGTTTGATAGCTTGATCCTGGACACTTCTCTTTCATCAAGGTTGCCTGTGATTAGTTTGCAATTTATATTGTTCATATTGCTTTTTCTGTGAGTCTTCAATGCTTTAGATTGGTGGTCAATTGAGTTCTAATTTTGTTGTGTTTTTTCCAGGTTAGAGACAGGTGTTGCTGCAAGGGCCAAACCATTTGGAGTTGAAATACGGAATGTAAAATGTTTAAGATGCGGAAACTTTGGCCACCAAAGTGGCGATCGGGAGTGTCCACTGAAGGACACTATAATGCCTAATGAAGAGAGTCGACTGAAAAGAAATGATCCGTTGACAACTATCTTGGATCACACGGATCCTACTGAGGTGACGTTAATTTTCTATTTTTAGATCTGGAAATTATCATGAAGGGGTGATGCAGCTAATTATTAAGATTATATGATATTTTTCTGATAGGCTAGTCTCGTTCTTATGCTCATATTATATGTCAAATTTAATTTGTTCTTGCTGCTGAAATAAGTCAGTAGGAACTTATCCAAAACCAAAAAAGGTCAGAAGGGAAGGGCATTTGACATCTAGTCAACATAACAGATCTAAGAGTCGAGATATGAGTTGAAAGAAGATTAGGATATAAGAAAGGAGCCAATATTCTAGACTTTTAATTATTTCCTGTTGGTTCATGAACATATTATCGTGAATCGTATCCTGAATCGAAAACTCTCGTATCGTATCGTGAATTGTATTATAAGATACGAAAATAATATTTAAGAAAATTATTATTATATTTACTCACGGAGAACATAATTTAAGACGTAAAGTCAATTTTATATGGCTATGATTATGAATCAATTTTATCCTGTATCATGTTGAATGTAATGACCCAAGAAATCGGATAAACTTATAAATTAAGTTTAAAGAAATATTATTTAATAAAATAAGTTTTTTATTAATAATATTATGTGTTGTGTGTTTAAAGATCGTTTTATGTCCTATTATGGGTATTAAACGTTAGGATTTTGGTTATGTGCTAGAATAAATGCATAAGAATTTTAAAGACGAAAATAAAATTTTTCTGAGAAAAAGACGAAATAGGCACTACTCATTCCTTGAAACTTAAGGGTAACCCTAAAGGTTTGGGGTTTAAATAACCTAAGTCTTTTAGAGAGATTGGTATGTCCTAATGACATTCCGTTTCAAGATTTGTCGGTAATATTTCGTGAAAAGTCATATTAGCCAATAAAAGTTTTTTCGATAAACGTGCAGAATCGGACGAAATAAAAATGAAAAATATTTTTATCAACTTTTTGATCGTTTAACCATGTTTTGGGAAAACGTCACGGAAAACACTATTCACCGAAAAATATTTTTCAGTTTTTCGATTTTTCGAAGAACGCGCCAATGATGGAATGTCGAGGAAAGACCTGTCAAATAAAATTTGAAGAACGATAAACGTAGTTTTTCTATTGTGTAATGAATTTAAGAAGATTAAATAAAAGAATATTAGTATAATATAAATTATTATATAAGAAGAATACGAGTAAAATATGAATTATTATACTAGTACAATACGAGAATGATACAACATATAATACAAAAAAATATGGGGTATAATACGAAAATTATACGGTATAAATTCAAAAAGTCAAAAGTCAAAAAAGTCTTGGTTAACAAAAGTGGCTAGTTTTTTCACTTTCCCACCACTTAACTATATGTGGTTAATATTTAACTATAATTAAGTTAGGTGTGGTTAGGTTAAGAAAATGTGTGGCCAAAAATGAGGTGTGAATAGTGAAGTGGTGACTTAAAAGTTGATTCATCATTTCAATTAATATGTGGTGGATGATGAGGGGGTGGTTTATAAGTTATGCAAACCTAAGGGTGTTGATTAATCCAAACTAAGTTAAATAATCAATTTGTAAGGAAAACAAAGTTAAATTAATGACCATAGTGCCCTCACTCTTGGTTTTTCTATAAAAGGCAAGCCATTTCATGTGTTAGTTTACTTTTTTTCAACTAATACATTCCAAGAGAAGAGAAAGCATAATATTGAGAGCAAAGAGAGGGATTTTTGGAAATTGAAGAAGGAAAAGGAAGAAGAAAAGCTAGCAATTAGCAAACTTTATCAAGAAGAAGAAGAAGATTAACAAGCTAATCATTCATCAACTCTAAGTAAAGAAGAAAGGTAATACTAAAACCTAGCTTTCATCCATTTTTTTCTTTAACTATAATATGTAAAATTACATAGCTTAATGATTATGGAAGTAAAAGATGGTAGAAAAGGATGAATCATATGGTTTAACTATAGAAATATGTAAGAAAAATGAAGTAATAAGAACTTGAAAATTCTCTTCATCTATTTCTTTTTTAAGCCTTCATATGTTGTATGAAGTTTGAATGATTCGAATGAATAATATGAATGATATGGAAAAATAAGGAAGAATTAACGAACTTATAACGTTAATAAATGCATGATAAGTGAATCGTAATCAAAATAACGATTTAAAACGAAGAACACGAAGAACGAACGAAGAACAAGTTGTTGATGGACAAATTTAAAACCATCTTAATTAGTGCTTGTTGTTGATGAACACGTTTAAAACCATCGTGTATAGGCTAGTTGCTATATGATTGGTTAAGAGATTTTAGAATTGAGAAGTGTTGAAAATGTTCCTTTGGAACAGATTAAAAATATTGTATAACGAAATTATGGCGAAAATTTTAATAAAAGACGTTCAGAGTTGAAATCGTAGTTCGTTATGATTTCCAGATGGAATTTGTAATGCTTAATAATGAACCTAAATAATTAAGGTTTCATAAGAATGTAAAAGAACATGAAAAATGTGAACCGTAGGTTCGAGAACGAACTCATTTAGATATCGGATGAGTAAATTACGGACGAATGAACAAGAACGTTAAACACGTAAGTTGAATGAACAAGGAATTTTGATCTAATTTAAAGTCGTGTTAGAGAATCCCAGAAATTATTCTGCCTGGGGGAAATTGAAGAGGACGTAGCAAGCTTTCCAACGCATTAAGAACGTATTGATTCCGAGTTGGGACGAAGAAGATACGAGTTAGCGAAACGAGCGTCTGAAGTGTTACTCAACACTTGGAAGAAAAAGCTGGAAAAAATTGAATTTTTGGCCTGGCACTGCAATGCCGGAACCGGATAAGGCTTATTTCCTGGCGCCGCATCGCTGGCTCGGGAGTTCAGCTACTGCTAATGGGCGCCGCAACGCCGAATTAACAAAGGAATCCAGGCGCCGCAGTGTCGGTGCATGGCAAGGCCCATACTTTTTTTAACTGCTCAAAGTTTGGGAAAGAATACGGAATGAATATGAACGTAAAGTTCAATTAATATGATACTTTAAGAAGTGATCAAGACCTTAAGCAAAGGTTAAAGGAAGGTTTAAAGATTAAGAAAGGGATAATACACTTTTTGGTCACTGTACTAGGGTCCGATTTTTATTGTGGTTATCAAATTTTTTTTTGTTACAATCGAATAACTGTACTCTCAAAAATTACAAAATGGTCATTATTTTTAATTTAAAATGCGAAAAAAGCAGACGGAATCTTTGGTATGCATATTTTTGCTGATGTGGCCCGTTATTTTTGTTGACGTGGAGCTTGGCTTGCCAGGCTTAAAAATTTCCTTAAAGAAAAATGTTGCTCATGAGTGTTGAACTCGAGACCTCTCCGAAACCTTATATTCCAACAAAAGCCACTAGACCAACTACCTATGTTAGAATTTATATAACACTAATATTTAAACCACCTAGCATCATTTCTATGCATGTGAAGATGAGATAATACACTTTTTGGCCACTGTACTAGGAATTGTAATAATAATAATAATTGTAATAATTATTATTGTATTAATAATAAGAAATTTTAAATAACTAAAATAATAATAAAAATAATAATAATAATTAAAATACCCTAAAATAATATAAAACAGTTACAAATTAAATACCCTAAATATATTTCATATAATTAATTTATTTCATAGGCTTGCCAGGCTTAAAAATTTCCTTAAAGAAAAATGTTGCTCACGAGTGTTGAACTCGAGACCTCTCCGAAACCTTATATTTCAACAAAAGCCACTAGACCAACTACCTATCATGTTAGAATTTATGTAACACTAATATTTAAACCACCTTGCATCATTTCTATGCATGTGAAGATGAGATAATACACTTTTTGACCACTGTACTATGAATTGTAATAATAATAATAATTGTAATAATTATTATTGTATTAATAATAATAAATTTTAAATAACTAAAATAATAATAATAATAAAATAATAATAATAATAATAATTAAAATACCTAAAATAATATAAAAACAGTTACAAATTAAATACCTAAATATATTTCATATGATTAATTTAATATTTGAATATAAAGCAGTTTCTCTTGACATATCTATTTCGTATGATTAATTTAATATTTGAATATTTATATGACAAGAGTTTGGCATTTTTTTTGCTTTGATTAATTCACTGATTTAATATATATATATATATATATATATATATATATATTTTCAAACACTGAAATATACGCTAACTATATGAGATTTATGTATTAATTAACTATTAAAATAAATACAGTTGATTTGTTAACTAGTGTTGTACGCCATAATTTGTTTCATGTTTTCATTATTCTATTTGTAAAATATTTGATCCCTTTTCAATATTTGCTGCTTGTCAGAGATAAAGAGTTCCTTTTTTTTTCTCCCCTTTATGGAAATAATATACTACTAGTGATTTTTTTATTTTAAATGACATTGAAGCAATTTACATTGCACATTGAAAACCTGTCCACACAAGCTGTGTAGTACAAGTGGTCCCTGTTTTACCCTTATAAAAATATGAATTTTGTATCGGATAACATAGCATATATCACAGGCAGGTTGAAAATTAAAGATATACAAGGATATTATATTTAGGGTATTTAATTTGTAACTGCTTTATATTATTTTAAGGTATTTTAATTATTATTTTATTATTATTATTTTAATTATTTAAAATTTATTATTATTAATACAATAATAATTATTACAATTATTATTATTATTACATTATTATTATTATTACAATTATTATTATTATTACAATTCCTAGTACAGTGGTCAAAAAGTGTATTATTTCATCTTCACATGAATAGAAACGATGCTAGGTGGTTTAAATATTAGTGTTACATAAATTCTAGCACTACAGGTAGTTGGTCTAGTGGCTTTTGTTGGAATATAAGGTTTCTTGTTAGGAGAGGTCTGGAGTTCAACACTCGTGAGCAACATTTTTTTTAAAGAAAATTTTAAGCACGGCAAGCCCAACTCACATCGTCAAAAAAATAACGGCCACGCCAAAAAAATATGCATAACAAGATTCTCGTCTGCTTTTTTTTCGGACGGAAATTAAAAATAATGACTATTTTGTAATTTTTGAGAGTACAGTTATTCGATTGTAACAAAAAAGTTTCGGTAACCACAATGAAAATTGGACTCCAGTACACTACCAAAAAGTGTATTATCGCGATTAAGAAATATACGCGTAAAATACTTAAAAGTTGTAAATGCAAAGTATTTGCAATGGACGATCGTTCTTAGCATACAAAAGATCGTATGACTTGGACGTTAAGGATTGATAATGAGGTATGACATTCAAGTGTCGGGAAGCTGTAATGAATGATAATGAACTTAATGTTCATATAAAGTATCACTATTAAGGTGATTAAAATCCTTAGTATAGGTTGAATAAAAGTTTAAAAGCAATGTAAGCATTTAACACTTAAACCAATAATGACGTTTAGCGTACGCATAAGAAAATGTACTTGGCATACACACGAGTGTATGGTTTGGACGTAAAGCAATGAAGCTGAAGGGAAGATGTGTAAACGCTGAAAAGTCGAGTTAATTTAATAACTTGTAAAATGTTCCGAGTCAAATAAACCGGACGTTGTAAGATATGAACTAGAAAAAATGATAAGCCATCATAGTTGATTATAATAAGGGTTATGACATCTACGAAGGTTGTAACATTTAAATGGAAGATTATAATACGTGTTGTGACATCTCTGAATGTCGTAACGTTGAAAAGACAACAAAGTCATAATATGTGATGATGAACATAATGATCAAGGAAAGGAATCCGAGTTTATTAACACGAACCTAAAAGTAATGTATAAAGTTAGCGTAAGCAAATACTTAACAAAGTTACGTAACTAATGGATGTATTATCCTTATGTGATATATAGGGATCTCGAAGAATGATTTAGTGTAAACTGTAAATTGTAGCAGCGCTTAAGACAAATTTACTAACTTCATTCTTAATTTTGATTGAATGCTAGTTTCTTTAACTTACTCAAACGTTGTATCTGAGTAAGTTATAATCTATGTGCAAATGTGTTATGTTTGTGCAAGATGTGTATTATGAATTGTGCTACGTGCCAATTGTTTACACTTGTGTGCTTTTAAGATGAATTGTTCTATGATTGAACTGTTCAAGTTGTAAGAATTCTGTTTATTCATGAATTGTTTAAAGAATAATTTGTGTTGATTATTTTAACAAGGCAAATGTAAGAATGGTAAGTTAAGTTTAAGTTGTGCAATCATATCCTTTAATCGTTGATGTGTAGTATCTGAGTTAAACGACTCCTTTGTTATGGGCAAAAGTTTAAGATGAACTTGTAACCGATCTAACTTGCTGTAAAAGACAGTGTAAATGAGACGAGAAACTAATTTGTTAGTTTTTGGTGGAGCCAATCAACTTATTATATTGATAACTGTTGGAGACTTGATATGTGCTGAGTATTAAGTTTGTGTATACGTATGTTGAAAAGGTGATTCTCTTCACATATGTAGATATGTAGTTGTGTAGGATGAGTTAAGTCGTAGAAGTGTTAAATGAAATGTGATTGATGTTTTAAATGATAGGAATCATAAATTATTCCTGTTGTTCATGCTGCTTCATAACTCTTGTTCATCAGTTATTGAAGTCTTCTAAAGAAAGAAAGATTATATGATTTTTGATTTTGTTGTTATTCAACTGCTATAACTTGCTGAGCAATCGAATTCTCACACTTGCTTAAAATATAAACATTTTCAACGACGATAGAACGAACTAAAGAATCCTGTGAAGATCAAGCGGATAGGTGCCATTGTGACGTGCTATGGGATTCCCATGAGCGTTACAAGTTCATTATAAGGATGAGCGTGAAGACTAAAGAAAAAAAAAACAAGCCGAGTCTTGTAAATGTAATTAGTTAAACTTTTATATATCTGTTGTGGCGGATTAAAGTCACACTTGTAATAAAGCAAAAGAATAATGTAATTATCATTATTTGTATGTAATGAAGATTTTAAGGTAATAGAATCTGGGATTTGAAGAAATATGTTTTTACATTTGAAGTTTTAAATTATATCTTAAGGATATTTGGATGTATGTATGGAATGAGAAGCACTCGTGATGCACCAAATTCGGGTTTGAAGATAGACCGGATTTGGGGGCGTTACATAGAATCATACTATACGTATTGCGATCATACGATCTTGACAACTACGGGTAATATACAGATCATAAAAAATTTCAGGCACTGATATAATGTTGTGAAATTATTTATGGGAGCCCCACTGTAAAGACCAGTGGCATAACTGTAAATAAAATAGCTTGGATTCTGTAGAAGATTTCAAGTTCAGTAATATGGTTAACGGCAGTGCCTGTAATTAGTATTACTATTGGTGGTATTTGTAGTTTCCTGTTAAGATAGAGAGTAGCTTGAAGGCTAATTTCGGGAAGGTTTAGTTATCAGTTTCCAGAATCAAGGCAACACATGCCTTGTGAGTCGGTTAGGGGTACTCGAGTCTTTTTCTTTTATTTATCAAAGAATCAGTGGGATCTCTCTATATATGCTGAGCTAGTGTAATATTGTAGTCATGCCTTTGATATGAAATGAATTGAGATAACTCATTTGGTTATGGTTTGATAATTGAGTTAAGGCTTCACTGGAGGCTTAACACCCACTATCTCACTGCCACCAACATATCAACTGCCACCATCTGAAAATACCACCTCCAACAACAGACCCCAAAACCCAAGACCAGCAAAAACACACATGTAGAAAAGAGAGAGAGAGAGAGAAAAGAGAGATCAGGAGACCACCATCCAAGCCACCCACCACCTCTAACAACAACATCGCCACCCACCACCCCACCGCCACCATCACAAGCCCAAATCCCCATATTCACCACCACGACCCGCCATCACCTGAAAACACCACCTCCAACTAACAATACCAAAAAAACAACACCAAAACCATAGATTTGGAGAAAAAGGGGATATTTGGAGAAACGAGATCGGAATAGGAGCCACAATAGAGAGAGCATGACAGCGGAGGCTGGGTAGAGGGAACAATGGTGGAAGGATGGAGAGAGAGCACGACGATGGATGGACGAAGCACAGAGGATCTAGATTGAATATCGTAGGAAGAGAAGGAAAAAAAACAAAGAGAATAGAAGAAAATGGCTTAAATAACGCTGTATTTGTTTCTTGAGTATGATACTACATATATCCCTTTCTCAGAAAAGATATTGTTGAAATTATTATTTTATTATAAGGTATGGTACGCACATCTATAACAAGGCATGAAAGGCTATGCCATCCATATACAAGCCGAGCCTACAAAAAACAAGTATGATGCCTTTTGTCAATCCTGCTAACAGGGAAAGATAAAATCCCCTACACGTATGAAGAAACTCCAGTACTGAGGTTAAATGCCGTCACAAAATTAACAAAAGAACCCACCAAACCCATAACAAATTTTCTGCCAAGAAGATTAAAATAAAAACCGAATTTGGACAATAGAACATTCCGTCTCCTCAAAATATCTACAGGTGTTCTAAGAATCCTCCCAGGCATGCCTAAGCCCCACCTAGGTGCTAGAAGGTCTACTGCCTTGATTTGGCTGCACGACTAAGTGCCCGCCAAGGTCGAATTAATTTGCTACATCAATGATTTTGTGAAAGCTTTGAAGCTCTATACTGCTTGAAAGGAATTTGTGGTGCCTTAGAAGATTTTCTCAAGGTTCGAAAAAGCGCTCGAGGCGTACGCCTTGAGGTGCGCCTCGTAGCGAGGCGGAAGAAATGATTCGCGAGGCTACCGCTTAGTTTGGAATCATAGCAACCTGCGCCTTTTCCTCGTCGAGCTTGCGCCTCGTGGCGTCATACCTCAGCGTCGCGAGGCGCGCCTCGACTCGCTTTTAAAAAGACCTAA
The DNA here is from genome assembly GCA_020205615.1 of Panax quinquefolius. Taxonomy (NCBI): domain Eukaryota; kingdom Viridiplantae; phylum Streptophyta; class Magnoliopsida; order Apiales; family Araliaceae; genus Panax; species Panax quinquefolius. Next base: position 82,668,604 of record CM035173.1, on the reverse strand, counting down.
ATATATGATTCGACTCTACTTACCATTACTGAAGAGTGGAAGACTTCGCAGCGACCATCGACTCCTTCGACCGCGACCATCGACTGCTCCTCTTCGACCGCGACCATCGACGACTCCATCGACCATCGACCATCGACCGCGTCCATCGACTCCTTCGACCATCGACCATCAACTCCTTCGACCATCGACCATCGCAGGTATGTCGAACCTTGCTTCTCCTTCTCCTTCTTCCTCTGGGTCGTCTCCTTCTTGCGTCTCCTCCTTCGCGACTGTCTCTGTTTTTTTCTTTTCTTCTTTCGCTCCTCCTTCTTTCTCTGCGCCACATAGACTTACTTTTTACGGTATCTTTGACTTTTAGCTCCACTAATTTCAAAGCAAACTTTATTTCATTTTATAGTCTAACATTAGAATTTTGTATATCTAATTTTGTAACAAGGACAAAGTTAGTGTAAAATAAAGCCTAATTCTTGAGTCACAATTGATCCGAAGTTTTGAAAGTACAATTGGTATATATATTTACGACTCATTGAGTTTCTCTTGATTGAGGTTTTTTTTGTAGTAATGATCGAATTATCTTCGAGTCTTGAGTCTTGACAGCTTCTTTTTCTTTCTTTTACAAAGGGTAATGTATTACAAATTTGATTAGTTACTATATACTTTATAGTGTATAACAATTATTACAATTATATAATTTATAAATTGTATTACAAATTTTACGATGTATTACAAATTTTATAGTTTTACAATTATAATTTTATAGTTTACAATTATATAGTTTACAATTATAGACTTTTTAGTGTATAACAATTATATAATTATATAATTTTCTTTTTCTTTTACAAGTGTATTACAAATTTTATAGTTTACAATTATAGACTTATAAGTGTATAACAATTATAGTTTATAATTTATTTGATTTTTTTAGATCGTCAATAACAATTGATTTTATTATTACAAGTTGAATTAAGATTATGGGTAAGAAAGATCCTGCATGGAAATATGGCAATCGCATCCCCCGGAGTTAATAAAGCTCATTTATATGTGGAATGCAATTTTTGTAAGAAAATTTGCAAAGGAGGGATTACAAGATTAAAAAATCATCTTGTGGGAAATCACAGTAACGTCGAGGCTTGCAAAAAAGTACCAAGCGAAGTGAAGGAAGAGATTGCTTCATATATGAAGAAAAATTTGGACTCCAAGGAGGAAAGACAAAGAGATGAAGCTGAAAAAATATAAAGTGGGTCTTATTATGGTAGTCATCCATCCTTGGGAATGGGAGGTTCAAGCGTGGGTAGTGCCTCCGAGAGGGGAGTTCGGGGACCCATGGATAGATTTGTTGTGGATGTTGATCTTTGGTGATGATGATGCTAATACAAGGCGATCAGATTTTCAAAGGAGGCTCAGAATGCAAATCTGTCTTGACATAGTCGATTCTTCTTTGAAAATGGGATTCCTTCAATGTTGGCCGATAGTCCTTCATTTATAAATATGTGTCGATCTATTGGGAACTATGGTCGTGCTTTGAAACCCCTACCCCATAACTGAGCTTAGCTCTTGGATATCAAGGAGGAAGAGAAGACTACAAAGGCCTTTGTTGAGGAGGTCAAAAAGACTTGGGCACATACGGGGTGTCAATCTTGTTGAATGGTTGGAAAGATATTAGGGGAAGACAACTAATAAATTTTCTTGTAAACAACCCCATGGAACTCAGATTTTTAAAATCATTGATGCATCCGATGCAATTAAAGATGCTACTTTGATGTTTAAACTACTAGATGAGGTTGTTGAGGAAGTGGGAGAAGACCTGTCATTCAAGTAGTCACGACAATGCATCAAATTATAAGGCAAAGGAAGGATGTTAATGGAAAAGAGGCCACGATGTGGTGGACACCGCAGTCACAGATTGCATTGATTTGATGCTTCGAGAAGCTTGGAGAGTTCCTCAACATAAAAATGCTTTGACAAAGGCAAAGAAGGTAATTACTATTATTATTATTTGGATCTAATTTTTTTATTCAATGAATACTTGAATTATTATTATTTTTATTCATTATGTAGGTAAGCAACTTCATATATAATCATGGATGGGTCTTGGCATTGATGAGGGCAAACACTAATAAAGACCTTGTTCGGCCAGCTGCCACTAGATTTGCCACTGCTTATTTAACTGCAGCAGAGTACGATAGTTCGAGACAACCTTTGAGGCTATGTTTACATCTAGGAGTGGGCAAATTGTGCTTGGGCAAAAAACTCAAGGTAAAGGAGGCGAGAAAAATCATACTGACTGATAGGACTTTTTGGGGTAGTGTGGGATATGCAATTAAGACCACAAAACCTCTAGTAGGTGTATTGAGGATGGCAGATTCAGAGAAGGTGCCGGGAATGGGATTTTTATATGGTGCCATAGACAATGCAAAAGAAGAGATTGCAAAAAATCTGGATAATGAGGGGGCCTATAAAGAGATATGGAGCATAATAGATGCTAAGTGGGATAATCAGTTACATCGGCATTTGCACGCTGCTGCATATTATTTGAATCCTCGCCCAATATGAAGATAATTTCTATGCCAATGCGGAAGTTAAAGTGGGATCAGTACTCATTTATGGACAAGCTTATTCCTAATGTTGTGGAAAGAGAGAAAGCCGATTTGCAATGGATGCATTCCGATTGAGGCAAGGGTTATTTGGCTACATTAAATGCCGTAAACACGCAGTAAGAAACGTGTTCAAGAAGTACCATTGATTAATGTCGGTTATGCTTTCATTTTGATTAAACGTGTACCAAGAAGATCGACATATGTTTTAATATCGATCCAATTTTATTGGTGGATCGTGATATGGAGATGAAGCTCGTAATTAAGAAACTTTGCGTTGAAGATTTCGAGTTTAACTTGCTCATCTTTGGGTGTGAGCGTAATTGGAGTACTTTCAATGTGTATTTATTAGATATAATCATATAAATCATTTATTAAGATTTTATGAGATCCGACATCGTCACTAATGCTAAATTACTTGTAATATAGATACATACAAAGAGAAGGAATCGACTTTCTGCATCCAGACTTAACTCATTAGCTTACATTATGTACAATAAAAAATTGAAAGATCGACATCTCAAGAAAAAGGCATTAACGGAAGAAGAAGATCCATTGGTTGTTGAAAATGTGCCATCCGACAGTGAGTGGATCATGGGGAAATGATGAAAATATATCGGGACTGACTTCTGGGAATGATGATATGGAGGAGGGTGAAAGGACTCGTGGGAATGAGAAGACAGTTGGGGGAGAAGAGACGAGGGAGATTACACTTGGAGGGCAAGGGACTGGGGAACAACAAGTAAAACAAGGAAGTCAAAAGAGAAAGAGAAACACTTTGCCATCAAAAACTATGTCAAAAGGTTAGTGTCATTACTTAAGTTGCTTTTTAAAGTGTTCTTTAAAAAATATATTCATTTCGATTAAATATATATTCACTTGTTTATTTATAGATAAAGGAAGGGATTGCAATTGGTTGATGAAGAACCCGAGTTTGAGGATCTTAGCAATCGACAATGAGGAGGATGACATGAGCAATTAGATACGATGATGATTCCATGGAGGATCCTCTTAGTGATGATAGTGATGATGGTGATGGGGATGATGATCTAGGATTTGATCCATTATTCAAGCCGCTAGATACAAATGATACATTACTTACATAGTGATGGATGATCACTATATAAGTTCTTGATGATATTATGTTGTTTTGATGTTTTGTAATGATACATTACTATGACGTTGGTTATTTATGTCTCCTATGACCTTAATTGTAATGATGAATTATTTTATGATTTTATTAGTATTTTTTCATAATTTTTTGGGGACTTTTATGTCTTTAAATCAAGGCTTCCGCCTCGCTCCGCCTCAAGGCTTACGCCTCGCATAGCCCAGAGAAAAACGCCTCGTACCAATTTTAGCTTTTTCGAACATTGGATTTTCTTGGTAATTTTTCATGTTAAATTTAGAATCGTTACATCTATATACTGTATATTATATATATATATAGGGGAATGATCCATAGTATGTATTTGCTATGGATCAAAAATGGGCACATAGTATCTCCACCATACATTACGTTTATGAACGGTGAAGATTAAAAAATCAATCTCACCGTCCGCTAGTAGAACTAGCGGACATGAAAAGGAAGGAAAAGGTTCCAGATCACACTCACACAAGGAAAAGGAAGGAAAATGTACAAAGTAACGAGACCAGTTCTCTCGCGTAATAGCATGTCCAAAAATCTTGTCACCTATAAGTGGGGATCCGAAAGTCACACAACTACATGGAATTTGAATGCCTTCTGCTCGTGTATTTCTCCAAGAACCAAAGGGTTGCGAATATGGCCATTGTCCCCCCTGAGGAGTGCCCTGTAAACGCTATTTGCTTTCCCTTCTTTATATTTTTCTTCACCTGAAATTGAAGTTTGATATCAGTATTATTGTCATATAAGAATACATCATAGCATAGATTATGTTTAAATTTGCTTCTAAAAAATTACTACTTATGCTGTTTTTTTTGGGTCTAATTTTATTGGTATTTTACTTGCATATGCAGATGCAAACAGGATATTTGTAATCAGCAAGCTAAGTGTTCTTAATTGGGTCTTGAATGAAGACAAGTATGATGAAGAATTGAATTACCTCATTTTTGAGTGTTTTGAGGATATCTTCAAATCTTTCAGCAAATGCTTTGTTCACCTTGGCAGTTTCATCGTTGCCAATACTTCTCATAGATGGAAACAGTTGACGACTGATGTTTGTTTCTCCGTAAGAATTGTCTCTAAACAAATCATTCGCAGACCTTGATCATTTTCACAGCCACAAATCATTCGCAGACCATGATCACTTTCACAGCCCCAATTCCCCAATTCCCAATTCCTTTTCATAGTCCTAATTCGCAGTCATGTCCGCTAGTTCTACTAGCGGACGACGAGATAGATTTTTTAATCTTCACCGTTCATAAACGTAATGTATGGTGGAGATGATATTTGCCCATTTTTAATCCATAACAAATACATGCTATGGATCATTCCCCATATATATATATATATATATATATATACAAATATACAAATATATAATCTTGATAACCCATGCAAAGCATGGATAAACTTTAAAATTACATATCAGACAAATTTTAGAAATGACATTTGAGTGAGCGAATATTTATAACTATAATAATATGATAACATTGATGTTTGTTAGAATATATTATTATTAGAACTTGGTCACCAAGTATGTTTGGTGGCCAGCTTATCAAGTCGTCGACTAGTCGCCGCCTAGGCGTCAAGTTGGTAAAGAATTCTAAGTCGTCAGGACGACTTGGTAGCAGAGCAGGAAGTCGGGCACTTAGACGCCGACTTGGACGACTGACGAGCGACTTAGACGACTATGTTGATAAGCGGTCGACTTGCCGAAGCAGGTTTGGTCCGACTCGAAGCTTAACTGGGTAAAAAAACCCTTAAAAGATTGATTGAACCTAATCGATCGCTCAGTTCGGAACTTCAGTTCATCAGAGAGGAGAAAAGAGGCAAACAGAGATTAAGATAGACCCGATCGATCGATCGATTACGTCGAGCAAACAAAGATTAAGACAGATTGGGTGAGTACTGAGTACCTCAAGTCCTCAATTGACTCCGGCGACTTACAGGACACATATATGTTTTTCTTCTTCTTCTCTTCTTCACGTCTTCTTCTCTGCTTCTGTTTTTCTTTTTTTTATTCACTTCTAAACTTCTTCTTCAGTTTCCGACCTCTGCATAGTTGAAAACCCAAAAAGGAAGGGGTTTAATTATGTATTATAAATTGGATATTTTATGTTTTGTGGTATAAAGAAAGTGAATTTGACGAAAAGGGGTGAGTTTATAGCATGGTATGTACTGAGTTTATAGTATGATAATTGATATGTACAGAGTGAAATTGGATATTTTATTTTATTTGTGATATGCACCGAGTAAACTATGTATTTGATGACCTCATTTTTATTTTTATATTCCTTCTGAATTGGTCATAACTCGTAAGTCATAACACAATGTTTATTGCTCTGCTCTGCTATTTATTGCTTGGTCATAACCTCATTCTGCTATGCTGTTTATTGCTTGTGTGTGGCTGCCTCCGACTGTTTTAGCTCTGTTGTTTATTATTTATTGTTGCAGTATCTTAGTTCTTATATATGATGGATATTTGCATTTAAAGCATTTCCTGACCTAAACTACGCATGTATACATTATCATAAACTCCCCAATTTGTTTACTTGTTTTATCATAAATTATTGAAATTATTCTATATATACAATCTTAAAAATTAAGAAACAAAACATAAATTTAAGAATTATATTGATTTAACTAAATATTACAAATGTATCACCATTTATATAATTTGAAGTTGGTACAAGTTCAAAAAATTATAACTATAGTAAAATTATCATTTTGACTTGATCTTGTCTGCTTCTTCTTGTGATTTGATATGCTATAACTTGCATTTTGAATATAGAAAATCATTAGAAATATAAATATATAAATTGTCATATAAATGTTACTCCCTCCGTCCTATAGTTATAGGCTGATTTCTTTTGGCATATAGTTTAAGAAAATCAGTTCAAGTTAATTTTTAACAAAAATTTTCCACATATACCCCTTAATATAGAATTAATGAATAAATTAATTACTCATTACTTATCACATTGAAACTTTTAACTTCATTGATTGCAGGTACAATTGCCTTTTATACACAAAATATGTTAAACTAGTAAAGCCTAAAAAGTTGAATTCTTTTATTGAGAATACAACAACATTAAATGTGGTGATAAAAATAATGACATCAAGGTTGTTTCTTTCAAAAAAGAGTAACGGTTGAATATTTATTATAAGGGCATAAAAGTAAAATAATGAACCAACTAAATTTTATAAATAGTAAGTAGCCTATATATTGGGACATCTCAAAATGGAAAATCAGCCTATAACTATGGGACGGAGGGAGTAAATATATATAATTTTATACGTATAAAATTTACATTGTTAACGAGTTGTTGCTTGCGAATGACTAGTCAGACGTTTTGTCGACCAAGCGCTTAAGCTCCTGGTTGTCGCTTTGTCTCGACTTGGCGCCTTGATAACTATGGTGGTCACACATATTTGGTGCTACACATACTTGATCACTACTCAACTTGCTCAACTTGTAGCCTATTTATAAGGCTTTAGGACTCTTTGTAATGATATAACAACAATATTAAACACATTTATTTTATCTCTAACATTGTGTTAGAGCTATTTTGATCTTGGAAGGCCAACTAGAATTCTTGCTTCTGTTGCCGACATCACATAACTGGCGACGGGTATCTTTTCTTTCTATTTTTTTAGAGAACAAAATAAAAATTCTTGGTCGTTGTTTGTATTTGTGGTGAAACAAAAATGGTTTGTCCTTGATAATTATTTCTCTAGTTGAATATGTAAATGGATGGTTGATTGGAAAGTAAGGATTGCATGGGGTCAAGATTTTATGAAGGAGTGGGTCCTTAGATTTTTTAGGAGGCTAGAGAGTCCTTCGTTGTTTAGGAAAGCAAGGAGTCCTTCGTAGTTGTTTTTGAAGGATAAAGAGTCCTTTACATTTATTGTGGGAGACGAGTGTTCTCCGTTATTGCCGACACATGACATCCTCGGAAAGTGGATGAGTGAAGTTATGTATTAAATGTGAGAAATCTAACTTTGGACGTTAATAATTTGAGGGGGAGTGTTGAGGGTAAAATAATTTCGAGTTATGGTTGGTTCGAGTCTTTTTATGTCATGTAACAAGTTGTAAGTCGTGATATAAGACTTCCCAACTTGAGGGAGTGTTAGAATGTATTATTATTAGAACTTGGTCACCAAGTATGTTTTGGTGCCCACACATACTTAGTGCCCACACATATGATGTAGGATAGAAATTGTTGAACACATAATTAATTGATAAATGCAAAATAAACAAAGAAAATTAAAGAACTAGGGTGATTCAACCGCAGGAGAACCACTCTTAGGGTTTCCAACCGCAGTAAGGAGGAAAAATATTGATCGCAACCAATTATCAGAGTAATTTCAATATCAAAGTGTAAAGAGTCTGTCATGACTTACAAACCTATTTATAAGAAAATAAACTCTAATAACCCTAAGCCCCATAACAATTGGGCCTCAAAATAAATAACCCATTACTAAAATAAAGCAATAAATACAAGTCCAACAAACTAAATAAATAAATAACTTAAGTGAATCATCCACGACGACGACGTCTCACTGATCGATCCCTATCAACTCTTAATGTAGGACAAAAGTTGTCTGACAGTTAATTAATTGGGGAAGGCAAATTCAACAAAGAAAATTAAAAGAACTAGGGTTATTCAACCGCTGGAGAATCACTACCCCTAGGGTTTCCCAACCGCAGTAAGAAGGAAAAATATTGATCGCAACCAATAATTAGTATAATTTCAATATCAAAGTGTTGAGTCTGTCATGACTTGCATGCATATTTATAAAAAAAATAAACTCTATTAACCCTAAGCCCTTTAACAATTGTGCCTTTAAATAAATAACTCAACATTGGAACAAACCAATAAATACAAGTCCAACAAACTAAATAAATAAATAGACAATTGATAAATAAATAAATAGCGAATCATCCACGACGACGACGTCTCACATATAGATCCCTATCAATTCTCCCCGACTGCGAAAAACGAAGCCTCTGACGAAGTGAAAGCCTCATCTCTCTCCAAAAGGTCTGGATTAAGCTGACAAAACTCCTCAGCATCAATCCAACACAATCATCTGGAGGACCTGTTGTGCCACTTTACCAAAAATTGATGGTAACCACCCTGGCTGGTCGACACAACTTGCTCATAAAAAATATCCTCAATATCCTCTGCTATCTGTTGTGTAGGAACAATAGGAGGTGTAGGTGGAACTAGTAAAGGAAGGTTAACTAGTGTAGGCGAATTGGGTGAAGTAGGAGAAGGGGAAGAGGGGGCGGAATCATTAGAAGACCCATGATAAGGAGTAAGGTCTTCCACATTGAATACATGACTAATACTCATATCACTCGGAAGATCTAACTCATATGCATTAGCGCTAACCTTCTTTCGAACTTGAAATGGACCCATCCTCTTAGCATACACTTTTTTCCATGTGCCAGGAGGAAATCTCTCGGCATGGTGTCGTAGCATCACTCGATCATTCTCATTAAACTATTGATACCTGTGATAAACATCTGTAGTAGAATTGTAATTTTCATTGCTCAAATTTATTTTATTTCTTATCTTAGCATGCGAATCATGAATATGATGCACAAAAGACTCTAAAGACTCACTAGCCCTATATGCAGTGGGAAGAGGAGCTAAATCAATAGGTTTCCGGCTGATTACCATTGTAAACATGAAAATGATTCACTCCAGCCGAACGATTAATTGAGTTGTTATATGCAAACTCATCCATAGGTAGAAGAACCCTTTCCCATGTAGCCACATGATCACCCATAAGACAACATATCAAATCACCTAGACTCTTATTAACAACCTCAGTCTGACCATTGGTTTGGGATGACAAGCAGTAGAAAACTTAAGCGTGGTGTTAAGTTTCTTCCACAGAGTTTTCCAAAAATAACTCATAAATTTAATATCTCTATCGGAAACTATAGTCCATGGTAACCCATGCAATCTCACTACCTCACTAAAGAAAAACATGGCAATATGTGAGGCATTATCAGTTTTGCGGCAATGAATAAAATGTGTCATCTTAATGAAATGATCCACTACAAAAAAAACTGAATCATGACCCCTCTGGGTCCTTGGTAACCCCAAGACAAATCCATACTAAGATCCTCCCAAGGTGTATGGAGAACCGAAACTGGAACGTACAAACCTGTGTTCTGTTTCCTACCCTTAGCAGTCGGAGTGTGACACTCAGAAATAACACGAGCTACCTCCCTTTTAAGGCTATTATCACACTATTTCACAGAATAGTGAGGACTACTAATGTTATCCTCTGGACCATTACTCCGCTCCCGACTCATCCCGGCTATGTTCTCATTTCCAAGAGAACACAAAGGAAAGAAAGGTGAGCTCAACTAGCCCAAGAAGAAATATTATGACTAAGATAATGCGTAATAAATTATCATTAGCCTTCAATCAAGTTGTTAAACCGATAAAATACTGATAAACAACCGGTTTAATTGCAATGAATGTGCAATCCATTAAAAGAGTCAAGTAGAAAATAAAAGTCTACTATCTTTTAGGTTTTAAAAGGTTTTCATCAATTTTTATCACTAAGATTCAGTTTAATGAATAAACCACAATATCTAATCATCCCCGCATTACTGGCCAAGGATTTTCATCAAATTATCAATGGTCACGACTATACCGAATCACCCCTAGTCATAATCATACCAAAACTATCCATCACCGCATTTATGTGCCACCGAGGACTTTTGTCACATCATTTATATCAAGTCATGATTATATTGAATGAACCTCGGTCATAATCATACTAAGTTCATCTACGCACGTAAGCCAAAGATAACTTTCAACATAATATAAACATGAGGATGATGACAATGATATAAGAATTCAATAAAACAAGTTCAAGAATTAATTTCTAGGATTTATTAACGCCAAAATTGTCAACAAGATCTCGTTTTGTAGAGTAAAATTCAAGAATGATCGTAAGAATATTTTCATGAAAGATATGGATGAAACGCAAATATCAAGGATATTCTACTAATTTCATGGAGTATAGAAGTCAAAGTTTTAACCAACGGGTATAATAAAGAATGGAATAACAAAAGAAATCACCACGCATGCGGTATTGCAGATGTATAAAAGTTATTCCAACAGAATAATAATAACGGAACGGTGTCGTGAAATTCACACCGCATGTGATGATCCAATGTAATAATAAATGCTTTGAATAATAATAAACAATGGAACTGTGTCCGTGTAAAACACACGCACAGGATATTCCAAATGTAATAATAAATGCGGAATAATAAACAATGGAACCAGTGGGTGTAAAACACATGCATGAGTGATATTCCAACAGAATAACAAAGAATGGAATATGTAAGAAGATCACCAAGTATAGGGGATTCACAGATACAAAAGTTATTCCAATGTAATAAATAAGAATGGAATAACATAAGGATTTCACCAAGTATAGGTACGCGTGCGATACAAAAGTTATGTATAGGGTATGCCACTTTTACAGGTTATTCCAACAGAATAATAATGAACTAAGAGATCCTATCCTTAACAATGACAATGGTTTAATCTCGACCAAAGTGTCGAACTAAACCTCCTACGTGTAACTCCCACAACAAATATTCATGCATCGATGTACTAGGAATATACAAGTGAATGCGCTTAAAAAGATACCCTTCATGGATACGAAAATCACTAGAGGGTGGGGAACTAGGATCTTGTAGGGCAACTGAAATATCACTAAAGTCTTGATAAGGAGGGTACTGTTGGATAATGCGCTCAAATCCCACAACCTTCACTCTCAAAGAGTTGGCATGGATGGACACCCTACTTAACGCATCGGCAACCACATTCTCTGCCCCTTTGCAATGCTTAAGGACAAAAGAATACTCCTGTATTAACTCTACTCACCTAGCGTGTCGATGACTTAGCTTATTTTGGGAGCTAAGGTATTAGAGTGCCTGATGATTTGAGTAAAGAACAATCTCCTTATGTAACAAATAATGTCGCCAAACCTAAGTGCCTGGACGATAACATAAAACTCCTTATCATAGGTAGAGTACTTTTGTCGGGCTTTATTCAATGTCTCACTAAAGAATGCTATCAGATGACCCCCTCCTGACTAAGCTTTCCTCTATCCATATGCCTGAAGCGTCACGTGCTACCTCAAACACTTTACTAAAGTCTGGTAGCACGAGAATAGGTGTGTATCAACCTATTCTTGATTTTCATAAAGGCTTTGGTAGCCGATTTAGACCAAATGAATTCTCCCTTTTTCAAACTATCATTTATGGGAGCTATAATGGTACTAAATCCTCTAATTAACCTCCTATAAAATGTAGCTAGCCCATGGAAGCTTCGAGCTTCGTGAATATTAGAAGGTTCATGCCTCATTAATAGCCTCGACTTTCTTGGGGTTGGTAGAAACCCCTTCTTTGGAGATCACAAATCTGAGGAAAACGACCGACTCCTGAACTAATGAACACTTCTAAAAATTAACATATGCAGAAGAATTGCTAGAATCTCTCGCAAGTGAAGTGCTCCTCTCGTGTTTTACTATAAATGAGGATGTCATCAAAATAGATCACTACAAACTTGCCTATGAAAGGACGTAACACCTGATTCATAACTCATAAATGTGCTAGGTGCATTGGTTAAGCCAAAAGGTAAGACTAACCGCTTATAAAGTCCATCCCTTATCTTAAAGGCATTCTTCCACTCGTCTTCCTCTCGGACGCGGATTTGGTGGTATCCACTCTGCAGGTCTATTTTGGTGAAAACACGCTCCTCAGTCATCATATCTAGCGTGTCATCAAGCAAACTCCCATTAACCTTGGGGTTAATAAAGCTGGAACGACACAAGGGCTCAGACTCTCTAACAAAGCCCTTCCTCAACAACTCATCTCAGTCTGCTTTGTGGGATGCATCATATAATGTGGTAGGTTCGGTAAAGAACACCTCAGAACAAGGTCAATGACATGTTGGATGTCCCTAAGAGGCGGTAACCCATCAGACAACTCACTAGGCATAACATCGACAAACTCATGTCTGCCTAACATCACTAGGAATCTCTCTAGTACTCTCTTCAGAAATATCTCTCCCCTCTCAAGCTACCACTGCATACACAACTCATCACCTTATCCTGAGAGTCTAAAAACATATCCTGAGAATGGTGATTCCTAGTATGCAACTACACCATTCTCTTTCTCACCATTCTCTAGGTGCTCATCACCTTATCCTGAGAGTGTAAGGTGATCCAATCGCAAGAGAACCACTATCCCTAGGTTTTCCTAACCGCTGTAAGGAGGAAAAATATTGATTGTAACCAATAATCAAAATAATTTTAATATCAAAGTGTAAATAGTTTGTTATGATTTACAAGCATGTTTATAAGAAAATAAACTCTAATAACCCTAAGCCCCTTAACAATTGTGGCCTCTAAATAAATAACCCAATACTAAAATAAACCAATAAATCCAACAAACTAAATAAATAAATAGACAACTGATAAATAAATAACTAAATAGCGAATCATCCACGACGTCGACGTCTCACAAATCGATCCCTATCAACATACTTGGCAACTACTCAACTTGAAGTCTATATATGAGGCTTTAGTACTCTTTGTTCAATACATCTATTTTATCTTTAATAGTGTTGATAATCATTTTTCTATAGTAAGATTATTACTTCTAAAAAATTGTTAATCCATACGAAACTTGTAGAAATTTTTGGTGTAATTTGGTGTGTAGTGAGAACCCTATTTATAGTGTAGATGAGATAATTTCATATTAATTAGGTTCATGAAAAAGAAAATTTAAGGTCAAAATACTATAAATTCATGAAAATTTAAGGTCAAAATACTATAAAATATCCTTGTTACATTCAAAAGTTAAAATTTGAATACAATGTAAATAATAATACTAATGTAATGGATACGTTGAATGTTTAATAATAAAAACCAAATAAATCCTTGGACTTTGCATGTTTAATACTAAAACCCAAAAAAACCCTTGAATTATTGAGTTGACAAAAAAAAAACTTAAAACTATTGAGTCGACTCGGGACCAACCAAAATGACTCATTTTTTGTCTTGTTATATTTTTGCATTGATAGTATAGAAAGATGAATAATAAGTCCTACGAAAATGCCTAGGAAACACCGTCTATGGTTCTGCTCCTTCCAAATAATCCACCACCTACGAAGCACCGACTCGGACACGGGACACGGACACAAGATACAACATTTTACAAAAAAACAGTACACGATACTTCGGGGACACATTCAATTTTTTTTTATTTATATTTTTAATAATATAAATGTGTTTTTTACAATAAATAAATTTAATTGTTAATAGAGCATGATAAAAACTTAAACAAATTTATAACATAACCATTTTAGGCAGCCCGCATGGTCCATATACAAATTTATAACACGTGCATCTTACACCATATGGTTCATTCAAAGGTACCGACTTGAAGGAATTAGGTTTAAAAGGTACCAATTGCATATGGGTACTCTCAATTAACTTCTATCTTGCAATTTAAGTACTGAAATTTGTTATTATTTTTTAATTTTTTTACCCTAGACGTGTCCCTTGCTTGTCTAAGGCTAGTCAGGACGTGTTCAAGGCGTGTCCAAATTTTAATAAAGAAAAAGAAAAAAGGGAAGCTCACGGTAGGCCTGGCAAAATATGGTTATGGGTTGGTTTTGGTTTTCAAAATATGGTTATATTTCCATTTAAGAATTAAAACCATATTAACCATTTTTAATATGAGTTGTATGGGTTGGAACTATATGGTTATGGTTCAAAATTATATTAACCATTTTAAGATGTTTTGACTTTTAAACAGAACTTTTAAAAAATGAAATTGTGACCGCTACAATTAAATTAATTAAGTAATAATATGATAAAAAAATTTATTAATATAAATAATAAAATGCTAAAAACTATACTAATAAAATTTTAAATTGAAATTATTAACATCCTTCCATATTTAAATAATTTTCAAAATTATTATTAACTCGCTAATAGAAAAGGTGGAATCCAAAATACATCATAAGTATAATTCTATGAATGTCGTTTAAATATTGAAACATATTTATAATTCTTTTTGTAACTAGAATACTAAAATTTACATAAACTGACACATACAGAACAACATTAGCTACCCAAAATAAAAATATATTAATTTATAGAAAATTAATATTACAATGATTTTATATTAATGCTAAGAACGCATACAATGATTTTATTACTAAGAACGTTGAACATATTAATGCTAAGAACGCATACAATGATTTTATATTAATTTTTGAGCTGCAACTGATTCTTTATAAAGAGTAGATGATCCCCTTGTTCATCCATTTACAAATTTGTCCCTACGCAAAAACAAAATAAAAAATAAATTATTATAATAGTACTCCACCTGTTCAGAACTATGGGTTGAAAAATGGAATGAAATATGGGTTGAAAAATTGTTAACCGGTTCAGAACTATATTTGTTTTAAAAAATATGGGTCCAAACTTTAACCAACCTGAATAAATAAAAATGGTTAACCAATCCATTTGGTTCCAATTAATATGGTTTGACCCAACAGTTAACTAACTATATTGTCAGGTCTAGCTCACGGACACGTGTTGGGTGTTCGAGGACGTGTCCATGCTTCCTAGCCCACCACATAGAGTGAGGCACCTTATTCCACATAGTTTGCACCCCTCAAAGCGCCCAAAAAAAATTGCACCAATCTCGGCGTCCACTTCACCCCAAACAATATGAACACCATCACCCACATTAACGACATCACATTGCCAAAACAGATGATCTGCACCAATACTTCTATGCTTGTAGCACTGATTAATAGTCCTCTTGCCTCTCTTCCATAGCAATTAGTGTCAATATAACCCCCAATGCTGGCGTCCAAGAAATGTCACCTTTGTGGGGCACCAACACACAACTTCCATGGGAAGCTATCTCACCATTTGTTAGGCCACATTTAGCCTTGACTTGTTCTGCAGAGATAGAATCAAAGGGAGAGAGAGGAGAGAGGGAGAGGGGAGAGGGGAGAGGGGAGAGGGTTGTTAGGAAGGGGTTAATTGAGGTTTTGTTGACTGTATTGAGGTTCAATTTACGATTTGGTTACTAAACTGAAAAAAATTTCAATCTAGTTACAACACCATAAAAACAATTTCAATTGAGTGACTTTAACAATTTTCATCCAATTGATTTAACTGTCCATCCATGCGGCTAACGGAGATAAATGGAAAAATGAAATGGAGGAATAGATGGAAATGTGGGACCAACACTTCATACTAAATGTAATATTTATTACTAGAAAATTAATAGCAAAAAGCAAAGAAATGAAAAGAAGAAAGAGAAAAAATCACGCACTTTCTCTCTCTACTTCTCATTGTAACACCGCCAGCGTCGAGGACATTACCGTAACACCGCGGAGGAGATAAATTG
This sequence comes from Panax quinquefolius, assembly GCA_020205615.1. Taxonomy (NCBI): domain Eukaryota; kingdom Viridiplantae; phylum Streptophyta; class Magnoliopsida; order Apiales; family Araliaceae; genus Panax; species Panax quinquefolius. The sequence goes on along the minus strand of CM035173.1, from coordinate 82,652,382 downwards.
GAGAAGATTACCACAACAGAAGAAGGCATCATAAACCAGTATGGGAGAGAATTAGAACTCAAAAATCAATTAATACCTCCATGGATGAAAAATTAGAAATTCTTCAAGCATCAGATCTGGAAAATGAGGAGTTGAAGATGGAAAAAGTATGCCTCAGGAAGAAGTTTGTCTCAAGATAAAGATGGTCAATTTGTAGATCTATATCAGATGAATGGTGGTGTTAATGAAGGATCCTCTATCACCCAATTGTGCTTCCAGATATGGAGCGTGAGGGAGGAGGAAATCTGTTGAGAGAGGAGAGAGGAGAGAGAAAGATGAAGTTTGTATTCGTTTATTATTTATTTTTATTTACTTATTTATTTATATGCTCTATATCCATGTAAGCAGTTTAAAAAAAATACCTGGAACATGGGCCCAAATTTCCTCTCATATTCCATATTTACAAATGTTAGCCACATAAGCAGGTCTGTTAAATCAATTGGATGGCAATCACTTGAGTCACTAGATTGAAAATTTTATTATGATTCAGTAACTTGATTGAAAAAGAATCTTTTTCTCAGTTTATTAACCAAATTGTAAATTGACTACTAGTACAGTAACCAAAACCTCAATTAACCCTGTTAGGAAGGAAGAAGAGAAACCAGACACAGAGAGCTTGACTGGAGGGGGAGATAGAAGTGAGCACAAACTTATTATTTTCATATATTTCGTCACTTATCCAAATACAAGGTCATTACATCTATTTATAGAAGAGATAACTTGCTGGAAGATGCACCTTATTCTTATCCTTCACCTAGATGTTAACCGACTTCACACAAAATATGAAGTCATCTATTCTCATGGATGATGCATTTTGCAAGAGATTCCTCATGTTTCCCTGATACACTATCATCTGCAGAATTATTTTTCTGCTCCTTGTAGTATATAACAGTCATATCCTAGCAGTTTGCTCATCCAACTCTTCTGTAGGCATAACTCCATCTTCTGTTCTAGGAAATATTTCAAGGATTGGTGCATTGACCTCATATAAGACAAGGATGGAGGAAGGAATAGAAGAGATTAAAAGAAGATTATTAGTTGAAAAGCTACAAGCTTAAGGCTTAAAATCAATAATCGTCAATCATTCAATTCAATATAATATCATAATAATAGATTACAACTGTTTGTATAGGAATACTTCAAAATATTTTATTAACATAATTACATTATACTAAACATTTATATGTAAGTAATAATATAAAATAATTAATAAATAATATCTTGATTGTCTGCTTCACATCATTCTCCCCTTCCCTTTTTGGGGAAAAAAAGCCACCTCGAGTTTTAAGGTACAGGAGGATCCATAATCCATCAATAGAACTCCAGCCAGATAACTTGAAGCCTCTTGATCTTGAAGTGAGCTTTTGAAGCTGTATATAAATCTCTCTTTTCAAAACTTGCCCATGGAAGCAGAATGTCATAGTCAATGTGTTGGCACTCGGATATTTCATTTAGGATCTTCACTTTTTGTCTCAACAATCTCATCTACAACTTAATGGTCTGAATAATACTCTTGGATGGTCTGAATAATACTCTTGGGGATTACAACGCATATTTGTAAGGAAAAGATAAAACTATAATCTTGACTTAAAAGACTAAACTACCCTAATGATGCAGTGAAAAATAATAATGAAGATTCAGATTTCCATATATTTAAGCATGTTTGTAGATGAAATATATTTTGTGTATTTTTATTTATTAGTTAGAAAAATTTAGTAGTTTAATTTATATTTGGCCCGTTAATATTTTGGGTTTTAGTTTTGATAATTTTATTTAGTGTTAGGTTTTAATTATTTTTCTTTTCCATTTAGTCATAGGATAGTTTAGTATTATAAATATGCTTTCTAGGGTTGATTTACATGGAACGTTTTATTCATTAATTGAGATTATTATCTTTTGTTCTCTTTGCGAGTTCATTATCTACCTTGTGGATTCAAGGGTTTATTTATGTTCGTGTCGATACGTTAACCTTCATAATCATATTTGTGTTAGAGCATTACAATCTAACCATATCCCGCATCTGGATAACTGTATCCATTAGTCATGGTTGAAGGAGTAGATGGAGTAAAACCTCGTGTGTTATCTCAAAGACTTTCTAGTTTTTGGTGAAAATTAAATTCTAGAGCCGAAAATTGTGTAACTTGTGATGGTTTTTGCCTAGATCGGGGTTGAGCTTAATTTTTGTTTATCTTTAAAAAAAAGGCTTCTGCTACTATTCATCTTCTCCATTGGTTATCATCAACCTTCGTTTGAAACAGAAATCAATCTTCATTCAAATTTCACCGGAAGTTCATCACGGAATCTCATTCTCCTGCCAAAAATGATGGTGCCGCCACCAATTTCCCCCATCAAACACAGTTGGTCAGCGCTGCTCTCTTCAAATTAATAGAAAAAAAGAAAAAAAAGAAGCCGTCTTCGGCATTTGCCGCTGTGAGTTTGACTGCCATAATTGCTAGCTTAACTCTAGAAAACCACCGCTGCGTAGCGTGCTGTTGTCACCATGTTGTTTGCTATTTCTAGTGCTGCGGTTTGTTTTTTCTGAAAAACCATAGTCGCCATTACGTATCCTTGCTACCTCCTTCTCCTAACAAAAAATAAACGGACCAAATATAAATTAAACTACTGAATCTTCCTAACTAATAAACATAAAAATACACAAAATATATTAAATCTCCACACATGCTAAAATATATGGAAATTTGAATCTTCATTGTTATTTTCCACTGCATCACCTAATGACTTAAAAATAAAATAACAAATATACTTAAATAAATTACCTAGGCTACCATAATCTCTAAACGTCAAATAAGATTCCTAATTACATCAATTGCAACCCAATTAAAAATATATTCTTTTGATTTCTTTTGTATTCTTTTGGGGGGAGGACTTCTAGCCCTTATGCATTGTAACTCAATAAAATCTTCATTTATTATTATTTTTTAAATAAATAAAACTCATAAATAATTACCTAAAAGCTTATTGCTGTCCTCACCACAATAAGTCAATGTATAGTGTACTCTTCATTAGAGTAACAACTTAAATCTGCTGTGATCCTATCCATATATTCTTGTTTTATGTGTTTTATAACATTGCATTATTTTTTATTGATTTTATTGTTGTAGCAATACTCGTAGCATTATAAACTTTCTAATTCTGTTCTAAATTCCTACTCTAAGACATAACTTGCCTGCAGTTTGTTACCAGTATTCCCCATCTTGCATCTGATCTGTATTTGTTTGTCTTGCAGCCCTTGAAGTGGGAACTGAAGCAAAAGCCAGGAATGAGTCCACCTCGTGGGGGTTTCAAACCAGATGATCCAAACCAGCAGATAGTTGCTGAGGATATATTTGATGAGTATGGAGGTGAAGTCTCCGTTATAGGAAGTTCTCTTATATAGTTTATACAATTATTATTTTTGTTACACAGAAGTTTATTCTAATTCTCTTGTTGATGCCTAGGATTCTTAAGCGGGCAGAATATTCCTGAATTGCTGACCAACTTTTCGTCAAAAAAAACCAAAAAGAAGAAGTCTACTAGTAAGGGGAAGCACAAAAGAAGATCATCACCCCATATTACTGAGTTGATGGATCATGAAGAGAGCAATTCATCTGATAATGATGATGATCGAGGAAGGAGGTCAAAGACGAAGAAAGATAAGAAAAAGAAGCGATTATATCCTGAATCAAGTTCACCTGATAAGAAAAAGAAGCTAAAATATAATGAATCAAGTTCACCTGACAAGAAAAAGAAGAGAAAATATTCTGAATCAAGTTCAGCTGATAAGAAAAAGAAGCAAGAATATTCTGAACCAAGTTCACCTGAAAAAAAAAGGAAGCGAAAATATTCTGAATCAAGTTCACCTGACAATTCTGAGGTTGATAGGCAGCACAGGAGCAGGCATAGACGACATTATTCAAGTTCATCTGACAGTTCAGAATCCGATAGGAAACATAGAAGTAAGCACTGGTATCATCATAGCCGTTCCCGTCACTGGCATCGGCCTGATTCTTTGTCAAAATGAAATTAGGTATTTTTTTTATATTTTATCTTGTACATCCAGATTGAGCAAAATAAACACGCTTCTGGGTGATGTCAAAAATGTTATCTGAGCTTTGGGTCATAGTCACTATATTCAGCCTTTTCCTCTTGCCTTGAAGGTGCAAGCCTCCCTCTAACAACTCTTCCGAATTCATCAGGTAAATGTTAGGGGTGGGTATCAAATGATGTGACATTGAATATTTTAATGATACTTTATAACTTAGCCAAGTAGAAGAGAATTACATGACTAACTACTAATGTAATGATGACACATTATTTGAGACATTTATTGAGACCAATAATTTGAGACTCTCTAACATCCTTTTGCAGAATGTTTCCTGAAACCTCTAAGGATGTTCGTTCAACTAGATTTTTATTGTTAGTTTCTGTAATCTTCTTTGCGACTAATCTCAATCAACATTCCAAGATTAGATGCATGTTTTCATACTCATATATCTTGATATCTCTAGGGATGTTCAACAAATATTCATGATCCATAGGTCCGATCTGGATTTACTAACATAGTATGTCAAGCAGATGTTCAGATGATTTAAGCTAAGTTGATCCTAACCATTGAACACGCCCAATGTTCTTCTCTAACTCTCTCACCTACTCTCTCAAATGGACGAATTCCGTATTTTGAGTATAAATGGAATACTTGAGATATCTGAAGATAAATGTGTGACGAAGAACAAGCTTTAAGATCTTTACTTTAAAGAGAGTCATAAAAGAGTCGACATATATCTATTTCATTCTTTTTTAATCTTATTTTAAAATATTAATATGTTGATATTGTTGGTCAAATCTTCACTTATTTTTTGCCTTACCTATTTTCCGTTTTCCACGAATCTTAGAATTTTGCCTTCTCCATTTCTTGTTGTCCTCCAGATTTGCACTATAAAAGGAGGAGGTCATCAACATACTAAGACACATCAATTTTAAGAATACTCTCTCATCCGAGAGTTTAGAAATACAGAGATAAGGAAGCTTTTATTAAAGCTTAGAAAATCAGAGAGAAAGAAAGGAAAAACAAATAGGTGTTTTTGTTTGAGTTCCATCACAAGTTTATTGTGGTGAAGTAATTTGAGTTTATATTTAAATTAAGATATCTTTGTATTCTCTCAGATTATTATAGTAAATTTTTCGGAGATCGTCCCGTGATTTTTACTTCATAGTTTTAAAGGGTTTTTCACATAAAATATTGGTGTTTTGTGCTTGATTATTTTTCTACTCATTATTTCTTGCATTGATTATTATTTGGTGGAACTGCCACTCAATTTATCAAAGACAACAATATTTGGGAAGTGATTTTTCCCTATAAGTGGTATCAAAGCTAAGGTTATCTGCTCAGTTGACTTTTATAAAATTTATGGAGGAATCAGTCGGAGCCATGATATCCTTTATTACAAGGATTTGTATGATCAGTTGGAGCTCGAGGTAAAGAAGCCCACGGATAAATCTGAAGCTAGTTGGAATAAAATGAATAGGAAGACTATTGGTCACATCTAGCAGTGGATTGATCAAAGTGTGTTCCACCATGTTTTGCAGGAGATGAATGTTCATACTCTATGGACAACACTAGAGTATATGTACGAGAAAAAGAATGCACAAAATAAAACTTTTGTCATTAAAAAAATTGTGAATCTAAAGTACAAAGACAGGAGTAGTGTGTCGGAGCATATGAGTGAGTTCCAAGGTTTGGTGAACCAGCTGTCCACCATGAATTTGAATCTTGATGATGAGATTTAAGCTCTTTTACTTCTCATTCATAGCCAAACAGCTAGGAGACTTTGGTGGTGTCTCTAAGTAATTCAGTTTCAGAAGGAAAAATGACCATGCAGATGGTCAAAGACAGTCTTCATAATGAGGAGACAAGGCGAAAAGAATAAGGCGTAAATTTTGAGACACATGCTCTTGTTGCAGAGAATAGGGGCAGAAGCAATTTTAGGGGATCTCACAAAGGAGATAAAAGTCGCAGCAAAAGCAAAAATCACAGGAGCAAGTCAAAGACCAGACAAGATGAAACGTATAAATGTTTCCATTGTAACAAGGAAGGTCATTACAAAAGAAATTGCAGAATCTGGTTAGACAAGCAGAAAAATGGTGAGCAAGAAAGGGTTGAGGAAAAGAACACTGCAGCCACAATCACCGAAGATTTTGGGATTCTTTCATTTGGGGCAGAAGAATGTTTGCATGTTGATGATTAAAAAGTTGATTGGGTGGTTGATACTGGTGTCGTATCATGCTACACCCAAGAGAGACTTTTTCACAACTTACAAAACTGGAGACTTTGGGTACATGAGAATGAGAAATACTGATCAGTCCAAGATTACTGGAATTGGTGATGTTTTCATTCAGACATATGTTGGTTGCACTTCTACCTTGAGGGATGTTAGACACGTTCTTGATTTATGTCTCAACTTGATTTCTGGCATGACCTTGGACAGAGAAGGCTATGAGAATCACTTCGGCAGTGGAAAGTGGAAGCTTACCAAGGGCTCTATGGTGATTGCAAGAGGTGATGCTTGTTGTTCGTTGTACAAGACTCATGTGAAGGTGTGTTCTTCTGAGTTGAATGCAGTTGAGGACGACTCTTCGCCAAACTTGTGGCATAAGAGGCTTGGCCACACGAGTGAGAAAGGATTGCACTTATTAGCAAAAAAGGTCATTCATTCCTTTTGACAAAGGTACTTTTTTAAGCCCTTGTGATTATTGTTTGTTTGGGAGACAACATAGAGTTTCTTTTGGTAGTTTTGCTAAAGAAAATCAAAGTTATCAGAGAGATTATATTCTGATGTATGTGGACCCATTGAGGTTGAGTCTTAGGGTGGAAATATGTATTTTGTTATCTTTATTGATGATGCTTCGCAAAAGGTGTGAGTATTTTTTGTTGAGAACAAAAGATCAGGTATTCCAGTATTTTTAGAGTTTTCATGTTATGGTTGAAAGGGAGACTGAAAAATCGTTGAAATGTCTTTGTAGTGACAACAGAGGGGAATACATTTGAAAATATTTTGTTGATTATTGTAGTAAGCATGTCATTCGGCATGAACAGATTGTTCATGGTACCCCACAACATAATGGTGTGGCTAAGAGAATGAACCGCATTATTATTGAGAGAGTACGATGCATGTTGAGAATGACTAAACTGCCTAAGTCATTCTGGAGTGAAGCTGTCCGTACAGCTTGTTACCTGATTGATAAATTTCCATCAACACAATTGAATTTTCAGATTCAAGAGAAGATTTGGAGTGGTAAGGATGTGTCTTATTCTTATGGCTATTGCTAGACCTGGAAAACGGGCCAGGCCTGCCCAAACGGGACGGGCTAGAAGCGGGTCGGGCCAAAATGGCCCAGCTTTTCTTGGGCTAGAATTGTGAGGCCCGTGGCCTAGGTTGGGCCAGGTCGGGCCAGCCCGCGGGCTTCTTCTTGTTTTTTTCCATGCTACATAATTTGTCAATTTAACTCAAAGTAAAAGAATAAAGACTATATAGCTACTTGTGAGGGTTGAGCACAAGACCTCCAAGTCATTAAATAAGAGTTCAATCCAACTGAACTACAACAACTACTTGTTTTAACATGTGTCTAAATAAAAGTAAAAAAAATAAAAAGACAACCGTTTAAACAAAATATAAAATATCTAATTTTAATTTGTTTATCTTTTTAAATGAATTAAATTTGAATCATAATTAAAAATATTCAATTTAAATTATTTAAAATTTAATTTTATCCAATACATAAGTTTCTCAAACATCAATATCATTTATAAAAAGATTCTCCATTTAACTTTAAAAATTATATTGGAAAATGTATTTATTTAACTCTAAATAATATAAAATTTTGAGATTAATAGAAATTATAAGTATATTTAGTGACAAGTAGATAAAAACAATCAAGATGAACAATAAAAATGCAAGCAGTTTAAAAATAAAAATATATTACTTTCTTTTTCCTCGGAAGTAGGGGCAAAGTTGGTATCGACGTCGAGATTTTTATTTGTCCCTTTTCTGTTCTTGTCTTTTGGTGTTCTTATATTAGGTGAGATTTGTTTGAAAAAATAAGTTGTGAAAAGGTCCGACATGTATATGTCGACGATTGGACTGTAAGAGTCGCCAATTGGTATTTTTAAATGGTTGCACCAACTCAACCGAGAAAAGGCACATTGACCACGTGATGTAACACTGCTAAACTGGTCTGTGAAACCGAGATTCGTTAGGGTCTTGGGGCTTGATTATGCGGAGGGAATGTGTTAGGCACCCCCCGACATCAGTGTTACCACGGTGACCGCCACTTTTCAATTTAAACTGTTATATGAATGTGTGTGTGTGTGTGTGTAGGTCAATGTGCAATTATCTGGAAGTAGTGCTATGCCTCATTCGCACCTATATACAAAGGATTTGAATTTTGCATAAAAAGTTCAATTTTAACAAGATATAGCAATGATGTTTTGTAAAAGAGGTTTTTCAAACCCTTATGCTCAATAGTAATTGAGGCCTTTGATACTTCCATTTTATTATGTGTTCGACTTGATTGCTTTTATTTTCGAGATGCGAAGCATCTTCGAGAAAATAATGTACAAAACAGTGCCGAACTCCTTGTGGGCATGAAAAGCCATCTAAGAAAATTCAAACACCGTGAATAATTTACAAGCTGATTACAGCTGAAAATCTCCATCACGGGAACCGAATCTAGATTCAGGAGACTGAATCTGTGATCACATAATTCCTAGGCTCACATGATGCCGCAATTTATATAAAAGCTGTAAGCAGTTATATATATAAAAGCTGTAAATATATATATACAAACGATCGACCACCATGAAGTAAACTTCATGGGGGATTGGAAATGTATATATATAAAAGCGATAAATATATATATAGAAACGATCAACCGCCACGAAGTAACTCCATAGGGGATTGGAAATGTAAATAAAGCAGTAAAAACAATCAACCGCCACGAAGTAAACTCCAGGAGGGACTAAATGTAAAGAAAGCAGTAAAAGGCCACGAATTAAACTCCAGGCCTGACAGAAATATATATATATATATATATATATATATAAGTAATAAACGCTCCGGATGTGAATCTAGGCTCAATCAAGGCATAACTCAATAATGTTAGTCCATATATATAAATATATATATACAAAAAAGAAATAAAAAGCCACGGACCGAAGTTCGGGCATACATACGCAACACGACTCTCAACGTGAAGAACGGTGTGTGCACAGTAGTGGAGAAAGGCTTTAAGAAATGTAAGAAGGCTTACAGTGGATTTCCAAAGAAGACTTCAATAGCTTTAAATGGATGAAACCTCGGTTCCCACCAGTAAAATATAGCAAAGTATAAGCTTACAAATGTTTGAAATGAGAAAGCACTCAGTTTGTAGTGTGTATAAAGCAAAATGGATAGGGTTTCCTCGCCTTTTCTCTATTCAAAATGGCCACCCCAAGCCCTCTATTTATAGAGGGGGGAGCCGCAGGTGCACCTGCAGATGCCCGGGGTACCCCGGGCTCCGCGAGTCCCGCCGTCTCGAAGTACGTGCACGCATGCAACATGTTGTTCACTCGAATTTTCAGAACTTTAATCCGAGCATCCGATTGAGGTGTATAAGACCTTTTCGGAGTGCTGTTGTCGAGAGCTACATAAATGAAATGGGATTAGAGGTTGTACAAAGTCAGGAAGATGGGGCCATGCCCAGGTCTTCAGGTTTCAAATTCTATCCGGTGTACTATCTTGTGTAGTAGTCACTTAAGATTGGAGCTATGGTTCTTGTAGGACACTGCTGTGTAGAATGTATGTTGAAATGTGTTGAGACGGCACGCATATGGGATTGAGGTGAAAAAATGACAATTTTGCCCCTTACCGGGGTTATCTCCGGTTTGGACTGATACAACAGTCGTTGCTCAGAGTTATCTCTGAGATTGGGCTATTGTGAATGCTGAATGTCCTCAGGGTTGTCTCTGAGGTGTGCCTGACTTCCCGGGATTATCTCCGGGTTTGGAACTGAGTGCCTCGGGGTTATTTCCGAGGTTAAAGCTGATTACTAGGTAGAAACAAGCATTTTCGGGTTTATCTCCGGAACTGCAACTGCATTCCTCGGGGTTATCTCCGAGGTTGAAACTGAAACTCCCAGGGTTTTCTCCGGGACTGGAACTGGATATCTCGGGGCTGTCTCCGAGATGGAAATGACTTTTCTGGTGTTATTTTTGGAACTGGAACTGCATTCCTCGGGGTTGTCTCTGAGGTTGAAACTGAAACTCCCGGGGTTGTCTCCGGGACTGGAACTAGATATCTCGGGGTTGTCTTCGAGATGAAAATGATTTCTCCGGTGTTATTTCCGGAACTGGAACTGCTTTGACCTCCAGGGTTATCTCTAGAAGATGATTCTGCCTTCTTGCAAGGCTAGTAACAAGAATGCAAAATTTCGAGTGTCTACAGTTGGAAATATATTTTTATTATATTTAAATTAAATAATTTAGGTACTTCGTATGTCCATGCCCAAATCAATAATATTATTACAACATCTGATTGATAAAAAGAGTTATTTTAACTTTTTAAAATAAATATATGATATGATTAAATTTAGGATTAATATAGATGTATTTAATTTTAATCAATATAAAGTAATCGTGAATATAGTAAAACTATCTAAAATTTCTATTAATCTCAAAATTTTATATTATTTAATATTTAGAGTTAAATAAATACATTTTCCAATATAATTTTTAAGTTAAATGGAGAATTTTTTATAAATGATATTGATGTTTGAGAAACTTATGTATTGGATAAAATTAAATTTTAAATAAATTAAATTGAATATTTTTAATTATTATTCAAATTTAACTCATTTAAAAAGACAAACAAATTAAAATTAGAGATTGTACATTTTGTTTAAACGGTTGTCTTTTATTTTTTTTACTTTTATTTAGACACATATTAAAAGAAGTAGTTGTTGTAGTTTAGTTGGATTGAACTCTTATTTAATGACTTGAAGGTCTTGTGTTCAACCCTCACAAGTAGCATTGTTTTTATTTTTTTTAAAAATAATTTATGGGCGGGTCGGGCCAAAATGGCCCAACTTTACATGGGCTGAAATAATAAAGCCCATAGCCCATTTTTTTACGGGCGGCCCGGACTAGCATGCGTGCGCGGGCCTCTTTTTCTAGGTCTAGCTATTGCACATATACCCAAGTAACAAAGATCTAAACTTGATGACAAGTCTACGCCATGTGTGTTTGTTGACTATGGAGATGCATAGTTTGAATACCGGTTATGGGATCTAGCGCAGAGTGTTAGGAATAAGCATGAGAATGCTATTCCTATTTATATAAGATTTGATTATGATCTTAATGAATGAATATGCAAATATGTCTACATTTAAATAAGCTGTAAAGTCCTTGAATAGATAATAGGAATATATGTACAAGGACTTGGACTAAAATGATCAAATAACTGCTTTGTAAAGTCCTTCAAAAGAATATGATGTACAAGGACTAAATATAGAAAGATTAAGCTTGTTAGGTTGATCTTATATGATGTAATAGATAGGCCTGTCTTATCGTCGAGCACTGCACCAGCCTTCAAAGTCTGCTAAGAGAGACAAGGAACTCGGAGACTATCAAGGCAGAATCGTAGTCTGTAAAACTCTCGAAGTTTGTAGTCTGACAGGAGAAACAAGGCAGGATCGTGGTGTATCGATAAGGACTCTCTCGAAGCCACAATCTGTAGAGAAAGTCATGTTCTGAATCGTAGAGACAACATGTCTAAGCGCCGTTCGAGCGCCTGCCGAGCCAAGTCAAGAATCGTAGGCCACACTTGAAGTCGTGGAGTCTACTGATCATATAAGAGTCAAAAATCGTAGTCGAGCTAGATCAGACAAGGACAGCTAGTGTTAAGGCAAAAACCATAGTCTGTTGTATAATCTGTTCTAGGAGTCATAATGTCTGCAGAACAAAGTCTTCGACAAAGTCTATCAGTGCTCACAACGCCAATGAAGAATCGTAGTGATAACACGATTCTTAATACATGAGCACTTCCAAAGCATCCAAAGAATGTAGCCTCTGGTCAGAACTGTAAAGATGCAATGTACCTGAAGGAAGCCAGAGAGCACTCACCAAATGGATTGCAAGCAAATAGAAGATCGAAGCACAAATTCAATCAACATCCTGATTGAGAAATGAAGCCATTCAGGGGAAGTCTTCCATAAGCAATAGTAAGAAGACTTCAGATAACGTGATTGAGAAAAGGAAGTCAGCAATGCAATAGCTGTCAAGATAAAAAAAAGATGACAATCTTGGGTGTGACTATGATCGTAGTGCTTTCTAGATAAGAAGCATGAACTGATGCGGTTTATACAGAGATATTGGCCAACCTATAAAGAATAGACAAAGAAGATTAAGAATGGGTCAGACCATTGATGATATGTGAACGGGAGATCACAAGGAGAAAGAGAGCTGAGCATGACCAATCAGATGAGTCTTGAAATTCAGGAGGGCCAGAGCCTCAAACAAGTTTTTAGTGCCTAATGCAAGTCAAGGCAAGCAGAAGTGTTGAAGCACTACTGCACGAGTGAAGGAAGAGAGGTTCTACATTGCAAATCCAAAGAACACTCTCAGAATCGTAGTGTTGTCTCAATCAGTCAACGAGCAATATTCAACAGAATAACTACAATCAAGTTCAAGGTCATCTGCATCAGAATCATAGAGTTCAGTCATTTGAGTATTAAAGCCTTGGCAACGTCTCAATATAAAGTCTGACATTCGAACGTTGTTGATTAAAAGCATCGATGCAGAAGGACAACTCCTGATGTTCTGATCGAGGAGTCAGAAAGAAGAAATAAATGTGACTACCATTGACGCGTTAAAGTGACACATCTCGATGCCCCCAAAATAGGTATACATCACCCATCTTGAGTCGCCAAATACATGGTACAAAATTCAAATACAACTTAATTATACAAAGTCGTGTAAAATACGACAAAACATAATCTAAGAGTTTTAATAAGAATATTGTCATCTAGACAATATCCACACTCAATGGTCCTCATTACATTTATTGTCACACTATTTAATGTAATAGTGAGGACTACTAATGCTATCATCCGGACCGTCACTCCGTTCCCCGACTAGTCCCGCCACGTTCTCATTTCCTCAAGAGAACAAATGAAAGAAAAAGGGTGAGCTCAACTAGCCCAAGAAGAAATATTATGACTAAGATAATGCGTAATAAATTATCATTAGTCTTCAACAATGTTAAACCGATAAAATACAATAGACATCAAGTTTAACTCGCAAAGAGAATAAGCAATCCATTAGAAGAGTCAAGTAGAGCATGATATCTACTATCTTCTATGATTTAAAATGTTTTCATCAATTTTTATCGCCGAGACTCAAATTTTAATAAATAAACCACATCATCGAAGTCATCCTCGCACTACTAGCCAAGGATATTCATTAAATCATCAATGGTCATGACTATACCGAATAAATCCTCGGTCATAATCATACCAAAAACTATCCATCAATGCACTACAAAGTTACCGAGGACTTTTACCACATCATTTATAACATTTACAGTCATGATTATACCGAATAATCCCTCGGTCATAATCATACCAAGTCCATCTACGCACGTAAGCCAAAGATGACTTTCATCACAATATAAGCATGAGGATGATGACAATGACATAATAATTCAATAAAACAAGTTCAAGAATAAATTTTAAAGATTTATAAGTTAATTTATCTTGAAATCAATTACGCCCAAATTGTCAACATGATATCGCCAGGAGTAAAATTCAAGAATGCTCGTAAGAATATTTCCATGAAAAGATATTGGATGAAGCTTAAATATCCGTGATATTCTACTAATTTCATGGAGTATAGAAGCCAAAACTTTAACCAAATGAGTATTATAGAATATATGAAATCGCAAATGGATTTTCACCGCCATGCGCAGAATCCACGTAGATGCATCATTTCCACAATTTAATAAGGAATGAATACGAAGGATCATTCACCATGCATGTGATAATCCACATATATAAAGTTATTCCAATGTAATAATAAAGAATGGAATGTGTCACGCGTAATCCGCATGCATGTGGATATTCCAATGTAATAATAAAGAATGGAATAAAAAAATTCACCATGCATGCGATATGATCGCACAAACAAAGTTATTCCAATGTAATAATAAAGAATGGAACCTGTGTTAAGCATGAATCGCATGCATGTGATATTCCAATGTAATAATAAAGAATGGAATAACAAAGAATTCACCATGCATGCAATAGACCGCATATAATGTTATTCCAATGTAATAATAATGGAATAGAATGGAATGTGATATTCCTAGCGTAATGAACCAAGCATGCATGTGATATTCCAATGTAATAATAAAGAATGGAATAATGTAAGAATTTCACCATGTATGCAGATGATTGAGATGTATAAAGTTATTCCAACATAATAATAAAGAATGGAATAAATGTAATCTTTCTTCATGAATAATGAAAGAAATGAATACGAAAGAAATAATACCCCTTACCTTAGAAGAAACCGGATATGGAATAGAGAGAGGTAGCAAACTTCTCTTCTTCTTTTCTCTATAATTTCTCTCTATAATAATTGCTTCTATAGCTTTAGTGAATTGGTGAGAAATGAAGGAAGAATGAGCTTTATTTATAGAAAATATAGTTTCGATAATTGCACATTTTGGGGCTCAAAATATTACAAGATAATACCTTCAACTTTTTTTTCATTTTTAATTTAGTCCCGCAAGTATTATCAAACTTGCACCACCTCCCTAATAGTAAATAATGTGAATCAATAGTTCAATCATGTGAATCAATAGTTATAATCATGTGAAAATATGAATTACAAAGATAGTACCTCCATCTATACCTCCATTTTTAACTTAGTCATGCAAGTATTATCAATCTTGCACCAACTCCCCTAATAGTACAAGAATGTGAATCAATAGTATACACATGTGAACAAATAGTTATAATAATGTGAATTAATAGCAATTAATTGCTCATTTATCCGATTAATTACCCGTCTGGTCAGTATAACTTCCAGACATCAATTATTATCGAAAAATAAATGTCGATTTCCACTAACACTAATAATTCCAACACAATGGAACTATCAATTTCATCTTTAATCAACACGAACTTATTCATCATTAATATTATAACTCACAATATTTAACAACCGTGTCGCTCCCAGAAAGAGGGGCTTTCCGATAAGGATTTCTCCTTATCAGCGCGCAATTAGATGACCAAACCTCTCCTCGATGTAACTTCTAGACACATGTAAATATTGCAATTTAATAATATGAATAACTTTGTCGTCTCAATTATTGATTTAATAATATATCATATATATGCATGATGATATCGTGACAATAATAATCGAATCAATAATACGAGAGATATGATGCAACAATTATCGTAGTAATAATTGAGTATAACCGAGTGACTTTCACGTAAGCATCAATAATCAATACCGTGTGTGCTACTATGCAACCACGCCAGACACATCATTACTTTTACTACCGTAGTTTCAGCAGTTTAACGGTCAGAAAACTTTCGCCGTTATTTTTATAAAAAGATAATTATGTCATTTTCTAACTACGATAATACTTCCGTTATGGGGTCCACTAATGATTGTGTGTCGTCGCATTTAATATTCCCCGTTAAAACGAATATTCCCCCACCAATCGAATATTATATAACCACTTGCTTTTTTGCAAAATTTGTAAATATTACCCACAACTATAACATTATATCAAATCCACACCATAATATTCAAAAATATATTTCGAGAAAATTATTCTTTATTCATAAAAGTGGGGTCTTACAACCTCCCTTCTTATGAAATTTCATCCTCAAAATTAGGGGTGCGCACACGGTATATCAAGAGGTGAGGATACCTTGATTTCATCTCGATTCTAACTCCTGTGTCATTTCTTCCACATCGTGGTTTCTCCACAAAACTTTGACTTGAGGTATAACTTTAGAGCGTAGAATATGATCCTTCTTATCCAAGATTTTAACAGTAACTCTTCATACGTTAAATCTTCCTCTATCTCTCTTCTGGTTCTAATTCAATAATATGGTTCGGTCTTTCACATATTTACGTAACATAGATATGTGAAAAACGTTATGAACACGAGACATACTGCGCAGTAAAGCGCGTAGTCTATAGCCATACAGTTCCTACTCGATCGAGGATTAAAATGGGCCAATGAATCGAGGATCGAGCTTTCCTCTCTTTCCAAATCTTGTAACTCCTTTCCATGGAGCAACACGTAACAACACATGATCTCCAATATCAATTCCACGCCTTTTCGATGAAGATCAAGATAACTCTTTTTGTCGATCTTGTGAGTTTTTTATATCGTTGTCGGATCGTTTGAATCTTTTTCGTAGTCATACGCATACCAAATCCGGTCCCAACAACGTTGTTTCACCCACCTCATCCCAAAGATAATCGGAGAACGACACTTTCTTCCATACAACGCCTCAAATGGAGCCATGCCAATACTTGCTTGATAACTATTGTTGTAGGAAAACTCCACCAATGGTAAGAACTTGTCCCAACTTCCTTGAAGTCAAGGACACAGAGTCTTAATAAATCTTCAAGAGTTTGAATAGTCTTTTCGACTGCCCATCCGTTTGAGGATGATATGCCGAACTAAATCGTAAATCCGCGCCCATAGCTTTTTGCAAACTAACCCAAAATCTTGAAGTGAATCTTGGGTCTCGATCGTAAACTATGGATACTCGGCATACCATGCAATCTTACAATCTCGCTTTTATGTACATACTAGCAAGACGTTCAAGTGTAAAAGTTTCTCAGATTCAGAAGAAATGAGCAGCATTTGGTCAATCTATCAACAATGACCCAAATCGCATCTACGCCTTGAGAAACCTTGGGAAGACAAAGAACTAAATCCATGGTAATGTGCTCCCACTTCCATTTCGGAATTTCAAGTGGTTGCAATGGACCTTTTGGCACTTGATGCTCCGCCCGACTCGTTGACAAGTTAGACACCTTGAGATAAACCCCGCTATATCTCTCTCTCTTCATATTGCTCCACCAAAATGTATGTCAAGATCACGATACATTTTGGTACTCCCAAGATGGATTGCAAAACTGGTGTGTCAGGCGCCCATCATGATTTTATACTTCAAGTCGTAATCGTTAGAACACAAAGTCCGGAGTCGACTCAAGTATTCCTTCTTCATCGATTCTTGCTTCCTAATAACACCTTCTTGCACTTTCTTCTTCATACGCATCAGCCTGTGTCTCAGTAGTTTGAGCAAACTTTAACTTTATCGATTAAAGTTGGTTCCACTCATATATTCGCCATCATCACATGGGTCCCCTGGAGTCTTTAACTCTATTTCCATCCTTTCCAAGTCATATAAAATGGGTCTTCATATTGACAATATTGCACTCGTGCATTCGCATATGATCTTCTACTCAACGCGTCGCCTACTACGCTCGCTTTTTCCAGATGGTATCGATGGTATGATCATAATCTTTCAACAACTCAAGCCATCATCGTCGCTGCACATGAGTTCCTTTTGAGTGAAGAAATATTTGAGGCTTTTATGATCCAGATAGATCTCCACCTTCTCTCCATATGTAATGCCTCCAAATCTTAAGCTTAAAAACGATCACGCTAACTCTAGATCATGAGTAGGATAATTCCTCTCATATTCTTTTGAGTTGTCGAGAGGCATAAAGCTATGACTTTCCCATGTTGCATGAGAACACATCCTAACCCTTTGCCTCAAGCATCATCAGAGATGACAAATCCTCCGAGCCAGATGGTATGGTATTGTCGTAACAGTGTTTAAATGAGTCTCCTCGAGTTCTTGAAAACTCTTTTCACATTCCTCGCTCCAACCGAATTTTGTATCTTTTCGAGTCACCGAAGTTAATGGAGTAGCGATTCGAGAAAACCCTTCTCACTTAATCTCCGATAATAACCAGCCTAAGCCGAGAAAGCTACGACTTCGATTCATCGACTTAGGTTGCTCCCACTTTGAATTGCTTCAATCTTTTGCCGGGTCAACAGATATTCCATGATTTGATATCACGTGCCCAAGGAATGCAACTTCCCAAGCCGTAACTCACATTTCTTCAACTTCGCATAAAGCTTGTTTTCACGAAGCTTTTGGAGTATCGCCTCAAGTGTTGCTTTCATGGTCTTCGCGGGTTTTGGAGTATATGAGGATGTCATCAATAAAGACGACCACAAAGTGATCCAAATATTCCTTGAATACTCGGTTCATCATATCCATGAAGGCAAGTAGGAGCATTAGTCAATCCAAAAGACATGACTAGGAATTCATAATGCCCGCATTCGAGTTTCGAAAAAAGTCTTTTGAATGTCATCGCTTTTAATCTTCAATCGATGATATCCTAACGAAGATCAATCTTTGAAAAGAATTTGGCTCCTTGCAATCGGTCAAAACAGTCATCAATGCGAGGCAACGGTACCTATTTTTGATGGTGACATGATTCAACTCCCGATAATCAATACAAAGTCGCATACTTCCATCTTTCTTCTTCACGAAAGTAACAGAGCACCCCAAGGAGACGTATACTAGACTAATGAAACCGATGTCTAACAATTCTCGTAGTTGGGTTTTAACTCCTCAAGTTCAATAGAGCCATTCGACATGGGCTTTTGAAATGGGTTTTGTAACCGGATTCAAGGTCGATACAAAATTCAATTTCACGCCTGGGGTAGGCTAAGAAGTTCTTCGTGGAATACGTCAGAAATTTATTAACAATAGAAATATCATTCAAATCGACGTATCTTTATTTAAATCTCGTGATATGGGCTAAGAAAGCTTGACATCCGCTTTTTCAATAAACGAATAGCTTTTATGACTTGATATGACAAGTGATTGATTTTAGTGGTTTGGTTGCTTGAATTCGCATAATAGGTTGGTTAGAATATGAAAGCTAACAACCTTATTTAAAACAATCGATTTTAGCATGATGAGTAGTTAACCAATCAACCCCTAAAATCACATCAAATGCAAGTATTTTCAAAGAAATAAGATCGACAGGTAACGTGCGGTTACCGATTTGAATCAAACAAGACTTATAAACCGTGGATGTAATGAAGGTTTCTCCCAACGGAGTTTCAACAGATAAGTCAAAGTCTAATTTCTCCGAGTCAAATTTAAACGTTGAGCGCAAGTAGAGAAATAAAGGAATGGGTAGAACCCAGATCAAATAAAGTATAAACTTTGCTAGAGTTTATGATTAGCTTACCCGTGATCACCTCGCTCGGATTCCTCGCTTTTGGGAGGTTACGACAAACGCCTCCTTGAACTACCGGTTTTATTCTTGTCTGGGACACCTTTGATGCCTCCATCCCAGCTGGACTTGACTTTGGTGCACGACAAAATTGGGCTAGGTGACCTTCTTTTCCACAATTATAACACGCTTTGGACTGCATCGCGCAGTTTGGACTTATGTGTCCTTCCCCTCCACATTTGTAACACATACGGTGGTCGTTCTCTTCTTCCTAACAACAAAAGTGTTGGTGCCGACGCTCTTTCCATCCTTGTTGAATCTCCTCTTCTTGAAATGTCCACTCTTATCATCATGGCCATGATTACCACCAAGTGATTATCATTTTCGCATGTTGATTCCTCCACGCTTTTGTTGTCACCGCTTCGACGATCGCTACCATCGGTATTATCGACTTGTCGGTTGCTCTCTCTTGGTTGGGTTGACTCATTATCGCGCTCCAATAATCGAGCCCTATTCACAACATCTCAATACAAACACGCTTTATGAGAAATTAGGTATCGACGTATCTCGGGTTTCAAACCTCTTAGAAACATCCCGCCATTCTCTCCTCATTATCAACCAAGTGGGACGCAAACCGAGACAACTCTCACAAACTTAGCTTCAGATCGCGCCACTGGCCATATTGTTTTGCTCAAGCTTGATGAACTCTACCTCCTTCATGTGATTAATACTTTCGTGAAAGTACTTGTCATTGAATGCTCTTCGAACTTCTCCCAAGACATTTTGAGTGCGGCAGTTGAGTACGCTTTTATGATTCCCACCAAGAATCGCGCTCCGCTCGCAACATGAAGGTGGCAAAAGGAACCTTTTGCTCCTGAGCATCCCAAGACATCAAATATCTTGTTGATCCGCTTTATCCACGCTCTCCGCCTTTAAGTGGTTTTGGCTCTCCAAAAACTCCGGTGGTCCCAGCTCCTTGAATCGCTTAGAATGACCGTCCGAGAGTTGTCGTGTTTCCACCGCATTTTGGACAGAGCCGCTTCACCCGATGTTGCATGAATTGCATAAAGCCTCCGAACATCCCATCGCTCACCATTTCATCATGTTGTTATTGTTTACATGAGGATTATTGTCTTCCGCTGCACATTATCCTCGGTATTAATCTGTGGTGACTCAACGGTCTCATGTGCTTCATTGTTTATCTCAACATTTTGGATGCCATTTTCAAATATCGCCACAAAACAAGGGTTAATTAACATATCACATATTATCCCTATACTCCGACCGACCACCATTAAATACCAAATAAACTTAGGTAGGTCATACTAGTGAAGGAATTCCGCCTCTCCCTCCTAGTTCTTTGTCTCACATCTCTCACCCAGGATCATATCCCTAAGCTTTGATACCAACTCATGTGACGCCCCCAAAATAGGTATACATCACCCATCTCGAGTCGCCAAATACATGGTACAAAATTCAAATACAAAATTATACAACAAATCGTGTAAAATATGACAAAACATAATCTAAGAGTTTTAATAAGAATATTGTCATCTAGACAATATCCACACTCAATGGAGTCCTCATTACATTTATTGTCACACTATTTAATGTAATAGTGAGGACTACTAATGCTATCATCTCGGACCATCACTCCGCTCCCCGACTAGTCCCGCCACGTTCTCATTTCCTCAAGAGAACAAAGAAAAAAAAGGGTGAGCTCAACTAGCCCAAGAAGAAATATTATGACTAAGATAATGCGTAATAAATTATCATTAGTCTTCAACAATGTTAAACCGATAAAATACAATAGACATCAAGTTTAACTCAGCAAAATGAATAAGCAATCCATTAGAAGAGTCAAGTAGAGAGCATGATATCTACTATCTTCTATGATTTAAAATGTTTTCATCAATTTTTATCGCCGAGACTCAAATTTTAATAAATAAACCACATCATCGAAGTCATCCCCGCACTACGGGCCAAGGATATTCATTAAATCATCAATGGTCATGACTATACCGAATAATCCCTCGGTCATAATCATACCAAAAAACTCGTCCATCAATGCACTATGTGCCACCGAGGACTTTTACCACATCATTTATAACATTACAGTCATGATTATACCGAATAATCCTCGGTCATAATCATACCAAGTCCATCTATGCACGTAAGCCAAAGATGACTTTCATCACAATATAAGCATGAGGATGATGACAATGACATAATAATTCAATAAAACAAGTTCAAGAATAAATTTTAAAGATTTATAAGTTAATTTATCTTGAAATCAATTACGCCCAAATTGTCAACATGATATCGCTTGTGAGTAAAATTCAAGAATGCTCGTAAGAATATTTCCATGAAAAGACTTGGATGAAGCGCAAATATCCAGGATATTCTACTAATTTCATGGAGTATAGAAGCCAAAACTTTAACCAAATGAGTATCATAGAATATATGAAACTGCAAATGGATTTTCACCCGCCATGCAGAATCCACGCAGATGCATCATTTCCACAATTTAATAAGGAATGAATACGAAGGATCATTCACCATGCATGTGATAATCCACATAGACAAAGTTATTCCAAATGTAATAATAAAAGAATGGAATAGTCATGAAGAATCCGCACGTCATGCATGTGATATTCCAATGTAATAATAAAGAATGGAATAAAGAAGAATTCACCATGCATGTAATAATAAGAATCGCACATAAAGTTATTCCAATGTAATAATAAAGAATGAATCAATAGAGTCTAGCGTAATGCATGTATGTGATATTCCAATGTAATAATAAAGAATGGAATAATAAAAAAAATTCACCATACATGCGATAGACCGCATGCATAAAGAATGTTATTCCAATGTAATAATAAAGAATGGAACCGTGTCAAGCGTAATCCGCATGCATGTGATATTCAAAATGTAATAATAAAGAATGGAAAAATAAGAATTTCACCATGTATGCGGTAGATTGATCAGATAAAAGTTATTCCAACATAATAATAAAGAATGGAATAATGTAAGAATTTCACCATGTATACGGTACTTTGATAGACAAAGTTATTCCAACATAATAATAAAGAATGGAATAATGTAAGCTCTCTTCATGAATATGAAAAAGAAATAATACCCTTACCTTAGAAAAAACCGGATATCGGGATAGTAGAGGTAGCAGATTTTTCTTCTTCTTTCTCTATAATTTCTCTCTATAATAATTGCTCTATAGCTTTAGTGAATTGGTGAGAAATGAAGGAAGAATGAGCTTCTATTTATAGGAAAATATAGTTTCGATAATTGCACGTTTTGGCTCAAAATATTACAAGACAATACCTTCAACTTTTTTTTTCATTTTTAATTTAGTCCCCGCAAGTATTATCAAACTTGCACCACCTCCCCTAATAGTAAATAATGTGAATCAATAGTTCAATCATGTGAATCAATAGTTATAATCATGTGAAAAAATATGAATTAATTAAGATATAGTACCTCCATCTATACCTCCATTTTTAACTTAGTCATGCAAGTATTATCAATCTTGCACCAACTCCCCTAATAGTACAAGAATGTGAATCAATAGTACACACATGTGAACAAATAGTTATAATCATGTGAATTAATAGCAATTAATTGCTCATTTATCCGGTTAATTATCCGACTGGTCAGTATAACTTCCAGACATCAATTAATATCGAAATAAATGTCGATTTCCACTAACACTAATAATTCCAACACAATGGAACTATCAATTTCATCTTTAATCAACACGAACTTATTCATCATTAATATTATAACTCACAATATTTAACAACCAGGTCGTTCCCAGGAAAGAGGGGGCTTTCCGATAAGGATTTCTCCTTATTGGCGCGCAATTAGATGACCAAACCTCTCTTTCGATGTAACTTCTAGACATTGTAAATATTGCAATTTAATAATATGAATAACTTTGTCGTCTCAATTATTGATTTAATAATATATCATATATGCGCAGATGATAATCGTGACAATAATCGAATCAATAATATGAGAGATATGATGCAGCAATTACTGTAGCAATAATTGAGTATAACTGAGTGACTTCTCACGTAAGCATCAATAATCAATACCGTGTGCTACTATGCAACCACGCCAGACATCATGTACTTTACTACTATGGGTAGTTCAACAGCTTTTAACGGTAAACTTTCCGCCGTTATTTTTATAAAAGATAATTATGTCATTTTCTAACTACGATAATACTTTCGTTGTAGGGGTCCACTAATGATTGTGTCGTCGCATTAATATTTCCGTTAAAATGAATATTCCCACCAATCGAATATTATATAACCACTTGCTTACTTTGCAAAATTTGTAAATATTACCCACAACTATAACATTATATCAAATCCACACCATAATATTCAAAAAATATATTTCGAGAAAATTATTCTTTATTCATAAAAGTTGGGGTCTTAGTAGTAAGTCACTTGTGATTACAGATGTGCTCACACGTTGGAAACTATGCGTACATGTAAATGTGCATATTCACCTGAAGCTGCTCAGATTGGTCCTTGTTCTAAATTAATGTAGCAGCAAGACCAATCCGTGTCTAAAGTAAATCAACAGTCTGCAGACCAGTGATGGGAAGTCAAAAGGCATCAAAAGTAAGGAGTCTGTCATCCACTGTTCTGAAAGATGAAAGGCCTATACATGCAATGAAATGTCTATCCAGAGAAGAAAGAAAATTTCTTTCAATATGTACTTAGCTAATCAATTGGATCTAAACCTTGAGACTCAAGATTGTCAAAGAACTAAAGCTGCCATAATTTTCTTATGTTGTCAACTTCAAGATGATGCGTGATTGATCTAAGGTCAAATAGAGCAAGAAGCTAGCAATAATGAATATAAAGAATTGCACATCAATGCCTAACATCATTATAGCAAGACAAATGACCGTCAAGAAATTGACAGTGTAAAGGTACGGTTCCTTATTAATACTTACATGTACATTATGTTGCATCACCTTATGTACTACAACAATATTCTATCAAGAGACCATACTCTTCCTAAAAAGGGGAAGGGAGAAAGTACATTAAGGTTGGAAAATTTATTATCAACAAACTTTCTCTCCACTCAAGTTTAGGTTAAAGATAGCATCTTAAAAGAAGTCTGAAGTATGTCGTAAGTTAATCTAAATCCTATGAAGCTTAAGTGGATTAACTTTTGCTGAAGGATTGGTATGTATGCAAATATATACAAAACCAATGTTCTGTGTTTTTGATAAAATATAAAGTATGATCAACACTAGAGGAGTATATTGAAGATTCTTAGAAACTAATCATCTTCATGAATCAACCAGATACAAATAAGAAATAGAGTTGATTCCTACTCTAAGAACATTAAAAATCTATGAACATAACCAAGCAAAGGGTAAAACAATCAAAGAAAAAGAGTGTCATATCAAAATGCTTAATCATTCACACACTCATCATCGTGCATCATAAATGTCATATCTAAATTTGATATATGCATAAATATGATTGTTGATGCTAATGTGATATAAATTCAAGAATATGAGGAATTGGGATTTTGAGGAAACTAATCTAGCAGGACCCAAACAATCATGGGTACCAAAAATAGAAATTTACCTAACCTGCATGTACGTAGTCTATCTGACCACACAAGGAATACTAAAGCAGATAGCTTCAGTCACAAGGATTCAACCAGCTGCAAGGTCAAGACATTTCGGCAATGCTCTTGATCATATTATCTAAAGTCAAAGACTATTCTTGAAGACTTGCTGAGTCCTCATTAATGAAGATTCACATGGTTGATGATCTTCATATGGAAGCAAGCTATTCATGTCAAGAAAAAAGAGATCTACTGGTCATATCCATGCAAAGCATATCATTCCAAAGGGAACATCCAGGAAGTTCATACAAAAGGATCATCAAGCATTAATGATGGAGAATGCACCATTGAAGCAAAACTTCACGAGTGCAGAAAATACTGAAGCCTGAATGAGAAAAACTACGTTCGTAGTTTTGTCAACAATCATGGAGTGATCAGATCTAAGGATACCTCTCTATGATTCATTTAGGTTTATTCATTCATGATGATTTTGTAAGACCCCGAATTTTATGAAATAAAAGTATTCAATTTTCCTATCTAGTAAATGGTTAAATTGATAAAAAGTTAAAGTTAAGGGTGATATATATAAAAATTTTCAAAATACGCAAGTGGTTATAAAATACTCATTTTTGTCGGGGAATATTCGTACGATGGCGCAGTCATTTGTGGGCCCCATAACAGAATAACTGTTGGATGAAGAAAACGACAAGTTTGAGTTTTTATAAATAACGACGTAATTGTTACCGTTAACACTATTGGAATACCTGGTGATTAAAATACAGTAATACGCGTGGTTTCTCAGTAGCACACAGTTTTGCACAGTATTTTTGAATTATTGATTTTTACGTAAGAGGGCACTACTCAATAATTGTTACAGTAATTACTGTTCAATATTTTATTTTATTGATTCAATAATTGCTACGTTGATATTTTATATTATTGTGGTTTCAATAATTGTCCCGCCTAAAGATTTCCCATTATCAGATCAATAATTCATATTATTTGAATAATATTATTAGATAGCATTATTGGCAATATCTAGAAAGTTCTGTCTAAGGAGAGCTTTGGTCACCTAATTGCGCGCCAGTAAGGAGAAATCCTTTTTGGAAAGCCCCCTCTTTCCTGAGAACTGTCTGGTTGTCATTATTGTGATTTTGTAATATTATTTGTGAATAATTAATTATTGATAAAAAATATTTATTTGATGCGGATATAAATGATGGATTTATTTATTTAATGTGGTTATAATTGAAGGAATTAATTTTGAGGTGTTTTATCAGTATTTTTGTCGGAATGGAGGTATTAAAAATCAAATCAGTATTCTTGCGATATATTGCGTGAGTTATAATTTTTAATCCGACCGTTGTATCGTTGTGATTTTTGGATATGTTATACATATATAAGTTGAGTATATGTCCACAAATTTTGAACCATTAAAAATGAACGTATAAATTGTTATGAATTTTAAGAGGTGACTGGTTCAGAAATTGTTGAAGTTTCAGAATTTATCATTTTGGTGAAAAATTCTAGAATGCGTGGGCCCCACCTATGGTTGGTGAAGAAATGTGCTGAAATTCTAATTCAAATATGGTGGGTGGAAATAGTAGCAGGTAAAGCCATCAGGTAGCAGGTCAAGTCTGCTTCGGCGTGCTAACATTTTCCTATAAATAAAGGGGTAAATTAGAATTGAAAATCACACCAGAAACATAAGCTTTCTCTCTTTCTCTCTCTATATTATCGAGCGTATTTTGTGAGTATTTTGATACTTTGAGAGTTGCTAATGAGTGCAAGTTTCCTTCAGCGTCATATCCGATATTCCAGTCAGAAATACTGCTCTTTTGAGGTAGGGGATTTTAGGGGTTATTATGTTTCTTCAGTTTCGTAATTTTTTTGATCTTCAAAAATTTTGGAAAAATTTGAAATGATATTTTGATGAGTTTTCTCGATTGTGTCCAAAAATGGCGATTTTTGGATGGATAGATTAGGAGTTATGGATTTTATGAGAAAAGACTATTTTAAAAGTAAACCCTTATAACTCCTTCTGGTTAACTCCAAAATTGGTAAAATTTTTATTGGGAGTACATATATATAACATAAGTATACTCTGTAAATTTCGGAATTTTTGGACAAACGTACAATTTATGATAAATGTCTAAATATTCAGCAGTTTTGGCCATGTGAAAAATAGTAAATAAATTTTAAAAATTCCGAGAAAAATATATGTTCAATATGGGACTATATTTTGCTAAATCCCAGAAAAGAAATATTTTTGGAACTGATTTGGTATTTTTCATGAAAATGGACTAGTTATGAGTAAATAAATTAAATATGCTATGTGAAGTAAGAAAATTAGAAAATATGATTTTATGGCTTGGGAATTCTATATATGGTATATGCAGATTTTTGATTAGGTTGTTGGTTATTGGTGATGAAATTTTATGATTTTGGCATTTTAGGATGATTAAATGCATTAATTGGTAAAGTGTAAACAATTAAAATAAATTGTTTATAAGTTTAAGAAATGATTAAAATATTGTGGTAATATTAATAATATTAGATTATGAAATTATTAAGTGATTTATAACATTTGGATTAAGGTGTTATGAAATCATTGATTCATGAATATTACTCTTGAAATTAAATACTGATTGTTGATCGTATTGTTTTTATTATCATATATAACATTTTTATAATCTCGGTGATGAAATTTCTCTTTGACTTAAGTGTAATGATGGGTAGATTATTGGTATGATCGTGACTATGGGTTCTCTTTGGCGAAGAGTGCAAAAGATGAATTGTCGATTTGGTATGATCATGACCATTGAATTTACAATTGAATATTTTTAGCTTAAGAGCAAAGGTGAATTGATCAACATGGTTATAATTATTGTTTAGATAAATTCTGAAATGATTATATATTTCTTTGAGATATTAATATCTTTGGCATGTAGTGCAAAGATGAATTATTGATGAATATCTTTGGCCCGTAGTGCAAAGATGACCTGTTATTGAATATCTTTTGCCCGTAGTGCAAAGATGACCTGTTGTTGAATATCTTTGGCCTGTAGTGCAAAGATGAACTGTTAATGAATATCTTTGGCCCGTAGTACAAAGATGAATTTATTAGTATGATTATGAACAGGAACTGTGATTTGGTATAACCATGATCTTTGATGTTTCAGGTAAAGACAGGTGATGAAAATTATCTTTGTCCTGGATGAGAAGAGTAATTAGAATCACAATTATGATTATGAGTTATTCATATGATTGTGGAAAGGAACTGTTGATTGATGTTACAGAGATAAAATATTGTTGGTGGACTTTTAATGTGGAGAAGATAATAGAGTTTATAGTCTATTTGACTCTTCTAATGGATTGCTCGTTCCGCTGCGACTATGGTTGAAAAGTCTTACCATCTACCATATGTTCTAAATACGATTTATTATCGATGAAGGCTATTGATAATTTAATTATCTTTAATCATGATATTCTTTATCGAAGCTAGTTGTGCTCACCCCTTTTGCTTCACAATTCCTTTCGGTGTAATAAGAGTGTATTTGGGTGAAAGCTGGGGATAACAGGGAATAGAATCGGTGGTCATATAGTTGTTGAGGTTCTCCTAAATAGTATGGAAATAATTGTATTAAGAACTTTAGATAAGTGTGTCATATTATATACGTCATTTAATATTCAATTTTGGTGAACCGAATAGGGTGAGGTGAACCCAACTTTAGAAGGGTGTTTTGCCACTATCATACAAGATGTCTAATGACATACAACCTCGTGTTATCATAAGACAGGGTTGTGCACATCCACTTGCTGAGTATATCTACGAGCACTAACTATATGATCTTGGAGTTTGGTTGAAACATAATGTTCAATCGCAGACAGTGGAGATAGTTATATGTCAAGAGAAGACTCACCATTGGAAAGAATATGATAGTAATCTTCTCGTTTTTCTTTGGGGTCTATTGGGTCAACTAAGGATAATTTTGTGGACATATGATATCTATCATAACCTAGACGCATGGCCTCCCATGTACAAAGGTTTCCTTGAGCACTTCCCAACGATTTTAATTTCTAAAACAGTTATTGACTGTACCTTTATATAATGTATCAATGTGAGGTGCTGTCCATAGTTGGGACATGAGTCATAGTTGGTATTAAAACTCACAGTATATATTTTGTTGTATTTTGCACGACAATTGTAATAATAAAGTTGTAGTTGTTTTCTGTACCATGTATTTGGCGACTCAGAATGGGTTGGATGGATTGGACCTATTTTGGGGGCGTTACAATTTTAGCCTGAAGGAGATGCTACAACAGCCTCTTAGCCTGAACAAATTGTCAAGGCTGAAGCTGAAGAAAGTACAAAGGCTATGTCCAAGCCAAAGAAGAAGACGAAAAGGCTTGTCAAGAATAATTCTCTGGAAAATGAGAAAATATTGAAGGAAGACGATCAAAGGATTGCTGATGAAAAGGCTGAAAAAAGCAGTCAACCTCAAGCATCTAGTCTAACTGTGGAAGAGATTAGAATCATTGAACATGATCAGGCCATGATTAATCATGCAGAGCAAACTACTGCACTTGATCAAATCACGATCAATACTGAAGAGGAAATGCTAGAATCAAGTGCTGTTGCTGAGGAAGTACAACCTGAAGTTGTTGATCAGTTTGAGGAAGTTCTAGATGCAAATGATGAAGATGGTGAAGCTTGGGGAGAAAAATGAAGAAGTCGAATACTTGCCAAAAGATCTGAAATAAGCTTGAAGGATAGGTTAACCATGGTACATGTCTGTTGACCACTCCACAAATATCAAGACCACTATTGTCAAGATCATAGAGACATGAGCTAACCCAAAATAGAAATATCCCAGTTAAAGAGTCCTAAAAATCTGTGACTGATGAACCGAATAAAGATCCATATTCAGTAGTAACATCCCAAAACGTGCTATTAATAACCATATCAACCAACTACTCAAATCGTGGAGTACTTTCGACCAGTCTCAGTGATTGTAGTGTAAGAACATGATGACACCACGATTGCAGCCTAAACGAATACCAACATCAAAGAGTATCCAGAGTTGGTAAGTGAACTCTCCAGTAGAAAAGACCAATGTGATGTCATTGTAGCCACCATACTTATAAAGGTCTTCATCTGATAAGCGCCACAAGGACAAACCTGACCCTTAGTCTTGGACTAAGAGGTTGGCCCTTCCTGAGCAATCTTAATCTTGAAGAAATGCAGAAATTGATTGGCATCACAAGAATCTCTGTTGAAGTAGGCAGTAACTCCTCAGAAGAATACAAACTGTAAATGAGTATTGCCACTCTCTTGAAGTCTAATGAAGAAGTTGTCTATTGAAGCATACCCACAGACTACGATCATCGAAGAAGGCACAAAGGTTGTAGATCAGTCTAAGAAGTCATGGAGTACTAAGCCAAGTCATAAGGCCACTCCATGAATTGAAGAAGTCAATAGTCAACTAAAGAAAAGTCAAATCTGATAAACTGACGTGTTAGAAGAAGTTACAGATTGTGACCTATCAGTGTCTTACAACTATCCCACTAAGAAACGCGGAGGGAACAGTCATAAGAGGGAAAATTCAAATTAATGGCAGTTATACTTCTGAGAGTTCATCAAAAGCTGCAAGCCTGTCTAATCCATACACTCTTTCTCTTAAGCCAAAACATAAAACACCTCTAAACTGTTAAATCCTCTTAAACATCCATCTATCCTCAAATCGCTTCCCGATATCTCACAATACTATCACAAAGACAAAACCCAGAATTCCCTAACTCTTCAAATGGAAGATTTGCGTGTAATCACTGGTATTCAACTCGGAACTAAGAAGTTCGAGAAATATGAGAAGAATTTCAGAGATATTCTTCAGTTGGTAAAGAAGGCTGGATTCTTTGAATGCCTGGAATCAAACACCCTAATCTACTCAAACCTGGTGAGAGAGTTCTACTCAAATTGCGACTACGAGTTCTGGAGCTCTATTGACTAAGGTCAAAGGCCAGATCCTGAAGTTAAAGAATATATGCATTAATCAGTGCTTACGTCTTCCAGACTCAGGTCTGAAGAACCTTGAAGAGGTCAACATTGAAGAAGGGAAGAAAGCTATGCGCTATAAAAGAAACCCTATTTTGAAGAATATGAAGAAGAAGGAGTTTCCTGAAGAGTACGAGTTTCTTGCTGAGATAGTAGGTGTGACGCCCCTAAAATAGGTATACATCACTCATTCTGAGTCGCCAAATACATGGTACAGAAAACAACTATAACTTCATTATTATAATTATCGTGCAAAATACAATAACACATATGTTGTGAGTTTAAATACAAATATTATCTTCAAGACAATATCCAAACTCAAATAAGTCCTCATTATAATTATTGATACACTATTTTACAAAATAGTGAAGACTGCTAAAACAATTGTCTTGACCCATCATTCCACACCCCGACTAGTTTCCGTTATATTCTCGCCTTCTGAGAAGAAAAATGGAACAAAAAGGAAAATGATGAGCTCAACTAGCCCAATAAAGAATAATATGACTAAGATAATGTACAACAAATTATCCTTAGTCTTCAACAGGGAAAATTCTGATAGAATATAACATAAAACAAGTTTTAGATCAACAATTGCAGCGAAAACAACAATTCATTAGAAGAGTTAAGTAGATAATGAAGTCTACTATCTTCTATGATTTTAAAGTCCATAATCAATATTTTGTCCCTGTAACATAAATCAATATGCATCTTGAATCAAATATTCATCTTTGCACTACGGGCCAAAGATATTCATTCGTATCTCCAGTTGGTCATGTTCATCTCAACACCTGTTCATCTTTGCACTACGGGCCAAAGATATTCATCGAATAATCGCCAAAGATATTCATCAGATAATCATTCATCTTTGCACAACAGGCCAAAGATATTCAGTTATATCACCATTTAGGACTGAGAATGATGAAAAATATCTTAAAGAAAATGAATCCAATGATATAAAAGATCAAAGATTAGGGATTCGTACTTCGGTTTATCTAAGTTCAAAAATACTCCATAATGATCAATTGTGGAGCAGAATTCAAAAATGAAGATCAAAACATGGATATAATCAAAGATAGTAACCATAACTGACAACTTGGACAAAGAAAAGAAATTTTATTTTTCCTGTGAATAGTGTCGTATTCGTGAATAGTGCCGTATACGTGAATAGTAACCTCAACACGAAAAGGTAGAAATTCCACAAGAAAATCATACTTCGTGAATAGTACTCGTGAATAGTGTTGTATACGTGAATAGTAACCTCGACATGAAAAGGTAAAAATTTCACAATAAAATTCATCCCAATATTTCGGTATAATGATATTAAAGAAATAACATCATTTACGAAGAAAATAACATCCTTTACCTCAAAAGAACAGTACTTCTGACTGGAATATCGGATATAATGCTGAAGAAAACTTGCACTGAATAGAAACTCTCAAAGTATCTAAATACTCACAAAATACGCTCGATAATATAAAGAGAAAAAACTTATGATTCTGGTGTGATTTTCAATTCTAACTAAGCACCCTATTTATAGGAAAATCTTTAGAACGCCAAAGATTTAACTGCACACCGATGGCTTTACCTGCTAATATTCATGCACACCACTTTTGAAATTAAATTTCAGCACATTTCTCACCAACCAAAAGTAGGGCCCACCCATTCTAGAAATTTTCAAAATGTTTTAAATTTAAACAATAATAAGAAATTTCAATAATTCATAATAAATAGCCCTTTTATTAGAAAAATTCAAATCTCATGTCTATTCCATAGGAAATCTAATTCTCTACAACTTTGTAGAAGAAAGTTTTTCCAAATTCTAAACAGAAAATGCCCAAAATCCACATAAGAGCGATTTTTAATACCTCCAATTCGACAAAATACTAACAAAACACTTCAACATTAATATCCACATAAAAGTAAATATTTTTTTATCATATAAATCAATAATTAATTATTCACAAATAATATTAAAGGATCACAATACTGACAACCAGGTCGTTCCTAGGAAAGAGGGGGCTTTCCGATAAGGATTTCACCTTACTGGCGCGCAATTAGGTGACCAAACCCCTTTCCTAGATAGAACTTTCTTAGACATTGCCAATAATGCTATCTAATAATATTATTCAAATAATATAAATTATTGATCTGATAATGAGAAATACTGTGCAGTGACAATTATTGAAACAACAATAATATAAAATATCAATGCAGCAATTATTGAATCAATAAAATAAAATATTGAACAGTAATTACTGTAACAATTATTGAGTAGTGCCTTCTTACGTAAGAATCAATAATCCAATAATATTGTGCAATAACGTGTGCTACTGTGCAACCATGTGTATTACTGTACTTTAACCACCAGGTATTCCAACAATGTTAACGGTAACAACTACGCCGTTATTTATAAAAACTCAAACTTGTCGTTTTCTTCATCCGACCGTTTTCCGTTATGGGGCCCACAAATGGATGCGCTATCGTACGAATATTCCCCGACAACAATGAATATTTTTAAACCACTTGCCTATTTTGCAAAATTTGCACATTTCACCCATAACCAAAGCATTATATCAAATTAACACCTTATTATTCGAAATAATAATTAGAGGAAATTTAATTTAATTTATAAAAAGTTGGGGTCTTACAGTAGGGAAGTGCATGCTGAGCAAAGATACTGCTCATGATACAGTAAGTGATCATCAACTGAGAATCATGACTGCCATTGTTCTTAAGAAGAAATTAAATTTTGGTGCCATACTATTCGACTTAATGTCTGAGTGGCTAGACAAGGCTAAAAAAAAGAAGTCAACAGACAAACCACTTACAAAGGTTTTTTATGGGAGATTTCTAAACATCATTCTGAAGAAGAAGCTGAAGAATAAAATTAAGGATGATGAGGGTGAAGTTCTAAACAGTCAGAAGGTGTTGTCCCCAAAATTGTTTGATAATAGAAGAAGAATCCAATGGAAAAAAAGGCTAGTGACATATGGCAACAGCAGCAAGAGCACTACTAAGAAGAGGAAGGCAAATGATATGGAGGAGGACCTATGATACTATAAGGATTCAATCATTCTAGAGTTCATATCTACAAAGGCTAGTAGCAAGAGACTGAAAACTGCAGAGCACGAAGTGCCAAGTGGATCTACAAAGACTGGCTCTGCTGATGATAATGATCAAATGTAGGAATATTCTGGTGAGTCAGTTGAAGAAAGTTTTCACCAATCTGACTCCAAGTCAGGACAGGAAGAAAGTGAAGAAGACTCCAATCCTAAGGATGAGATGCCAGAAGATTTTCATATCCCTTATCCTGTTCATCGTAAGAAAAGAATAGTGGTGGAAGTTGATGATGAACCACTAGATGTGCTTTCAGGAAAATGGATTAACCTTGGAAATGAAATGCTGAATGTGGTGAAGATGACCACAACATATCTGCTCAACAATCTCAAGGCTATAAAACTGGATACTTCAACTCTGATATATGAGCCTGAAATTAAGAATCATGTAATAAGGTGGTTTTATCCTCACATGCCATGGGTAAAGGCATCCATCACCGGTGATAATATCTACTTCTCATGGTGCTTCTCTCATCTTCCCAACTTGGAGCTGGTGTCACAGAACTTCCCAAGGGTAAAGAAATTTGCAACATAACTAATCAAAGACCAGTCTCACTTTAGGATCTATCGACATACTGGCAACGACTACATTCCCTACGATTGTAGAGTAGGCTCAGATGGCAGAAGGATTATACCTAAGTACTTGATCGTAGAGTCCTTTCACTCTACCATTGAAGATGATCAAGCTCAGTTTGAGAAGCTCTACTCTGCTAAGCAGAATTGTCTGATATTCCTTTACGTTTTCCAACAGTGATTGGCACTCAACGATCTATCATATTCTCACTACATTCGAAAGTCTGTCCAAGAATGAGAATCGTGGAGTCCAATCTGATGTTCAGTAGGAGTCTGCTCAACCAAATGACCAAACTCCTCAGGAGCAAGAGTTACTGAAGAACTCTGACGAGTTGGTTGAGAAGATATCTCTCATTGCTGCAGAAGCTAAGATACTGTCAGAAGAAGGAGATTGTGTGCTTCAAAACAGACTTCATGACACAATATCATATATATCTCTCAAGATCAAAGAGAGAGATCAAATCTATCTAAATTTTATCAATGATCAGAAGGAAGAAGCTCTACAAGCTCATAAGGATAATGCAGATCAAATATTGTCCCTCTTTGACAAGATTGAATCCCTAAAGTAGTCTCTCTCCCTACAGTTGGAGCTAAGACAACAAGAACTTAAGATTGAGGTTAACAACTCATTTTATCTGATAGAGCAACTTATGAAAAATGTCCAACAGCTTTCCCAAGTGGTTAATGACAAAAAGGAGTAGAAAACGAGGTATTTAAGGAAGAGCAAGGAGAGAAGAATGAAGGTAGAAGAAAAGAGCAAGAGCAGAAAAGAAAAGAAGGAGAAGAAGAAGAAGGTCAAAACAACAGCAGCAAGTGTGTCATCATCTGAGGGGGAACCAAAGGATGATGACCCTATGGAGACAAAGTCTGAGGGGGAGCCAAAAAAAGAGAAGACTAAAAGATAATTTGCACCCTAAACTTTACATCCATGTTAACTTTTGCACCCCAAATCGAAAAAGGTGTCTAAGTTCGCCCCAAACTTCAATAAAACGTAATAAAAAGCATATTTTCTTCACTTAACCGGTCAAAAGTGACCGGCTAAGACACACACGTGCATTTGAAAGGGTATTAAAGTCTTTTCCACATCTTTTCTTCATCAGCTAATAAATGTAAACACCTGCCATTTTTTGATGTTAAATAAATTATCATGTCGTTTTTCTTTTACAAGTGATTTATTTTATTTCCAAGGAGAGTAATTTCAACATTATGGAAGACAAAAAAGTTTAAAAAGGTGGCTCCCCCTCTCTTTCCTTCTCATTTCCCTTTTGTCTCTCTTCATACTTCTCTCTCTATATATTTCTCAAAATTTTCAATTTACAGATTCCCAAAATGCAGATGGAAGTGATGATGATAATACCGTCACCGGCAGGTGGTGGTGAATTCAACCT
This sequence comes from Panax quinquefolius, assembly GCA_020205615.1. Classification (NCBI taxonomy): domain Eukaryota; kingdom Viridiplantae; phylum Streptophyta; class Magnoliopsida; order Apiales; family Araliaceae; genus Panax; species Panax quinquefolius. Next base: position 82,616,262 of record CM035173.1, on the reverse strand, counting down.
CAATAGTGCATCCACTTCACCCTACGTGACTGCCCCTTCAAGCCCACAACGTTTCGACCAATTTTCCCTCTCCACCGACACCACAACCCCCAACAATGGCCCTTCAGATAAACACGGAACCCAAAAAACAAAAGACACCCAATTCGATTACCAAACCGAATTCGCCTTTGATTTTAGTGGACATTTAGACAATAACCAAATTTCTCCGTCCGCCGATGAGCTCTTCGACTGTGGCAAAATCAAGCCATTAAAGCCACAGCTAAGCTTGCAAAATACCAAAATTAGAGGTCGTGAATCTCCAAAATCAACACCCACACAAAATATTGATGAAGCAAATGAAAGCTTAAGCTCGAAACAGAGATCCTCTGTAAATTCAAATTTGGGTTCGTGCTCAATTTGGTATAGAAAATGGAAGCTCAAGGATTTGTTACTGTTTCGAAGTGCTTCGGAGGGTGATAAGAAAAAATATGGCATGTAGAAGAAAAGTGAGAAGGAAGATGGGAAGAATTGGAATTTTCGGTCGACGAATAGTGGTGGTGGTGGTTAAAGTGTCCAATCGATGATTTGGAAAAGGGTGGGTATCGGTCAAGACGAGTGGCATTATACTGGTGAATGTGGTGCGGTGGAGGAGATAAGGATGAAGACTTTCTTGTCGCATGCTGAGGTTTATTGGGGTGCTTGGGGTTCGTAATTCTTGGTGTTCATCAACTTTCTACTAGGGGATTTATTCGTGAGGAATAGGAATGATGATTATCTGAGAAAAATTGTTTTCTCTCTTAATTCTTCTTTATTTATATGGTTTCATATTTGGATTTGGTGTTCTTCAATGTTTTGTTTCCATTCCAAAGCAACAACTACTATCAAATGTATAAAAAAATGCACGTGTGTGCCTTAGAGACGAAGATGTGAAATAAATGTAAACTTCCAAGTTTAACCCTCTATACAGCCTTAGCCGGTCACTTTTGATTGGTTAAGTGAAGAAAGTATGCTTTTTGTTACATTTAATTGAAGTTTAGGGTGTACTTAGACACCTTTTTCAGTTTGGGATGCAAAAGTCAACATGGGTGTAAAGTTTAGGGTGCAAATTATCTTTTAGTCAAAAGAGAAAGACAAAGCAGAAGACAAAGAAGAAGAAACAAGAGAAAGACAAAGCAGAAGACAAAGAAGAAGAGCATGCATCTGAGCCATAGCATCATGAAGATGAAGCAATGGAGCATGCATCTGAGGGGGAGCACACTAGAGAAGAAAAGAAAATTGAGTAACTAATCAACAGACATACATGAAGCAGTAAATGAAGCTGAGAAGGTATATTTCTAGCTATATAGGTATGTTCTGGATCCAGGATGTAGAGTGTTATATAGTGTGTAAATTTCATATTATCATCAATGACATTCATATTTATCAGTTTTAGAAATACAGATACTCACTGTATATTAAGATTCATTCATCCCATACATATGCACTTATTGTTTTTGTTATAATCAAATAGGGGGAGATTGTTAGGAATAAGCATGAGAATGATATTCCTATTTATATAAGATTTGATTATGATCTTAATGAATGAATATGCAAATATGTCTGCATTGAAATAAGCTGTAAAGTCATTAAATAGATAATATGAATATATGTACAAGGACTTAGATTGAAATGATCAAATATGTTAGGTTGATTCTAAATGAACAAAACTGCTTTGTAAAGTCCTTCAAAAGAATATGATGTACAAGGACTAAATATAGAAAGATCAAGCTTATTAGGTTGATCCTATATGATGTAATAGATAGGCCTGTCTTATCGTCGAGCACCGCACCAGCCTTCGAAGTCTGCCAGGAGAGACAAGGAACTCGGAGACTATCAAGGCAGAAACGTAGTCTGCAAGGAGAGTAACTCTCGAAGTTCGTAGTCTGATAGGAGAAATAAGGCAGGATCGTGGTGCGTCAATAAGGAATCTCTTGAAGCCGCAGTCTGTCGAGGAAGTCATGCTCTGAATCGTAGAGACAGTCTGTCTAAGCGCCGTCCAAGTGCCTGCCGAGCCAAGTCAAGAATCGTAGGCCACACTTGAAGTCGTGGAGTTTATTGATCATATAACAGACAGAGATCATAGTTGAGCTAGATCAAACAAGGACAACAAGTGTTAAGGTAGAAATCATAGTCTGTTGTATAATATGCTCTCAGAGTCGTAGTGTCTTCAAAACCAAAGCTAGATCGTAGTTTGCAGAAAAAAGTCTTCGATAAAGTCTATCAGTGCTCACAATGCCAAGGAAGAATCATAGTGATAACACGATTCTCAACATATGAGCACTTCCAAAGCATCCAAAGAATGTAGCCTTTGGTCAGAACTATAAAGATGCAATCTACCTGAAGGAAGTTAGAGAGCACTCACCAAATGGCTTGCAAGCAAATAGTAGATCGAAACACCAATTCAATCAGCATCCTGATTAAGAAGTGAAGCCATTCAGGGGAAGTCTTCCACAAGCAATAGTAAGAAGACTTCAGATAACGTGACTGATAAAAGGAAGTCAGCAATGCAGTAGCTGTCAAGATAAACAAAAGATGACGATCTTGGGTGTGACTATGATCGTAGTGCTTGCCAAATGAGAAGCATGAACCAATGCGGTTTATACAAAGATACTGGCCAACCTATAAAGAATTGACAAAGAAGATTAAGCATAGGTCAGACCATTAATGATATGTGAACGGGAGATCACAAGGAGAAAGAGAGCTGAGCATGACCAATCACATGAGTTTTGAAATTCAGGAGGGCCAGAGAATTCAAACAAGTTGTCAGTGCCTAATGAAAGTCAAGGAAATCAGAAGTGTTGAAGCACTGCACAAGTGAATGAAGAGAGGTTCTACATTGAAAATCTAAAGAACACTCTCAGAATCGCAGTGTTGTCTCAATCAGTCAACAAGCAATATTCAACAGACTACCTATGATCAAGTTTAAGGTCATCTGCATCAGAATCGTAGAGTTCAGTCATCTGTGTATTGAAGCATTGGCAACGTCTCAATATAAAGATTGACATTCGAACATTGTTGATTGAAAGCATTGATGCAGAAGAACAACTCCTGATGTTTTGATCAAGGATTCAGAAAGAAGAAATAAAGGTGACTACCAGCCTAACGCGTTAAAGTGACATCTCTGATGTGGTAGGTGAAATAGTAAACTGCAGTGTCAGAAAAGTCAAAAAGGGGCTGTCACATCACATCAGAAGTCTACACCAAATAACTCAAGATCTGCGAATCAATTCAAATAGCTTCCAATGCTGCTATAATCCAATGGGAAGCTTATGGAAGGATATTTAATAGATGAAGTTTGTATGTAGAAGAGTTGTTGGTTTTGATAAGTTATTGACTCTATGAGTTCTATAGAGCTAAATAGAATACGTCTCAGTGGCAGTGAGACTACGAAAGTAGAAGTGAAGCAAGATAAGAGAAGAGATTTACCGAAAAAGGCTTCACTCAACAACAATGAGAATGCCAATCAGAATGGCAGCTAAGCTGAGAGTCGAGAAGGCCAAAAAGATAACATTCAGAAGAGTGGTAGACCAGAAAGAAGATTCAAAGAGCCATTCTACGAATCACCATGAACCACCAAGAGCTGAAGGAGAACAGATACAGAACCAAATCTGTACATAAGTCAACCAAGGTTCAAGGGATGCTAAATGCTAGACGGAGTCTACCAAAAGTGCAAAGAATTAGCAAACCTCTTGTGGTGAAGGTGTCCAAGTTGAGATCAGATAAAGATAAGCAGCAACCACAAGATCAGCCGCACCAAAGAAGAAGTGAAAAAATGCTAAGTACTCAAAGAGATCGAGCTTCATGAACAACATAGCAGTCTGTCCAATGGTGATCCAGTCTCGATGCAGAATCCAAAGAGGATCACATCAAGCTGCTAAGTATCAAAGGATGAACAAGCTTTAAGTCATCTTAGCAGCTCAACACCAATAACAACATCAATAAGAAGCCAGGGCCTGAGGGGTCCTTGTCCTAGGGACTAAACTTAGTTCCAAGGATGATGGCCTTGAAGAGTTCTTAGTGAACTAAAGTTCCAAGTTTGTTGGACTTGAAGAGTTCTTAGTGAACTAAAGTTTCAAGGCTGTTGGCCTTGAAGGAATCTTAGTGATTCAAAGATGTAAAGACCTCCTTAGTGGAATCCCTGCTTGTTGAAGTAGAAGAGTGGATTAGGAGCTTGAGTCTCTGAACCACTTAAAATCCCTTATGTATTTTACATACTGTCATTTACGTTATGAACCTATAACTGCTATGAATATAATAACCACTTACATCTAAACTAACTAGAAAAATTGTCAACAAAATATTTATGAAGGGGAACCTTAACTTATTCTGCTATTTTGAAATAATTCTTAAGTTTGTCATCTGCTAATTTCTTAGCAATATAAACTAAAATGGAAAAGATTTTTAAAATGAAAAGGATCTATCCAATCCCCCTTCTAGATTTATTGTGTGCCCTCTGGGAACTAACACAAAGAAAAGTATTCAGGAGTATAGATGTGGTGTTTCATGAGCACAAGAATTATAAGAATTTTGATAATGTTACAAAACCTAAAGATAATATAGTTCCATAGTTGGAGAAGGAGGTCAGAATGAAGATATGACTAATACAAATTTGCACGATGGTGATGGGTCAGATGAAGAGAGTGTTTATCAAGGGGATCAACCTAATATTGAAGAACCTCATGGGTGAGTCATTCAAGTCCTTCGATATGAAAGATTTAGGTCCAACTAAGTAGATTTTGAGTATGAAGATTTTTCGTGACAGGAAATCTAAGAGGTTGAGGTTATCACAAAAGAAGTATATTGAGCAGGTGCTTGCAAGATTCAACATGGGTGATGCTAAGCCAGTTAGCACACCACTAGTTAGTCATATTAAATTGATAAATTGTATGTCTCCTTCTACTAAGGAAGAAAGAGATGATATGACAGCAATTCTCTATTCCTCTACTGTAAGGAGTCTTATGTATGCAATGGTTTATATACGGCCAGATATTGCTCATGTAGTTGGAGTTGTGAGCAGGTATTTGGAAAATCTGGGTAGAGAACATTGAGAAATAGTTAAGTGGATTCTCAGATACTTGAAAGCTACTTCCAGTTTTAGTTTTGGTAATACGAGTCCAATCTTAGAGGGTTTTACAGATGTAGACATGACTGGTTCTGAAGAGAATAAGCTTACTTCAGAGTATTTGTTTACTTTTATAGGGGGAGCAGTATCATGGCAGTCTAAGTTTCAGAAGTGTGTTGTTTTATCTACAACTGAGTCAGAATACATCGCCGCTATAGAAGCAGACAAGAAGATGTTGTGGTTAAAACGGTTTCTCCAAGAGTTAGGTTTAAAACAAGATGAGTATGTAGTTTATTATGATAGTCAGAGTGAAATTAAATTGACCAAAAATGCAACTTATCATAATCGTACTAAGCACATTGATGTTCTTTATCACTGGCTTCGAGAAGTGATGGAAAAGGAGTTGATAAAAGTGAAGAAAATTCTTACCTATAAAAATCTATCAGATATGATGATGAAGGTCATGACTCGAGATAAGCTAGTGCTTTATAAAATGTTTACCAAGATGGACTCCAATTGACAGAGTCATGGTGAATACCTCTTCTAATGGGTTCGGAGGGGGAGATTGTTGGTCAAATCCTCACCAATTTTTTTCCTTCCCTATTTTCCGTTCCCCACGAACCTTGGGATTTTGTCTTCCACACATCAATTTGAAGAATACTCTCAAGTCTCATCCGAGAGTTTAGAAATAGAGAGATAAGGAAGCTTTTATTAAAGCTTAGAAAATCAGAGAGAAAGAAAGGAAAAACAAATAGGTGTTTTTGTTTGGGTTCCATCAAAGGTTTATTGTGGTGAAGTAATTTGAGTTTGTACTCAAATTAAGATATCTTTGTATTCTCTATGATTATTATAGTAAATTTTTTGGAGATCGTCTTGTGGTTTTTACCTCTTAGTTTTAGAGGGTTTTTCACATAAAAATCTTGTTGTCTTGTGCTTGATTATTTTTCTACTCATTATTTCTTGCAGTAATGATTATTTTAGTGGAACTTCTACTCAATTTATCAAAGACAACAATATTTGGGAAGTGATTTTTCCCAACAGATGTAAAGTTGAATGTTTAGCTAGTCATGCTTAGTATTGGTATATCATATCTATTTAGAGAACATCAGATAGAAGGTTGGTTGTTAACCCGAAAAAAAGTAAGGTTTGATTGTTATTTCCTCAAAACAACTATTTAAACTACTCTTATTAGGTTAAGGCTTTCTGTAAACAGATGGGTTTTGCACAAGTTTGTGCAAGGTTAGTAAAGTTTTCCAATTAACCCGAAGTGTGAAAGTTGTACTAAGCTCAAGGTTAAACTAATACAGTGGGACTGTAGATAAGGCAAACCATATTGTGTATATAACCATGTAAATCTTGTGTGCACATTATGTTCATTGTGTGCTTTGTGTACTTAGTTAAGTGATCAACAACAATAGTATTTTGTTTATATATTGAACCAAGTTAGATGTGATACATTAATGCTACGTTTGGATTGAAGAAATGAAATGCAGAGTGGAATGATTCATTCCATTTTAGATGGAGAATGAGTTATTCCATACTCTCCCTCCCCCAAGGAATAACATTCATAAAATTGGGAGGAGTAAAAATGGTTTAATCCATTACAATCGCAACCAAACAAAAAAAATTTTTCATTCCATTTCCACATTTATTACTCCAATCCAAACGTAACATAAAGGAAATGATTGATCTCTTTCACTGTATTAACTCTTAGGAAAAAGTTTACAAAATTTAGTAACCAATTCTCCCCTCTTGGTCGGCTAAAAGTAGGCCAACAACTGTCTTATTTTCGAGGGCACAAAAGAGATCTAAAAGGGAGGGTTGAATAGATTCTTTTTTTTAAGACAAGTTACCAACTAATTAAGCAGGTTAATTTAATGTAATATTAAGACTATGGAATAAGTTTGAAAACCCCTTCAAAATTATAGAAAATATAAAGCTCTGAATTTAGTGAATAATTGCAGAATTTAGTCACAGACAAAATGGTAGAGTCACATATAGATAAAATGTAGAAATGTAAGTACAAATAATTAAAGAACACATAAAATTTTAAGAGGTTTGGATCACAAAAGCTCCTTTGTCATCTCTTTTACTCCAAAAGTAAGGATGGTCCACTAACGATGAGGTGATTACAAAATCATAGTTCACACATAACATTTATAAGTTTGATTCATAAATAATCATTCAAGTCACACAAACTTGGAATACAAATATCACTTAGATTTTACACAATCACAAAGTTGTAATAGTTGTTTGAGTTGCTGTTAAATGGCTTTCAGTTCTTCTTTAAATGTATTAGCAACATGTTGTTAGTCTTTGGATCGTAGGGTGGAGCACTTGAACACTTGAGAACTTTTGAATGTTTGAATCATGAGAATCAGTCTTGCTCAATGATGTAGTAGCAATCCTTTTAAAGGCACTCCTTAAAATTTTCCCGTTGGATTGTTGTATTGCTACAAATAGCCATGGAAACTTGTCAATGGATAATTTCTTTGACTTCAAAATGTTGTCTACTGGACCGTAAGCTGTAACTTTTGTTGGTTTTTGATTTTATGATGTTTTGAATGATGACTAATTTAAGTATATTAGACATATACATGGTTCATGGTTTGTTATAATATTATAATTGATATGCATGGGTTATGGTTATTACATGAACACTTGTTCTTTGATTTTTTCTTCATTGGTAAGTTGGAATGTTTTAAAATCATTTCAAATTTGATTTGGAGTTTATTAAGGAAGATTTGATTTGGAGTCTATTAAGGAAGATTTGATTTGGAGTCTATTAAGGAAGATTTGATTTAGAGGATTTGAATTGGAGTTTATTAAGGAATATTTGAATTGGAGTTTATTAAGGTATGTTGGTATTTATAATTTTAATAACGACAAATATTATGGTCTTTTGTTATTAATTCCAGCTGGCCCAAATTGGTTCTTCTATTTCATCAGAGTATTTCGTGGGTGCTTATTTATTTAAGGATTTTATCTTGCTTAGTGGAGCCCACATTAGTTAGTGATATTTTGGTATTCTATTTTGAAAAGGAGACTTACAGAAGCTATTAGGTCTTATCCTTATTAATCTCCTTGTTCTTTTATTTAAGGTGTTTTGGTTTGACGTGAAAACATATCCTTGATTTACCAAATCTGTTGGACTCTTTAATTGCTAAAATCATGGTGTATATCAACTGTGATATATATTTCGCTGGTCAATAATGTAGCTTTAATTATGGGATTTAAATTATCTGATTTCTTGCTAACAAATATAGTCGTTGGCCTTCATGTTATATAAAGCTTCATCATGCTTGGTTATGGGAAGCCCAACAATTAGAAAGCAGCAATTCATTCTTCTTAATTCTTATAGCTTTCTAATAGTCTTTCTAGCAATCAATGTTCTGTTATCCTTAGGCTAGAAAGTTGATATTCCATTGGAATCACCATCATTGTAATCTGAAAAACAAAATTGTTAGCTTTAGTGGTCTAGAATTTCTAGAGTTTAGTGGGTCTGTTCAAAGGAAGCTTCAAAGGTCTCAGAGGTGAGAACAGGTGCAGAGGTGTACAAGTTGCAGAGGTGCAAAGGGGGCATTGGTGTCCAACATCAGATTTGAGGCTTCTTTATAACAGGGAGTTCTTTTTATTGTATTTAATTGAATATTCAGTTTAATAAAAAGAGTCTCCAATCCTAGTTGGGATTGGACGTTGATTAGGCCACTAGATTAGAGGACAGGGGCTGAACCACGTAAAAATCTTGGTGTGATTTTTACTTCTGTTTCTCTCTTTAACTGTCATTCACGTTATGCACTTTTTTGTTATTCACGCTACTATCCAGACACTAAAGCAGATATGTCTAGCTGTCTGATAATAACAAACGAAGAACATAAGCTAAAGCGGACACTAAAGTAGACAGGCATAGCTGTTTGAATTAAACCTATTGCAGAAAATTTCAAAAAGTTTTCATCGTTTATCACTTTTAGCTTAAACACCTATTCACCCCCCCCCCCCTCTAGGTGTGCACATACATAGAATTGCATTTGGTATCAAAGCTTGGCTCTACTAATATTGATCGTTATAGGTCGTAGGGGAAGATCCTATGGCACACCTAAACTTTCAAGAAGGTCAGTCCACAAGTAGGCCACCGCTGTTGCTTGGAAGTGAAAACTTCAATTTTTGGAAGTTTAGAATGAAGATCTATCTGAACCGTGACCCATGGGAATGGTGGGTAGTCGAAAATGGACCAGTCATTCTGCGACATGATGATAGCAAGCCAAAGAATCTCATGGAAATGGACTCAAATGAATCATATATGGTATCTTATGATTCCAAGGCCATGAATACACTTTTAAGTGGCATGGTTCAGTCAGAGATAGATAAGGTCTCTTCTTGTACTACGGCTAAGGAAATTTGAGACACAGTCATCATGAGCCACGAAGGTACTACTAAAGTGAAGTAGGTCAAGCTGAGCATGTTAATGCACGAATACGAACTATTCAAATTGGAGAAAAATGAATCAATTAGAGATGCCCAAGCAAGATTCCTTACTCTAATGAATTCTCTAAGCATGCTCGGACGAAAGATTGATCAAAAGGAAATCAACCGAAAGCTTCTCAAAGTCATGCCAAAGTGATTCGCTCCAAAGGTTACTACACTTCAAGACTCAGTCACAATTAGCACATTGGAAACTCTTACCTTATTTGAAGAACTTGAAGAGTTTGAAAACCAATTAAAATTGTACGATGAAGAAGATGAGGCACCTAAGAAGAAGACCTTGGCTCTACAAGCTGAAAGCTACATAGAAGGCAATGATGAAGATTTTGATGAAGAAATTGAAATGCTCTCAAGAAAACTCAAGAGACTACTTCAAAGAAAGAAACAAAAGAAGAATCAAGAAGGTATCTCAACTCCAATGAACAAGTCCAAAACAGAACAAGATGAAGAAATTGGCCAATTATGTTTCATGGGAGTAAAAGATGATGATCAACTTGAGGTAACGAATTTGCATGAAAATTTTGAAATATCTATGCCTGATTATATTGCTTTACAAAATGAAAATCAAAGGCTTAAAAAGAAAACTGCTTATTTAAGAACTGTGTAAATGTGCTAATGAATGAAGTTGAGTCACTTATTGAAGAAAGAAAAGAAAATGAATATCTTAAAAATGAAAATCAAATTTTAAAAGAAAAATTGAAAATGAGAGATGTATTATAGATGCTTTTAATGATGGAAAAATTATGAATATGCAACATGATGATAATGTAATAAATGCAGAAATAACATCTTTAAAAAATGATCTTGCTAAATTTGTGCAAGGAGAAGAGAACCTAAATGTTTGGTTAGGGGCACAAATGTCCAGTCTTGATAAACAAGGTATTGGGTATAATCCTATTAAAAATGTGGAAAATAGGACTAATAATAATATTAGAATGATTAATAGTAAATCAAGGTTTAAGCCACTTTATTGTTCACCGTTTGTTACTTGTAGAAAATGTGGTTTTAAAGGTCATTTTGATTCTAATTGTAATAAAATTAGAATAAAACAAATTTGGGTGAAAAAATGTGATTTATATGCTACTAACCCAAATGGACCCAAGAAGATTTGGGTACCAAAAAGATAGAGACTATTTGTTTGTAGGTGTCTCAAGATCAAAAAGGAGATGGATGATTCTTTACTTTGAGAGAGTAAGTTACCTATAAATTATTTGGCGGAATCTGTAAGTACTTCATGTTGTCTTTTTTTAAATAGAGTTTTAATTAGATATATTATTATAAAAACTTTATGGGTTTCGTATTACAAGGGTTCATAACATCATTTATTATGTCAAATGCTCCATATTTAATATACATGACAATCTTGATAAAAGGTTGAGGAATATGTTCAAATTTTATTTGATAATTTTGACCCTTATTTGTCAAAAGAAGAGAATGAGATGAAGACATCTTAATAGCTCAGCACCGACTCCAACAACAACAAACAAATAACTCAACAAAGCCAGGGCCTGAGGGGTCCTTGTCCGAAGGGACTAAACAAAGTAGGGCCGAAGGGTTCTTGTCGGGAGGATTAAAGCGAAGTTCCAAGCCTCTTTGGGCTTGAAGAGTTCCTAGGGAACTAGAGGAGTCCCAAGGTGGCGGCCTTGAAGAGTTCTAAGTGAATCAAGTCCCAAGTGCTGGCCTTGAAGGAATCTTAGTGATTGAGGTCTTTGCCCTTCCTTAGTGGAAATCCTGCTAGTTGAAAGCAGAAGAGTGGATTAGGAGCTTTAGTCTCTCTGAACCACTTAAAATGCCTTGTGTCTTTTACATTATGTCATTTACATTATGTATTATAACTGTTATAACTACTATGTATGTTTTAACTGCTTATAACTAAACTAACTCTACGAACAATGTATGTATGATTATTAATATATCAATGAAGGGGATCTTTTACTTATTTCGTTGTCCTTGAAAAGATTCTTATGTTTGTCATATGCTAATTTAATAGTTATACAAAATAATAGGGAAAATTATTTGAAATAAAAAGGATCTATTCAACCCCCCCCCCCCCTCTAGATCTATTGTGCCCTCTGGGAACTAACAATTGGTATCAAAGCAGGTTCTCATGCTATTCAAAAGCTAATCGCTTTGAGTCTGATCCCAGACACTAACATTGTTCTAAACTTAGTTTAGTAGTAAGTAACTTGTTATATGCAGATGAACTCACATGTTGGAAATATTGTGTATAAGTTAAATGTGTATATACACCTGAACCTGCTCAGATTAGTCCATGGTCTCGATTGTTACATCAACAAGACCAATCCTTGCCTACAGTCAATCTTGTAGTCTGAAGACCATACGAGAGAGCTCAAGAGACATCAATGACAAAGAGTCAAGCATCCACCAGTCTGAAAAAATGAAAAGACCATACATGCGAAGAAATGTTCATCCAGAGAAGAAAGAAGCTCTCCTCAGATATATGTCTGGTCAACCATCGGCTGGATGCAAACTTCATGAATTGAAATATGTCAAAAGAACTAAAGATTCTGAGATTCTCAGGCTGCATCTTCAAGACCTCGACTGATTGAATAAAGGCCAACAAGAGAAATAAGCTGTCAGGAGCAAAAGTAAAGCTATGCACATAAATACCTAAACTCAGTATATCCAAGATAAATGACTGTTTAGTAGCTGACAGTAAAAAGGTACGGTTCCTCACTATTATAAATGTATACATCATAATTGCATCTTCTTATGAACTATAACAGTATTCTGTCAAGGAGTCATAATCTACCTAAAATGGTGAAGAGAGAAAGTAACATGAGGATGGAAACTCAAATGACTATAAACCTTCTCTCCATCCAAGTTTTAGGTCGAAGATGACATCTTGAAGGAAATCTAAAATTGGTCATAAGAGCATCACAGGCCTAATAAATTTATGTGAAGTAATCTTTGCTGGTGGGTTTGTATGTATGTACAAGCCTATGTTCTAAGTGTTTGACAACACACAGAGCATGATCAGTTCTGCAAGAGGATCTTGCTAATTCGTAGAAACTGATCACCTCAATGAATCAACAAGATACTCCTAAATCGTAGAGTTGATTCTCACTCTGTGAACACTTTAACATTGTGAACATAACCCAGTAAATGATGAATCCATAATGAGTGCATTATTTAATGTCAAATCCTTCGCACACTCACCATGCATTTCAAATTGTATTATCTTAAGATAATTGCATGCATGAATATGTCTGTTGGTGATAAATGTGATGATTATCCAAGTAAGAGGAATAGGGGTTTAGAAAACTAACCTAGCAGGACCCATTTAAGTATGGGTACCAAAAATAGAAATATATTTAAACCTGTAGGTACTTGGTCAATCTGACCACACTAAGGAATCCTAAAGCAGAAGACTTCAGTCAAAAAGACTCAACCAGCAGAAGGCTAAGGACTGTTCAAAGATGAGTCTGATAAAGTACCTATATGGCCAAGCTTGTCCTTGAAGACCCTCTGAGCTAACCAGAATGGAGCTCACATGGCTACTAATCTGCATGTGGGAGCAGGCCATGCTACAGAAGATGAAAAGGGTCTTATTTGCTCAAAAGCTAGCAAAGAGTGCTATATAAGAAGAATCCTCATGGAAGCTCACATTAGAGAATCATCGAGCATCAGACAAGAGGAGTTCATTAAAAAGCAGAACTTCTCAACCTCAAGACTGTCCAAGAAGACTACGTTCGTAGTGCTGTCAAAAGATCGTAGAGTGATAAGTCCTGAAAATACTCATCTCTACAATACAAGGAGATCTAAGTGATGATGATTCCAGTCAGAAGGAGATATGTTTGGCCGCCTTCAAATGTACCAGAAGAAGAGGGAATCACATCCATCTGGGAAGACAGCGTCAATAATGAGGGAGCAGTAATCTGTTAAGGAAAAATAGCACTGAGATAAACTATGAGGAGATGTACCAGCTGCAGAGTCCCAAAACTTTGTGGCTGATAAACCAAATGAAGATCCATAGCCAGTAGAAACGTCTCAAAATGTACTACTGATAACCTCTCAGCCACCCAACCCAATATCGTGAAGTGCCTACGATCAAACATATGATCGTAGTGTAGGAGCAGGAAGACACCACGATTTCGGCAATGCAATTGTCTAAAGCTAGTAGAAGATCTCCCCACCAGAAAAGGTCGAATGGGATGTTAGAACAAATCACTTCTATAGCATTTCATCTGGAAAGAGCCTCAGGGACAAACCTAACCCTTAGCTCAGTGTAAGAGGTTGGCCCTTCCTGAGCTACCTTGTCCCAAAAGAATTGCTTGATCAAGTTATCTCAAGGACAAAGATAGCCAACGATCGAAGAGTCGAGTTGAAGAGAATTAAACGATCGTGATGCAACCTAAACGATCGTAGTGCTACCTCAACGATTGTAGAAGACAACTCGACGATCGTAGTTCTACCAAAGGGTACTCCAGTTTACAAGGAGATTGAAAAATGAAACAATTGCTCAGCCATTCAAAATGAGGAGATAAGTTCGAATATCAGTGATTGAGCTATGCTGCATAAATGTAAGGATAGAAGTCAAAGCCATCCACTGCAGCATCTCTCAGAAGTTGATCGATTGAGTCAACAAAGGAAATTGTAGAGTCTATAGCTGCCTTATCATACTACTTTATGAATAAAAAGGTCAACGGTCAAAGCCACGTCAATTAAACGTCTATTTTCTAAAAGGAAATATCTAACTAAAAAGTTATGGGGAGTTACAGCTCATTACTGGGCAACGTGCAACCAATGGACAGTTGACACATCATCGAGTATCACGAGTTAAAAGGAAGCGCCATAAAGATAATTTCAAATCTGCTGATTACCAAAAAGCTATCGAACCTTTCTCCCTCCCATTTTCAAAACCCTAGAATCCTCTCAAGAGCCAAAAATAGTTAACCCTCCAGAGCCTTACCAAATCACAATCAGCCATCTCTTATAAACTTCTCTAAATCAAATACCCACATTCTTCGAACTGCTCAAATGGAAAACTGGCAAGTAATCACTGGCATTCAGCTCGGAACCAAATCGTTTGAGAAATCTAAAAGGAAGTTCAGGGACATTCTCGAGCTTGTGAAGAAGGCTGGATTCTCATAATGCCTTAAGGCAAGTACTCGAGTTTACATCGACCTGGTTAAAGAATTCTACTCAAACGCCTCCATAAACTCCGGAACCCTGTCTACCAAGGTTAAAGGTCAGTCTCTAAAGTTGAAGTCTTTTGACCTCAATCAGTGTCTAGGTTTCCCTAACCAAGGGCTAAAAAACCTGGATGATGTTAAAACTGAACAAGCAAAGGAGTTCATGGGGTACCAAAGAAACCCTAGCCTGAAAGACATGGAGAATAAGGAGTTTCCAGAAGAGTATGAGTTCCTTGCTGAAATAGTTGGAAAATGCATATTGTACAAAAACACTGCACATGACACAGTGATCGACCAATAGTTAAAGATAATGTCAGCAATAGTTCTGAAGAAACAAATTGACTTTAGAGCTATCTTGTTCGATCAAATCTCCAAGTGGATAGAGAAAGCTGAGATGAAGAAGTCCACTGAAAAACCCCTGACTAAGGTGTTTTTCATGCATCACTTGAGTATTGTGTTGAAGAAAAAGCTAGGTGGAAAGATCAAGGATGATGAGGGAGAAACTTTGAATGTGCACAAAGTGATGTCTCCACAATTATTTGTGAACTGGAAGAAGAACCCAAAGGAGAGCAAACCCGACAACCGGGGAGCAAGATGCAAAGCCTCTACAAGGAAGAGGAAAATAGAAGAAGCAGAGAGCTCTGAGTCTGATGACTCGGTACCAGTATCAATCACACCAGCCAAGAAGAAATCCAGAGGTGTGAAGAAAATAAAATCCCCATCAAGAAGTCTCTCTTTAAAGGATAAGGATAAAGAAGAAAAATTCCTAACTGTTGGAACAACAATAAGGAGAAGCGAAAGAAGTTGCTTCAAGGGCGATCAAAGAAGAAGTCTAAGGTGGAAGACAAACCGCCACTGACTTTCCCAAAATAGTACATCTCTTTCAAGAGAAGGACGTAGAATAAGTAGAAGGAAAGAAGCGGATGTCGAAAGGTGAGTCTTCATAAACCAAATCTAGTAGTAAAGGTGAAGTTGGATTAATGAATGAAAGTTAAAGATCTCACGAGAAAGAGAAATACTCAAGCCAGCATGGCTAATCCTCGAAAGCGATCACTCTGTTGATGAAGAAAAAATTCAAGATGACCCGATTACATCCTCAAAATGCAACTACCCCAACAAGTCCGGTCTTTGGGTCAAATGATGTTGTTTCTATAGAAGAAGAAAATGCCCCGCTAATCTAGAAAACCATAATGATGGCTCGAAAGTGATAAGTCTAAAGATGAAGGTTACATCTCGCCTCTTTGAACCTAAAGAAAGTTCCACTGATGAACCAAAGGCTTCCAAGTCTGAAGAAGAAGAGGAGTCTGACTCTCCCAAAGCTGAACCTCCAAGAAGAAGGAAAAGCTACAGACTGCAAGCAAAGTTTGCCTCCAAGAGAAGCAGTGATCAATCAAATGCCCCCATTGAATTAAGTGATGATGAGTCTGCATCACAGAAAGATAGTGCTGAGGATAGGACCAACAATGAAGAAAATGAATTAGAAGAAGATCTTGCTGAAGAAAGTTCTGAGAATGAAATGCAGCAAGAGGGATTCTCTGCTAAAAATGATCAAGAAAGTTCAGGCTCCGAGAGAGAAGAAATTGAAGAAGATTCTGGTTCTGCACCTCAGGAAGCAGTCGAACAAGAAGATTATCCAGTTCTTTCTCCTGCAAGATTTAGCAGAAGGATCGTAGTGGAAGTTTCAAATGATCTACCAAATGCTCCATCAGAGAGATGGGTGAACTATAGAAATGAGCAGCTCAAGGAAGTTAGAATGACTACCTTTGACATAGCCAAAAACTGGAACAATATGGAGCTAGACTGCTCAACCATTCTCTATAATCCTGACGACTTACTAATGAGATGGTTCTTCCAATGGATGCCATGGCTAAAGGCTCACACTGAAGGAGATGGAAGCTATCTCAGCTGGTGCTTCTCTCACTTCCCAAGCATGGAACTGGTGGCTCAGAACTTTCCAAGAGTAAAGAAGTTTTCCACCAAACTGATCAAAGACCAGCCCCACTTCAAAGTCTATTGCCATGCTGAAAATCTCTATATCCCCTACGATCGTAGAGTGGATTCTGAAGGACGAAGAGTCATGACCAAGGAGCTGATCGTAGAAGTGCATTCACTCTCTGCGATGATATTCAAGCCCAAAACCAGAAGCCTCCTTATGCTCAAGCACTACTATCAGATATTCCCTCATCCTCTACCAGTGATTGGAACCCAACGATTATTCAGATTCTCCAGACTTTCGAAAATTTGTCTAAGGATGAAAATCGTAGAGTCAAACCGATGCTCAACCAATTCTTTGCCCAACAAAAGGATCAAACTACTTTGGAGCGGGAACTACGAGAAGAGTTACGATGATCTAAGCGAGAAAATATCTCTCATTTGATGAAGAATCACGAAGGCGACGATGGAGGAGATAATTCCTTCCCGCACAAGCTTTGACTACTATGGGCGATGTATCTCTCAAACTCCAAGAGAGAGATAACATCTATCAGAAGGCCATATAAGATCAGAAGGCGAATGCTCTACGAATTCAGAAGACCAATAAAGAGCAGATCCAAGCCCTCTTTGACAAGATTGATGACCAAGCGGTCTTTCTCGGTGTAACTTGAGCTAGGCGGCGAGGAACTCAAGTTTGAAGTTGCTAACTCCTCTACCTAATGGGCAAACTTATGTCCAACATGGAGCGACTCTCTCAAATGATCGATGACAAAATGGGGAGAAAAAGAGGTATAAAAGAAGAAGAGCAAGAGGCACTCAAGGAAGAGCGAGAGGGATAACAGAGAAGAAGTCAAAGATGAAGCCAAGAGATGTAGCAGAAAAGAATCATCATCATCGAGGGGAGCCAAAAGATGATCACATGATCGCAGAGTGTCGAGAGAGGAGCATGATCAAAAAATCTCTGAAGGGAGCTAAGCAAAAGATGAAGGTCATCATCCTGTGGGGAACAAGAGAAAAGAGACAAAGCGAGGATGAGTAGGTGATCAGCAGACATCCACGGAAAAATACATGGAGCCAAAGAGGTACATCTCTAACTAGTTAGGTATGTTCTGGATCCAGGATTTAAAGTGTCTTAAGGTATAAATTGCCATATCAATATAAATGACATGCATATTTATCTCATGCTTTTTAGAAATCTGTTGCTTTCATCGTATATAAAATTCATTCATAACATGCATAAGCACTTATTATTTTTTGTCATAATCAAATAGGGGGAGATTATCAGGAATAAACATGTGAATGATATTCCTATTTAATATATGATTTGATTATGATATATATGAATGAATATTCAAGTATGATTGCATTAAGAAAAGTTGTAAAGTCCTTTGATAGATAATAGAAATATATGTACAAGGACTTAGAATGAATTGATCAAATATGTTAGGTTGATCCTACATAAGCAAAACAGCTTTGTAAAGTCCTTAAAAAGAAATGATGTACAAGGACTATAAATATAGAAAGATCAAGCTTGTTAGGTTGATCTTATGATGTAATAAATAGGCTTATCTAATCGTCGAGCACTGCACCAGAAGTCGTAGTCTGCCAGGAGAGTCAAGGTTAACTCGAGAGCTATCGAGGTAGAATAGGAGTATACAAGATAGTAGATCTCGGAGTTCATAGACTTCCAGGGGAAATGAAGAAGGATCGTAGTGCATCGAGTAAGAGCTTCCTTAGGATCGTAGTGTGCTAAGGAAGTTGTAAGACCCCAACTTATTATTAATGAAATTTAATTTTCTCTATTTATTATTTTGAAATAGTAAGGGTTGATTTGATTAATGTGGATAGTTAGGGGTAAAAACATAAATATTTCAAAATAAGCAAGTAGTTATAAAATATTCATTGTTGTTGGGAATATTCGTTTGGTAAATTGGAATATTTGTATTTGTTGGGAAAATTAAATGCGACGGTATGACCATGTGTGGGCCCCATAACTAAAAAGCGATTGGATGAAGAAAGCGACAAATATAAGTTGGTTAAAAATAAGCTGGCGTAGTTATTCACAATTAAGACTGTTGGAATACCCGGTGGTTAAAATACGATAATACACGTGGTTGCACTAAAGAGCAATACCGGTATTACATGAGATTGTTGAATTATTGATCCTTATGTAAGAAGGCACTACTCAATAATTTTCACGATGAATTACTTATTCAATATTTTATTTTATTGATTCAATAATTACTGCGTTGATATTTTATATTATTGTTGTTCAATAATTGTCACTGCACATTATCTCCATTATCAGATCAATAATTCATATTATTTAAATAATATTATTAGATAGCATTATTGGCAATGTCTAGAAAGTTCTGTCAAGGAGAGGTTTGGTCACCTAATTGCGCGCCAGTAAGGAGAAATCCTTATCGGAAAGCCCCCTCTTTCCTGGGAACGGCCTGGTTGTCATAATTGTGATTCTGTAATATTATTTGTGAATAATTAATTATTGATTTATATGATAAGAAAATATTTATTTGATGTGGATATAAATGATGGATTTATTTATTTATGTGGTTATTAATGAAGGTATTAAAAGATCAAATCGGTGTTATTACAGCTTTATTGTGTGAGTTATAATATTTAATCCGACCGTTGGATCGTTGTAATTTTTGGATATGTTATACATATATAAGTTGAGTATATGTCCACAAATTTTGAACCAATTAAAATGAGCGAATGATTTGTTATGAATTTTAAGAGGTGGTGATTAGGAAATTAGGTTTATAATTGATTTTGGTGGAAAATTCTAGAATTGAGTGGGCCCCACTTGTGGTTGGTGAAGAAATGTGCTGAATTTTATTTCAAATGTGGTGGTGGAAATAGTAGCGGTAAAGCCATCGGTGTAGTGAGTCAAATGCTTTGTAGGGCTAACATTTTCCAATAAATAGAGGACTAAGTTAGAATTGAAAATCACACCAGAAACATAAGCTTTCTCTCTTTCTCTCTCTATATTATTGAGCGTATTTTGTGAGTATTTAGACACTTTGAGAGTTGCTGTTCAGTACAAGTTTCATTCAGCATCACTTCTGACCTTTCATTCCGAAGTACTGATTCTTTGAGGTAAGGAATGTTATTTTCTTCTTAAATGATATTATTTCTTCAATATCATTATGTTGAAATATTGATTGGAACTTTTTATCAAATTTAGAACTTTTTCATGTCGGGGTTACTATTCATGAGTTCTTATTCACGAGATTCTTATTCACGAGTACTATTCATGAAGCGTGGAGATGTTTTTGTGGAATTTCTATCTTTTGGTGTCGAGAGTTACTATTCATGTATATCGGACTATTCACGATATCTGACCACTATTCATAGAAAAATAAAATTTCTTCTTTTTGTCCAAAATATCTATTCTGGATACTAGCTTTGATTGTATCCATGTTTTGATCATTCTTGAATTTTACACCATTGCGATTATTTTTGGAGGTATTTTTGAACATGGATAAAACAAAGTACGAATCCTTAATCCTTAATCCTTGTCATTTTGTTTCTTTGGATTCGTTTCTTTAAAAAAATATTTTCATCATCCTCGGTCTTAAATGATGATATTATTGAATATCTTTGGCACGTAGTGCAAAGATGAATGATTTCTGAAGAATATCTTTGGTAGTAGTGCAAAGATGAGCAGTGTTTAAATGAACATGACCGGTGATGAATATCTTTGGGCTGTAGTGCAAAGATGAATATTTGATTCGGATGTTTATGGATTGATGTTACGAGGGATAAAAGATAGGCGATGAACTTTTAAATTCATACATAGAAGATAGTAGTTTGCATTCTCTACTTAACTCTTCTAATGAATTATTATTTCATTTGCGAATATTGATTTAAAATTTGTTGTCTATTGTATTCTATTAAATTTTTCCTGTTGAAGACTAACGGTAATTTGTTGTATATTATCTTAGTCATAATATTCTTTCTTGAGCTAGTTGAGCTCACCCTTTTCATTTTGTTCCATTTTTCTCGGGGAGGCGAGAATATAGAGAGTATGAAGTCGGGTATGGGAATGAAGGTTTTAGAAAGGATTGTTTAGTAGTCCTCACCATTTTGTAAAATAATGTATCAATAAATGTGATGAGGATTTATTTGAGTATAGATATTGTCAGAAGATAATATTTGTATTCAAACTCACAGTTTTTCTTGTTGTAATAATAAAGTTGTAGTTGTTTACATACCATGTATTGACAACTCGGAATAGGTGATGTATACCTATTTTGGGGTTAAATCGCGAGTTGGTATCGAGCTTAGGGATATGATCTCTGGCGGAGATCGGGGAATAGAACTAGGAGGGAGAGGCGAGTAAATCCTTCGCTAGTGTGTCCTACCTAAGCTTATTTGTTAGTTGGTCAAGATATATAGGGATATTATGTGATATATTGATTTCCTTAATTAACCCTTGTTTTATGGCGGTATTTGAGAATGTCGTGAGAATATTAACAATGGAAATGAGACCAGTGGAGACGCTTTGTACTCACCAACGAGGAGAGCGTGCAACAGTGGCAATGTTCTCTCTGTGAACAACACCATTGAAAGCGAGATGATGAGCGAGGGGATGTTTAGAAGGTTTTTACAGTTCATGCAAAATCGAACGAGGAGACTCGTGTTCAAAATATAGGAGGAAATGATAGCAATTCACGGGTTATCATAGCCAAGCGAGTTCAAAGAGTTGGGACCACGAATTTAAGGGAAAGCAGATCCGATCATGGCGGAAACATGGGTCAAGCAAATTACCAAGATATTGATGTCTTGGGATGGACGGAGGAAGCGAAGGTTCCATTCGCCACCTTTATGTTTACGTGGTGAGGCGGACTCTTTGGTGGGAGTGCGTGAAGCGTACCCATCCACCCTTTTCGGCATGTCTTGGGAGCGTTTGAAACTATTTAATGACAAATACTTTCACGAAAGTGTTCGTCATATGAAGGAAGTGGAGTTTATTAGGCTGGAGCGAGAACAACATGGCGGTGTCTCGAAGACGAGGCAAAGTTTGCGAGAGTTATCGAGTTTGCACCTCATTTGGTGGAGAATGAGGAGCGATGACGCGGATGTTTCTTAGAGGTTTGAAACACGGCATACGTCAAGTATCTCATTTCTCATAAATTTTTCTCTACTCGAGATGTTGTAAGCGAGGCTCAATTATTAGAAGCGAGATAACGAAAGTACACGGTCAATTGAGGGACCACTGACGAGGATCGCACGTGGAGATAGCGATCAATAGGATAATGATAACCGGACGGAGAAAAAGCAGACGGACAAAAATGGTTACCACTCTGGTGGTAATCATGGTCATGAAAATAGAAGAAGCGAGTCGGGAGGAGATTTTAAAAGAGGAGATTTAACAATGACCATATGAAGGCGATAGTCTTGCAGTATGGCCCGGTTCTAAGGGAGGAGAACGACCACCGGTCGTATATGTTATAAATGCGGGAAAGAGGGACATATCGGTCCAAAGCTGCCCCACAGCAGTTCAAGGTATGTTGTAATTATGGAAAGGAAGGACATATCGCTCGAGATTATCGAGAGCGAAACCTAGTTCAAGTGAGGACGGTGACTCAAAAATGTCCCGGAAAAGTCAAAGTCAACGATTAGGGAAGAGCGTTTGTTGTGACTAGTCATAATGCGAGGAACCCAAACGAGGTGATCACGGGTAAGCTATTTATAAATTCTTGCGAAGTTTATACCTTACTTGATCTGGGGTGCTACCCATTCATTTATCTCTCTGCATGTGCTCAGCGTTTAAACTTGACTCAGGAGAAATTAGACTTTGACCTATCTGTGGAAACTCAGTTAGGAGAAAACTTTCATCACATCCTTTGTTTATAAATCTTGTTTGATTCAAGTTGGCACCATTACCTTACTGTTGACCTTATCTCTTTAAAGATACTTGCTTTTGATGTGATTTTAGGGATTGATTGGTTAAGCTACTCATCATGCCAAAATTGATTGTTTTCGTAAGGTTGTTAGTTTTCATATTCTAACCAACCTATTATGCAATTCAAGTAACTAAACCATTAAAATCAATCATCATATATCTAATCATAAAGCTATTCGTTTATTGAAAAGCGGATGTCAAGCTTTCTTAGCCCATGTTATGGATTTGAATAAAGACACGTCAAATTTGAATAATATTCTATTATTATTGACTTTTCCGGCGTATTTCTGAAGAACTTCGGTCTACCCCGAGCGTCAAGTTGAATTCTTTAGTGATCTTGAACTTTGGTATAAAGCCCATTTCTAAAACCCCATATCGAATGGCTCTATTGAACTTGAGGAGTTAAAGGTCCAACTACGAGGAATTGTTGGACATCGGTTTCATTAAATCTAGTACATCTCCTTAGGGTGCTCCTGTTTTATTTTGTAAAGAAGAAAAAGCGGGAGTATGCGACTTTTGTATTGACTATCGGGGAATTGAACCATGTCACCATCAAGAATAGGTATCCTCTACCTCGTATTGATGACTTGTTTGACCGATTTGCAAAGGCACAATTCTTTTCAAAAATTGATCTTCGATTCGGATATCATCGGTGAAGATTAGGCGAGGATATTCAAAGCGCCTTGAGAACTCGGTATGGGCATTATGAATTTTAGTCATGTCTTTCGGACTAACTAATGCTCCTGCGGCTTTCATGGATATGATGAACCGAGTATTCAAGGAATATTTGGATCGATTCGTTGTTGTCTTTATTGATGACATCCTTATATATTCCAAAAGTCGTGAAGATCATGAGCACCATTTGAAGTGGTACTCAAAGGCTTCGTGAAAACAAACTATATGCCAAATTGAAGAAATGCGAGTTACGGCTTGAGGAAGTAGCCTTCCTTGGGCGCGTGGTGTCGAAACATGGAGTATCTGTTGATCCGTGAAGATTGAAGCAATACAAAGTTGGGAAGCAAAAGAAGTCGATGGATGAAATCACGTAGCTTTTGGGCTTATTTGGTTATTATCGGAGATTTGTGGAAGGGTTTTCTCGAATCGCTACTCCATTAACTCGCCTAACTTTCGGAAGGATACAAAATTCGTTTGGAGTGAAGAATGCGAGAAGAGTTTCCAAGAGCTTAAGAGGAGACTTATTTTGGCACTGTTCTAACAATACCATCCGGTTCGGATGGATTTGTTATCTCTGGTGATGCTTGGGCAAAGGGTTAGGATGTGTTCTCATGCTGGCGTGGGAAAGTCATAGCCTATGCCTCGCGACAACTTAAAAAGTATGAGAGGAATTATCCTACTCATGATCTAGAGTTAGCGCCCGATCAAGCGCGCTTAAAGATATGGAGGCACTACTATCTATATGGGGAGAAAGTGGAGATATATTAGGACCATAAAATCCTTAAATATTTCTTCACTCAAAAAGAACTCAACATGCGGCAATGACGTTGGCTCGAACTATTGAAAGACTACGACCACACTATTCAATACCATCCGGAAAAGCGAACGTGGTAGTGACGCGTTGAGTAGAAGATCATATGAGGAGCGAGTGCGATGATGTCAAGTATATCGCGTAGAGCCAACTTTAATAGAAAAAGTTAAGGTTGCTCAAGCCAATGGGCCGGAGCTTATGCGTATGAAGAAGAAAGTACAAGAAGGAGCTATTAGGAAGCGAGAATTGATGAAGAAGGAATACTTGAGTCCACTCTAGACTTTGTGTTCCTAACGACTCGATTTGAAGTACAAGATTATGATGGAGGCACATAATACACCATTTGCAATCCATCTGGAAGTACTAAAATGTATCGTGATCTTGACATACATTTTGGTGGAACAATATGAAGAGAGAGATTGCAAAGTTTATCTCAATGTGTTTAACTTGTCAGCGTGTAAAGGCGAGCATCTAGTACCTAAAGGGTCCGTTGCAACCACTTGAGATTAGGAATGGAAGTGGGAACACATTACCATGGATTTAGATCACGGGTCTTCCTACGGTTTCTCAAGGCATCAATGCTATTTGGGTTATTGTTGATAGATTAACCAAGTCTGCTCATTTCTTGCCGATCACGGAGACTTATTCCTTGAGCGTCTTGCTAGTATGTACGTAAATGAGATTGTGAGGTTGCATGGCATACTGTATCCATAGTTTTGGATCGTGACCCAAGATTCACTTCAAGATTTTGGGTTAGCTTGCAAAAAGCTATGAGCACGGATTTGCGATTTAGTTGAAGATACCATCCCCAAACGGACGGACAATCGAGAGAGGACTATTCAAACACTTGAAGATTTATTAAGACTCTGTGTCCTAGACTTCAAGGGCGGTTAGGATAAGTATTTACCATTGGTGGAATTCTCCTACAACAACAGTTATCGAGCAAGTATAGGTGTGGCTCCATTGAAGCATTATATGGACGAAAATGTCGTTTCTCAATATGTTGTGATGAGGTGGGTGAAGCAACATTGTTGGGACCCGAAGTTAAAACGCGATATGACTCAAAGAAAAGATCCAAATGATTGACAAGCGTATACAAATGGCACAAGATCGACAAAAGAGTTATGCGGATCTTCATCGAAAGGACGTGGAATTTAGTGTAGGGGATCATGTATTATTACGAGTTGCTCCATGGAAGGAGTTACAAGATTTGGGAAGAGAGAAAAGCTCAATCCACGATTTATTGGTCCATTTCAAATTCTTGGCCAAGTAGGAAATGTAGCCTATAGACTTGCGTTACCTCAAGTATGTCTCGTGTTCATAATGTGTTTCACATATCTCGTACTTACGTAAATATGTGAAAGACCGAACCACGTTATAAAGTTAGAAAGCAGACGAAATAATAGAAGACCTAGCGTATGAGGAAGGTACTGTCAAGATTTTGGATAGGAAGGAGCATGTCATACGCCATGAAAGGTCATACCACAAGTTAAAGTTTTGTGGAGGAATCATCTTTATAGAGGAAATGACTTTGGGAATTGGAAAGCGGAAATGAAAGCGAGGTATCCTCATCTTTTTGAAACACCAGTATCGTCGTCAATTTTTAGGGCGAAATTTCATAAGGAGGAGGTTGTAAGACCCCAACTTATTATTAATGAAATTTAATTTTCTCTATTTATTATTTTGAAATAGTAAGGGTTGATTTGATTAATGTGGATAGTTAGGGGTTAAATACGCAAATATTTCAAAATAAGCAAGTAGTTATAAAATATTCATTGTTGTCGGGGAATATTCGTTTGGTGTCGTGGAATATTTGTCTGCTCGAGGGAATATTAAATGCAATAGTAGCATGACCATGTGTGGGCCCCATGTGAAAGCGATTGGATGAAGAAAACGACAAATATAAGTTGGTTAAAAAATAACGGCGTAGTTATTCTGAATTAAGGCATTGGAATACCCGGTGGTTAAAATACGATGAATACACGTGGTTGCCTAAAGAGTAGCATACGGTATTGCATGTATTGTTGAATTATTGATCCTTACGTAAAAAGGCTTTACTCAATAATTTTCACAAGTAGAATTCTTATTCAATATTTTATTTTATTGATTCAATAATTGCTGCGTTGATATTTTATATTATTGTTGTTCAATAATTGTCACCGCTTTTATTATCTCCATTATCGGATCAATAATTCATATTATTTAAATAATATTATTAGATAGCATTATTGGCAATGTCTAGAAAGTTACTCAAGGAGAGGTTTGGTCACCTAATTCGCTGCCGAAGAAGGAGAAATCCTTATCGGAAGCCCCTCTTTCCAGGAGCGGCTTTGGTTGTCATAATTGTGATTACGTAATATTATTTGTGAATAATTAATTATTGATTTATATGATAAGAAAATATTTATTTGATGTGGATATAAATGATGGATTTATTTATTTATGTGGTTATTAATGAAGGTATTAAAAGATCAAATCGGTGTTATTCTGACTTTATTGTGTGAGTTATAATATTTAATCCAAATAGTTGGATCGTTGTAATTTTGGATATGTTATACATATATAAGTTGAGTATATGTCCACAAATTTTGAACCGTTAAAATGAGCGAATGATTTGTTATGAATTTTAAGAGGTGGTGATCGAGGAAATTAGGTTTATAATTGATTTTGGTGGAAAATTCTAGAATTGAGTGGGCCCCACTTGTGGTTGGTGAAGAAATGTCTTTGAATTTTATTTCAAATGTGGTGGGTGGCAAATAGTAGTAGTAAAGCCATCGGTGGCGAGTCAAGTCTGCTTGGTAGGGCTAACATTTTCCTATAAATAGAGGACTAAGTTAGAATTGAAAATCACACCGAAACATAAGCTTTCTCTCTTCTCTCTCTATATTATTGGCGTATTTTGTGAGTATTTAGACACTTTGAGAGTTCTTTATTGATTACAAGTTTCATTCAAACATCACTTACGACCTTTCATTCAAAATCTTGATTCTTTGAGGTAAGGAATGTTATTTTCTTCTTAAATGATATTATTTCTTCAATATCATTATGTTGAAATATTGATTGGAACTTTTTATCAAATTTAGAACTTTTTCATGTCGGGGTTACTATTCATGAGTTACTATTCACGAGTTACTATTCACGAGTACTATTCATGAAGCGTGAAGATGTTTTTGTGGAATTTCTATCTTTTGGTGTAGGAGTTACTATTCATGTATACGAAGACTATTCACGTATCAGACTTATTCATAGAAAAATAAAATTTCTTCTTTTTGTCCAAAATATCTATTCTGGATACTAGCTTTGATTGTATCCATGTTTTGATCATTCTTGAATTTTACACCATTGCGATTATTTTTGGAGGTATTTTTGAACATGGATAAAACAAAGTACAAATCCTTAATCCTTAATCCTTGTCATTTTGTTTCTTTGGATTCGTTTCTTTAAAAATATTTTCATCATCCTCGGTCTTAAATGATGATATTATTGAATATCTTTGGCTTGTAGTGCAAAGATGAATGATTTCTGAAGAATATCTTTGGTCGTAGTGCAAAGATGAGCAGTGTTTAAATGAACATGACCCGGTGATGAATATCTTTGGCTGTAGTGCGAAAAGATGAATATTTGATTCAGATGTTTATGGATTGATGTTACAGGGATAAAAGATAGGCGATGAACTTTTAAATTCATACATAGAAGATAGTAGTTTGCATTCTCTACTTAACTCTTCTAATGAATTATTATTTCATTGCGAATATTGATTTAAAATTTGTTGTCTATTGTATTCTATTAAATTTTTCCCTGTTGAAGACTAACGGTAATTTGTTGTATATTATCTTAGTCATAATATTCTTTCTTGAGCTAGTTGAGCTCACCCTTTTCCTTTTGTTCCATTTTTCTCGGGGAGGCGAGAATATAGCGAGTATGCAGTCGGGGTATGGAAATGAAGGTTTTAGAAAGGATTGTTTAGTAGTCCTCACCATTTTTGTAAAATAATGTATCAATAAATGTGATGAGGATTTATTTGAGTATAGATATTATCTAGAAGATAATATTTGTATTCAAACTCACGCAGTTTCTTGTTGTAATAATAAAGTTGTAGTTGTTTACATACCATGTATTGACAACTCGAGAATAGGTGATGTATACCTATTTTGGGGTCGTCATGGAAGTCATGTTGAGAATCGTAGAGATAACACGCTTTCTGGTAAATAGGTCATCTACTAGAAGTCAAGTTAGAAATATAGACTACACTCTGAGTTCGTAGAGTCCATTGATTACATGCAAAGATCGTAGTCGAGAAAGATCAGATGAACATAACAAGCACAAGGTAGAAATCGTAGAGTATCAACATCTGATCTCGGGATCGTAGTGTCTGCACAGCCGAAGCTGAATCGTAGAGTGCAGAACTACGACCTCAACAGAAGTGCTCACAATGCCAAGGCAGAATCGTAGAGCATATACGGTTCTCAACAAATGAACACTCCTAGAATATCCAAAGGAATGAAGCCTCTAGTTGGCACTGCAAAGATGCATTCAACCTTAAGGGAACCAGAGAGCACTCAACGATTGGAATGCAGGCTAGCAGAAGATCTAAGCACCAACCAAATCAACATCAAGATTGAGTTGTAAAGCCATTCGTGATAAAGTCTTCCACGAGGAGATCTAAAGAAGACTTTAGAAGCTGACTAAGGAAAGTCAGCAAATGCAATAGCTATCAAGTGAACAGAAGACAATGATCTTGAAAACAACCATGATCGTAGTGTTTGCAAAACAAAGAAAGAACTGATGGAAGGTGAACCGAGATACTGGTCAGCCTCTGAAGAGCAAGGCTAAAGTGATTAAGTGTAGGGTCAGTTCATTGATGATATGTGAACGGGAGATCACAAGGAGAAAGCAAGCTAGACGTGCCACAAATCTGAAGTGCCTTGATATTCAGAAGGGGACCAAAGCAAGGAATTAAGCCATCAGTTACTGAGAACAATCAAAGCAAATATAAGTATTGAAGCACTGCATAATAGAAGGAAGAGGTGTTCTACATTGAAGATCCAATCAACACTCTTCAAGATCGTAGTGTTAACTCTACCCGTCAATAAACAACACTCAACAAGACACTATGATCGAGGTCCTCAAAGGCGTGCATCGAGAATCGTAGAGAGTTCGAACACCTAAAAAGATGAAGCATTGGCAATGGTTCAATCGAAGGATGGTATTCGGACAAAAGCTTATTGAGAGCATCGATGCAAAAGGACAACCTCTGATCGAGAAATCCGAAGGAGATAATAAAGTCTTTAACCTGCCCAAGACATTAAAGTGACAACTTTGAGGAGTAGGTGAAACAGTAGACTGCAATGTCAGATAAAGTATGACATGTCACATCAGCAGTCTACCTCAAGCAACTCGAGATCTGTGAAGACATTTGAATACCCTTCAATGGCTACTTTCCAACGGAAGGATTGGGAAGGAGTATAAATGAGAAAGAGCTTCAAAGATCAAGAGTTGCTTGAGTTGCAGAGTTTGGAGAGAAGGTGGACTAATCTAAACCATGTGAGATAGTGAGTCAGAAGGCTCACTCTATGATCCACCAAGAACACTCAGAGACATGCAAATAAAGAAGTAGAAGTGAGAGTTCTACTACTTAAAGAGTGTTCTGAACCGCCGAGAGAAAGAAGAGCATCATGTCATCTTGATGTCCATCATGGGAAGACTCTAAGTATAATAGCGAAGATCCTACAGTCATCTTAGCAAGTCCATCATGAAAAGGCATCAAGTAGCAAGAAGGGAGATCACAAATGCCATCCTGGTGTCAAGCATGAGAGAGAGTTCTAAGTACCTAACGAGAAGAGCTTACGGTCATCTTAGAAGAAGCCTATCATATGCGACCATCAAGTACCAAGGAGAAGGATCTTCAAGGCAGTTCATACAGGGGTCATCCGAAGTGGTTGAGTAATCGAAGAAGCTGAGCATCATGCAATACTCAATCTGCACTTCAAGGATGATCAAGCTAAAGTTGCTAAGGATAGAAGATGTTGAGCATGAAGACATCTTTGCGATTCAAAGACCAAACTCAACAACAACAAACAAACAACTCAACAAAGCCAGGGCCTGAGGGGTCCTTGTCCGAAGGGACTAAACAAAGCAGGGCCAGAAGGGTCCTTATCCGGAGGGACTAAATGAAGTTCCAAGCCTGCTGGGCTTGAAGAGTTCCTGGGGAACTAAAGGAGTCCCAAGGTTGCTGGCCTTGAAGAGTTCTAAGTGAACTAAAGTCTCAAGGCTGCTGGCCTTGAAGGAATCTTAGTGATTCAGGGTGCTGCCCTTCCTTAGTGGAAATCCTGCTAGTTGAAAGCAGAAGAGTGGATTAGGAGCTTGAGTCTTTGAGCCACTTAAAACCCCTTGTGTCTTTTACATTATGTCATTTACATTATGTACTATAACTGCTATAACTGTTATGTTTTAACTGCTTACAACTAAACTAACTCTACGAACAATGTATGTATGATTATTAATATATCAATGAAGGGAATCTTTTACTTATTCCGTTGTGCTTGAAAAGATTCTTATGTTTGTCATATGCTAATTTAATAGTTATACAAAATAATAGAGAATAGTATTTGAAATAAAAAGGATCTATTCAACCCCCCTTCTAGATCTATTGTGCCCTCTAGGAACTAACATATATATATAAATATATATGTATATACAAACCGAAAAATAAAACCACATACCGAAATTCGAGCAAACACAAGCAACACGACTCTCAGCGTAAAGAAGGGTGTGTGCAAAGATGAAGAGAAAGGATTTAAAGTGTGTAAGAAGGCTTTCAGTGGACTGCCAAAGAAGACTTCTATTTCTTTAAAGTAGATGAAACTCAGCTCCCGCCGGTACAAAAGTAGCTATATGTGAGCTCACAAGTGTATAAAATGAGAAAGCACTCAATATATTGTATGTACGGAGCAAATTTGACGGGGCTTCCTCGCCTCTTCTCTTTCTTAAAATGGCCACCCCAAGCCCTCTATTTATAGAAGGGGTAGCCGCAGATGTACCTGAGGCTGCCTGGGTTGCCTCGTGTTTCTCGGGTCATATCGTCTCACAAGACGCACGTAAACCTTTGCAATGTC
This sequence comes from Panax quinquefolius, assembly GCA_020205615.1. Taxonomy (NCBI): domain Eukaryota; kingdom Viridiplantae; phylum Streptophyta; class Magnoliopsida; order Apiales; family Araliaceae; genus Panax; species Panax quinquefolius. Next base: position 82,585,079 of record CM035173.1, on the reverse strand, counting down.
CTTCGAACTTTCGTAATTGCATTAAGGCATCCGACTGAGGTATGTAGGACCTATTTTGGACCGCCGTTGTCGAGAGTTGTACAATGGCATGGGATTAAAGGTTGTACGAAGTCATGAAGATGGGACGGTGCCCTCTGGTCTTCAAGCTTCAAATTCTATCCGTCACCCTGCACAATAGTCATTCGGGATTGGTTTTCCTTGATTCTTGTGGGACATCGCTGTGTAGAAATGTATGTATGAGATGTTGAGACGATGTGATGTGGCCTTGAATTGGCTAGATGACAACTTTGCCCCTCACCGGAGTTATCGCCAATTTGGGCTGGTAAAGCAGCGTTGCTCAGGGTTATCTCTGAGATTGGACTGCTGCAAGTGTTGAAGGTCCTCAGTATCATCTCTGAGGGGTGCCTATCCTCCCGGTATTATCTCCGGGTCTAGTCTTGAGTGCCTCGGTGTGAGTGCCGAGGTTGAAGTTGATTGCATGCATTTGAAACAAGCATTTTTGGGGTTATCGCCGGAATTGCATTCCTTGGGGTTATCACCAAGGTTGGGACTGAACTGGATACCTCAGGGTTGTCTCTGAGATTAATCGGTCTTCTCCGGTGGAGTTTTCGGTATTGGAACTGCATGCCTCGGGGTTATCTCCTAGGTTGGAACTTTTTCTCCTGGTGTGTGTTCCGGGTTTGAGACTGAGCATTCGGTAGTATCCGGACTTGGCGTGAGCTGTCTTCTAGGGTTATCTCTGAAAGATGAATCTGCATTCCTGAAATGTCAGTGACAGTTGTGCAGAAAATTTTGAGTGTCTACACATATTAATGTAATATCAATTTTATCCCTGTTTTATTAAAAAAAAATTAAAAAAAAATGAATTTGTAAAAAAGAAGAGTAAGATACAACGTCATTATAATTGGCGTTAGAATTTTTATTTTTATTTTTTTATAGCTGAAGTCTTATATACTCCTTCATTTCCAACCTTGGAGTGACAAAGAATAAACATAAAAAAATATTGATATTTATAAACAAGTACAAGAGATCAAAGGAATAAAAAAAAGAGAGATTCCAACTACAGTTAAAGTGATGTTACATCTTACTCTTCTTTTTTACAAATTTGCTTTATAAACATATTTTTAAAAAGTTACAATGCCAGGTTAGTTTGGCATTAGATCACATTTTTATTTTTTTCAAATTTCTTTAAAAAAATAAAATCGTTTTAAAAAAAATTAAGATAATTTTTTTTAAATTCGTTATTTAAAAAATTATTTTTTAAAGTGGCGTTGGTTGCCAAAAAAAAATTCAATGTCATTTCAGTAATTTTTTCCAAATTAGATGTGAGAGCCTTTACTCCCAACGACAGTTGTTGATTTTTTTTAAAAAAAATATTCGTTTAAAAATAAATTCTTTTTTTAAAAAAAAAATAGAGTTTTTTTAAAAAAAAAATAAAGTTTTTTTATAAAAATTGTTCTTAAATTAATTAATTTGGTTAAGAGAAGAGCTATTCAAGAAAAGTTGAACAAAATGGATATAATTGAGAAAGTTGAATATAATTTAGGCGATTACGGGAAAATACCGAGATCCAACCTTTTCCCATTCTTTCTCTAATATACTTTTGTCTTCAACCCAACCTAACCCAACCCAAACCTTTCCCCATTAAGTGATATAGGGCTTTGTTTTTTGATTTCATGGTTTCTTGGTTTTGTTTTGTTTTAGTGAAGTGAGAAAGCAGCGGTAGAGAGAGAAGAAATTCGGAATGAGATGGTATAAACATTGATTTTTAAATTAATATATACTATAATATTACATTATTGGTGCATTGTTGGTCTACGTTCATCTTCTTCGGATCTCAGTTTGTGTGAATTTTTTAATTTCTTTTCTTGGTTATCTTAGAAATCAATCTAGATAGTTATGAAAAAATTGTGGATAACTGTGGCTAATTGAGGACAATTTTTATTTCTTTTCGCTAGAGCTCTGGTTGATTTTTGATCCCCCAAATGGAAGAATTCTCTGTTTTAAAATTGAAGTGATACATAACCTTTTAATTTGGGGTCATGATTTCATATTTTGCATAATCTGGGTTATGTAATTTTTACTTTCATTGTGTTTCTCATTTAGGTGTTAGTCGTGAAATTGTATGTGGTAGTCAGCGAAATTGTATGTGGACCATTTTGTTATTTATATGTCATAAAGCTGATTGTTTGAATGTTTGCTTATTGGTCGTAACTTCTTGGAATTGCTCTCTATTTATGGATTCTTCTTAATTGTTTCTATTACAAGACTCCATGTATTTGTTACATCTTCTTTTTTATTGCTTCCGGACTTACGTATTAATGTTATCTTTTCATTATTTTATGTATATTAGTAACCTTTTATTTATTGGACATTGTATATTGTTCATGATGTCCTACACTCATATTGTCTATTTAGTGCATGACTTCTATTTTTGAATTTGTATTAGATTGGAATATTGCCAAAATGTATTGAAAAGTTCTATAGATTTTTTTTTCATGATATTAGGAGAAAGTTCTTTGAAGTTATCAAAGTAGTATGATCGACAACCATTGGACTTCTTCGTGCATCATTATGATGAGGAAATTATGGGAGATCTGTGGTGGATCGGATGAAGTATATCTTGATCTTAAGTCATCTATCAGGGTGTGGAAAAGTAAAATACCTTGTAATAAACATGAAGCGATGTTATAGAGGTACTCTAGTGATATTTTATTTTTCGATCATTGTTTCTACCGCTTCTATGTTGGGAGAATACATATTATGATTTGATGTTTTAATGTATATGCTCATGATTATTTGTAAAGTCCTTCCAAGTAATATATGTACAAGGACTTAGTGATAGATCAAACTTGTTAGGTTGATCTAAGCTCTTAAAAGTATATCATTTAGTAATGGAATGTATAGATAGAAAGATCAAAGTCATTAGGTTGATGCGGAGATGTAATAGATAGGCTTGAAGAAATCGTAGTGTATCATCTGATCAACATTGCAGAAGTCAAGGAAGAAAACGTAGAGCTTCAAAGATCGTAGTGTGCCTTCCTTGAAGGGACTCTTCGGAAATCGAGAGTGGTCCCCACGCGTTTGAGAGCCATCTCAGCGATCGTAGTGTCTTTGAAAGAAGCGTGGAGTTTACAAGTCAAGCGATCGTAGTGTGCTCTCAGAAACGTAGAGTAACAACACGAGCAAGTGAAGATCGTAGTGTGCAGAGGTTTAAGAAGAATTGTAGTGCTCTCGGCTGATAGCATCAGGCCAGGCACCAAGATGATAAGACACTACGATTTGAATCGTAGAGTATCATGATATGAATCGTAGAGCATCAACTGTCTTGTGTCAGAAAACGTCGAGCCTCATGATATGTGTGAAGACATGATTCCAACATATGAGGAATGGATTCTAGGCGTTCCGGTACTCATCGATCCCAAAAATGTCTGAAATATCCTTAGTATGCAACAAAGAAGCATATTGAAGAAGCTAAGGAAAGTACCATTGGTAAGGGGGACAAAACACCTTTTCAGGTGTTAGGTGAGAAAGTAATCTCACGTGTCGATTGGGCGGGATGCGATTTAGGAAGATGTGCAAAATGTCTCCATCAAAGATCGGAAAAGTCAAATGCATTTAATGCCTCAGCGGATGGATCCAAGCGGATAGTTTTCAAGATCACATATATGCGGATCGAGACGGATGAGAGAGAACTAAGCAAGCATTGAACAAACAACGTGAAGAACTCTCTAAGCTCAACTCTACGATCCGAGATATTACGAAGCTTGCTTTCACTACTTCGAGTTCTTTAGAACAAGTGCTTACACGACAAGCGAGTAGCAACCATCAAGAACTCAACATTATCAACCAATGAAGAAGAGTACCAAGTCTGCTTTGGACTTGAAGAGTTCATAGTGGAATCGTAAAGAAAGCCAAGTCTGCTTTGGACTTGAAGAGTTCAAGTGAACTAAGAAGTTCTAGCTAGCGATCAGAAGGAAACTGTGTGATTTAGAAGTTGTAAAAGACATCCTTAGTGGATATCCTACTCATTGAGTAGAAGAGTGGACTAGGAGCTTTAAGTGCTCTGAACCACTTAAAAACGATTGTGTCTTTTACATTCATACCATAACTGCTATATCTGTTATAACTGCCATAACTGCCTCACTCTTATAACTCCATTTCTTGGTAAAGAAGATTAAAACAAACATTTATTCCACTAAGTTTTAATCATTATCAAAGAACAAGTTTAAAAATAAAAGATTTTTAAATATCTATTCCCCCCTTCTAGATAACTATTGTACAACTAGGAACTAACAATTGGTATCGAGAGAAGGTTCTATTTTCTGACTTAGAAGCTTTAGTAGATCAATGGCACTCATACCAAGCGAATCCGAGACCTGGGAGGCGTGAAGCCACCCGATGTGCAACAAGGATAAATTTGCTAACTGGAAAGTCAGGATGCAAGCCTACATGGACTCAATAGATGAAGATCTATTTAAAACCGTTCAAAATGGGCCCTATATTCTAACAAAGCTTGCACCAACAACTGACGATCCAAACCGAATATAGATTAAGGTTAAAGAAGAGTAGACATGCAACGAGAAGAGAGCTGTCCAACTTGATAAGAAGGCCAAGAACATCTTGTTCCAATCCTTAGAAGACGATCTATTTAAAAACGTTGTCAACAACAAAACTACTAAGGAAGTTTGGGAAGCACTGCTAATCATGCACGAAGGAACTGAAGAAGTTAGAGAGAACAAACAATCTCTTCTGACACAGCAGTATGAAATGTTTGCTCATGTCCAAGGAGAAAACGTAACTGCCACCTATGAAAGATTCAACGTTCTTCTCAACTCTCTACGAGTATATGGAAAGGTCTATCCAAACAAAGATCTGACCATAAAGTTCATGAGAGCCCTACCAAGCAGTTGGGATGCCAAGACCACTAGAATAAGAGAGTCAAAGAATCTCAATGAGATGACGATTCAACAACTATATGGCGATCTCGACATACAACTGGAGGTCGACCCAGCGTGCGACACCTATTAGAAGGAAGAAGGAAAGACAAGGGTGTTGCTCTCAAGGCAAATGAAGGTGCATCAAAAGTCATCTTGAGATTGACTCGATTATGATGAAAGCGATGATGAAGACTTTCTTTATCTTTGGTAAAGAGACTAAGAAGGTCCATGCGACAAGGCAAAACCGTGAGCGAAGAAGGTCATCAACTCTGACCGAGAGTAAATAAATGACCTATGCTACAAGCTGCAAAAAGCTGGCCACTTCATCACCAATCGCAACAAACCCATCAAAGAAGAACTAAAGAAGAAAACACATGCGAAGAAGGAATACAAAGGAAGCAAGAGGCCTCGAGAAAAGAGACAAAGGTACGGTGGTTTGGAGGATCGTGGAGTGATCAGATAATGACTCAAATCTTTGACTCAGGAGATGAAGAGGAACCACAAATGGCCAATATGTGCTTAATGGCCAAACATGCAAAGGACAAATAAAACCTCAATATACATGATGTAAGTCTCGATGAGGTATTTGACTTCAACTCACCTGATGTAGATATAAATGACTTAAGAACTGCACTACATGGCATAACCACTGATTTACATCAATATATGAAGTGGTTCAGAGTTTTGTCTAAGGATCATTCACTTCTCCAAGAGGAGAAGAAGAAAGTACAAGGAGGGCTTGAAACAGCCCTTCTAAGTACTAATCTTCTTTTTAAGCTTGAGGCTGAGAATGAGACCTTAAAATAGACAAACACACTCAATGCACAAAGAGAGTCTAATCTAACCTCTAAAATTGAGGATCTAGAAAAGACTATCTCTACATGGAACAAATCCTCATCATCCATGGACTGCCTGCTCTCTAGTCAGAGAAGCACATTCGACAGAACATGCTTAGGCTTTGGGGAATCCATCTCAGAGCCTTGTGTGGAAAAGACAAAGGAAACTAGCACTAGTAATGCCTCAAGTTTTAGTAGAAGCATAATCTTTGTGAAATCCTCACGGAAGGAAGAACAAGTTCAACCTTGTCTACTATATCCATTCTTACTCATAGGAGTAAAGTATCTCATCTTTGATGCAGGGTTCATAAAGAGAAGAGTAACCTAACCTCTACTCACCTGACCTCGAAGAATCGTGAAAGTCAAGCAAGACCAACTCTCTACGAATCAAGCTGGGAAGGAGCAGTGAGAGGTAAAGGCACACTCATCACTACTTATGAAACCTAAGGACAAGTGGAAGAAAGAGAATCGGTTTAATGGAGGTTAACTAAGGAACCACACAAGTCCAAATGGAGGATGAATCATCGGACACACACGTGCATGCATCATACTAGATGTTTTATATGCAATAAATATGGTGTAGAATTTGCCAAGTGTTATTATAATTCCATGCATGTGAGACCCAAGATTAGACAAATTTGGGTCCTCAAAGGCATTAACAAAGAAGGACCCATGCAAATATGGATACCAAAATGAAGGTTCAAATGTTTTAACCGGAAAAGAGCTCCACGATCACTATATGGTATTTGGACAGTGGATGTTGAAGGCACATGACCGAGAACAAAGCCCTCTTATCTAACTACATAGAAAAGGAGGGTCCCTCAGTCATCTTTGGAGACAACGGCTCGGGTAAGACAAGAGGATATGGCTTTGCTGGCAATGGTGTAGTATCTTTCAGCAAGGTAGCATATGTAGAAGGTCCGCAACATAACCTTCTAAGCATCAGTCAACTTTGCGACAAGGGTCATCAAGTGACATTTCTCAACAACCAATGTCAAGTCAGAGATTTGAAGACATCTGCTGTAAAGCTATTTGTAGGGAAAAGTAATGTGGAACATGGAAATCAAACAGCTCAATCCAGACAGTCTAAGCCGTCTACATTACAAGGAAAATAGATGAACCAGGAAAACATGCAGACACCTAAATCCAGAAATGATTTCGATCAAAATACATTTTTAAAGCAAATCAGATGAATATTCTGATACAAAATCTGATATTCAAAAAGGGAATTAGATGAACAAATGACCAATGACAGTCTTCCAAGAACAACCAAAGTAGTGAAAAATTATCCTCCTAACCTGAGTTTTAAAGACCTCAACATTGGGATGCCAAAAGAAGTGCTATTGACGAGATTTTTGATTCTGAAAATACAAAATTCAAATCTACACTAAGGAGCACAATTATCAAGCTATCTCTTTGGTAACAAAAGGTTGATATATAGGTAACAAATTACAAAGGTATGATTATATTGTTTTCTTCTTTATATGTGATTTTGTTATAACCTTGTTCTATTGTCATTCTTTATGCTTATTTTTTTAATTTGGCAAATGGGGTGAGATAACTAACTTCAACTTAATTGATATGAATTATTTTTTGTTGATGACAAAGGGGGTGAGATATAACTTGATGATTTATGTCTTTTTGATAATGACAAAGGAGGAGAGATATTTGAGTATATTTAATTGGTTTGAATTGGTATTCATGTTGATATTCAGATACTATATTATACTGGAATATGCAATGATGGTTATTTGGATAAACTAATTTTCTTTTGCTCTTTAATATGCATAAATTTAGGGGGAGCCATATACTTAGGGGGAGCATGTTGGTGCATAAATTGTCATCATCAAAAAGGGAGAGAATGTTGATTTTTGATTTTATGATGTTTTGAATGATGACTAATTTAAGTATATTAGACATGTACAAGGTTCATGGTTTGTTATAATATTATTATTAATATGCATAGGTTATGGTTATTACATGAACACTTGTTGCTGATTTTCTTCTGTTGGTAAGTTGGAATGTTTTAAAATCATTTCAAATTTGATTTGGAGTTTATTAAGGAAGATTTGATTTGGTGTCTTTTAAGGAAGATTTGATTTAGAGGATTTGAATTGGAGTTTATTAAGGAATATTTGTATTGGAGTTTATTAAGGTATGTTGGTATTTATAATTTTAATAACGACAAATATTATGGTCTTTTGTTATTAATTCCATTTGGCCCAAATTGGTTCTTTATTTCATTGAGTATTTCATGGGTGCTTATTTATTTAAGGATTTTATCTTGCTTAGTGGAGCCACATTAGTTAGTGATATTTTGGTATTCTATTTTGAAAAGGAGACTTCTACGAAGCTATTGGGTCTTATCCTTATTAATCTCCTTGTTCCTTTATTTAAGGTGTTTTGGTTTGGCGTGAAAACATATCCTTGATTTACAAATCTGTTGGACTCTTTAATTGCTAAAATCATAGTGTATATCAATTTTGTGATATATATTCCATTAGTCGATATTGTAGCTTTAATTATGGGATTTAAATTATCGATTTCTTGCTAACAAATATATCCGTTGGCCTTCATGTTATATAAAGCTTCATCATGCTTTCGGTTATGGGAAGCCCAACAATTAAGCGATTGATTCATTCTTCTTAATTCTTATAGCTTTCTAATAGTCTTTCTAGCAATCAATGTTACATTATCCTTAGGCTAGAAAGTTGATATTCCATTGGAATCACCATCATTATAATCGAAAAACAAAAGCTGTTAGCTTTGGTGGTCTAAATTTCTAGAGTTTAGTGGAGTGCATTCAAAGGAAGCTTCAAAGGTCTCGGAGGTGAGAGCAGTGCGAGAGGTGTACAAGTTGCGAGAGGTGCAAAGGGGCATTGGTGTCCAACATCGATTTGAGGCTTCTTTATAACGGGGAGTTCTTTTATTGTATTTAATTGAATATTCGGGTTTAATAAAAGAGTCTCCAATCTAGTTAGGATTGGGCGTGGATTAGGCCACTAGATTAGAGGGAAATGGTGAACCCGTAAAAATCTTGGTGTGATTTTAAACTCTTTTCTCTCTTTAAGCATCGTCATTCACGTTACGCACTTTTTTTGTTATTCACGCTACTATCCGGACACTAAAAGCGAGATAGGTCTAGGTAGTATGCGATAATAAGAAATGAAGAACATAAGCTAAAGACACTAAAGTAGGCGAGCATAGTCATTTTTGAATTAAACCTATGAGAGAAAATTTCAAAAAGTTTTCACCGATTTATCACTTTTAAGCTTAAACACCTATTCACCCCCCTAGGTGAGCACATACATAGAATTACATTTGGTATCAAAGCTGGCTCTACTAATATTGATCGTTCTGGTCGTAGGGAAGATCCTATGGCACACCTAAACTTTCAAGAAGGTCGGTCCACAAGTAGGCCACATTGTTGCTCGGAAGTGAAAACTTCAATTTTGGAAGTTGAGAATGAAGATCTATCTGAATAGTAACCCATAGGAATGGTGGGTAGTCGAAAATGGAC